>CM065639.1:42838741-43500092 GCA_033220585.1 Dipteronia sinensis
CTTAGTTTCATTTCGTTTTGTTATTTTCTTTTTCATTTTCATAAACAAGTTTTTATATATTATTATTATTATTATTATTATTATTAAACATGAGTTTATTTTAAATTATATATATGTGTTTATTTTAAATTATATAAACAGATTTAAATTAGTTTAAACAAATTATATAACTATATATATATATATACATTTAAATCAACAAAACTTAAACAATAAGCTAGAGTAGCTCAGCTGGTTAGAGCTTGTGGCTTTTAATCTCAAGGTTGAAGGTTCAATCCCTAGTGGAGGCATTTAAATTTTTTCAGGGGTTGATCAGCTATTATTGAAACTAGAGGGACTAAAAGGAAAATTTTTTAAAATAATAATAAAGGGTAAAATTGTATTTTTGTATATTCTGTTATAGTTGACCATTAGTTTTTGGTCAAATGGACTAAAGTGGTGTATTTTGAAAAAATAAGGGACTAAAGTGACTAATATGGCAAAAACATTTAAAAATGTGACAATTCATGAAAAAATAGGGACTTTAGTGATAATAGCCCCTCAATATATATATATATATATATATATATATATATATGAATATGTGTGTGTGTGTGATTTCACGGTGGTCCTTACCGAAATTAAATTAAGGGACCCCTTATGAGAGACTCAATATATATAGATATATATATATATATATATATATATATATATATATGTGTGTGTGTGTGTGTGTGTGTGTGGGTGGATCCCTTATGAGAGACTCACTATATATATATATATATATATATATATATATATGTGTGTGGTTGTGTGTGTGTGTGTGGTTGTGTGTGTATGATCCCTTATGAGAGACTCAATATATATATATATATATATATATGTATGTGTGTGAGACTCACTATATATAAATGTATGTGTGTGTGTGTCTCAATATATATATATATATATATATATATATATGTGTGTGTGTGTGACTCACTATATATGTGTGTGTGAGAGAAAGGCTATATATATATATATATATATATATGTGTGTGTGTGTGTGTGTGTGTTTAAAGGCACATCTTTGGCAACAAAAGCATCCAGCTCTTTCATTATCAACCATGATACTTCTGAAGCCATAGCACTGTTTTCCTAGAAACTCTCAACAAATAAATAATATGTATATATTATAATTGATAATCAGAAAACTCATTTTTTAAGTAATAAATGTGTTATAGGTGTATGTGTTTTCCTGGTAACTCTCAACAAATAAATAATATGTATATATTGTAATTGATATTCATAAAACTCATTTTTTTAGTAACACGTGTTATAGGTGTGTGTGTGTGTTTGTGTTTGTGTGTGAGTGTGTGTGTGTGTTTAAAGGCACATCTTTGGCAACAAAGCATCCAACTCTTTCATTATCAACCATGATACTTCTGAAGCCATAGCACTATTTTCCTGGTAACTCAACAAATAATTAATATGTATTGTAACTGATAATCAGAAAACTAATTTTTTTTAGTAATACATGTGTTATAGGTGAATTTCGTCCGGATGACGAGTCAGTCCACCTGTTATATGCAATTTTTCGTCATACAACATATCCTCAAGTCAACAAGAGTATCGATGCACCATGTCGTCGAAGGTCAACCAAGAGACCTGACGAATGAATGAACAAATGGAAAAGGGTAAGCTTCAGGAAGATGACTCGAGGAAAGAAAAGCGACTCGGCCGATACTGAACCTCGCCAAATAAGATTTCGATCAGCTAGAGCACCCCGCCAACAAGGACCACTCAGCCTAACCAAGATCCAGCACGCCTCATTATTACCCAGCGATCACGCCAAGATATGAGGATCAACCATCACACCTCAAATAGGAAATAACCATATCTTCTCCAAAAGGTATTAGAAATCAAATCAAGCACAATGTCAACTATATTTACTACGAGATAATACCAAACAAGAAAGAAGAATCATAATGGGATTCTACAAGTCAACTACTTGTACACCAAGTCTAGGGTTGCAAAATATGTATAAATACCATTCATTTTTCACTGTAGAGACACAAGAAAAATACACTAAATATAGTGATCGTGCCAAAATTGTGCTATATTTTGGCCATCGTTTCCATATCCTTTGTCTTGTTTTCGAGTTGGTTTTTATGTCTAATAAGCTCTTTTATAGTGATTGCAAACATTTGGTGCAATTCAGATATTAGAGATGGAAAGCGAGAAGTTCATGCGAAAAACATGCCAAAATCAAGGAAGAAATGGAGGCTCCAGTTGTGCAGGTATTGTGCGGGTACCCTACCTGCGCATAGGGAGAGGAAGAATGGAGATTGCTCGGATTGTGGGTACTGAACGGGTCCCTACCCACCAAGTACCCATGCACCAGATGTTAGATTTTCAGAGTCGCCCAAAACACGGGTACTGCGTGGGTACTCTAACCTTGCACTACGCTCGTAAATACCATAAACCAGGGAGCATATCAGAAGCAAAAAGGCATGTGCATGGGTCACTGTGCGGGTACCCTACCCGCTCACTACTCGCTCACTACATGTTTTAGACTTCGCCATAATAGTATTTCAGACCTATTTTCAGGAATCCTACAAATGGATTCGTTTTTGAGATCAGCCACACCTTCCTCAGCCTTCAACCTCATTTTTACCCTTTTTAGATCCAAAAATATCCTCCCACAAATCCAAACCCAACCTCCACCAAATCATTCACCAAATCACTTCATTTTCATACATTTTCACTCCAATCTCACTTTAAAGTCAAACCCACTTAAGGAACTCAACTTCAACACACATTGGAGAAGGGGAGGAGCTAGGAGAAAAGGAAGAAATCACAAGAATCCATAGGTTTCCTCTCTACATTATCTCTTTTACTTTTTCTTTGTAATTTTGTGATGAGTAACTAAACCCTTATGGAAGTGATGTAATAACACATGAATTGTGGATGGTCCACTATATATTTGTTATTTGATTGTTTAGTTTCATTCAATGATTTTCAATGCAATTGATTACTTCTTAAATTAAGTAGATATGCCCTCTCTTGGTTCTTGATTAGTATCAATTTATTTTGAGTTTTAAAATTGGGATATATATATCTTCTTGGATTGAGTAGATATGCCATTTCTCAACCCAAGCTAGATACTTACTTTAAAGGTGATTAAAACTAGCTAAATTGAATGAGTGAGATGTGTTGTGAATATGCCCTTCTGATGCTTCCTGGCTTCGACGGAAATTGGTGGATTGTGAATATGCCATTCCAAGCCATCCATAACCATTAGAATCTACCTAAGCTTAAAGAGGGATTCTCTCATAAACCAACCTAGTAGTTGTGTAGTAGAGAATTGAAGTGATAAGAGTCTCTAGCTCTCCAAATCCAACCAAGTAGTTAGGGGTGAGAGTTATTGACTCTAAGTCACCTCTAAAGGTAGATTAGCCCTAAATAATCGAATAGATTCTAAAAGGTTAAATGGATTGCTCATCATTCGTGTTGTGATTGCATCAACTCCCATTACCCTATCATACTCTATCTTTCCATTTCGCATTCTTGTTAGTCTTAGTTGCATGCTAGTTTAGTGTAATTCTAGTTTGCATTGTAGTTGTTACTTTCAAAACCAATCTCTACACTTTACTTATGTTGCATTTTTAGTACTGGAGTTCAATTTGGTCATAGCAACCCGATCGATCTCTGTGGATGATACCCGACTTGTCACTTTACTCGTTTTTGTGAACACATTTCGAGTTCATTTTGGGATTTTCATAAATTCTTTTTGACACCCAAACGACGCGTGTCATATAGCAAAAAACAGAGAGAAGTGAGCAGAGCTGTGTAATCCCACTTTCTTTTTCTTCATAATAAACATTTTTACGTGGGCAGCGGCACCCATGGTTTTTTCCCTTTTTACAAGTAATAAACATTTCCACGTAAATCTATCTTCCATTTTATTTTTCTGCATTTTTTCCATTGTTGCATTAAACGTAACCTGTTATAGGTGAACTTGGTCCGGATGACGTGTCAGTCCACCTGTTACATGTAACTTTTCGTGAGACAATATATCCTCTAGTCAACAAGAGTACCGATGCACCATGTCGTCGAAGGTCAACCAAGAGACTCATCGAATGAGTGAACAGATGGAAAAGAGTAAGCTTCTGGGAAAGAAAAGTGACTTGACCAATAGGGAACCTCGCCAAATAAGATTCTGATCTGCTAGAGCACCCCGCCAGCAAGGACCACTCGGCCTAACCAAGATTCGGTGCGCCTCGTTAGTACCCAGCGATCATGCTGAGATATAAGGGTCAACCATCACACCTCAAATAGGAAACAACCATATCTTCTCCAAAAGGAATTAGAAATTAAATCAAGCACAATGTGAACTGCATTTACCAAGAGATAATACTAGACAAGAAATAAGAATCGTAATAGGATTCTAAAAGTCAACTACTTGCACACCAAGTCTAGGGTTGCAAAATATGTATAAATACCATTCATTTTTTTTTATTGTATAGACACAAGAAAAATACACTAAATATAGTGAAAAACAAAGAGAAGTGAGCAGAGTTGTGTAATCTCACTTTCTTTTTCTTCATAATAAACATTTTACGCCGCCAGCGACACCCATGGTTTTTTCTCTTTTACAAGGGTTTTCCACGTAAATTTGTCTTCCATTTTACTTTTCTGCAGTTTCTCCATTGTTGCACTAAACATAACCCATTGGCATATCGATTTTTCACACAACGAAAAATCACCGTCAACAACATGAATTCGGCTTCCTCCTTTGCACTCCCTACCATAGAAGATGTGGTGTAAATTGACATAATTGAGAATTTGCTTACAAAGGTAGATGAATATTTATACCCTTTTTTTAGAAGAATAGTTTTTTTTATTTTATCAAAAATATTATCATCATTACTTTAAATATATAATTACAGGAAACGAATTTTTAGGTTAAAGCATCGATGAAAGTGAAAAACTTAAACCAAAAATTATGGTATATGTCTTGCAATCGGTGCAACAAAGTCACATGTGCAGAATATGAAGAATCATTGACTTGCATTTACTGCAAAAGAAAGAATGCCAAAGCTATACCAAGGTATCTTCAATTCTTTATCTTTTCTGTTTTACTATAACTATTCCGTGAAAAAAAAAACAATGGAATTCTATCAAAACATATCATACAAATAGAGTGACATGCTCACAATTCATATTTGCTTTTATATAACTTAGATATTGCATTGAAGTGGAATTACGAGACACATTTGAATCAATTTTGGCCACAGTATTTGGAAAAAAATACATGAACATTTTTGCCATGCTCAGCAAAAGAACTCATGGAACAAACAAACGAGTATATAATCTATCGATTATTTATTTGTAAAAGTATTGCATTTGCTAGAATTCTCACAAGGTGAGAAGTATTTAGAAGTTGTTACCAATGGAGTAGTGCAAGTCACATTTAGAAATTGTTAGAAAGTTTTTCTTATTTTATTATCCCCTTAGGTTAACTTTTTTAATTAGAAACAAAGTCATGTAGCTTGATAGAAGCCAACTACGTGACTTCAATGTTGATGAATTTAACTTGTTTACCTTTTAAGTTTTTCAGATTAACTAATGGAATCTTATCTGTATATTTGTATCATTTGATTGTGTTATTCAAATATTCATCTGGTTTAGTTTTATTAGTCAGTTTCACTGTAATTGAGATTCAAAGATTTGATCATTATATTTGAATTTCTGGTTTATCTCTGTGTTTATTTGTTTAAATTGTCAGTTAATGATTGTGTTTGTTTTTTAAATACCTTAATTAAAATTATATTTGTATGTAACAAGATGGAAGCATCAACATTGAAGCCACACTTTGTAATCCATATGACTTCCTCGTTCATATTAGAACAACTACATTTGAAAGTAAAGGACAAACAAGGACTAAGGGGTCGTTTGTTTTTTTGTTTGAAGACTGAACAGTCCTGAATTTTTCTGAAGACTGAATAGGGACTGAAATCTGAACTTAAATGACATGCTTGTTTTTTTTCCTCACATCTGAATGTATTGTCAACATGTTTGTTTTTTAAA
Source organism: Dipteronia sinensis (assembly GCA_033220585.1). Classification (NCBI taxonomy): domain Eukaryota; kingdom Viridiplantae; phylum Streptophyta; class Magnoliopsida; order Sapindales; family Sapindaceae; genus Dipteronia; species Dipteronia sinensis. The sequence continues at coordinate 42,844,793 of CM065639.1, forward strand.
AGTAAAATTGTCTGAAACTAAGTAATTTTACATTTATACCCACGTTAAACAATTATACATATAATATGGAATAAAACAATCCAAAAATAATAATTATATATGAACACATATGATCATGATCTTTTTCTTCAATTACAAATAAACTTCATTTTTATTAAAAAAAGAAATTTTTTTTTTCAAAAAATAAATGGAGCAGCAAGAAAACTCATACAAAACACTCTAAAAAAATAATATTTAAATATATCACCCTAATATCATAATAAAGTATTGATATTAAACACCAATATGAGAAGTGATTATGGTTTTTTTTTATTTTATTTTAAAGCTATTTTAAATAAATAATATATTAAAATAAAGATTTTTGTACCATATATAATTATGATGAAATTGGAAATAAGTTATATATAGGGGATAGTATCGGAAGAAAAGATTTTGGATTGCATTTAATGCAATTTAGTGATTTGCAATTAAGTGAAAAGTCAGAATTTTTTACTTTTTATTTTAAGTTTTTTTTTAGCATTTTTAAGTTGTTTGACCACTTATAAAAACAAACAAAACAACTTAATAATTATGATTGAGACTCATTAAGTTTTAAGTGGAAAAAACAAACGACCCCTAAATTCAATGTTCACTACAAAAAAAGTGACATACAGTGACAAAAATTATATGTCACTACAAGTGAAGAAATTGTCATAATTTCATTATTGTGACAAAAAAAAGTGTCACTAACAATTCGTCACTTTTGCCCCGTCACCAAAAGTATTTGTGACAGTTTTTTGGTACTTGTCACAAGTCATAACTTTTAATGACATATTATCACTTGACATTGATTAGTGACAAAATAAAAATTGTGTCACTAAATTTGTATATAGTGACAATTAACCGTATGAAGAATTTATCACTATACATCATTGTAGTGACAATTAACTGTTTGAAGATTTTGTCACTATACATCTTCTTAGTGACAATTTATTGTTTTATAATTGTGTCACTATACATCTTCTTTGTGACAATTTTCTGTTTGAAGATTTTGTCACTATATATCTTCTTAGTGACAATTTATTGTTTTAAAATTGTGTCATTATTGACAAACTCAGTGACAATTAACCATGTCAAAATTGTGTCACTGTACATTAACTTAATGACGATTAATTGTTTAAAAAATGTGTCACAATTCACAAAATTAGTGACAATTAACCATTTGAAAATTGTGTCACTGTATACAAACTTAGTGACAATTAATTGTTTAAAAAATATGACACAATTCAACGATTAACAATTTAAAATTTGCGTCACTATATAAATATTTTGTGACAGTTAACAAAGAAAATATTTTGTCACTATATGCATACTTGGTGACAATTTAAGATTGTTATAGCTTTAGTCTCTAAATAGTTCTACAGTGACACTAGAATAAAATATTATGATTAAATTAATAAATATATTGAAAACAAACATATACAAAGTCTATAGAGAACCGTCAACCTAAAAATAAGATGAAATTAACAAATGTATTTAAATTATAAACCTAAACATATAAAATGAAATTAACAAATGTCTTTAAACTATAAAGACTAAACCTATCAAATGAACTACGAATATAAAAACTAAGAAGATGCATTTGAATTTGAAAATTGATGTTCAAACATCGATTTGAATTGGGCAAACTGAGATTTCATTTCCTCCATGGTTTGAAGTTGGGATTTCAATTCAGTCAATTCAGTCTCTAAATGTGAGATCTTTTCGTTTGCTACTTGTCTTTGAATTCTATCATCCTCTAACATCTTCAATATCTCAAGATGAGAAGAACGTTTACCCTTTTTTTTTGATCGATTGATCCCAAGTCCATAAGTTAAAGTAGAAACATGAGCTTCTGGACTAACTTCACCAATAACTGGATTGAAGACTTCATTTTTACATGCATCTGGTTGGTTTGTAATAAGCTCATCCATTTGTCTCTACCAAAATTGAGTAATGAGAAAATGAAATCAATTAACATATTTAAACTGTTTAAACAAAAAAAGGCAAAGAAACAATAACAAAATGAACTTAATAAATAACTAAGTTAAATAACATCCAATGTAAAATGATTATATATCACATTAAATTTATATTATCAACAACAAAAGTAAAAAAATGCAGGTACAAAATGGTAAACAGTTATAAATAAATCAAGTATACATAATTTTTAGCACATTATCAATTTTAATTAACAATAATTTCAATAGCTTTTCAAAAACAGAAGTTATTACTCTCTGAAACAAACATACTAATTACAAATAATAGAATATACTTAAACTATTGACAAGACTTGGTCACCGTACATTCCGATATCAATACTATCATTATTTTGATTTTTTTAATGGCAAAGAACCCAAACAATATTATTGAATCATATCATCATAAACATGTTGATATATCAAACTAGGATAGTCATCAAACCATATATAGTTTGTTCTCAGAAAAAGAAAGAGTCAATATTGACAAAAACATACCATTTCTAGGAATAAAAGCACAGTAAACACAACTCACATCATTACAAATCAAAACTCAATAGCCAAAGGAAAATTAGAAGTGATGAATCACTCTAAAAAGTGAATAGAGATGTCATCACAAAAAGCACACAACGATACAAGAATATACAGCTTAGCTTCCCTAAATTTATATTCTACTCATTCTAACTATTATATATATATATATATATATATATACACACACACATTATCGTCACAATCCACATAATAAAATTAAAAGTGACTTGATATATATATATATTGAAACATGCCTGCGAGCCTAAAAATTTGTTAAAAGCATTTCAATAATTTGAATTGAATCACCCAAGCTACTTAAGAAATGAAGTCTTAAAAACCATCCAATAGCATTACAAATAATTTTTTTCAATTTCAAAACATAATACTTATCAATAGCATAAGAAAATACAACAAACACTAAAGCAAAAGCATAATCCGAGACTATTTGTTTTCGGCACATCTTACCATTGCATTTGCAACTATTGGGTCAGTAGGCTTGTCTTTTTTCATAGTGTAAGTTGCCTTGAACATCGCTATCTTGTCTGGCTCATTTCCTTCAGGGTCACTTTTTGTATATAAATAAAAATATATACGTATTCGTAAATTTTTAATATTACTCATAAAATATATAACATATAAGGATTTACCAGTTCATCTCGAAGTCTAGCAAAACTTTTTGTTCCACCAGTGTGATGCATTGTCATTTTGCCATAATTTGTTTTATTGGTCTCTGAATGATTTTGTAATACATTAATAAATAATAAAAAATTTGTTGCTTTTAGAAAACAATATTAATATGAGAATAAAATTATTGACAACTCAATCATATTAAATTCTTACTTTTCCCTTCTCAGAACTCCAAAACTTTACCAACCAATTCCATTGTTCCTTCCCCACATCATTTATGAGTTCGGAAAGTTTCTCCTTATCTTTTGATGATTTCTCATATTTCTTCTTCAGTGTATCTTTTCTCTGACGCCATAGGTGATTTAGCTTTTTATTTATCCAATCTTCGGCAAGGTCCCAATTGATATTAAATTTAGCCTAACATATATACATGACAATAGCTACAGTCATAAATCAATTATATAACTACAGCTAGACATAAAATGTAGGAAATGAAATTAATTAATTATGCATAACCCCAAAAAAATTATTAAAAAAGAGGAATTAGTAATACCTTTATGGTGTCATACATACAAATTTTGATCTCTCTGGGCATATATCTCCAATCCTCAAAATTAAGGGGTGCTATGACAGAGTCTTTTATAATGAAACCAATGTATTGTCCTAATTTGTGACCAGGCTCTCCAATAGGTTGACGCAACACATTGAGTTCAACTTGGATAGGCTCCTTTTGCAAATGTAACAATTGTAAACCTAGTCGGCCACGAGTCTTCTTACGAGCAGAACCTATAATCAAAATACAATTATATATTGAACTTAAAAACATTATTCAAATTAATAATTTGAAAAAATAAATAAATGATATAGCATAATTGCACAAATAAATATAAATTTGTGTGAGATATTTATGACATGCATCGTCTTGAGTTTCATCAATATTTAGGTCAGAGGGTTCCTCGGTCTCTAAATCATCACTCATAATTTCCAAATTGTTTTTAGCCCTTTCAAGATTGTTGATAGTACCCAATTCATTGTTGCTAATGTTTTCTAGGAATCTAGAATCTCTCTTTCCAACCACTTGCAACATGTTGCTGTTAATCTTTAAAATACTACCCCTTTCAATTTGTTCCACGTTCTTCCTACTTTCGAGAGTCTTGGTAGCACCTTTTTCAGCAAATTGCATGTTATTTATATTTTTAGGACAGTTAGCCCTTGATCCAACAACTTTTGGGATATTGCTTCTATTGTTTGAAACATGAACATCACCTTTTCTAGACAATGGTTGAATATCATCTACTTGAACCCTTTTACGTTTCATCATATTAAGTGTCTGCATTTCATGTTGATGTTAGAGAAAATTCAAAATTATCAACAAATATAGATATGATTATATATGTTAAAATATAAAGCAAAAAGGTCCCTAAAACGAAAACAAGTTTACTTTTGTTAATATTATATGTAATGTAAGATGGCCTAAAACTACTGCAAAAACATCCATAACTAAACTTAAATGAATTCAATTTTATTTTTCAATTTAAATTTTCACCTAAACGTATGGTTTATGTAAAACTAAAATGATTCAATTCCAAAAAATAAAAAAAATAAAAAGTAACAAATTAAATTCACAACCCAACAACCCATTTCATTACATTCTCATAATATAATAAGTCATCCATATGCAATTTGTGGTGATATGAAAAAAAAAAGTGAAACATTATCCAATAAACATCAAAATTTAATTGTCATATTCATCCCCATCTTCATCATCACTATCATTGTTTTCTGCTCCCACATATATGATGTTCACATACGAGTTAAGCATTATCCCAGGCACATTGTCTCTAACATCATCTTCGTTGTCCATAAATTGTTGCAAATTTGTTGTATTGTCTGATTCATTTTCCATTAACAAATCTCCGATATTTGCAACTTCATCCATATCATACAAATCTCTTGGCTTTGTAAAGACAACAGCATGCCAATCTATTTCGACAGGATCTTCAACATAAAAAACTTGGATCGCTTGGGATGCAAGTATGAAAGGTTCTTCAGTTTTTAGCAAGCAGCTAGGATTCACAAGTGTGAAACCTAACTCATTTTTCTTTGTTCCTCGATTAGAGTTTATATCAATCAAATCACATTTAAAAAGAGCAACCTTCCTCCCATCATAATAATCAAGTTCAATGACATTTACTACATTTCCAAAGTATGACACATCTCCTACAATAGGATTTTTGTCCTTAGAACTTGCAAAACTAGAAGTTTTTGCATTAACAACCACACCACTGATTTGGGTTTTACTCCTATTATCGATATCTTTTATTCGAAATCTAAACCCATTTATAAGATATTTCTTAAATCTCGATGCTATTTTGTTTGGCCTTTGTGCTAACCATTTAAGATCTTCATTTACATGAACATCACCATGGGGGTACAGCTGCATAACCTGATTAAAATGTATATAAGTTAATAACTAAAAAATTTATAAAAACTAAAAGATAAAATGATGTTTTATTGTTCTAGTTACCTCAGTTTGAAACCATTTGGGAAATGTCTCATTATGGACCCGAGTGATATCTATTGGTATTGCTCGACGATGAGTACTTCTAACTATTTGAATATATCGTCTGCAGTGTCATGAGTGTGATTTATTAAAAAAATAAATTTATAATGACATAAAATGTTAATTAGATTTAATTCAGTTGACCTACTTGATAAAATTTTCAACTTCAACACAATTAAAAAGTACGTATCTGTGTGCCTGAGATAAAACTTGATAATCTAAATATATCGACTCATGTTTCCCTTTCCCACAACCTACACCCGTAAATATTGATAATTTATCCCCATTTGAATCATTGTCATCAAAATTCCTAGACAGTCGGTTGAATTTTGTTTCTCTTCCAAACAAATATCGAGAGCAAAATGTTAAACACTCTTCAGCTATATACCCCTCTGCTATAGAACCCTCAGGATGACATTTATTGTGAACATATGATTTTAATGTACTCAAATACCTGTCAAATAAAATGTGCAAATTAATTAGTTTGTTGTTTTTAAGTGATATATTAAATTTAGTATAAAAGTGTTTGTAAAATAAATCGATACCTTTCGATTGGATACATCCATCGATATTGAACTGGTCCAACAACCTTTGCCTCATCGGCTAGATGAATCGGTAAATGCACCATAATATCAAAGAAAGATGGTGGAAAAATTCTCTCAAGATGACAAAGTGTTATTGCAATCCATGCTTTAAGTTTACCATATTCTTCAACAGATCCTACTTTAGTACACAATTCTCTGAAGAATTTGCTTAATTCAACTAATACAGAGCTCGACTTTTTTGGTAAGGTTCACCGTATTGCCAATGGAAGAAGTTGTTGCATTAATATGTGACAGTCATGACTATTTAAACCATAAATTTTATGGTTTTTAACCTTCACACATTGATCGAGCCAAAAATGTTATACATTTTGGCCTTCATATCCTTTCTCTTTGTTTTGTTCTTGAGCGTTTTTATGTTTATTTATGGCTCGTTTGGTTCTTATTGCAGGCATTAGGTAAAAAGGCATGAAGGGGGGCAAATTGGACCAATTAGTGCACAAATGAAGTGAAGAAAGCAGAAGTGCACGGGTAGCATACCCGTGCACTTACCTGTGCACCGGAAGGTGGATTTTGAGAAGAATAAACTGCACGCGTAATTGCACGGGTCACACCCGTGCATCCACCTGTGCAGTTCACCAGACCAGGGAGCAAGGCCACTGGAGAAGGCAACTGCACGAGTGGTGCACGGGTCATCCACCCGTGCACATGGTGTAAATCTGAAGAGAAATAAAGATTGCATGGGTAACCTACCCCTGCTATACCCGTGCTATACGGAAAATCCAGCTCGCTGCATTAGCATTTTGGCCTAGTTTTTGAAGGAAGTATATATAGTTTTCAATTCTGATTTTTAAAAGAGGAGACCCACGACCATACACCATTCCATTGATTCTTTCTCTCTCTAAATCCTAAAAACCCTTTCTCACCAAAAACCCATCATCATCTCCATCAATTGCTACTCACAAGGACATAGGAGGTGGATTAAAACTTGAAGAAAGAAGGTTCTACATGGGTTCTTTCAACTTCCCTCCTTTATATTCTTGTATTCCACTTGTTATGAGTAGCTAAATCCTATGAAGGGATTGATGTGATTCACTTGTAAATATGGGTATTTGTAATGAACTCAATATCTTCTATTAAAAATCTATCTCATTTTGTTCTATTCAATGTTTTAATTGATTTCAAAAGCAATTTATGTTAGATTGTACATGACTCTCTTCATGAGTTGTTTGAGAAGTTATATGTGTAGAGAATCAAGTATACATGATGCTTGTCTCTCTAAGCTCAATTGAATATGAGGATTGAACAAGGGTACATAACCCAAATAATATCCAGACTTATTAATCTCACCTAATTCTAATCTTTCGTGGGTAATCAAGACTATACATCCTGAGATTGTTTGCATGTGATAGATTAAGCATTAACCTATACATGATGGGTTGGTGATTTTTAACAAAGAGATATGTCCCTTATGAGATAGATGGTATTTCGTTGTATAACCAAGTGTGGGTGGCCAATGCTATACATGATGGTTTGGGCACTCACAAGTGGTAAATAGTCACTCCTATACATCCTAGGGTGATTACATTAGTTAATGACAATCATTGTGAGTTCATTCTTTACCCATTGTTTGCTAGTTGAATTCATCAATTCCTTAATCTACATATCACATACCCATATCTTTTTAGAATAGTACATTTTAGTGCATTTTAGCTTAGCTTACATTTTAGTTTTGTTTCTTCTCCAAAACCATATCAATTTACTTTTCTAGCATTTTTAACTAAAGCATTGATTTACTCATAACTATCGCTCGATCTCTGAGGAATGATACCCATACTTGCCACATACTAGTTTTATACTTGTTTGAGTGCATCTTGAGATCTTATAAATTTGTTTCAATAGTGCATACCACGACATATTAAATATTGCTCGTTCAAAATGGCGCTGCTGCCGGGGATCGGCGTACATAGTTGTGATTAGGTTTTGTTTTAGGATAAAATTTTACATTTTTGTTTTCTTTCTTTGATTTGAGTTTTGAGTATTGTCTTTATTGTACCATTACTTTATTGCTCTTATTTTTAGTGGTGTTAGTTTCGTGTGATTGCGTTGTGTTGTGCATCTTGTGGCAGGATACATGGATTACTATACAGGACAAAGTTTTGGACAACTTAAAGACCAGAGTTATCAAGATTGGGATCTTTACCAAGGGTATCAACCAGAATGTTTTGAGAGTGAAGCCTTAACTCTAGAAGAAGAAATGCGGGATTTTATGAGAAATAGTTTCCAAATAAAGAAGGATATAATGTCGTCACAGCAGAGGACTTTACAGGCTTTGCAGGCATCACAACCAACATAAGAAGAGTGTTTCGACATAAGTGAGTTTGATGATGGGCTATTGGATAAGGAGCTTAGGAGCTTCATGCAGTCAACTACACAAAGGACACATGATTTCATAGCTTCATAACAAGCAATTAGAGGGATACTGGAGGATTACATGCAAGCGAATGATAGAAGAACAAGAAAAATTGATGATGCCATACATAGACTCGAAGGACAGATTGGACAACTAGCTGATATGTTACCGGAAAAAGAGAAAGGAAGATTTCCATGCCAACCAGAGCAAGCAAAGGCAGTCCTTAGAAGTGGACGGGTATTGGGGAATGGAAACAAAGACAGCACTGAAGAAGAAAAAGAAGAAGACACAGTTGAGAAAGAGATAGAAGATGAAAGTAAGAATGAAGATATGCCACTAGAAAAGAGGAAACAACTTCACAAACCATCCAACCCTCATACTTTATCTATACCTTTTCCCGGGAGGTTGAAGAATTCCAAGATGCAAAATCTTTCCAAGACATTTTTGACATCCTATCCAAAGTGAATATCAATTTACCTCTTTTGAATGCGATCCAAAAGATGCCAGCTTATGGGAAATTCTTCAAGGAACCGAGTAAGGATAAAGAAAGATTTCGACCAAAGCAATAAGAAAGGTTAAACATGAATGTGAGTGCGGTAATTCAGAAGGCATTGCCTCAGAAAATGAAGGACCCTGGTACCTTCATCATCGACATTACCATCGGAGGGGTAAACCAAGAGAAGGCTATGTTAGATTCGGGTGCAAGCATTAACCTGATACCGTTCTCAGTTTACAAGAAGTTAGGATTAAATGACCTCAGATCTACTACCATGTCTTGAATTCTAGCAGATTCATCATCAAGAAACCCCAAGGGAATTATGGAGGACGTGTTGATTCAAGTTAAGGAGTTAATCATTCCCACAGATTTTGTTGTCATTGACATGGATGAAGACCGGAACGAAAAAGATATGAAACTACTTTTCGGGCAACCGTTTATGGCAACAGCTAGAGTAGTGATCGATATGCACAAAGGGAAACTTACTATGAAGGTATTAGATGAGACGGTGGAGTTTAACATTTTTGAGACTATTTCTTATCCAGTGGGGTCTCATGACTTCTATAGGTTGGATGCATGGGAGGAAGAAGTTGAAGGGTCAGTGGAAGAAGAGTTTAGTAGAACAAAAATTAATAAGGAAATGAGCCTTGAAGACATGGTGGAGAGTCCAGAACAAGGAGGTGAATATTTGGAGGGTAGTTTAAGGGAGTCAGAGGGAGAAGAGTGTGAACAATATGAAAGACCTTCCCAACCTCTCAAGTTAAAGCCACTTCCATCAGACTTAAAATATGTATTTTTGGATGAAAACAAGAAGAACCCCGTGATTATTGCTGCAAATTTGGACAACAGTCAGGAAAGAAAGCTGATTGAAGTATTGAAGAAGCATAAAAATGCCATTGGATGGACAATTGAAAACATAAGGGGAATTAGTCCTACTATCTGCATGCACAGAATCTCATTAGAGGAAGGCTCTAAACCATCCAGAGAGCAAAAGAGAAGATTAAATCCTATAATGCAAGAAGTAGTGAAAAAGGAAATCCTCAAATTACTAGATGTTAGAATCATTTATTCTATCTCTGATAGTAAATTTGTGAGTCCAATTCATGTGGTACTTAAGAAGTCAGGAGTCACGGTAGTTAAGAATGAAAGGGATGAGTTGATGGCTCATAGACTTCAAACAGGGTGGCGTGTGTGCATAGACTATAGGAAATTGAATGCCATGACCAAAAAGGACCATTTCTCGTTGCCCTTCATATATCAAGTTTTGGAACGATTGGCAGGACATAGTTTCTATTGTTTCCTGGATGGTTATTCAAGTTACAATCAGATAGTGATAGCCCCAGAACCAGAAGACCAAGAGAAGACAACATTCACATGCCCATTTGGGACATACGCTTATAGAAGAATGCCATTTGGGCTTTGTAATGCTCCAAGAACCTTCCAAATATACATGACATCTATTTTCTCAGATATGATTGGGGAGATCGTAGAGGTGTTTATGGATGATTTCTCAGTATATGGAGATTCAATTAGTTTGTGTCTTCAGAATCTGGCTAAAGTACTTGAGAGATGTTCGGAGAACAATTTAGTATTCAACTGGGAAAAGTGCCATTTCATGGTACAGCAGGGAATAGTTTTGGGACATGTCATTTCTTGTAGGGGCATAGAAGTGGACAAAGCCAAAGTGGAATTTATCAAGAGCCTACTACCACCTCGGGGCGTTAAGGATATAAGATCTTTTCTAGGACATGCTGGGTTTTACAGAAGGTTCATTAGGGATTTCTCAAAAATTTCTAGACCATTGTGTGTGCTCCTTCAGAAAGACAGAGAGTTTGAGCTGAATCAGGACTGCTTGGTAGCATTTGAAACATTGAAGGAAGCATTGACCACAGCACCCGTGATAGCACCACCTAACTGAGAGCTACCTTTTGAATTAATTTGTGATGCCTCAGATTATGCTATAGGTGTTGTATTGGGACAAAGAGTTGACAAAGTCCCTCATGTGGTATACTATGCATCACGAACTTTGAATGATGCTTAGTTGAATTACTCTACAACAGAGAAGGAATTGCTTGCAGTAGTGTTTGCGCTTGACCATTTTCGACAATATTTGGTGGGCACCAATGTGGTTGTATATTTGGATCACTCAGCTCTTAGATATTTATTGCAGAAAAATGATGTTAAGCCTAGGTTGATCAGATGGTTTTTATTACTTCAAGAGTTTGACTTAGAAATCAGAGATAATAAGAGGTGTGAGAATGTGGTAGCAGACCATCTTAGTAGATTGGTTCATGACTGTCCATCCGGAAAGGATGAGGTTCCATTAAGAGAGAAATTTTCAGATGAGCAGTTGTGGGGGGTACACAATGAGGAACCGTGGTATGCCGATCTGGCTAATTACCTGACCCACGATATTGTGCCTGCAGAGTTAGACTCACAAGGAAGGAAATGATTCATAGCAAAAGCTAGACAGTTTTTCTGGGACGAACCATATTTGTTTAAACATGGGCCTGATCAAGTTATCCGAAGGTGTGTACCAGAATCAGAACAAGGAGATATTCTCAGATTTTGCCATGATTTTTAGTTTGGGGTAAGAAAAACTGCATTTAAAGTGCTTCAGTCAGGATTCTAATGGGAATCCTTGTTTAGGGATGCTCTCAAATTCTGTGCAGCAAGTGATAAGTGTCAGCGCACCGGGAATATTGGAAAAAAGAATGAGATGCCTCAATCAGGAATCTTAGTAATGGAAGTTTTTGACACATGGGGAATTGATTTCATGGGACCCTTTCCACCATCAGAAGGGAAGAGTTATATCCTTGTGGGAGTGGATTATGTGTCGAAATGGGTTGAAGCAGTTGCTACAAGGACAAATGATAGTAAGGTGATGGTGAAATTTGTGAAAGAAAACATTCTAGCCAGATTTAGAACTCCGAAAGTGATAATCAGTGATGAAGGGAGTCATTTTTGCAACAGGATTTTTGGAAACTTGATAAAGAAATTTGGAGTCCGTCATAAGGTAGCCACCCCGTATCAGCCACAGACATCCGGGCAAGTAGAAGTGAGCAATAGGCACATCAAGCAGATTATGGAGAAAACAGTGAAGTCTACACGAAAAGAATGGGCGGTAAGGTGGAATGATGTTCTATGGGAATATAGGACAGCATACAAAACTTCGATTGGGATGAGCCCTTATAGGTTGGTGTTTGGAAAAGCGTGCCATCTCCCTGTGGAGTTGGAATACCGTGCTTGGTGGGCTATCAATAAGCTAAATTTGGAATATGACAAGGCAGAAGAAGAGAGAAGCCTCCAGTTGAATGAATTGGAAGAATTTAGACTATAAGCTTATGAGAACGCAAGGATTTACAAAGAAAAGACCAAGCTAATTCATGACAGGAATTTGATGAGGAAATAATTACACCTAAGAATGCTTGTACTACTTTATCTCTCTCGGCTAAAGATTTTTCCAGGAAAATTACAATCACGATGGTCGGGACCATATCGGGTGGTGGATGTTCTACAAAATGGAGCAATGGAGATCCAAAGTCTAAGAAATAAGGGAAAATTTAAGGTGAACGGACAAAGACTGAAACCATACAGAGGTGTGGATAAAAATCTTGAGGGAGTTGGATCATTGGCTATGAATGATGATTGATGCAACTAGCCAAGACGATAACTAAGGCACTCATGGGAGGCAACCCATTTAATACTTAACTTTCATTTTCGTATGATTTTCTCGTTTTGCTTTATTTTAGGATGTTTAAGTTTGGATGATGGTGGATAATATTTTGTTTTTGGAATATTTAGCTTGTGATGATTTGAAATGTTAACCTTGTGGTCAGAAATGGTGCTTAATGTTAGGTTCTCTATCTCTTGGATTCAACACACAGGCCACTTGCAAGTCTTGGAGGGACGAGCAAGCCAAGAGTGCTCATAAAACGGGCGAGAACCTACTCATTTTGAGTCTACAACTAGCTTCCACATTGGTTTATTCTTTTCAACTTGAACCCTTGCATGTTATTTTCTATTGTTCTTTGTGAGCATATGTGAATATTTGAATGAATGCGAGTATTCTTTGGTAAATATCAAATTTTGGGTTGCATGCATGGAATTATTTGTGAATGAGAGAATGATGTCTATAATTGAGGATACAATTTTGAAGTCCATATTATGAGTTTATTGATTTATTCTTTCTTGATGAGATGAGCCGAAGGCTCTTGTGGATATACAGGTTTTCATTTTATATAGCCCAACATGGTTTTGGGGTTTTGATTGCATACGTATACCTGTAAAGGAATGAGCATATGATAGACATTGGTTTGGGGGTTAATTTCCACTTTCCGATAATTTGGTACTAGATGATTGATGTGGGTGAATGTTAAAGTTTAATTGCCATATTTACATAAGATGCCTTATTTTATTATGAGCCATTTTTGAGTCTTTTGTGTTGTTGGGCATTGATTATGTATGATTAGTGTCTAGGTGTTTGTGCGCACCGCTAGGCCATGCTCTCGTGTCTCAACATTGAGGACAATGTTGGGTTTTGGTTTGGGGGTGTAGACGCCTTGTTGTGAGTCGTCTCTTAGTGTCTTGAGTCATTTTTCATGTCTATTTTTTAATTTGCTGCCTAGCCAAAATTTTTGAGCTTTAATTAGCTTGGTGAGATAATCCTGAGCAAAGTGTTTGTGGCGAATTTGTGTATGCTTTGTGTGCTTGTTCATAGCTTTTAGTCACTTTAGGGGTCTCACTTGCATTACATGGGTTAGTCTCATCTTTTGGTGTCTAAGTTGAGGGGACTCGGTGCTCAAGCACCTTGTTCTAATAGTAGAGACAACCCTTATGAGTTTCATAAACACAAGCCAAAAGTGCACAATTCGAGGGAAAATGTTTTTCAATTCTTTAAACACTTTTCAAACACCATGCATAGTCTCATTGCACCAAAATTATCAGGTGTCATAGAACATGCATCATTAAAGTGGACTGCTTGACTGAAACTTTTATTCCCTTGGTAGATGGATTCTTTGAGGTGATAGTAATATTGTGTGCTTAACCACTTTAAAATACGAAATACTTCCCATCCAATAATGTGTGTGCTCCCAAGCCAATTTTGAAGCCAAACACATTTAGACTTGTTCATTCTACACCTATATTACCCATAACCTAAGCAACTCAAACACTAAGCCAACCCTCACTTGATTGATTTTGTTAAGGCTTAGGAATAAATGTAAATGTGCTCTAATTGTCAAGTGGCGTGTACCAAGGCAAATAAGTGTTGTTTACAAAAATATGTGCAAAAGTCAAAGGCAAGAAAATATAGCAAAGAAACAATCAAAAAAAAGATAAAAGAAAAGAAAGAGAAGCAAATGAAAATAAAAATAAAAAAAATTAGAAAAGGAATATGCTTCAATTGCCTTGTTTAAATTGTAAACACTACTCAAAAGGATAACAAGAGTAGTTAGTGATTGCACTTGGAATTTATGTAAGCCTGGACGCCTTAATGTATACTTGTATTTAGAAGTGGTGTTGTATGAGAAGAGAAATGTTTATAAGTAGAATGTATTACCTTAACTTGGTTGATTAGTGCATTGTGCCTAAATTCCCATTCTTTCTAATCACCAATCACCTTAGCCCCATTACAACCAAATGGAAAAGACCTAGTTGATCTTAGGGGAAGTCTAACTTGGGAATATTAGTCGATGCATGCTCTTTCCATGTTCATGGCACTTGATTCTTTCATGAGACTGTTTCACTAAAAAGAGCGTGTATTTTATACGAAATGTATGCAACAACTTTGATTCCATTATATAAATTCTTTTGCATACATATTGCATGAGTGTGAACCTAGGTTCTGAGAGGAAAAATAATAGAGAAACCATGTGAGAATTTAGGTCAAAGCGAATTATGCTCAGGGCGTGAGAGTGAGTAGTTTCCAAGGCAAGGGCATTTAAAGTGTGGGATTCATGTTGTGCGAGTTTCCTCTTGTGGTGCCTTGGAGTTATTTAGGATATTTTGCATTAGCATCTTCCTCACTCTCATTATCTCTGACTTATCTCTCAGTTAGTTGGCTTGCAGCTTATTTGTTTGAGTATAGGTGTTTTTAGATCGAGTCATGTTTGCGTATTTAGAGTTATATTTGGTTTTGTTTAAAGTTTGCTCGAGGATGAGCACATGTTTGGTTTGAGGGTATTTGATCGAGCCAAAAATGTTATACATTTTGGCCTTCATAACCTTTCTCTTTGTTTTGTTATTGAGCGTTTTTATGTGTATTTATGGCTCGTTTGGTTCTTATTGCAAGCATTAGGTAAAAAGGCATGAAGGGGGCAAATTGGACTAATTAGTGCACAAATGAAGTGAAGAAAGCAGAAGTGCATGAGTATGCACATGTAGCATACTCGTGCACTACCCGTACACTTACCTATGCACCGGAAGGTGGATTTTGAGAAGACCAAACTGCACGGGTAATTGCACGGGTCACACCCGTGCAGTTCACCAGACTAGGGAGCAAGGCCACGGGAGAAGGCAACTGCACGAGTGGTGCACGGGTCATCCACCCGTGCACATACCCGTGCACATGGTGCAAATCTGAAGAGAAATGAAGATTGCACGGGTAACCTACCCATACTATACCCGTGCTATACGGGAAATCCAGCTCGCCACATCAGCATTTTGGCCTAGTTTTTGAAGGAAGTATATATAGTTTTCAATTTTGATTTTTAAAAGAGGAGACCGACGACCATACACCATTCCATTGATTCTTTCTCTCTCTAAATCCCAAAAACCCATCATCATCTCCATCAATTGCTACTCACAAGGACATAGGAGGTGGATTGAAGCTTGAAGAAAGAAGGTTCTACATGGGTCATTTCTACTTCCCTCCTTTTTATTCTTGTATTCCATTTGTTATGAGTAGCTAAATCCCATTAAGGGATTGATGTGATTCACTTGTAAATATGGGTATTTGTAATGAACTCAATATCTTCTATTAAAAATCTATCTCATTTTGTTCTATTCAATGTTTTAATTGATTTCAAAAGCAATTTATGTTAGATTGTACATGACTCTCTTCATGAGTTGTTTGAGAAGTTATATGTGTAGAGAATCAAGTGTACATGATGTTTGTCTCTCTAAGCTCAATTGAATAGGAGGATTGAACAAGGGTACATGACCCAAGTAATATCCGGACTTATTAATCTCACATAATTCTAATCTTTCATGGGTAATCAAGACTATACATCCTAGGATTGTTTGCATGTGATAGATTAAGCATTAACCTATATATGATGGGTTGGTGATTTTTAACAAAGAGATATGTCCCTTATGAGATAGATGGTATTTCATTGTATAACCAAGTGTGGGTGGCCAATGCTATACATGATGGTTTGGGCACTCACAAGTGGTAAATAGTCACTCATATACATCCTAAGGTGATTACATTAGTTAATGACAATCATTGTGAGTTCATTCTTTACCCATTGTTTGCTAGTTGAATTCATCAATTCCTTAATCTACATATCACATACCCATATCTTTTTAGGATAGTACATTTTAGTGCATTTTAGCTTAGCTTACATTTTAGTTTTGTTTCTTCTCCAAAACCATATCAATTTACTTTTCTAGCATTTTTAACTAAAGCATTGATTTACTCATAACTATCGCTCGATCTCTGAGGAACGATACCCATACTTGCCACATACTAGTTTTATACTTGTTTGAGTGCATCTTGAGATCTTATAAATTTGTTTGAATAGTGCATACCACGACATATTAAATATTGCTCGTTCAAAATGGCGCCACTGCTGGGGATCGGCGTTCATAGTTGTGATTAGGTTTTGTTTTAGGATAAAATTTTACATTTTTGTTTTCTTTCTTTGATTTGAGTTTTGAGTATTGTCTTTATTGTACCATTACTTTATTGCTCTTATTTTTAGTGGTGTTAGTTTCGTGTGATTGCGTTGTGTTGTGCATCTTGTGGCAGGATACATGGATTACTATACAGGACAAAGTTTTGGACAACTTAAAGACCAGAGTTATCAAGATTGGGATCTTTACCAAGGGTATCAACCAGAATGTTTTGAGAGTGAAGACTTAACTCTAGAAGAAGAAATGCGGGATTTTATGAGAAATAGTTTACTCATAACTATCGCTCGATCTCTGAGGAACGATACCCATACTTGCCACATACTAGTTTTATACTTGTTTGAGTGCATCTTGAGATCTTATAAATTTGTTTGAATAGTGCATACCACGACATATTAAATATTGCTCTTTCACACATCTTGAGATATTCGATGAATAACCATCTGGAACTTTGACATGGGATAAGACCTTGCAAAAGTTTTGTTTCTCACTTCGAGTCATTAAAAAGCAAGCATAGGGCAAACATGTTTTCCCTCTAACAACAGTTGGATGCAAGGTTGGTCTTATACCCATATCTTTCATATCACGGCGTGCTTTTAAGTTGTCTTTTATTTTGCCTTCAATAGTTAACAGTGTTCCAACTATACTATCACATATATTTTTCTCAATATGCATAACATCCAAGTTATGACGTATGAGATTATTCTCCTAGTATGGTAGATCAAAGAAAATGCTTCTTTTTTTGCACAAAACTCCACCACCATCTTTTTTGTCAAAATCATCTCACTTTTGTTTCCCTAATATGATTTTCACTAAACTCATTTGTTGAAATATCTCAGTCCCAGAAAGAACAGACAGAGCATTATCACCTAAGAAACGATGATGCCCCATATAACAATATTTACTCAAATGCTTTAATCTATGATGATGGGTTTTCTTATTGCAATACGGGCAGGCGAAACGACCTTTAGTGCTCCATCCTGACAAGTTGGCATATGTCGGAAAATCACTAATAGTCCATAATAATGTTGCATGCATATTGAAATTTTGATTTGTTGAGACATCAAATGTCCTCAAAGCATTATCCCATAACTCTTGTAACTCATCTAGTAATGGTTGTAAGTAGAAATCTATATCATTTCCGGGAGCAGAAGGTCCAGGAATAAGTAATGACATGATGAAATTTGGTTGCTTCATACACATCCAAGGTGGCAAGTTATATATAATCAAGATGACTGGCCACGTACTATGTGAAATACTCATTGTACCAAATGGATTAAAACCATCACTTGCTAGGCCCAATCTAACGTTACGGGGATCTGAACCAAAATCAGGATATCGATTATCAAATTTTTTCCAAGCTTCAGAATCTGCAGGATGCCTTAGCAAACCATCTTTGACATGGTCTCTCTCATGCCATTGCAAAAAAGAAGCAGTCTTGTTTGACATAAAATATCTTTGAAGTCTCGGTATCAATGGAAAGTGACGTAAAACCTTAGCTAGAACTTTACGATCTGAGAGAGACGATTGATTTGCATCATCTTCCGTCTCTTTCCATCGAGAAGTTCCATATACAGTACATTTTGTCTGTTGAGCTTTTTCTTTCCAATACAACATGCAATCGTTAGGACATGCGTGAATTTTAATGTACCCAAGTCCCAAATCACTAATAGTTTTCTTAGTTTGGTAGAATGACTTTGGCAAAGTTTCACCTTCAGGTAATGCATCTTTGAAAAGCTTAAGTAATACTGTAATTGATTTGTTACTCAATCCATAAAGACATTCGATGTGAAACAGTCGAACAATGAAAGAGAGCTTAGTGAATTTCTTACAACCGGGATACAATTCTTGTTCAGCATCTTTTAATAGGTTGTAAAATGTCTTTGCATCATCATTCGGAATTTCCCTATTACCACTATTGACATTCTCATCCCCACCACTACTATTGTCATGGTCACCACAACTAAGTTCAACACCATCAAACTCACTGTCACCATCGTCAAGAACACCAAATGCATTATGCAACATTCCATGCATATCATTTGTTTGAACCGATTGTTCATTATTCAATCTTGCTTGTGTTGAATCAAGTTCGCCATGGTATATCCATATGTTACTAAAATATCCAATGTCTAAACCATCACATATCATGTGTTCCTTAACTGTATTTCTAACATGCCGAAATGCATTATTGCAGTTCTTACATGGACATTTTATTCTTCCATCAGTACTATTAGCAAATGCAAAATCTAAGAACTGTGTCACACCGTCTTCAAAAGTTTTACTTACTCTAGACTCATGAATCCAACTTTTATCCATAGATCCTACAAAAAAACTTGGAAGCTATAAAACAAAAACAAAAATTCACAAAAACTTAGAAAGCTTGTAAACCTATAGACTATAGTAGGATGATTAGAATGTTTTAACGTAAACATAACTAAAGAAACATATTTTGTTTGAAATAATTCTATAATACATTTGTAATTCCGTATGTTTTCTTTTTGGCATTAGTATTAAATGAGATCAAGATTAATCCTTTTGAATTTTATTTTCTATTAACTAAATAAGATTCGTATTATTTTTCCTTTTTTACCGTCCAAGCTTTTGTGTTGTTTTTATTAATGCTTTAGGCTTTCCATATATGTGTTTGTTGTTATTTTGTATCAATTTCCGATTCTTGATAATTTTGAGCTATTTGTTGGATTGCTAGTTCATTTCTTCGTATCTAATTTATTTTAGATAAAATGTTTTTTTTTTAAGTTTATGATTCTTTATAATGTGAGCCATATTGTTTCTTTTATATCTAGTTCATGCATTGTTGCATATTCTTTATTTCATTTATGTATGATAAATTTGATGCTTTCTTATATTACTTTGTATAATTTTATTCAGGAGCTTCAAATTTAATGTTGATTCGTAAGCCTAATTCTGTTAAGCCTTCATCGTATGTCATTATATTGATATAATTCACTACTTTTCTGCATTTGAACCACAACTCAAACTTATGAATTTGCCTCAACTATTTTATTGTACAAATTGCAATGTTTATTTATGAAGTTGTTTCAAAGAGTCATGTTTTTATCTCTTGATTATATGTTACAATCTCTATATCCTAATTAATTCTTAACCCTTGTATTTAGAAAGTTATTTACTAAATTAGTTAGCCAAAATACATAATCATCACCATAACAAAATTTACCTTTATTGTATTCTCATTTTTTGCCATCTGTTTTGGCAAATCCTAATTGAAGTTTGACATAATTAAACCTTGTATATTTTTTTCAAGTACATATATCATGTTTCTGTTTACCCCAGTTCTGAACGATTATGGAGGTTTAGTTATATTTGACCTAGAGTTTCGTTGATGATCTAGAGTTTCCTAAAGAAAACAAATTACTACTTAATTTTGATTCAATTTAATACTACATAGGTTTAGTTAGAAGGACCAGTTCAAATCATGCATCATTGTTTCATAAAAGGAAAAAGTGAAATCACCACAAACAACACACAACCAACTGAGACACAACAACAGGGCAAAGCACCCCCATAAACACACACAGCCACCTGAGACACAAAGCCACCAGCACTATATATTTACATATATATATATATATATATATTTAACACTAATCCAATGCCAATCCAAAGGGAAAAAAATACTAGAATAAACATGATAAAATAGAAGTTTTGTATTAAAGAAAGTATAGTAAAACATAGCCTGCTGAAACCAAGAAGATCAAACCAATAAAACATAACCTGATGGCTTCAAATAAGCAATGTCAACCATTTTTTAAAGATCATAAACATTCAACTTAATTAAGCAAATCAAATATGCATTTATTTTTTTTTTTTGAAAAAGCTTTTTTATTGAAATGAGCCTATAGAGGCAAAAGAAATGGACCAGACAAACAACACCAGACCAAGAACGGAGTACAACCAGTGGAAACGAAAGCCAAGATAGCGAAACAGACAGCAAAACAATAAAGTAACAATAATGCTGATGTGTATTTAAAAAAAAATTGGATGGCAAAATAAGAATTATTAGAGACAAGAGTCAATGCCCAAATCTTTTTCAAATTGATTAATATTGCCCCAACTTATTAAGGCAAAAGCCAAAGAAAAGCCAAAACAGGCACAACAACAGGGCAAAGCACCCCATAAATACACACAGCCACTTGAGACACAAAGCCACCAGCACTATATATATATATATATATATATATATATGTATATATATATATATATATATATACTAATCCAATGCCAATCCAAGGGAAACAAATTATAGAATAAACATGAAAAAAATACAAGTTTTGTATTAAAGACAGCATTATAAAACACAGTCTGCTGAAACCCAGAAGAGCAAACCAATAAAATATAACCAGATGGCTTCAAATAGGCAATGCAAACCATTTTTCAAAGATTATAAACATTTATCTTTTTTTTAAACTGCAATTTATTAGAGGCAAGAAGCCAAAACAATGTGCCAAGCCACCAAAACAAAACTAACAAAGGCAATAAAAGCCAGCTACAAACAGAAACCAGAAAAAAGAAAACAACCCCCAGAAACACCCCAAACTGACAACAATAGAGAACACAGCACCAGAAAACAAAACAGAACAGCAAACCAAAAATTAAATCAGCAGCCCTAGTCACACACCAGCCATCACAAAAGCGCCCAAACAGAAAGCCACAAGAACCAACTAAAAAATCGCCCCACTCCATCTTATCCCCCGCCTTGCTAGAACCCAACTTAGCTAAACTATTAGCGTACGAATTCAAAGCTCTTGACTGGAAAACAACGAAAGATCCTCTATTTTTGATTAGAAAGGTTCGAATATAACATTCATCTTAATTAAACAAATCAATATGCATATATTTTTTTGAAACAACTTTTTTATTGAAATGAGCCTATAAAGGCAAAAGAAATTGACCGGACAAACAACACCAGACCAAGAAAGGAACACAACCAGTGGAAACAAAAGCCAAGACAACGAAACAGACAGTAAAACAACAAAGAAACAAGACCAAATATGTGTATATTTTTTTAAAAATTGGATGGAAAAATAAGTATTGGAGACAAGATTCAATGCTCAAGTCTTTCTCAAATTGATTATAACAGCACCAACTTATTAAGGTAAAAGCCAAAGAAGAGCTAACACAGGCACAACAACATGGCAAAGCACCCCCACAAACACACACAGCCACCTGAGACACAAAGCCACCAGCACTATATATATATATATATATATATATATATATATATATATATATATATATATATATATTTAACACTAATCCAATGTCAATCTAAGGGAAAAAATACTAGAATAAACATGGAAAAATACAAGTTTTGTATTAATGAAAGTACAGTAAAACATAGCCTACTCAAACCCAGAAGATCAAACCAATAAAACATAACCTGATAGCTTCAAATAGGAAATGCAAACCATTTTTCAAAGATCATAAACATTCATCTTAATTAAGCAAATCAAATATGCATATATTTTTGTTGAAACAACATTTTTATTGAAATGAGCCTATAAAGGCAAAAGAATGGGACGAGACAAACAACATCAGACCAAGAAAGGAACACAACCGGTGGAAACGAAACAGACTGCAAAACAACAAAGAAACAAGACCAAATATATGTATTTAAAAAAAAAATTGGATGGCAAAATAAGAATAATTGGAGACAAGAGTTAATGCCCAAGTCTTTATCAAATTAATTAGAACTGCACCAATTTATTAAGACAAAAGCTAAAGAAGAGCCAAAACAGGAACAACAATAGAGCAAAACACCCCTACAAACACAGCCACCTAAGACACAAAGCCACAAACACTACAAAAACAGAGCACAGACAGAGCAAAAGCAAAACAGGGACCAAAGCACTACCAAAACGCCACCCAACTCAATTTTCAATAATGACTACTCTCGAATCTCGATCGAAACCTTCTTAAATACAACATAAGAATGTAATAAAAGTGCAATGGATTAATTTTGGAGTTAAGTACTTGTGCTATCAAAAAATATATATGCATACATACAATTGACGATGACGAGTGTTGGTAATAAGTATTGACAAAACAAGGAAATAAGTATTGACAAAACAAGGAATTCAAATCTGATTAAAAAAAAAGACAGATAAAGGGAATAACAGGGCACGACCAAAGCATACTTTAAATGAGAAGACAAAAATAACTTCATAGTAACTTCAATAAAAACAAAGCAGAACAAAAACTTAATCAAGATGGGAGACTTACCAATTGAATGTCAACTTGATTTTGAAAGAGTGCAAAGTTATACGTAATCGAATTACAATTCAAGAAATTTTGCAAATCCAGACAGTACTGTATTAAAAAAAACTAGATAAGATTGAAGAAATTACAAAAGGAAAAAGAAAAATTTACGATTTTCATGGTTAGAGATTTTCTTTAACAAAAAATTTTGGGACAAATTTGGGGATTTTCATTAGTAAATGGAAAGATAACAAGAAAATCGTGCTTTAATAGAGACTTACCCAATTGAATGTCAACTTGATTTCAAAAGAGGGCTTAAGAAATTCTGCAAATCTGCCAAAATCGTATTAAAAAAAAGTAAAAAGATTGGAGAAATTAGATGAGAGTAACTAGGAAAGTTCTAAGAATTCAGGAAAGCTTTGGGCAATAAAATAAAGAAAAGGAAAATTTTAGGATTTTCATGGTTAGGGATTTTGATAAACAAAAACATTCTGTGAAAAAATTGGGGATTTTCATTGCTAAATGAAAAGAAGAAGAAGAAGAAACAAAAGCATGCTTTGGTGAAGACTTACTCAATTGAATGTATCATCTTGATTCGTAGGAGAGCTTAAGAAAGTCTGCAAGTCCACCAAAAACGTATTTACAAAAAAAACTTAAACCTAAAGCATATTGAAGAAATTAGATAAAAGTATTTAGAAAAGTTGTGGGCAATCAGGAAAGCTATAGGCAATTAGATAAGGAATATGAAAATTTTAGGATTTTCATGGTTAGTGTTTTGATAAATAAAATATTCAGTGATTTTTTTTAGGGATTTTCATTGTTAACTGTAGGGGTGGGCACTAAGTTCGGAAACGAACAGAACCGAATCGAACCGAACCAAAAAAAGGGTGTTCGGTTCGGTTCGGTTCATAAAATGAATTCGATTTAAACCGGTTTAAAAAGTTGAAAACCGAAAAGTTTTCGGTTCAAACCGGTTTGGTTTCCCAAAAACCGGTTTGAACCGATTAAACCGCCTATATAAGTAAAAAAAACCTCTAACCTACTTCTTTTTTTTCATTAAATATTATTATTTATTAGTTATGTTTGATTTGGGTTTTTTTTGGGGCTTGGACTATTAAAATTTATGAAACTTTGGCCCAAAATTAGATCTAACAACCCATCAAATTTAAAAACATATTAAAAGACTCATGAAACCCATCAAACCCATAAGGCTCATTAGGCCCAAAACCAAAATGAACCGAACCTAACCGAACCAAATCAGTTCGGTTACCATTTCTTATTCGGTTTAAACCGGTTCAATTTTAGGTAAACCGAAATATTTTCGGTTCAGTTCAGTTTTGCCCAAAACTAAACGGAACTGAACCGTGCCCACCCCTAGTTAAGTGGCAAGAAGGGAAAAAGGAGTAGGTTTTGGTGGAGGGAAATTTACTGGGAATTTTAGTTTTTAGTAGCAATTTGATTTTTTATTTTTAAAATTGATTTTAGTGGCAATTTGTATAGTCATTTTTTACTGAGTAAGTATCTTATGATATAATTTTGTGACACATAAAAAACAAAAACTGTCTCATACTAAACAAAATTTGAGTGAACACATTTGGAACCAAATTTTTATCTAAATTAAGTGACAAATATTAAAATCTGTCACAGTATATTACCATTCGTGGTGGATTTAAAATATGTCAGAAACAAAAATGTCACTATATGTCACTTTTTTTGTAGTGGTTGTTACAATCCAGGAAATCCCCAATGAAAACTTCTCTCAGTCATAAAACGGCAAGAATGTAATGACCCAGTTAATAATTCTTTTTGATACATCTACTTTTTAATAGAATATTGTTAGCTTATCTAAAACCCAAACTAATTTTGATATACTCTTTTTTGAAAGTTTATGGTTTTAGACAGCCATTAACTTTTAATCACCGGGTTTTAGAACTATGCTAACATTTCATCATGTAAGTTTTCCTAACTTAAGTAGATGTAATGTATTTATATCTGTTATATCAGATTACTCAGATCTTTAATAGTAAGCTTCTTTTCCTCTCTGGTTTACTTGTTTACTTTTTGGATTTTTATTCATTATCTAATTTGTCAATGAGTTTATAATGATACAAATAAGTTTATTCTCTTTCTTTATTCGTTTTTTTTTTTTAAGTTTATGGGTTTTCCTTTATTATGTGATCCTTTGCTAGGATCCAGTATAAGGTATCTTCTCTTCTCTGGTTCGTTTTTTAGTTTGTTATTCACATGTTTTAGTTTAATTAATCAATTTGATCTTTTGACTCCAATTGTTATTTTTATTTCAGATATGATTTACAGTTTCTGAACTTAAAACTGAATTAATATTTTTTTCAAGTGTGTGTATATATAAAAACAAAACAAAAAATAAAGGGTCAGTGATATCTAAAGCCACTGATTTTGTGAGGCAGTCCCAAAATCACCATTAATTTTTCAAAATGGCTCAAATTAGCCGATTTTATAGAAAAAAAAGTATCAATTGTTGCCACTTTAGCCATTAATTGTTTGAAGTCCGTTTGCTTATATCATAAATTATTAGAATACGGGTCAAAATAGTAAAACATGTTTTGCACCGGTTTTTGAAATGGTTTTTAAAAGGTTTTAAACTGGTTTTTTTATCTATTTTTTGACTATGATTATTTTATAAAACAGAAAATATTGTCCATAAATTCTTATAAGCAAATCATTAATTTTTATATATAATTAAATAATAAATTAATCATGAAATAAGTTTGATGTCACCCCAAATTAATCAAGGAATAATAATAAGTTTTATATCACCCATAAACAGGAAGTATTATCTGTAAAAATAATAAATTAATCAAATCATTAATTTTTATATATAATTAAAAAATCAAAAATATATAAAATATTGCCCATAAAATTCTTTATGGGCGTCATATCATACATAACGGTAGCTTTCTGTTATATTTTAACAGAATAGCGGCCAAGTGAACAATGTTTTGTTAAAATGGTAATTTTGAAACAATATTTTGTCAAAATGGTGATTTTGGAACAACTTAAACAGTGAATGACCTTTTTGGAACTTGACCCACCAATTAATGGTGTCTAGTGCTATTTTCTCAAAAATAAACTTCAAAATTTATCACTTTAGATATATGTTTATACAGTCAAAACACATGCCTTGCATGGCCTCAAAACCTAGTGCTATTTTAAAAGTATGACCGGAGTATTGTTGAAATCATTACAATAACTTTATCTAGATAATCCCTTCAAGCCAAATTATGGCACTTTTCTGAAAGAGAGAATTATGGCAGTTTTCAAAGATTAAGTAGAAGCTCCTTTTATATTTTTGAAGGGAAAGTTGAAAAATAAAGTGGCTGCCGCCTGCCGGTAAACATTTTTTGGCCCATTTTTGTTTTCATTTTTCAAAATCGATTTTGAATCTGCGTTCCCTATCTATTTTTCATTTTGTTTTCAATAATGAAAGAAGAAGGAAACATTGGCCTGTAACATATATATATATATATATATATATATATATATATATATATATGTACTCATGTTAAACCCATTAATTGGATGACTGATGGGCTCTTGGCATTAGACTAGCTTCTTCTGGATCCTTGGAACATGAATATATCGTAAAAATATCAATTTGGGTACATTTAATCTAGACTTTCAAAAACTATATGAAAGTCATGAAGTATTCAATAAAGAAAAAATCTATAAAAGTGATGAGGTATTCTATCAAGACTTTTATAGGTTTTAAAAAAGTTTATTAACGCCATGGGGTATTCAATCAAGACATTTTAATAGTCTATAAAAGTCTAGGGGTATTAAAAATGTCATTGACTTTTAGGCTTGTTTAATGCACCGCACTGTATTGTATTAGGAGTTTAAAATGTATTAGAAAATACAATACAAAGTATAGTTTATTTTGCATTATTCACTGTATTATATTAGCTAATACATTTTAATTGGTCCAATAAGGTGGATGTCGTATTAGCTAATACAGAGTATAGAGGTTGTATTAATTAATACCATGTAAAATCTAATACAATCAAATTCAATACAATCAAATCCAATACAATACAATACAACGTACCAATCGATTTGGGGTGTGAGAAATAATATCAAAGCTCATAATTTCTCTTCCATTCACCCAAAAGACTTTTGAAGACATCACTTGAGGATAAAAAATAGAAGATAAACATACTCTCACTTTTCTTTTCTTTTTCTATATATTATTTTTCATACATGTATACTTTTGATTTATTCAATTTGATTTTCTTTCCATCGGATCTGATCTCCTTTGGTTCCTGGTTTCTTTGATTTTGTATATTTGTTGTCTTTTATTTTTGAAATTTTTAGGGTTAGGGATTGATGATTGATTTTTTATCTAATTAGGGTTATTATATAGATTCAATTACAGTATATTTTTTTATATCCAAGGCACCTCCATCAGGTGTGCGGTGTGCCACCTACTCCGTATTATACAAATATTCAACAAAGTTAGTGAAAGTTTGATGTGGAAACCGGTTATTTGTTATTTATGTTTCCTCCAATTTGTCATTATAATGCTTTTCTGTTAGGACCAAGTTTGGTTGGAGGAGTATCCTTACAGGGGGTGTATTGGATTGAGATTTTAATAAACAATTTTGGGGTGTAAGGATTTTATGGATTTGCAAGACTATTAGTATTATTAGGATTGTTAGGACTATACTTTTAGGATTATTATGATTATATGGACTAAACTTTTAGGATTCTGAAAAAGTTTTTAGACTTTATTTATAGACTATTAAGATTATCCAGATTTTATTCCAAGACTTATTGGACTTTTAAAAATATGGACTTTCAAGAGTCGATTGTAGTATTCAATTTTCTCTCCAAGTTCCAGTGCTTTATAATCTTGTTGAGGGTCGTTACTGAATAACAAAAATTGAATGAAAAACATGTATAAGCTATGAAGAGATGTAATAAAATTTTAAAATACCACCAACCAACACATAACCTTCAGCTAGTTCATATAGTGTAGAAAATGTCACCATATGAAATAAATATAATAACCAACAACCCATCCCCCACTACCACACTAGAAAGGACATGAAGCATGGAAAAACAATAGCTTGAATATTGAAATATTTCCGTTTGGCTTGTTGATAACATTGCAAAATACACCTTTTGAGGTCCCCATTTCCTATCGTTTGCTTTCTTTTTCGAGCATATTTTGGTATATAATATGTTTTGTGAGCATTGTGTAGGTTATATCCCTTAAAATAAGGTGTTAGAGCTTAATTGAAGTGTTTGGAGGTTTTTGGGTTGAAATGGAAAATGGCTTGTGCAGAATTCCAAACTTCTGAAGGTCATATCTCCCTTCTCAGAACGAACTAGGTTTCTCGTAACCTATTTTTAGAAAGCCCCGGATGTCTACTTTCCAATTCTTTTTACAGATTGCGATTCCAAGGTTTCTAGAGGAAGTTATGGCCATTTCCGTAATGGTGCGCAGTTATACCGCGGCGTACCGCGGAATGTACCGCGGAAGACCAAATTGTGAACTGCGGAAATGGGCAGAAAATGCTAAAAAGTGGTCCACGATACGCTCGTCGAAGCGTGCCGCGGAACGTACCGCGAAAATGCCCAGATTTACGATTTTAAACCATTTTCTGAGGGGTATTCTTGTCATTTCACCCCCAAATCTTGACCTAACTTCCCAACACTATAAATACCCCATTTTCTCTCCTCTCTTCAAACTTCTTCTCTCTCTCTTTCACACCCCATCTCACCCTTCTCTCCATCTCTTTCATCTCCATCTTCTTCACAAAAATAAGAGAGAGACTAGGTCCCATGGAGGATTTTCCTCCATGGGAGCTCACCATACACCTCCACCAATCTTTTTGCACTACATCCATCCATCTTAGAGTAGATTACAAGAAGAATAGAGTGGTATTTGGACAAAAAACGAGCTAGGAAATCAAGGAGAGCTTGGAGGAGTTTTCTTCAAGGGTTGTCTCCTTTAAACTCATTTCGTTTTGTATTTCTTGTTTCTTTGATGTGTAACCTCGATTTGGGAATATTGTAAACCTTCACATATGCAATATATGTATGTGTGTTCTTAAATTCGGTTTGGGTTTTGTTTTACTCTTTGTTAATTTCATGATTTATACTCTTATTGTGAAATCCATATGTGTGGAGGGTCAAAATTGATGTGTATGCATGATTGGGATTAGGAGTAGAGTAATTTAATGTAGGAGTAGTGTAATTTAGCTTCCCATGAGTGTTTGTACGTTAATGAATGACCAAAACACCATGTATTGAGTAATTTGAGTACTAAGGATTTTAGCCTCAAAGAGTGGGAAAGGTTTCAGTTCAGGCATTTAGTTGCTAAATTGGCCTTGGTTCAATCCTTTTGCTTAATGGGTCTTATTAAGACACAATTATCTATCATTGGTCGGATTGGGTGATGAATTGATTTGGGATAATCCCTAAGTCAAGAGGATAAACCCCTAACTTAATTTGAATGGTTTTAATGTTATCAACCAACTTATTGCACATTGTTGTTTGGTGAACTTGTTATCCATGTCTACCCATCCTAGGGAGTTGACTAAACTGAATCCGTATCTAGAGTAAAGACAAACCGAATCCCTCTTGTGCTCGTGTAGTTATATGGGTATTTCATTGCTTAATGCTTTCACTCGGTTAGCCACCTTGTGAATGATGTTTAGGTTGTGTGTTATATATCGCATGGTTCGCATTAACATGTTCATCGTGGTATCCTCTACATCTAACCAGTAAATTGAAAGATCACTAGGCTGGCGTGTAGAGCTCGTGTGTGTGTCCCACCGTCCTTAATGGATTCATACTTCTGCATGGATGCAATCTCTATGCACTCGAGAGAGGGTAGAGATTAATGAAGGGGACACGAGCATATAACATACATGTTGTATGGGTATCTCGTATTCTTAATGCTTTCACTTGGTTGCCATCCCGTATTTGGTTAGCCTTGTGGATGAATTATTGGCTGTAGTATGGCCCACGCGGTTGCGTATTACATGCCCAACGAAATAACATGTGTATATGATCAGAAAGTGAGAGTATCACTAGGCTGGCGTACATGACTCTTTTGTGTGTGCCACGACACTTAATGAATCCATGCTTTGTGTGGATATGATCTCTAAGACATCGAGAGAGATTAGAGATCAATTAAGGGGACACGAGCCTATAACATATACTTGCACATTTGAGGGACTAGGTGAGTCTAGTGCTTAATTAGGAGGATTGTTATGGTTGAGTCATTTCCCTAGCGTATCCACATTTCATGCATCTCTCCATTCCATCCTATCACTGTACATATTTATTTATGTAGTTTGTTAGTTAGTTTAGCATTTACTTTCCGCATATTCTTTTTGCATACGCAACATACTAGTCCGCTCGGCGTGTTGTATAGCTAGAACTAGAGACGGTCGATAAATCCCACCTCCCTGTGGAACGATACTCACGCTTGCCGCTTTACTAGTTTTCATAACTATAGAGCACATTGCGTAGGAATTTTTATAAATATCTTTTTGGGATTCGTAATTCCCTAACGACATAATAACGGATATCAAAAGTGGCGCCGCTGCCGGGGAGGTGGCGTATTTATTGATTGTTGATAATTTTAGCTTCTATTTTACTATTTTTTATTGCTTTGCGGATTAGATTGTTATGTTGAAATTAAGCACTTCTCTTACGCATGCTTTTCATTGTGTGATCGGCAATGTTTAGGCTAGGTTGTGGAGGTGTTGGTCGTGTTCTTGTTTTCTTATTTATAGCATATGCATTTAATGTTTTTGAGTTGTGCTTGTGCAAGGAACAGAAATTTTCAGGTTTTATGGATCGTACGACTCATGAGAACTAGGTCTGCGCCTATCGCACCGCAGCAACTCTCCAAGTGAAACGTCAGCGCCACAAGAGGTATCATCTAAATTTTGAGCTTAAATTTGAGCACTTGTGGAGTAGTTGTCGACTTCCATGCGCTTAATGATAGAAATGTTTTGCTTATTGTTTTATGATTTTTATTTCTATTTAGATCTAAGAGTGGATTTATGTTGTAATTAGATCTTAGGGTGTTTGTTTTAGTCAATTTTCAAATCTCTGCACAAATCGAACATTTTTGAAAAATCTTGGAATTTTAGTCCATTTTTTTTGTTTGAGTTGTTTTCTTGGTGTGCCAGTAGAGACATGCATTGTATGCTTTTAGCTCCGTGCATCACTTAAATTTGCTTGTACAGTGCCAATCTTTTGATGTTGAGGTGGACAAAACCTCTATATTTGTTAAGCTTAGGAAAATAGTGGAGACTACCCGTGAGCTACACTTAGCCTAAAATATCATAAATTTATGGGTTTTGTTTCTACTCTTTAAACACTTTCTGATTTTGTTCTTCATTGTGATCTCATTGTAATTCAATTTTGCATTGATTGCCATAGAACTTCATCATGTGGAATGCTTGTTGAGATTTGTATTCCCTTGTTAGATGGACTTTTAGAAGTGGTTTTTGACTTGAGTGTGTTCTTAAATTCCATATATAGCCCAAACACTCCCATGTCCCTATGTGTGCTTACATTGTAAATTGAGACCAAACACTAAGCCTCCATACACCAACATAACCCAAACACAAACCATTCCCTAGTTATTGATTACGTTAAGGTGTATAGCTTAGGAGAAGTTATGTAGCTCTAAATTTTGTAGAAATGTGTACTTAGGCAAATATGTGTAAATGTGCAAAGGCAAATACTTTAAAAAAAAAAAAGAATAAATGTGAATTATAAACACTTAAGCCTTCAAATCTTTCAATGTAGAGTTACTCACAATTTGGGTACAAATGTAGCACAAATGTGCAATGTAAAGTTTATTAGCCTAGTCACTTGTTTTGTAATGTGCTTTAGAGAAAACCAATGTAATGTAATGTAATAACACCTTAGCATGGTTGGTTACTTTATCTTCCCACTCCTACCATATCTTCCATCCCATACACCACCCTAAATCACCTTGGCCACATTTCAAGTGAGGGAAAGCCTATTTGATCTCTTATGAATTCTATATTGGGAATGCGAGTCGATGCATGCCCTTTCCACGTTCATGGGATTTCAATTCCTTCCATAAGATAAATTTTCAGAAAATGTGCTTTCATTGAAAATACTCATATGCGATATATTTGATTCCATGAACGTAACTTCCAAATTGCATATGTTTGCTAGAGAGTGCACCTAGGTTCTGAGTGGAAAAATCTGACTAAAATCTAGGGAGGATTAGAGTCAAGACGAATTTTATCTCGAGCATTCAAGCGTAGTTGTTTTGTAAACCGAAAACATCCTAAGTATTGGCATACTTGCATTGTGTGATGCATTGTTATTAATTAGTATATTTGAGATATTAGCATGCATGTATTCTTTATTTGGTATGTTTGGACTGCATCTCAGCTCATCTTGCAGAGTATATGTTTGTGGGTGTCGTAGCTGTAAACCCTCAGAAGACAAAACTTCTCCATCTAGGGATCGCCTAGTGGTTGAAATGGCTTGTGATCGGGCCAAATATGTAGTATATTTAGGCCCTCAAATCCTTACCTTGTGTTCTGTTTTCGTGCATTTTTGTATCTCTAATGGGTTGTTTTGTGCGTAATTGTAGGAAATGGTGCAAAGATGGGTTTGGAAGCATGTTGCGATGATTCCTGCATAAAAGAGGCAAAAAGAAAGACAAAGAAGCATAAGCAGCTCTACAGTGCGGGTCAAGTGCGGGTCGCAACCGCACTCCAACCGCACTCATGCTCATAGCCGGGACCTGATGCAAGTGAAGAGTTAAAGTGCGGGTATAGTGCGGGTCATCCAACCGCACTCCACCCGCACTGTTGCCAAACTAGAGAAGCTAAAGTTGGACCTGACGTTAAAGTGCGGGTACTGTGCGGGTCATCCAACCGCACTCCACCCGCACTAATGCCAAACCAGAGAAGTTGAAGATGCACATGACATTAGAGTGCGGGTACTGTGCGGGTCATCAAACCGCACTCCACCTGTACTGTTACCAAGACCAGAAGAGTAGATTTGCACCTGACATTAGAGTGCGGGTACTGTGCGGGTCATCCAACCGCACTCTGCCCGCACTATTGCTCAAGACAGAAGGTAGATTTTGCACCTGACAGTGAAGTGCGACTCAAGTGCGATCAAAGTGCGATTCTAAGTGCGGGTCAAGTGTGGGTAATTCAACCGCACTCCACCCGTACTATTGCTCAGATCCGAGAACTGAAGATGAAGATAACTCATACATTGCGGGTAATTCACCCGCACTCCACGTGCGCCAAATTGATTTTTGAAGTTTAAGTGACCTATTTATTTTGGTTGTATAAATAGAAAATGATGGAAATGTTTTAGATAGCCTTTAACTCCGTTTTTCAGAGTTTTTACACACTTAGATCTAGAATCTCTCTCTCTCTCACATTCTTACATTCTCTACTCAACTTCAAGGAAGTTAGGAGATTGAAGCCACTTCAAGAAATGAGATGTTCTCCAAGGGTTCTTTCTCTTTCCTTTCTCTTATTTTCCTAGTTGTAATGAGTAGCTAAATCCCCTCTAAGGGGTTGATGGAGTAGTTAGTTGAATATTGGGCCTGTACATAAACTTGATGTTATATTGATATTCATGTCTATCTTTCATTGATCTATTCTTGTTATGAATGTTTACCATTGATTTCTTGTGTAGATACATCCTCTTGCAAGATCTCTTTGTATTATGTATGAGTATTGCATCTAGATATATATCCTATTTAGTTGTTTATTGCTCTAATGAATGGACGGAACGTCATGAATTCCGACTCTTAAACCGCGGTCTTAATCTAACCTCGATCGAGTTTCCGGCACTATACATCCTAGGTCAGATCCCGTGAGAGAGTTAGAAGTCATCACTATACATCCTAGGGTGACTACGTTTAATCGGTTGAGTCATTGTTATGTAGACGAGCTTCGTTTCCAGAATCCGATAAACAACCAACACTATACATCCTAGGTTGGTAGTTTACGACGGATTAATCCCTAATAGGTGGTCCGCACTATACATCCTAAGTTGGCCACCTTCTAGGAATAAATATTCGACTCTATACATCCTAGGTCGGTTGCCTTGAATAGCCGTGCTATTGACAAGTTTGTTGCATTGCCCAGTATTCACTTTCGTATCCATTAACTCCTTAGTTTCCATCATCTATATATATCCTTCATCCCATTTCCCCCTTCATTTAGTTTGCATACTTATTTTAGTGTATTAATAGGATAATTCACCATCTACATCTTCACCATTTTATGTTTCGTTTATTATATATATACATTAACATTACTTTATCAATAACTAATTTTAGCTAACTCCGCTCCCTGTGGACGATCCCCCACTTGCCACAATACTTGTGTTTTCCAAATCATTTTAGGCTTAGTGAGGTTGTAACAAATATTGTTGACGGATTGATCTTTTAAAACGACACTAGAAAAATGATCCAGTCAAATGGCGTCGCTGCCGGGGAGCGGCATGTTTAGTTTGATTAGTTTTGCATAAGTAATTTTTATAGTTATTTATTTTCCTGCCATTTCTTTGTTTGTATATTTTTTACGTTTTGGGTAGTTTTTGTTTCTCGATATTATAGGTTCATGAATGCCCTCTGGAAAAATTCAGGATCCGAGTACGAACTTGTTATTGATCCATTTAGTCAAGAATGGAGATGTGAGCAAGATTTCCAGGAGGGATGCAATGTGGGTGAAGAGTTTTCGACCAAAGAGAGACTACCAGTTTTGCTAAAGGACTACTTGCAAGGGAATGAAGAGACCCCAGTAGTAGAACAGAGAACAAGGGAAATTGTGCAAGCGGCACAGATTCCGGAAGACATTAATGCAGGTCAGCTGAATATTGGAACATTTGATGAATGGATAGGAGAGTTCATGCAGTCAGCCAACCAGGATACGCAAGAGGTCCAGATGCTTCAACAAGCACATTTAGAGAGTTGGGAGACATACATGTGGAAGAATGATAGGCAATCAAACGAGATGGATGCGTCTATTCACGGGATTGAGTTCCAAATAGGTCAGTTGGCTGAATTGTTACAAGAAAGAGAAAAAGGGAAATTCCCAAGTCAACCGGAACAGGCTAGTGCAAAGGCAGTCCTCAGAAGCGGAAGGGTTTTAAAGGAAAAGGATAAGGACACCGTCACAGAAGAAGAAGATGAGGTGGTTCATACAGAGGTGGAGAGTGAGAAAGAGTTAGAAAAGGAAAAAAGGTGTTCAGTTAACGGACCTAGAACCAAGACCTCACCTCCATAAGTCATCAAACTCCTATGTGCCGCCTATACCCTTTCCAGGGAGGCTGAAAAACTCTAAGTTGGAGAAATCACATCAGGAAATCTATGATCTCCTTTCCAAGGTAACCGTCAATTTACCACTCTTAGATGCCATTGAGAAAATGCAGGCTTATGGTAAATTTTTCAAGGATAAAGAGCAGTTTAGGCCGAAACAACATGAGCGTCTAAATGAGAATGTCAATGCAGTAATTCAACGGTCATTGCCCCGGAAAATGAAAGACCCAGGGAGTTTTATAATTGACATTACGATTGGTGGGTCAAATCGTGAAAGAGCGATGTTGGACTCAGGAGCAAGCATTAACCTCATGCCGTTCTCGGTCTATAAGAAGCTGGGTTTAAATGACCTTAGGAAAACCACCATGTCTCTTGTCGTAGCGGATCCTTCTGCAAGAAGCCCTAAGGGCATTGTCGAAGATGTGTTAATACAGATAGAAAAGTTAATCATACCTGCTGACTTTGTGGTGATTGACATGGGTGAAGGAAGAGACGAAAAAGATGTGAAGTTACTTTTGGGTAGACCTTTCATGGCAACAGCTAGGGTAGTAATTGATATGCATGCAGGGAAGCTTACCATGAAGGTAGTAGATGAAACTGTGGAGTTCAACATCTTTGACTCTTTATCATACCCAGTGGGTTCCCACGATTGTAACACTGTGGATTTCTTAGAGGAGGAGTTAGATATCACTGTTAAGGAGGAATTCAAAAGAGAAGGAAATGCAGATAACCTGGTACCATTAGAAGAACTTCCTCCAAGAGTTGAGTTGAAAGCACTCCCATCGCACTTGAAGTATGTGTTTCTCGATGAAGAAAAGTTAAACCCAGTTATCATTGCCGCTAATTTGGAGGCAAGTCAAGAAGATGAGTTACTTGGAGTGTTGAAAGAGTATAGAGAAGCCATTGGTTGGTTCATAGATGATATAAAGGGAATAAGTCCTACCATATGTATGCATAAGATTTTGCTAGAAGAAAACGCTAAACCGACATGGGAGTCACAAAAGAGACTGAATCTGATCATACAAGAGGTGGTAAAAAAAAGAGATATTAAAGCTTCTTGATGCGGGGATTATCTACCCCATATCAGATAGTAGATGGGTTAGTCCCATTCATGTCATCCCAAAGAAATTCGGAGTTACAGTAGTAAAGAATGAGAGGAGTGAGTTAGTAGCACAAAGGCTCCAGACAGGGTGGCGCGTTTGCGTAGACTACCGCAAGTTGAATGCGGTTACCAAGAAGGACCAGTTTCCCTTACCTTTCATTGATCAAGTCCTAGAGCGATTGGTAAGGCATCAGTTCTACTATTTTCTGGATGGATATTCTGGGTACAATCAAATAGTTATTGCTCCAGAAGACCAAGAGAAAACCACTTTTACATGTCCCTATGGAACCTATGCCTTCCGAAGAATGCCCTTTGGCCTTTGCAATGCCTCAGGTACGTTTCAAAGGTGTATGGTTTCGTTGTTTTCGGATATGGTGGGAGAGATTATTGAAGTCTTCATGGAAGATTTCTCAGTATTCGGGGACTCTTTCAAGTTATGCCTTGATAACTTATCCTTAGTGCTACAAAGATGTATGAAAAACAACTTGGTGTTGAACTGGGAGAAGTGCCACTTCATGGTGCAACACGGAATTGTCTTGGGTCACATAATATCTGAAAAAGGGATTGAAGTAGACAAGACAAAGGTTGAAGGGATCAAGAGTTTGCCACCTCCTCGCAATGTGAAGGACATCCGGTCATTCCTTGGGCATGCGGGTTTCTACAAGAGATTCATCAAGGATTTTTCGAAGATCTCTAGACCGCTATGCTTGTTGCTACAAAAGGACAAGGATTTTGTGTTTAGTTCAGAATGTGTAGTGGCGTTTGAATCTTTAAAAGAAGCTTTGACCTCATCTCCAGTAATTGCACCACTAGTTTGGGATTTACCATTCGAAATAATGTGTGATGCATTTGACTTTGTTGTAGGTGCAGTTTTGGGTCAAAGGGTTGGAAAAGACCCACATGTTATATATTACTCATCCTAAATTTTGAATGACGCACAGATGAACTATTCAACAACAGAGAACGAATTACTAGCTGTAATTTTTGCTCTTGAAAAATTCAGACAGTACTTGGTAGGTGCCAAGGTTGTGGTATACTCAGACCACGCGGCTGTACGATATTTACTCCAAAAGAAAGATGCAAAGCCCAGGCTGATTAGGTAGGTGTTGCTGTTGCAAGAGTTTGATTTAGACATTCGAGACAAGAAGGGTTGCGAGAATGTGGTAGCAGATCACCTTAGCAGGATAGTTCATGATAGTCAAATAGATGGGGATGAGATTTCGTTGAGAGAAAATTTCCCTGATGAACATCTGTGGGCTGTACAGGATAAGGAACCCTGGTATGCGGATTTGGCAAACTATTTGACACATGGAGTTTTTCCCCCTGATCTAGATTGGCAGGGTAAAAAAAGGTTTGCTAGGAGATCAAGGGAATACTTCTGGGATGAGCCTTACATTTTCAAACATGGGGCAGATCAGGTAATTAGAAGGTGTGTGCCAGAAAATGAGCAATATGATGTGATGCGATTCTATCATGACTTGCAATGTGGAGGCCATTTCAGCGCACGTAAGACAGCACTTAAGGTGCTGCAATCAGGTTTCTTCTGGGTATCACTGTTTAAATATGCTTATCAGTTTTGTGTAGCATGTGATAGGTGCAAGCGCACAGGGAACATTGGTAAACAGAATGAGATGCGACAAACTGGAATTTTGGTGGTTGAAGTATTCGACACTTGGGGTCTTGATTTTATGGGACCGTTCCCACCTTCTTATGGGAACAGCTATATTTTAGTGGGGGTTGACTATGTTTCCAAATGGGTTGAGGCCGTTGCCTCAAAGACCAATGATAGTAATGTGGTGGTAAAATTCGTACAGGAACATATTCTGACCCGATTTGGGATCCCAAGGGTGATCATTAGTGATTGAGGGAGCCATTTCTGTAACAAAGTCTTAGGAAATCTATTGAAGAAGTATGGGGTGCGTCATAAGGTAGCCACACCATACCACCCACGGACATCAGGACAGGTTGAAGTAAGTAATAGGCACATCAAGCAGATTATGGAGAAGACGGTATCCTCCACCAGAAAGGATTGGGCATTGAAACTATCTGACGCCTTATGAGCGTACCGAACAGCTTTCAAAACTCCTATTGGGATGAGCCCTGTATAGGTTGGTTTTTGGTAAGGCTTGCCACCTTCCGGTAGAACTAGAACATAAAGCTTGGTGGGCGATTAAGAAGTTGAATTGGGAGTATGACAAGGCAAACGAAGAAAGATGCAATCAGTTGAACGAGTTGGATGAATTCAGATTGGAAGCCTATGAGAGTTCACGACTTTACAAACAAAAATAAAAGCTATTCATGACAAGCGATTGGTGAGGAAAGAGTTCCAACCTGGCATGCTGGTGTTACTTTATGAGTCTCGTTTGAAGTTGTTCCCTGGGAAGTTGAAATCGAGATGGTCAGGCCCACACCGTGTTATTAATGTCTCTCCTAACGGAGCTGTGGACATTTAGAATTTGAGGAACGATGGAATATTCCAGGTTAATGGGCATAGGCTAAAACCGTATTTTGGACCAGAGACCTGCTGCAAGGGTGTTGGTTCCATGGAACTTACTGAACCATAGAACATCTATCATGTATGAGCACCGATGGGAGGCAGCCCACTCAGGTCA
The DNA here is from genome assembly GCA_033220585.1 of Dipteronia sinensis. Taxonomy (NCBI): domain Eukaryota; kingdom Viridiplantae; phylum Streptophyta; class Magnoliopsida; order Sapindales; family Sapindaceae; genus Dipteronia; species Dipteronia sinensis. The sequence goes on from CM065639.1 coordinate 42,884,110, forward strand.
TCTTTAAACTTTTAGCCTTCTTAGTTTTATTTCAGTTTGTATTTTGGTTTCTCTTTTCTTTTCGCATTTGATTTTCGTTTGGTAGAGTTGTTGTGTGGTTTTAAGCTAGGTTGTGCATCTTTTGGGAAGCACACGACAACACGCATGGACAAAGAACTAGCTTCCTTCTAAAGGGAGTTTCTACCTTCGATTTTGTACTTCATTGTATTATTCTTGATGAATGTGAATTTAGATTTTGTTAACATGAATGAGCATGGTTGAGTGCATATTGATCATATACTTGTGCGAGTTTTGAGCTTCTGTGTAGATCCGATTTGGGGGTGTTAAACCATCATTCCGAAAATTATTGAGATTATGTTTGTTATTGGTTGCGCTTTATGCATGTTTTTCATTTTTGAGTCGTCTATGGTTTTTCTCCCCCTTTAGGACATACCTTGTGGTTTCCAACAATGGGGACATTGTTGAGTTTTGGTATGGGGTGTGTTACGCATTGTACAGACGTTATTATAGTTTTATAGTGTCCAATTTTTCAATTTGGTCGCTTGTCCAATTTTCAAACTGTAACCAGTATGGGTATGATGCCTCTAGAGTGTGCTTTTAGCGAGTTCTTTGTATGTGCTCTGACCTTGTGACATAGTTTGGTGCTACTTGAGGGTTCGCTTGCACCACTGATCGTGCCTAAATTGTTGTATATTTCTGCCCTCATTCCTATTCCTTTGTCTCATTCTTGTGTGTATTTTCTATATATTTTATGTCTAATAGGCTCGTTTGTGCTAATTGCAGGCAATAGATGTAATTCTGGGTTAGAAGCTAATTGCAGTGGTTCCGGCAGAAAAGGGGCAAAAGGAAAGACAAAGGATCATAAGCAGCTCTACAGTGCGGGTCAAGTGCGGGTCGCAACCGCACTTCTTCCCACAGCCGGGAGCTGAATCATGAAGGAAATATAAAGTGCGGGTAAAATGCTGGTCATCCAACCGCACTCCACCCGCACTATTGCTCAAGACAGAGGAGCTGATTCGTACCAGACAGATAAAGTGCGGGACAAGTGCGGGTCAAGACAGAGTTGGATTCATTAAAGTGCGGGTCATCCACCCGCACTCCACCCGCACTACACCCGCACTCCACCCATACTATTGCTCAAAACAGCTCCACCTGACACTAAAGTGCGGGTAAAGTGCGGGTAATCCAACCGCACTCCACCCGCACTGTTGCTCAAGATAGAGGAGTGGATTTACACCTGACACCAGAGTGGGAGTACAGTGCGAGTAAAGTGCGGGTAAAGTGCAGGTAATTCAACCGCACTCCACCCACACTGTTGCCCAGATCAGAGAACTGAAGATGAAGAAAACTCATATAGTGCGGGTACAGTGCGGGTAATTCACCCGCACTCCACCCGCACTCTGCCCGCGACAGTTTCTGGTTCAAGCTTAAGTGACCTATTTTTCCATCCTCTATAAATAGAAAAGGATGGGAACGAACCAAAAGATCACCATATCTCCCAACACTTGTATTCTAAGCTAGTAACACATCTCCCTATCATCCAAACCATCTCTACTCAATCAAAGGAAACTAGGAGATTTGGATTCAAGCTTCAAGGAAAGAGATCAATCTTCAAGGGTTATCTCTCTACTCTCTCTTAGTTTATTGGTTTGTAATAGAACATGAGTAGCTAAAATACCCCACTATGGGGTTGATGTTATTTGTTTGATGGATATTTGGGCTTTGTAAATAAACTCTATGTGTTATATTTATTATATCTCTATATTTTATTCCATTGCTTGAATTGAATTCCATTATTGATTTGCTTGGATACACCCTCTTTGCACGATTGATTTGGATTACTTGAGTAGGCAATTAGGTTGTCTAATGCTCCATTGAATGGAAGGATTTCTGAAAATCTGGCTCTACAACCATGTCCTTAATCTAATCTTGAATTAGTAGCTTTCACTATACATCCTAGGTTAGCCACTTGTGAGAGAATTAGAAGCCTCCACTATACACCCTAGGTTGGCTACTTTAGTGATTTTATGAGAACTAACCTTCGAGTAGAATTCGGTTGATAACCTAAAGCCTCATCCAATCTCAAACGGGTGGCCTTCACTATACATCCTAGGTCGGCCACTTGTGAGGGAATTGGAAGCCATCACTATACACCATAGGATGGCTACATTAGTAATAGGTTGAGCCATAGCTAGCCATTGTTGGTTGCTTAGGAGAGATTAATCGCTAGTAGGAGGTCTTCACTATACACCCTAGGTTGACCTCTTGCTAGAGATATATACCAACACTATACACCCTAGGTTGGTTACATTTGTCAATATATGCTTAATTGAGAGTTTGTTGCAATTGCCCCAATATTCACTTACGAGTCCATCAACTTCGTAGTTCTATCATCATTCATTCATCACTCCATTGTCATCCCATTTTATTTGCTTTCATAGTTTAGTTTATATTGTATTTTCATTCACCATCACTTTACTTTTATGCATACCAGTTATATTAATCATAATCTTATCACTGCTACCCCGATCTCAGTGGACGACACCCGTGCTTACTGTTTTACTTGTATTTCTACTTGTGAACGCATCGCATAGGTTTTATAAATTATTTTGACGGACGGTTTTCTGACGGCAAAAACCTTCTCATCAAATGGTGCCGCTGCCGGGGATCGGTGTGCGTAGTAGTGATTAGATTAGTTTTAATACTATTAGTTTATTAGTTGTTTTTAGTTTTGTTAGTTTCTTTTTATTGCTTTGGTAGTTTTTGTTTTTGCTTGTTTCAGGACTCTATGGATTCCTTTTGGCAAAATTCAAGGTCAAGCTACGAGCCTAACGAGAATGCCTACATCTCGTCATTCCAGTCAAATTCTGTTGAAGATCAACTAAGAAATTTCATAAAAAATCATGTGCGGGAGGCTGAGCAGATGATAGCTTCTTAACAAGAGACTCAAGCCTTCATAGAAGAGAAAACCACCTAAATGCTCGAATCCGCCCAGCAGTCCACCCCGGTAAATCAGAGTTGTTTCCAAGTTAAAGCAACCAAACCGGTGGATTCCTCTAATTTCTCAAAAGAAGACATGTATAAGCTCCGAATAGAATTTGAAGTGGAGCGAAGCAAGAGAATGGACGAGATGGACAGGATGATCAAGATGAACCAAGAGCTTATGAGCGTGAGCACATAGCTAGTGTTGGAAAGGGGTGTGTTGAAGGAAGAGAATGAAGCACTTCAAGAGAGAGAAGCCTTGGGAATGGAAAAGGCGAGTAATCTCCAAGAGTTGAACAAGAAACTATTATTTGAAGTGAAGATACTCAGGGTTGAGAATGGTACTCTCAAGAAGACAAATGGTGAAGTCTCCGACAAGAACAAAGAATTGGAAGAACGAATTGAGAGATTTGAAGCCGAAAAGAGTACCACATCGAAGGATTTGGAGAACTTAGCGAGGCTATCAAAAGATTTTGAAGATGAGATAGCTCACAAGTCAATGAAGATGTAAATGGAGGTTGACCAAAAAACCAATGCCTTAGAGGAAGCAAAGGTAGCACTAAGCAAAAAGGAGGACGAGGTCAAGGCGTTACAAGTGAAACAAATCAAACGTCCTCAAGACCACGCATCAAAGGGGAGTTCCTCTAACTCTAATATCTTTTGCTATGCATGTTCTAGGATAGAGCATTTAAAGGCTAAAAATTACAAGCCAAATCAACATAGGAAAACTAGAGGTCCTAGGAATAGATGGAGTCCACCTAGGGTCAAGCAAATATGGGTAAGGAAAGACCAAGTGCACTTATATAGAAACATGAAAAAGGAAAAGATAATGAAGTCACCTAAATTTATTTGGGTAGTTAGAAATAGAGAATTTCCTAACTTGGTCAAACCACCCTTAGAGGTTCCTAGCCTCTCCATGAATGCATCCCATTAAATAATTTTGATGCATGTAATTAGTTTTATGTTTTATGTTTTATGTTGTTTAAATTCAATAAACTGTGATGTTGGGATAGTTTTGTTCGAATGCTATATTTTATGGATATTTGCACATTGAATTTATTGATTATATTTGTGGATGAAAGAGCCGGAGGCTCTTGTGCAAGTATGAATGCATGTGCTTTATATTGTTTAATTCGGTTTGGGGGTTGTTCATGCCACATTCCGTCAATTTTGATAAAATGCATGATGTTAAGCTTGACTTGTGCTTCAATGATATATTGCATGAATTGCCTTTATTTTGTGAGCCTTGTTTGAGTCTTTTTTTATTTTGTTGGGGCATTGATAGTGGTTGATTAGTGCCTAGGTTTGTTTGAGTCATGTTAGGTGCGTGCCGCTAGGCCGGATTCTCTTGTCTTCAACATTGAGGACAATGTTGGGTTTTGGTTTGGGGGTGTAGACGCCTTTTTGAGTCGTCTTTTGTGTCTTGAGTCATTTTTGTGTCTTATTTTCGAAAAAGTTGCTGCTTAGCCAGAATTTTGAGCTTATTTAGCTTGGTGAGATACCTGGAGCATAGTGTTTGTGGCGAATGTGTGTATGCTTTGTGTGCTTATTCAATAACTCTTAGTCACTTTAGGGGTCTCACTGGCACTTCATGGGCTAGTCTCATCTTCTAGTGTCAGAGTTTAGGGAACTCGGTGCTCAAGCGCCTTGTTCTAATAGTGGAGATTTCCCTTGTGAGATCACAAACACAAGCCAAAAGCGTGTATATTTGAGGGAAAATATTTTTCAAATCTGTAAACACTATTCAAACACCATGCATAGTCTCACTACATCAAAAATCATCATTTGTCATTGAACATGCCTCATTTATGTGGACTGCTTGACGGAAATTTTTATTCCCTTGGTAGATTGATCCTTTGAAGTGATATTAGGCAATGTGTGTTTTAGCCACTCAAAAAGAAAGCCTAAATACTTCCCATTCCCGTAATATGTGTACTCCTAAGCCAATTTTGAAGCCAAACACATATACACTTTTCCATTCTACACCCACGTTATCCATAACCCAAGCAACCTAAACACTTAGCCAACCCTCTCTTAATTGATCTTGTTGAGGCTTAGGAATGTAAAGTTGTGCTTTAATTTGATAAATGGCGTGTACCTAGGCAAGAGTAATGAGTTGTGAAAATGTGCATAGTAAAAAGGCATGAAAAGAAAAGAAAAGAAAAGAAGCAAAAAGTAACAAAAGAAAAATATGCTTCAAAAGCCTTGTGTAAATTGTAAATGCTACTCAAATGGGTAACATTAGTAGTTAAAGATTGCACGTAGAGTCTAATTGTATGCCTGGACGCCATATTGTATTTGGAAGTGGAGTTGCACGATAAATTAAATGCTTAAGTGTTGAATGTATTGCCTTAACTTGGTTGATTAGTGCTTGTGCCTAAATTTCTCATTCTTCTAATCACCATTCACCATGGCCACGTTACAACCAAATGGAAAAGACCTAGTTGATCTTAGGGGACGTCTAGATTGGGAATATTAGTTAATGAATGCTCTTTCCACGTTCATGACACGTGATTCTTTCATAAGACTCACTCACTGAAAACAGCGTTTATTCTACACTAAATGTATGCAACTAAGTTGATTCAGTTACATATATTCATTGGCATACATGTTGCATGAGTGTGAACCTAGGTTTTGAGAGGAAAGATAAGAGAAAATCCATGTGAGAACCTAGCGTCGAAGCGAATTATGCTCGAGGTGTGAGAGTGAGTAGTTTCTGAGGCAAGGGCATTTTAAAGTGTGGGATTCGTGTTGTGGAAGTTTCCTTTGGGGTGCCTTCGAGTTGTTTAGAACATTTGGCATATGCTCATTCCTCACTCCCATTTGCTTTTGCATATCTCCCCGCTAGTTGGTTCTGCAGCAAGTTTTTCTTTGTGTCTAGGAAAGTTCTTAGTTCGAGTCATTTTTAGTTTGGTCTTATTTGTTTTAGATTATGTTTGCTCGAGGACGAGCAAATGTTTGGTTTGGGGGTGTTTGATCGTGCCTAAATTGTTGTATATTTCGGCCCTCATTCCTATTCCTTTGTCTCATTCTTGTGTGTATTTTCTATATATTTTATGTCTAATAGGCTCGTTTGTGCTAATTGCAGGCAATAGATGTAATTCTGGGTTAGAAGCTAATTGCAGTGGTTCCGGCAGAAAAGGGGCAAAAGGAAAGACAAAGGATCATAAGCAGCTCTACAGTGCGGGTCGCAACCGCACTCCAACCCCACTCCTTCCCACGGCCAGGACCTGAATCATGAAGGAAAGATAAAGTGCGGGTAAAATGCTGGTCATCCAAACGCACTCCACCCGCACTATTGCTCAAGACAGAGGAGCTGATTCGTACCAGACAGATAAAGTGCGGGTCAAGTGCTGGTCAAGTGCGGGTCAAGACAGAGTTGGATTCATTAAAGTGCGGGTCATCCACCCGTACTCCACCCGCACTCACCCGCACTACACCCGCACTCCACTCGCACTATTGCTCAAAACAGCTCCACCTGACACTAAAGTGCTGGTAAAGTGCGGGTAATCCAACCGCACTCCACCCGCCCTGTTGCTCAAGACAGAGGAGTGGATTTACACCTGACACCAGAGTGCGAGTACAGTGCGAGTAAAGTGCGGGTAATTCAACCGCACTCCACCCGCACTATTGCCCAGATCATAGAACTGAAGATGAAGAAAACCCATATAGTGCGGGTACTGTGCGGGTAATTCACCCGCACTCCACCCGCACTCTGCGCGCGACAGTTTCTGGTTTCAAGCTTAAGTGACCTATTTTTCCATCCTCTATAAATAGAAAAGGATAGGAACGAACCAAAAGATCACCATATCTCCCAACACTTGTATTCTAAGCTATTAACACATCTCCCTATCATCCAAACCATCTCTACTCAATCAAAGGCAACTAGGAGATTTGGATTCAAGCTTCAAGGAAGGAGATCAATCTTCAAGGGTTATCTCTCTACTCTCTCTTAGTTTATTGGTTTGTAATAGAACATTAGTAGCTAAAATACCCCACTATGGGGTTGATGTTATTTGTTTGATGGATATTTGGGCTTTGTAAATAAACTCTATGTGTTATATTTATTATATCTCTATGTTTTATTCCATTGCTTGAATTGATTTCCATTATTGATTTGCTTGGATACACCCTCTTTGCACAATTGATTTGGATTACTTGAGTAGGCAATTAGGTTGTCTAATGCTCCATTGAATGGAAGGATTTCCGGAAATCCGGCTCTACAACCATGTCCTTAATCTAATCTTGAATTAGTGGCTTTCACTATACATCCTGGGTTAGCCACTTGTGAGAGAATTAGAAGCCTCCACTATACACCCTAGGTTGGCTACTTTAGTGATTTTACGAGAACTAACCTTCGAGTAGAATTCGGTTGATAACCTAAAGCCTCATCCAATCTCAAACGGGTGGCCTTCATTATACATCCTAGGTTGGCCACTTGTGAGGGAATTGGAAGCCATCACTATACACCCTAGGATGGCTACATTAGTAATAGGTTGAGCCATAGCTAGATAGATGAGCATTCATGGAAAAAGTCCCGATTGAGTAACTAGCCATTGTTGGTTGCTTAGGAGGGATTAATCGCTAGTAGGAGGTCTTCACTATACACCCTAGGTTGACCTCTTGCTAGAGATATATACCAACACTATACACCCTAGGTTGGTTACATTTGTCAATACATGCTTAATTGAGAGTTTGTTGCAATTGGCTCAATATTCACTTACGAGTCCATCAACTTCGTAGTTCCATCATCATTCATTCATCACTCCATTGTCATCCCATTTTATTTGCTTTCATAGTTTAATTTATATTGTATTTTCATTCACTATCACTTTACTTTTATGCATACTAGTTATATTAATCCTAATCTTATCACCTCTACCCCAATCTCAGTGGACGACACACGTGCTTACTGTTTTACTTGTATTTCTACTTGTGAACGCATCGCATAGGTTTTATAAATTATTTTGACGGACGGTTTTCTGACGGCAAAAACCTTCTCATCAACCACCATAGGGTCGTCCCATCCGTTGGTGTTAAGTATTGGGGACTCAATGTTCCCATGTCTTGTTCTAATAGTGGAGATACCCGTGAGATCACAAACACAAGCATTAAAGTGCTTTTTCTGAGTGTATTATTGATTATTCTTAAACACGCTTCTCGTCATTTATGTCATGTGCCATAGGACTTGCATATCATTTTGTGAAATGTGTGATGGATGTTTTCATTCCCTTTTTAGATGGTTGTGGAAGTGATATTAGGGAATGTATGTGTATTGAACTACCTCTATAGCCTAAACACCACATACCACATTGTGTGCTCCAAAGCCAAGTTTGAGGCCAAACACTTACTCTTTTATTTGGTACCACATTCAACCATATACCTAATAGCCTAAACACATGCCTACCCTTGTACTAATCATGTTAGGATGTGAAATGGTGGTGATGAAAGAAGTTAAACTCTAAATGATCAAAAAGCTGGGAAAATGAATTAATTGTTGAAATTATGCAAGGAAAGGACTAAAAAAATTGTCCTTGTGTGCCTTAAGTGCCCAAGAAAAAGAAATTGTAATAACTCAAAACAGAGTACAAAATGGTGATTGTATTATGCTAAATACGCTCAAACGGAATACAACATTGAAGGCACAAATGTGGGTTAAATGATTTCCTAGATGTTTGCGTTTAAGTGATAAAAGAACATGGTATGGGTGTAGGGATATATTCTAGCATGATTGGTGAGTTTGAACTCCAAATGTCCATATTCTTTGTGTAACCTCATTCAACCCCACAGCCACACTATAACCGGTGGAAAAGCCTTATTGGATCCATATAAGTCTAGTTTGGGAATGTTGGTTGAAGCACGATCTTTCACGTCCATGGTATGGTGACTCGTTCCTAGGATAGTTCATTGTTTAAATTTTGTGTAGAATCATCTTTGCATACTTGTTTGTGTGGAACTTAGGACTCTGTGAGGAAAGAAAAAAGAGAATCCATGTGAGTTTTAGAATTGAAGCGAATTATGCTCAAGGTATGGGAGTAAGTTGTCCCTAATTCATGAATGCCTTTAGGTGTGGGATTCCTGTTCGTACGAGCCTCTATTGGGTGTCTCCAAATTGTTCTTGATCTTGTGCATATGTTTTTCCCCTCTCTATCACACCTACTTGTATCATATCACACATTGGACTTGCGGTATTGTTGAATTATTGTTTAGGTGTCTAGAAATTACAATCAGTTGGCGTCTTATTGTTTTTGATTATGTTTGCTCGAGGACGAGCAAAGGTTTGGTTTGGGGGTGTTTGATTGGGCCAAATATGTAGTATATTTAGGCCATCAAATCATAACCTTGTGTTCTGTTTTCGTGCGTTTTTGTATCTCTAATGGGTTGTTTTGTGCGTAATTGTGGGAAATAGTGCAAAGATGGGTTTGGAAGCATGTTGCGGTGATTCGGGCAGAAAAGGGGCAAAAGGAAAGACAAAGGAGCATAAGCATCTCTACAATGCGGGTCAAGTGCAGGTCAAGTGCGGGTCGCAACCGCACTCATGCTCATAGCCGGGACCTGATGCAAGTGAAGAGTTAAAGTGCGGGTATAGTGCGGGTCATCCAACCGCACTGTTGCCAAACCAGAGAAACTGAAGTTGCACCTGACGTTAAAGTGCGGGTACTGTGCGGGTCATCCAACCGCACTCCACCCGCACTAATGCCAAACCAGAGAAGTTGAAGATGCACCTGACATTAGAGTGCAGGTACAGTGAGGGTCATCAAACCACACTTCACCCGCACTGTTACCAAGACAAGAAGAGCAGATTTGCACCTGACATTAGAGTGCGGGTACTATACGGGTCATCCAACCGCACTCTGCCCGCACTGTTGTTCAAGACAGAAGGTAGATTTTGCACCTGACAGTGAAGTGCGACTCAAGTGCGATCAAGGTGCGGTTCCAAGTGCGGGTCAAGTACGGGTAATTCAACCGCACTCCACCCGCACTATTGCCCAAATCTGAGAACTGAAGATGAAGACAACCCATATAGTGCGGGTAATTCACCCGCACTCCACCCACACTCCACGTGCGCCAGATTGATTTTTGAAGTTTAAGTGACCTATTTTTGTTGGTTGTATAAATAGAAAACGATGGAAATGTTTTAGATAGCCTTTCACTTCATTTTTCAGAGTTTTTACACACTTAGATCTAGAATCTCTCTCTCTCTCTCTCTCTCTCTCACATCCTTACATTCTCTACTTAACTTCAAGGAAGTTAGGAGATTGAAGCCACTTCAAGAAATGAGATGTTCTCCAAGGGTTCTTTCTCTTTCCTTTCTCTTATTTTCCTAGTTGTAATGAGTAGCTAAATCCCCTCCAAGGGGTTGATGGAGTAGTTAGTTGAATATTGGGCTTGTACATAAACTTGATGTTATATTGATATTCATGTCTATCTTTCATTGATCTATTCTTGTTATGAATGTTTACCATTGATTTCTTGTGTAGATACATCCTCTTGCAAGATCTCTTTGTATTATGTATGAGTATTGCATCTAGATATACATCCTATTTAGTTGTTTATTGCTCTAATGAACGGACGGAACGTCATGAATTCTGACTCTTAAACCGCGGTCTTAATCTAACCTCGATCGAGTTTCTGGCACTATACATCCTAGGTCGGAGCCCGTGAGAGAGTTAGAAGTTATCACTATACATCCTAGGGTGACTACGTTTAATCGGCTAAGACATTGTTAGGTAGACGAGCTTCGTTTACAGAATCCGATAAACAACCAACATTATACATCCTAGGTTGGTAGTTTACGACGGATTAATCCTTAATAGGTGGTCTGCACTATACATCCTAGGTTAGCCACCTTCTTGGAATAAATAACCGACTCTATACATCCTAGTTCGGTTGCCTTGAATAGCCGTGCTATTGAAAAGTTTGTTGCATTGCCCAGTATTCACTTTCGTATCCATTAACTCCTTAGTTTCCATCATCTATGTATATATATCCTTCATCCCATTTCCCCCTTCATTTAGTTTGCATACTTATTTTAGTGTATTAATAGGATAATTCACCATCTACATCTTCACCATTTTATGTTTCGTTTATTATATATATACATTAACATTACTTTAGCAATAACTAATTTTAGCCAACTCCGCTCCCTGTGGACGATCCCCCACTTGCCACAATACTTGTTTTTTTTCCAAATCATTTTAGGCTTAGTGAGGTTTTAACAAATATTGTTGACGGATTGATCTTTAAAAACGACAGTAGAAAAATGATCCAGTCGGCTTGTCGCACGTGCGAAGTGCCACCGTGTTTCCTACGAAAGTGGACTAGCCTAGATTTTTTAGGTTTCATGTGTTGTTTGTTTGTTTTGTTTTCCGTTTTTATTTTGCTCGAGGACGAGCAAAAGCTAGGTTTGGGGGTGTGATAACATCACAAAATACACCTTTTGAGGTCCCAATTTCCTATCGTTTGCTTTTGTTTTCGAGCATATTTTGGTATAGGGTAAATTACACTGAACCCCTTGAGGTTTAGGCAAGTTACACTTAGATTGAAAACTTTCTTTATTATACACTAACACCCTCAAAAATTAAATTTAACTTTTAATATGCCTAAAATGCCCCTAGTTATATTATTTTATACTTTATTTTTTTTACCTTTTAACCAAAAACTTTATAAACTTTAATAAAAATATGATTCATTAAATAAATAAATAGTTTTAAAAAATTAAATAAATACATAATTTTAAAAAATTAAAAAAAATAAATAGTTTAAAAAAATAAAATAAATATATAGTTTAAAAAAATAAATAAATATATAGTTTTTAAAAATAAAATAAATAAATAGTTTTTAAAAATAAAATAAATAAATACTTTTAAACAAACAAATAAATAGTTTTAAATTATGAATAAATAAATGAAAAAAATTCAAAAACATTAAATTTTTTTAAGGATGTCCATTAATAGGGACAAGAAAAACTCTAAATATCCAAACTTTTATGGTAAAGATGATGGTGAGAGAAGCTTCAAGGTTCCGAACACTCCTTGGAAATTTAAAGCTTATCTTGTCCCTATTAATGAATATTCTTAAAAATTAATGTTTTAATTTGTTCATTTATTTTTTAAAGTATTTATTTATTTATATAAAACTATTTATTTCTTTGATTTTTTAATACTTTTTTATTTAATTTTTTTAATTATTTATTTACTTAATTGTTTTTTAAACTATTTATTTATTTAATTTTTTTAAACCATTTATTTATTTAATTTTTTAAAAATATCTACTTATTTAATTTTTTTAACTATTTATTTATTTAATTTTTTTTAACTATTTATTTATTTAATGAATCATATTTTTATTTAGTTTTTTATTTTTATTAAAGCTTATAAAGTTTTTGGTTAAAAGGTAAAAAAAAAGTATAAAATAATATAACTAGTGGCATTTTAGGCATTTTAAAAGTCAAATTTAAGTTTTGAGGGTGTTAGTGTATAATAAATAAACTTTTCCATCTAAGTGTAACTTGTCCAAACCTCAAGGGGTTCAGTGTTAGGATTATGCTCAATGGCAAGCGTGTAATATTGTAATTGACAATCTTCTCATATTAATAAAGTGAATTCTGATTCTTACAATTACTTATAGCATTTATTATTATAATTGTCAAGGTAAATAATCATAAGGTCAAAAGACTATGAGACATGAAGAATTGTTCATACATCTGGATATGTATGAGGTAGACACAATTCTTTAGTTAGTCTTGAATAACGTTCACAACTTAAGTTAAAGGTTGGGCACCTCTATCTTGTTAAAGTTGTAGAATTCTTTTACTAGCATTTGAGTGGGATCAAATGAATATGATGAGTCTAAAATCATCGAAAGGTTTTCGAGTAAAAGAATCTAGTGCACTAGGTGCATTGAACTGGATCACAATGAAATACTTTATCTAGAACCGTCACTAGATATAAGTCTTTTCATTAAAGAGGACAATCAGAGAGTCTATCTTAATTCTGAGATAAATGATGGACTTATGGTTGCAAGTGTTATCGTTAGAGCTTTCAATGAGTACGATTATATAGCATAGTCTATCCTCGATAGTTTGGTGGTATACATTTGTTAATCGGTAGAGGACTTCATTTATAGATATGGACATCGTGGCTCCATTTATTAAATGAGAGTATAATATCATCATATGGATGTTTTGAGGTATTGGATATTAAATCTCAACGTTGAGTTTTCAATAATGATTATTGAAAACATGGCTTCTGGACAAGTCAAAGTATCCAAGTTCGAAATGTGGTCATATGAGGAAATATGGTAACTTGGAGAGCTATAGGCGGTCTATGAGCTCTTGGCGATTACTGATATTATTCACGAGGATACACCATCTCCTATAAGATTGTCTAGGGTATGAATGAGAAACATCTCCTTATTTTATCTTTATTTAAGAGTTCAATTTTAGCTCTTTAGTGGAATGAGTTAAAATTAATAGATTGGACCTAAGTGAATCATTTGTTGATTGTGATTAGGTTGTGTCTATTGAAGCTTAAATTTAGATAGCCCGCCAAGATCCCCAATCCACACGTATTTGCATGGATCACTTGATATATTCTACCGGGCTGATTTAAGGGTCCATCTGGAATTGTTTTTAATATATCAAGAATATAATATGTCTATTATTTAATTAATGGGCTGCACTATTATATTAATATATTAAAAGGAGACATGTGGGCTTGTTTCTTTTAGTAAGAATGGGTCTGGTTCACATGTGGGCTTTTATTTAAAGTCCAATGGATTAAATGAAATAAGAAAATAATATATGGCCCATTTATATAAGTGGGGCGGCAAGGTGTATATATTAACCTAATATATTATTTTGTTTCATTGTTTTAATTAAATAAGAATTAGTTAATTTATTAATTAATTGTTTAATTAAGAAACAAATCTTTTTCTGATCAGGAAATATATTTCCTAAAGTTATACTATTGGTAGTAGTATATTAAAAGTAAAAGACTTGTTTGATAAGAAAATAAATAATTAATTTTATTTATTTAATCAAATAAGAAGTCTTTTTATTTAGTCAATAAAAGAATAAAAATATCTATGAGTTGGATTAGGTTTTGAAGTCTAAAGGTTGATGGAAATTAGGGTGCAACACAAACTCTTTTTGGTATGTGATTTGCAGCAACCCTAGTCCATTTAGAGAAAGATTTCGGCAATCCTAAATAGAAGGGGAAGCAAAATTTCGGCCACCTATATAATACCACATATAGAATTCGGCCACGATAGTTGATTGAATGATTCAGTTTTTCTTCTTCTTCTCAATTCATAGAAAAGGATAATTTTTATTCTACTAAACATAAAAGAGAGAAGAGATTATTCTTTGATAGTACACTGATTGCTTGTTCATCAATAAGCTTATGTGTACAACATCGAATTAGGTTCACGCGAGTTTCGATCATTAGATTGAGAACTCAAAAGTGACCGGAATAATTTTTGTCTTCTTTTGATTGTTTTGTGACTAACAAAAGAAAAAGAAAACTTTGTTCATCCATTCTCAGGTTTGCAATTCAAAGAAAAAGGGAGACCACGCTCCTAGGTGATTCACGTACGTGTTAGGATTGGAAGATCTCGCGGTACTGTTCACGGTCACTGTTCACGTGGGGGTACTGTTCACGATCACTGTTCACGCGGGGGGTACTTTCATGATCACTGTTCACGCGGTACTTTTCACAATCACTGTTCACACGGGTACTGTTCACGGGCATCGGAAAAGATTTTGAGGATTACCAATCGACGTAAGTCAATCGGATCACGCGTCAAGAGGTATTTAACTCTAACCGTATATATTTGAGTTTAATTAATTAAAAGGTTAAGGTTCAACTTTGAGAAAAATTTTAAAACCATACGAAATCTATTTTTCATTTCTTCCGCTGCGTTTTATATCGATTTTTCCCTACAATTGGTATCAGAGCCTTGGTTGTACCTTTTAATTAATTAACGTATATATACGTGAATCTATTTCTTTTTTATTGTGATTATACATGTTTTAGAAAGAGATGGCACTCTAGGTATTCGCATATATAATTACATGTTGAATGTATGGATTTATATATGTTTTATATAGTGAATTGTTATTGCTCGATTTTGGTCCTAGAATTTCAATGTAATTTTTGTTTCGGATTTGTAACAAGAAGGGTGGTCTATTATTGCCATAATTCCTTCTTGGTAGTTGCTAGGGTTTTTTTTTTGTATGTAAAATAAGTGCAGTATTTTTTTTGTAATCAGGTGCAGTATTTTTTTTGTAAATCTTACTGCAGTAAAATAAATAATAAATAAATAAAAAATTTGCTGCAATAATTTATTCGTAATATGATGTAATGTATTCGGGTATTGAAAATTCGAAGACACGAAGAAAAACGAAGCAACCGGAACCAAGAACGAGCACCGTGCGCACCCTAGGACTGGATTGGGCTGCGCATGGCAAGCCCAATCCTTGGTGGGCTGCGCACAGCAGCATTGTGTGGCCTTATGGGCTGCGCAAGGCAGCCCCTTTGTGGGGTTGTAGGCTGTGCACGTCCATGGGAGGAGGCCGAGGGATGAGCGTATGGTTGATGGCCACCTAAAGATCTTGTATTCCTAACAATTGTAATTTACTTGCTTTTCTAGGATGGGCCAAAATTGTTGCTATTTAATTTTTGCTTAAATATTACAATATTTGTTGTTGTATGATAACATGACATTTTAGAATAGGAGTGCCACTCATATATCTCTTTTGGTATGAACATGCATTGAATGATTTAGGTATCTAATTGGCATCTAGATAACTTGGTAAAAATCATTCTTTGGGATTTAATCGCACGCCTTAAATAATTGAGTGGGAGAAGGTGTGCAAGAACGCTTATGGCCTCCAAGATTAGTTGAGTTTTATTATTTTTGGTAATCCCCCCAAGGGGCGTCCATAAATGGAATTTAACAATATACTTCCTTACAAGGATAGACTAGACAATTGACTTAAACGAAATCTACTCCCAAATGAGGGATTTTCGTGAGAGAAAATTGAGGGTCGATATCTTGGTAACACACTCAATGTAATTTTATTAATATCCTCCCAAGAGTTCTTGTTAATAAAAATTACAAGGCTAAAATTAAAAACGCTGGTTGTTATGTTAACAATTAGGCGGGACCTAGTCTAACTAGTAAATAGTGCGAACTCCCAAAGGAGGCGTAATATTTATGAGTGTTGGATCACCGTTGAATTTTTATGATTGAATTATTTATTTTAATTCAAGATAAATTTTTAAAAGTGCTATTATCATGATTATTTACTTATATATGTTTTTGTTTTAATCAGAAATCATGACCCCATCACTTATGAACATCCTGAAAGATAACACCTTAACTGGAGATAACTACGTAACATGGAAAAGGAAAATTGGGTTGTTGCTGCAAAGTGAAAAACATAAGTTTGTTCTGACCACTCCTAAGCCACCTCTTCCTAATAATGAATCTAATGTGATGCAAAGAGATGAGTATGAGCAGTGGAAGACTTCTGATGAAATGGCAAAATGTTACATTATGGCCACTATCTCCGATGTGTTGCAACAGCAACATGAAGGAATGGAGTCCGCTGCTGATATAATGATGTCTCTAGAGGAAATGTTTGCTATGAGGTCTAGGACGACTAAGAGAGAGGCAGTGACTGCTTTTATGAATCTTATGATGAAACCTGGACAATCTGTGAAAGATCACACGATGAAAGTCATAGCACATCTCAATATTGCTGAACTAAATGGTGCTGAGATTGATGGTGAGACCAAAATTGATATGGTAGTTAACTCACTGCCAGATTCCTTTGATCAGTTCAAGTTGGACTACACCTTGAACAAAAAGGAATACATCTTGTAGGGCCTGATGCAAGATGTTCAAAGCGCTGAAAAGATCTTTGTGAAAAACAAAGGTCAAGAGATTCATTTGGTTGGCAAAGTTGCTACTGTTAAGACCCGTAAGAAGGTCAAGAAACAACAGAAGAAAAAGCAACTTGGGCCTACCAAGAAGGAAACCAAGAAAGTAACCAAGATCAAAGGGAAATGCTTCCTTTGTGGTGAAAAAGAACATTGGAAAAGAGATTCCCAAAATCCCAGAAAAAGAAGGAAGAAGGTAATGTTAATTATCTAGAAACATGTTTTCTGGCAGATTCTACTGATTCTTGGATCATAGACTCTGGAGCCACTAATCATGTTTGTTATTCCTTGAAGGGGTTTCAGGAAAAGAGAAGGTTGAATGAAGATGGTCAATTTGCGCTTGGGCAACGGAACGTTAGTGTCTGCAAGTGCAGTGGGAGATATTAGAGTTATTTTAGATTCTAGTAGGCATTTAGATTTAATAGACGTTTATTATGTACCTCAATTCAAGAGGAATTTAATTTCAGTTTCTTGTTTAAATAAGTTTGGATATTCGGTTACTTTTAATAAAACTTTTATTATTAGTAAGAATGACAAAGTTGTTTGCAAAGGTACATTGGAAAACGGTTTATTCTTTTTGCATAGAAATATCTCTCACTCGTTAGACACAGAAATAACGGAACCTAATCATAAAAGACTAAAATTATCAAAAGATGAAACCTATCTTTGGCATTTACGCCTAGGTCACATTAACCTTAATAGGATTAAAAGATTGGTATGTGACGGACCTTTAAGTGACTTAAAGGTTGATGATCTACCAACTTGTGAATCTTGTTTGGAAGGTAAAATGACCAAAAGGCCGTTCAATACCAAAGGTGCAAGAGCCACTGAATGTTTAGGACTAGTACACACTGATGTATGTGGTCCTATGAGCATTCAAGCTAGAGGTGGATATGAGTACTTCATCACCTTCACAGATGATTACTCAAGATTTGGTTACGTGTATCTCATGAGACATAAGTCGGATGCATTTGATATGTTCAAAGCATTCAAAACTGAAGTAGAAAATCAGCTTGAGAAACATATAAAAATCTTGAGATCTGATCGTGGTGGAGAATATCTATCTGGAGAGTTTCAGCAATATCTTATTGATAGTGGGATAGTTTCTCAACTTTCTGCACCAGGTACACCTCAACAAAATGGGGTAGCAGAAAGGAGAAATAGGACTCTTTTAGAGATGGTTAGATCAATGTTGAGTTATTCAACACTTCCTATTTCTTTTTGGGGATATGCTCTACAAACAGCAATATATATTCTAAACGATGTACAATCTAAATCTGCCCCTAAAACCCCACATGAATTGTGGACTGGGCGAAAGCCTAGTTTACAACACATGAGGATATTTGGTTGTCCTGCACATGTGTTGAAAGGAAAGACAGAAAAGATGGAGTCCCGTTCGGAAACATGTATATTTGTGGGGTATCCAAAAGGAACTAAAGGATATTATTTCTATAGTCCTTCTGATCTAAAAGTATTTGTTTCAACAAATGCTTCATTTCTAGAAAAGGACTATATGAATAATTTTGTACCCAAAAGTAGAATTGTCCTGAATGAGATGTCAGGAGATATAATTCCACAAGAGGTTTCACAACCCAGCCCAATTGTAAGTTCCACTCCAACACAAGATCAACAACCTACCATTCCTCATCGTAGTGGGAGGGTTAGAACACAACCCGAAAGATATATCGGTCTAGGAGAATCTGTTGAGAATCTCCCGGACGACGATGATCCCTACACGTACAAGGAAGCTATGGAGGATGTTGATTGTCGTCATTGGCAAAAGGCAATGCAATCCGAGATTGAATCGATGTTCAATAACAAAGTCTGGTCCCTTGTAGACTTGCCTAAAGGGATAAAACCCATTAGGTGCAAGTGGGTATACAAGAGGAAAAGAGGTATGGATGGTAAGGTGGAAACCTTTAAAGCTAGACTAGTAGCTAAAGGTTATACACAGAAAGAAGGTATCGATTACGAGGAAACCTTCTCACCTGTGGCCATGCTTAAATCCATTAGGATACTCTTATCCATTGCAGCATCTCTAGACCTAGAGAATTGGCAAATGGACGTCAAGACAGTTTTCCTTAATGGAAGTCTTGACGAGAGCATCTACATGTTGCAACCAGAGGGATTCATTGAAAAATGCCAAGAAGAAAGAGTATGCAAGTTGCAAAAGTCCATATATGGACTAAAGCAAGCATCCAGATCATGGAACATAAGGTTCGATCAAGCTGTAAAGGGTTTTGGATTTATTCAAAACCCTGACGAACCTTGTGAATACAAGAGGATCAAAGGCGACAAGTTGGTTTTCCTCATTCTTTATATTGATGATATACTACTCATTGGAAACGATGTAGGTGTATTGATATCAGTGAAAGAATGGTTAGCAAAACAATTTGATATGAAGGACTTAGGAGAAGCAAGTTATATTCTTGGTATCCAAGTAATAAGGGATAGAAAGAATAGAACGATTGCATTATCCCAAACTTCATACATTGATAAAATCTTGTCTAGATTCACCATGCAAGATTCCAAGAAAGGTATGTTACCTTTTAGACATGGAATCAAACTTTCTACGGGTCAAGCACCTAAGAATGTGCATGAAGAGCAATTCATGAGTAGAGTTCCATATGCCTCGGCAGTTGGAAGTCTCATGTATGCAATGCTCTGTACTAGAACAGATATTTGTTTTGCTGTTGGCATAGTTAGCCGGTTTCAATCGAAACATGATCCTAATCATTGGACAGCAGTCAATCATATTTTCAAGTATCTCAGAGAACTAGAGATTATATGCTTGTATACTCTGGAAGGGATTTAATTCCCGTTGGGTATACAGATTCTGATTTCCAGTCAGATTCTGACTCCAGAAAATTCACATCAGGATCTGTGTTTACCATTGGAGGAAGGAGCAGTCATATGGAGGAGTATCAAGCAATCTTGTATTACTGATTCCACCATGGAAGCTGAGTATGTTGTTGCATACGAAGCTGCCAAAGAGGCTGTTTGGCTCCGCCAATTCTTGATTGACTTAGAAGTGGTTCCTAGTGCGAATAAGCAGATCACTATACACTGTGACAACAGTGGTGCAGTGGCTAATTCGAAAGAAACAAGAAGTCATAAGAGAGGTAAACACATTGAAAGGAAGTATCACCTTTTGAGAGAAATTGTTCATAGGGGACACGTGACGATTACCAAAATCGCGTCAGCAGAAAATCTAGCGGATCCTTTCACAAAGGCTCTACCTCAGAAGAGCTTTGAAGGACATCTAGAGAACATGGGAATGAGAGATATGACACACTTGCTATAGAGCAAGTGGGAGATTGTTAGGATTATGCTCAATGGCAAGAGTGTAATATTGTAATTGACAATCTTCTCATATTAATAAAGTGAATTCTAATTCTTACAATTACTTATAGCATTTATTATTATAATTGTCAAGGTAAATAATCATAAGGTCAAAAGACTATGAGACATGAAGAATTGTTCATACATCTGGATATGTATGAGGTAGACACAATTCTTTAGTTAGTCTTGAATAACGTTCACAACTTAAGTTAAAGGTTGGGCACCTCTATCTTGTTAAAGTTGTAGAATTCTTTTACTAGCATTTGAGTGGGATCAAATGAATATGATGAGTCTAAAATCATCGAAAGGTTTTCGAGTAAAAGAATCGAGTGCACTAGGTGCATTGAACTGGATCACAATGAAATACTTTATCTAGAACCGTCACTAGATATAAGTCTTTTCATTAAAGAGGACAATTGGAGAGTCTATCTTAATTCTGAGATAAATGATGGACTTATGGTTGCAAGTGTTATCATTAGAGCTATCAATGAGTACGATTATATAGCATAGTCTATCCTCGATAGTTTTGTGGTAAACATTTGTTAATCGATAAAGGACTTCATTTATAGATATGGACATCGTGGCTCCATTTATTAAATGAGAGTATAATATCATCATATGGATGTTTTGAGGTATTGGATATTAAATCTCAACGTTGAATTTTCAATAATGATTATTGAAAACATGGCTTCTGGACAAGTCAAAGTATCCAAGTTCGAAATGTGGTCATATGAGGAAATATGGTAACTTGGAGAGCTATAGGCGGTCTATGAGATCTTGGCGATTACTGATATTATTCACGAGGATACACCATCTCCTATAAGATTGTCTAGGGTATGAATGAGAAACTTCTCCTTATTCTATCTTTATTTAAGAGTTCAATTTTAGCTCTTTAGTGGAATGAGTTAAAATTAATAGATTGGACCAAAGTGAATCATTTGTTGATTGTGATTAGGTTGTGTCTATTGAAGCTTAAATTTAGATAGCCCGCCAAGATCCTCAATCCACACGTATTTGCATGGATCACTTGATATATTCTACCGGGCCGATTTAAGAGTCCATCTAGAATTGTTTTTAATATATCAAGAATATAATATGTCTATTATTTAATTAATGGGCTGCACTATTATATTAATATATTAAAAGGAGACATGTGGGCTTGTTTCTTTTAGTAAGAATGGGTCTGGTTCACATGTGGGCTTTTATTTAAAGTCCAATGAATTAAATGAAATAAGAAAATAATATATGACTCATTTATATAAGTGGGGCGGCAAGGTGTATATATTAACCTAATATATTATTTTGTTTCATTGTTTTAATTAAATAAGAATTAGTTAATTTATTAATTAATTGTTTAATTAAGAAACAAATCTTTTTCTGATCAGGAAATATATTTCCTAAAGTTATACTATTGGTAGTAGTATATTAAAAGTAAAAGACTTGTTTGATAAGAAAATAAATAATTAATTTTATTTATTTAATCAAATAAGAAGTCTTTTTATTTAGTCAATAAAAGAATAAAAATATCTATGAGTTGGATTAGGTTTTGAAGTCTAAAGGTTGATGGAAATTAGGGTGCAACACAAACTCTTTTTGGTATGTGATTTGCTGCAACCCTAGTCCATTTAGAGAAAGATTTCGGCAATCCTAAATAGAAGAGGAAGCAAAATTTCGGCCACCTATATAATACCACATATAGAATTCGGCCACGATAGTTGATTGAATGATTCAGTTTTTCTTCTTCTTCTCAATTCATAGAAAAAGATAATTTTTATTCTACTAAACATAAAAGAGAGAAGAGATTATTCTTTGATAGTACACTGATTTCTTGTTCATCAATAAGCTTGTGTGTACAACATCGAATTAGGTTCACGCGAGTTTCGATCATTAGATTGAGAACTCAAAAGTGACAGGAATAATTTTTGTCTTCTTTTGATTGTTTTGTGACTAACAAAAGAAAAAGAAAACTTTGTTCATCCATTCTCAAGTTTGCAATTCAAAGAAAAAGGGAGACCACGCTCCTAGGTGATTCACGTACGTGTTCGGATTGGAAGATCTCGCGGTACTGTTCACGATCACTGTTCACACGAGTACTGTTCACGATCACTGTTCACGCGGGTATTGTTCACGGGCATCGGAAAAGATTTTGCGGATTACCAATCGACATAAGTCAATCGGATCACGCGTCAAGAGGTATTTAACTCTAACCGTATATATTTGAGTTTAATTAATTAAAAGGTTAAGGTTCAACTTTGAGAAAAATTTTAAAACCATACGAAATCTATTTTTCGTTTCTTCCGCTGCGTTTTATATCGATTTTTCCCTACATTCAGTGTAATTTACCCTTTGGTATATAATATGTTTTGTGAGCATTGTGTAGGTTATATCCTTAAAATAAGGTATTAGAGCTTAATTGAAGTGTTTGGAGGTTTTTGGGTTGAAATGGAAAATGGCTTGTGCAGAATTTCCAACTTCGGAAAGTCATATCTCCCTCTTAAGATCGAACTAGGTTTCCCGTAACCAATTTTTAGAAAGCCCCGGATGTCTACTTGCCAACGCTTTTTACAAATCGCGATTCTAAGATTTCTAGGGGAAGTTATGGTCATTTCCGTAACCTGTGCTCAGCTATACCGCGGCGTACCGCGGAATGTACCGCGGAAGACTAAATTGTGAACCGCAGAAGTAGGCAGAAAGTGCTAAAAAGTGGTCTGCGGTACGCCCGTTGAAGCGTACCGCGGAACGTATCGCGAAAATGCCCAGATTTGCGATTTTAAGCCATTTTCTGAGGGGTATTATTGTCCTTTCACCCCCAAATCTTGACCTAACTTCCCAACACTATAAATACCCCATTTTCTCTCCTCTCTTCAGACTTATTCTCTCTCTCTCTCTTTCACACTCCATCTCACCCTTCTCTCCATCTCTTTCCTCTCCATCTTCTTCACAAAAATAAGAGAGAGACTAGCTCCCATGGAGGATTTTCCTCCATAGGAGCTCACCATACACCTCCACCACCCTTTTTACACTACATCCATCCATCTTAGAGTAGATTACAAGAAGAATTGAGTGGTCTTTGGACCAAAAACGAGCTAGGAAATCAAGGAGAGCTTGGAGGAGTTTTCTTCAAGGGTTGTCTCCTTTAAACTTATTTCTTTTTGTATTTCTTGTTTCTTTGATGTGTAACCCCGATTTGGGAATATTGTAAACCTTCACATATGCAATATATGTATGTTTGTTCTTAAATTCGGTTTGGGTTTTGTTTTACTCCTTGTTAATTTCATGATTTATACTCTTATTGTGAAATCCATGTGTGTGGAGGGTCAAAATTGATGTGTATACATGATTGGGATTAGGAGTAGAGTAATTTAATGTAGGAGTAGTGTAATTTAGCTTCCCATGAGTGTTTGTACGTTAATGAATGACCAAAATACCATGTATTGAGTAATTTGAGTATTAGGGATTTTAGCCCCAAAGAGTGGGGAAGGTTTCAGTTCAGGCATTTAGTTGCTAAATTGGCCTTGGTTCAATCCTTGTGCTTAATGGGTCTTATTAAGACACAATTATCCATCATTGGCCGGATTGGGTGATGAATTGATTTGGGATAATTCCTAAGTCAAGAGGATAAACCCCTAACTTAATTTGAATGGTTTTAATGTTAATCAACCAACTTATTGCACATTGTTGTTTGGTGAACTTGTTTTCCATGTCTACCCATCCTAGGGAGTTGACTAAACATAATCTATATCTAGAGTAAAGACAAATCGAATCCCTCTTGTGCTCGTGTGGTTATATGGGTATTTCATTACTTAATGCTTTCACTCGGTTAGCCACCTTGTGAATGATGTTTAGGTTGTGTGTTATATATCGCGTGGTTCGCATTAACATGTTCATCGTGGTATCCTCTACATCTGACCAGTAAATTGAAAAATCACTATGCTGGCGTGTAGAGCTCGTGTGTGTGTCCCACCATCCTTAATGGATTCATACTTTTGCATGGATGCAATCTCTATGCACTCGAGAGAGGGTAGAGATTAATGAAAGGGACACAAGCATATAACATACGTGTTGTATGAGTATCTCGTATTCTTAATACTTTCACTTGGTTGCCATCCTGTATTTGGTTAGCCTCGTGGATGAATTATTAGTTGTAGTATGGCCCACGCGGTTGCGCATTACATGCCCAATGAAATAACATGTGTATATGATCAGAAAGGTGAGAGTATCACTAGGCTGGTGTACATGACTCTTTTGTGTGTGCCACGACACTTAATGAATCCATGCTTTGTGTAGATATGATCTCTAAGACATCGAGAGAGATTAGAGATCAATTAAGGGGACACGAGCTTATAACATATACTTGCACATTTGATGGACTAGGTGAGTCTAGTGCTTAATTAGGAGGATTGTTACGGTTGAGTCATTTTCCTAGCGTATCCATATTTCATGCATCTCTCCATTCCATCCTATCACTGTACATATTTATTTATATAGTTTGTTAGTTAGTTTAGCATTTACTTTCTGCATATTCTTTTTGCATACGCAACACGTGAGTCTACTCGGAGTGTTGTATAGCTAGAACTAGAGACGGTCGATGAATCCCACCTCCCTGTGGAACGATACCCTCGCTTGCCGCTTTACTAGTTTTCATAACTATATAGCACATTGCGTAGGACTTTTTATAAATATCTTTTTGGGATCCGCAATTCCCTAACGACAGAATAGCGGGTATCACTTGTTGGACTTCATTAATTCATATGTTATCAAACTCCAATATTCACAACTCTTTAATCTCTTTTTTTTTTCTCTAGTGGTGTGTACAGTGTATGTCCCCATCTCATGTTAGTGATAGATGATTCAAGTCCGGTGAGATGAGTTGATATACAGACTATGCATACATTGATTAAATTTGGAGGGTCGGGGCATTACAAGAATTGTTTTTAATATAAATGTAAATAACAAAAAAAATATTGATATATAAGATTTAACTATACATATTTTTTAAAAAATAACTCCAAACGGTCAACTAGTGCTTGCTCTCGACAAGTTTCGGCATACCGTTCCGTTATCGGATTTTAAAAAAAAACATGTATCTAAATTTTATAGAAGCATGGTTTTATGCGAGGCACATATCTTTTTAACTCGCTTAGGCAATAAATCAATAGAAATGATGATCATTTTCTTTTGTCTTTGAACTCAATCTACACAAAGGGCGATATTATCAATAATGGACCAGCTCTTTTTTTCAGGTGTGTGTGTGTATATATATATTAAAAAAATCAACCTCCTCTTTATCTTTATTTTTGGCCAAATCCATCTTTTATAGACGTAGATAAAGCATTTGTTCAATTTTTACAAGTGGTCATAAAGATATTAGATACCGGTGGTGGTGGTGGGATCATGGAAATCTAGCATAAAACTATAAGCTTTTTATCAGTCGTTTGGTACTCGACTATCAAGTGTAGTTTTATGTTGTCTTTTGCATGTTTGGCCGCCATATTTATTGTATACCAATACACCCACCAAATATCTAAAATCAAATAAAAAGTCTAGAAGGTATTGAGGGAGAGGGCAAGATAATTTTGGGTTCAAGCTATTTATAATTATCACTAAAAAGTCTGGAAAATCTATTTTGTCAAGAAATCCAAAAAATCCTGATCTCAGTTCAATACCAGCAGACAATTTGCTGTCTCTTGAAAGTCTAAATCCAATACCACAAGACAATATGGATTTTTTTTTCTTAAATCTTAAAAGTCTATATCCAATACCACAAGTCAATATGAACTTTTTAAAAAAAAATCTTAAAAGTCTTGATCAAATACCACCAGACTTATCTATATTAAAAAGTCACAATCCAATACCACCAAACTTTTACTTCCCCAAATTGTCTAATAAAATCTTGAACCAATACACCCCCCTTAATGTGTTAGACGGTGTTTACAGATCGATTTCCATGGTTGTATGTAATTTTTGTTTTTAATAAAAAGTCTATGTTGTCAAAAAATAATAATAATCAGTTTTCTAAATTTTTTTTTATGAGAAAATAAAATTAATTAGTCAAATATATCCAACTCTAGTATTAAATAATACGTTGATGCTTGTTGTTTTAATAATATATATTAGAGAGAAAACTAAAAATAGCCATCCAAAGCATTAGAATTTTGTTTCTAATTACATACGAAAGTTTAATTGTTAATATCACATTTTTGAGAAATTACCTGAAAACCCACATTTAAATACCTTAAAAATTAACAAAAAAAACAAAAGAGAAATATTGGAGCATTCCAGAAGGAGAGAAAAAAGAGAAAAAAGAGAAAGAGGTGTTGTCGTCGAGAGAGAAGAGAGAAAGAAGCGGCGTCGCCAGGAGAGAAGAGAGTGCCGTCGAAGCAGCCGGAAGAGAAGAGGTCACCATCACAGCCCGGAGACAAACCCACCATTCGTTGGAGACAAACCCACTATTCTCTTCTCACTTAACCTTTTTATTGTGATTTCATGTTAAGAACATGTTTATGGAATAATAAATGTTGAAATGTATCAATTTTGAGGGTTGATTGGGTTGAGGTCTGGTATTTTAGATGATTTGGGATTGGATGTTGGGGTTTGGTTTGAAAAAAAAAACTTGAAAGCGTGAAATCTTCGACAAACTTGAAATGTTTTATGAAAACTTAAAATCATACTTTAAATCTCTGACTTAAAACTTGAAATCTTCTATAAAAAAAACTTGAAATTTTACCAAAAAACTTGTCAATATTTCAAGTTTTTACATAAGATTTCAAATTTTCGAACAAGCGAAACTTGAAATCTTCTGGAAAAAACTTGATTGAAATCTTACCCAGAAACTTATCAACATTTCAGGTTTTTACATAAGATTTCAAGTTTTTGAACCAGTGAACTTGAAATCTTCTGGAAAAAAATTGATTGAAATTTTACCCAAAAACTTGTTAACATCAAGTTTTTACATAAGATTTCAAGTTTTCAAACCAGTGAACTTGAAATCTTCTGGAAAAAACTTGAAACCTTATTTAATTCGATTCTTCACAAAACACACACAAAATTGATGCAATAAGACTAAAACCATGCTAAAACCTTCCTCTAGTTGGTCGATTTGCAGGAATAAGAATCGAAATTTGATGAGGGGGAATGAAGAGAGAAGAAGGAAGAAGACGGTAGAAAAAAATAAAAGTAAATAGAAAGGTTGATGTTGGGGATATTTTTGTAATTTAAGGATATACACTGAATTTTTTTTTAAATGTGGTTATTAAAAATTAAACTTTCGTATGTGATTAAAAACGAATTTCATATATTAGATGTGGTCAATTAATTTCCACTATATATTATTGCACATATATTTAACTAATTGAGGTGATTAATATTTTTTGTTCAATATGTGCTACTTCTTAATGATTATTGAAATATAAAAATTCGAATGTGCTACTATGGCTAGCATAGTTTTGATCTCTACATAAGCACAGGACAGTCGAATGGGCTAATGCATTTGATTATCAAAATGAAGCATATATTTTAGAAATGAATAAAAGTCTATCAATATCTATAAAAACCTCTTGAAATGAAAGTCTATCTATAAAAACCTCTTAAAATGAAAGTCTACACAGTATATATGCCAATGAAAGTCTACCGACATCTATTAAAGTATTAAAATGTGTGTATAAGGTGTGAACGTTTAATAGATCGGTTCATTTTTCAATAAAATCGATAAAGTTCGATTTCTGAAAAAATGAATTGATCAAAAACCAACCGAATTAAATCGATTCAGTTCGGTTTTAGACATATTGGACCAAACTAATGGTCTTTAATAATTACACGGATTTTCATATTTTTAATCTTTTTAGACTTTCGACCAAATTAAATTATGGACTTAACCAAATTTAAAATACTAGTTTAAAATAATATTCAGCAAAAAAAAATATATATAGTGTAACATACTTTCATAGTTTCTTCGTTTCATGAATGGTTGAACATTAAACTAGGGTATTTTTTTACATATAAATTGGATCTCAGTTCGATTTTCCGGTTCGAGATAGTGAGCCGAAAAAAAAAACGATCCAATCGATTTTTTAAACCGAGCTCAATCGGCCAATATAAAAAAATCGGAAAAAAAAAATTAATTGGATCGATTCAGTTCGATTTTTTGGTTTTTTGCCCACCCTAATTATTAAAAGTATACGAAAGTTTTTCATAATCACGTAAAGTCAATAAAAGTACTTCAACTCTACAAAATTCGGCCATTTAAAAAGTCAAAAGTATAGATTGAATACAAACCCTAAAAATATTGGCAATTCAGTAACAAGAGTATAAATTTATGATGATAATATAATTCTACACAAAAACTCTGCCTTGTTTATTCTAAACTAGCTAGAGAGACTCACAATGAGCACATCTTCATCATCATCATCATCATCATCATCACATATTATACCATATATTGTCCATTTATAACACCAAACTAGTAAACTACAAGGCCTCCTACCACCTGGAGAGGCTGCCGTCGCCACCATTTTTGCCCTTGCTGCCACCACCGTAGAGGCGGAAGAGACTGAAAGCTGATATACAAGACAGAAGCACCATGCTAAGGCTAGCCAAGAGAGCACTGGCTATTCCTTCCCCAACTTGGTTACAGAATTTCCCATACAGGTTGCATATCTTCATCCATTGTAGTTCAGGTTGTCCCAGCTTCGCGAACGCCGCTGACTGTGCAGCCGCCGCCACTGCAGCCACCGTCAAGTATGCCATCACCTGCACACATTAACAAGTTAATTAATGTAGTAATGACAAACTCACAAAAACTCCTTCTCTTTCACTACTTGAGAACCAGTAAATCAACACCCTTCTAATTGTCATTCCCATCTCAACAGAAACTCATCAGTCATGATTATTATTCTAGTGAAAAAGTATTTTAAAGATTGCTAACTAAGTTTTCGGTATATATATGCTTTCAATACCTTGTTTATAAGAGGTGTCCTGTCATGGAGATGTAATCAGGAAGACGACTGAACCAGCATAAGTTTTATTTGTTCCTTTTAAGATGGTATCATGCATCAGCCAAAAGAATCTAGTTGGTAGCTTATATATATACAGATAATGCTGCTAAGTGCCTGTTGTCGACATTCAATCTGGACAGTTTTTGCCTACACTGACTCAGGAAGATTACTAGCCAGAAAAGTAACAACTATATATATATATATATATATATATATCAATTGTGTTCCATTAATTCCGTTTGATGGGATAATTGTCAATCATCTCATCTATGTCAAAATTGTGAGAAGATTCTGCTGCATTGAGCAGAATCGGCAAGGAAACAATCAAGGGGAAGAAAACCGCCTAACAGGCATGTTCTCGATCATCCATCTGGAACATTAATTGATTAAGGGTATGGATATCATAGATGTTTGTGGGGTTACATGTATTTATGATCCAACTTGTACAACCTCAACAAACACATATGCATTAAGGAGGGCCACAACCACCAGCATTGAATAATTTCTTCTCACAATCATAATTCCCTATCCCTCTTTCAACAGTCTATCAATCCATCCATCCTATATATGGTCCCCATCCAAAATTTCAAATAAATAAATTCAATAACTCAACACCAACCTATTTATGAACTAAATGGGCATTCATGTGACGAGTAAATTTGTCACCTGTCAACCCTAACAATTTTGGAAACTTAATTAACAGAGAAAACACAAAAAGTAAACATCTAGGGAGCAGCTAATTAGTACCTGATCTCCAGAGAAAATTGCCCAAGCCAAAGGCTTGTTGAACAGCACACTTCCCCTAATCATACCAACAACACAGCGCACACCTTGCACCAGTGAGTAGGCAGCAACTATTCCATTGGCTATCACCAAAAATCTGCAACATGGGGCACAACAAAGTTTGATAAAAAAAAAAAACACAAAGAAATGTATAAGGGTTTTTAGGGTACAAGAAAAGAGTTTTTGAATGTTACACTAGAGCTTTCATGTCTGTAAAAATAGCTTTCTTTTGGATTGTAAAGATTTCCCTGACTTGGGTATCAGTCCCCACAAGAACAGCAGTAAGAACACCCAACCCACATATCACACACCTCAAAACCAACTCTACAACTCTTATTTTCCTATCAATCACCTTCACGATGGTGCCTTTGTACACAGGCACATTCCCTGGACTAACACCAACACCCAAGTAACTCATCTCTCTCTCCTAAAACAAAAACAGAAAAATTTTATGAAGACGAGGAGTAGCAAAGAAAGACAAAAAGACTCAAGCTTTACGCAAGACTTCTCTCAACAATAAAGCTCCACTGCTTAAATAGACAGACTGACACCCACAAATATCTTCTTTTTTTTTTTAATCTTTTTTGTTTTTTGTGGGCTCTTGGTGATGGGGATATGGTGCAATGGGAGTGCCAAGTGGCAAAGGAGGTAGCGACTCTACATGCAAAGGGCAGCTCACCAACCTACACTGCAAGCAACATTAACTGGGGACAGGTTAAAGAGAAAAGTTTTCAGAGACCATCAACTCTTTTTAAGGCTTTTTTGTTTGGTTTTTAGGAAGATGCCACAGTTTGGTGTCCCAAGAAGAATAAAACAAAGGGTTAGATAAGGATTTTATTTATTTATTTATTTATTAATTTATTAATTTATTTATTTATTTATTTATTAATTTATTAAGGGTTAGCCGGTTAGATAAGACTTGATGACCCATTTTTTCTTCTCTTTCTCTTATTTGATGAATGTTGACCCATTTCTCTTGGTCTTGTACAGTTGTACGGTCTATTCTATGCTAAACTAGTTAAATTTATTAAAACAGTTCTTCAAAAAAAAAAATATTGAAAAACAAAATATCAAAATATAGAAGCTGGAACAAGAAACGCAATTGGAAAGCTAATCAAATGATTAAAGTAGCATGCTTGGTGCTGGTTTTCTCTTTGTGGTGGGCCATTGGATTGCTTGTTTATGGGTTTGTGTTCACATGTTACAATTATGGGTTATGATCACTTTTAAGTTTTTTTTTGTTATTTCAATTCACATTTTCTAAATCACTTCCTCAATAGAACACAATAGAATACAACAGAATTCCTGGATCGAGTCCTAAAATGCTAAAAGACATCTCCAAGTTCCAACCACTTCATTCCACTAGAGATTACTTAAATTGATTATGAAATCAGCCGGAGCATCTCCGATATAAATATGGTTTGTATTTCAATAATTATTGACATATCAACAATATCAAGAGACTTGTTTAATATGTGGTACAGAAGTATACTTGATAGACAGTCAAATAAAAAATATGTCTCCAATACTCATGTTTAAATATTAATTTATTAATGACATGTATTATTATTTTATTTATTTTTTATTTTTAATTAAACAATTTTTATAATAATTTTTTATATTTATCTTCAAATGTTGAGTTGACCTACAATATAACTGTCTAACAGAGCCTCTGAAAACGATATTCAACTTGACAGTATCTATTATTTTTTTTACCACATCAGTTTGATATTAAATAGCAATAATTGCGTTTGAAAGATATATGTAATCACGATGTTTATTTATCCTAATTAACATATAATTTTTTTTATAATTCATTGTTGTATCGAAGATGCTCTTATATATCATTACTATTTAAGTGGCTTTACCACATTGGTCCATTTGGGAATCATCTTCATCATATTCCTATGCTACCTACAATACCATATTTGTCTTGAGCACTACAAAGAAATTTGAATACAACAAGTGTGTTTTACCCGGGGATGGTGATGGGTCGGATTCGGGTCGGGTTCTGCTATATCCAAATTAAGATTTATAAAAAAATATTTTGACCCGGGCCCGGACTAGACCTATGAAAATTTTCGGGTTTGGGTTCGGGTCTGGATCCGAGGGTCTTAAGCAGACCCGGACCCGACCCGAAGACCCGTTGACCTTTAAAACATTAATAATTTTTCATTTCTATTTTTATTTTACCAGGTAAAAATATGACTCTGATCTGATTTTTTATATCAAATACTTGAAGAACAAGATCAGATACAACAACAAGAAGAAGATTCACAGTTGACGGAACACAAAAAAGCCGACGCCGAAAACTATGAAGCTGATTTGGAAGTTTTCGAGCTCGGATCTTGGCGGAGTTGGATGTGAGAGTGAGAGAGGAGTGGTGGTGGTGAGGGATCAGATTGGGGAGGGAGAGAGATAAAGAGAACGGAGGACTTTTCCGGCTATGTAGGGTTGACAATGGCGCCGAAGGTGAACGGAGGCAGGGCCTTGATTGGCAACCCCGCTGACTTTGTCGGCGTCGTTCGAGGACGGAGGTGGGAGGAGCTCGTCGCGGAGGCGAGCGTCTATGAGGCCGAGCTTTTTAGGTGTTGGGACAGGAGTTAAACAAAGCAAAATTGGACAATAATTTATAATTGATAGTTTTGTTTTAGATTGATTGAAAAAGTAAAGTCTGATACCAATAATAAATTAATATTGAAAGAAAGGTGTCTCCACCAACTTTTTTTTAGTTCTATTTTATATTTTAATAGTTTCCATTTTCCAATCAATAATTATCCGTAGACCCACCAACTTTTTTTTTATTGTTATTTAATTGATTGCTCACTAGACCCCCTGCTCTATAAAATTACCTGACAAGAATCTAGTTGGGTCCTCGGGTTTGGGTCCGGGTTTTTTATACGATCCGGACCCTACCCGAACTCGATTCGGATCCGTTATTTTAGATCCAGACCCGATCCTTTACTCGAATACGAGAATTCAGACCCAAACCATACAGGTTGGGTTCGGGTAGATACTCAGGGGTCAGAATCCAATTGTTATTTCTAGTTTTACCTTTTAAAGAGTATCTTCCACCACATCTCTATCTCTGTCTTTAAAATAGAGTTCTAAAAGGGAATATTCCTCCCAGTTATATCTCTAAAAAAATTTCATTCACACCACTCTCTATCTTCATCTCTATATATATCCCTATTTCTATTTCTATTTATATCTTCAAATAACTTATATTTTCATTATTATTTTTTATTTTCTTTAATAAATTTTTGTTCAACTAAATTTTAAAAAAATATTGTTTTTAATAACATTTTTTAAATTTTTTACTATTTATAGAAGTGTATACATTTTTAATAACTAATTTTTAAGTTCTGATATTTTTCAACTAATTTTCTCAACCTACTTATTTCTTTTCCATTTTTTAACTAATTTTCCCAACCTAATTTATTTATTTTCTTACTTTTTAATCTAATTTTTTTAATCTAGTTTTTGCACCAAAATAAAATAGCATCCGGCTATGGACAACTTGTGTCTTTTGTATAATCATTTGATAAAGAGATGTTAATAATATATGTGGAGCACAAGGTTACTATTATGAATTATCACATTAATTTAGCATAAACAAAGATTTCAATCTGTTGTTTTCTTAAAGTAAATAAATTTATTTTGATAAAGAGATGTTAATAATATTGTTGCAAGTTTTTTGTTTTGTTTTTCTATCCTAATTTTGGCATTTTTTTTGTTATTGTAATTTTTAATATTAATATTTTTTATTTTAATACTGTGTTTCGGTTTTTATTTTATTACTAACTTATGATTATTAATATGTAATAAGAGATTTTTTTTATAACATAATAATTTTTTTAAAGAAAATTATAACAAAATAATAAAATGAAAATGAGGAAAGCATAATAAAATATTATTAATTAATATTCAATATTGGACTCATTTTAAAGATCTAGATGAGACATTTTTAATGGTATAATTTGTATGTTACTAAAATTTATTATACATTAATTAAATTTAATAAAAAAGGTAAAATGATATAAATGAAATAAAAAAAATGTTAAAAAATGAACTTAGAGTTTGAGATTTGATACTCTGAATCTAGAGTATTAATTTTAAAAACTCTAAAAAGAATTTAAAAATATAATTTTATAATATTATGAGAGCAATCCATATTCTAAAATTTTTTAGTGATATAATTTTAGAATGGTGGGAGATGATCTAAAGTAGCCTCTAAATTTATTATTACCGAATCCTCTCTTACCAAGCATAATTAATACCATGACGGGATCAGATGCATCACTCTACTCGGTCAATGATATGCTGAGCTCATGTGTCACCATATCAATGGTTGGGGGCTTGGGGCCGGGTGTGTACTCAAGATTCTCTCAATAGCAAAAAAACAAAAAAAATAGAAGAAATTTTTTTTTACCACCTTTTAACAATAAAATTAAGGATTATTATTAATCATCTATCTAGTTTAAGATATTAAACATTTTGTAACCTCTAGTCTAAAAAATTGGCATTTTCTATACTCCATTAACTTATGTTAACATTTTGTTTAAAAATATTATTTTACCATTCTAATAAATTAAGGCCTAATTGCACAAACATCCCCTAAGTTTAGACGAAATTACACTCATATACAACCTTTCCGTTTATTGTACAAACATCTCATGTAAGATGTTGACTTTTTGTTGACCAAAAAGGAATGACGAAAATACCTTTATATGAAATTATCAATTCCCCATTGAGTTTTGCCCTTAAATAAACGGGTCTCTCTATTCTCTATAATAGTAGGTCAACCCCTGAAAACCTTTGACTTCTAATTAAAAAATTAAATGCTTTCCCCCCTGAGCTTTGCCCTTGAATAAACCGGCCTCTCTATTCTCTATAATAACAGGTCAACCCCTGAAAACCTTTGACTTCTAATTAAAAAAATTAAATGCTTTCAATAGGGATTGAACTAGCAACCTTAGTCAAAAGCCCAAACTAGCTGAGCTACTCAAGTTTATTGATATAAAATTGTTGATTTAAATATATATATATATATATATATATATACAGGGGCGGACCCACCTTTGGACCAGGTGGGGCCCGTGCCCTACCTCAAATTCTTAAAAAAAATTGATTTTGTATTTTTATACAGATATATACATACAAATAACGTTTTATACAACTCAATGTCTTCCAGCACAGCTGGTATTACACTTTCATTTCAATCTTATGTTTTGAGTTCAATTCCTAGTATTAGCATTTTTCAAGCAAAACAAATAATTTTTTTAATATCTTTTATATTTTACACTTTTTTCCAATTCCATCTCAAATTATCTTATTCTTCAACAACAAAACAACTCACATATATTTTTTAATGTCTTATATTTTACACTCTTTTCCAATTCCATCTCAAATTATCTTATTCTTCGACAACAAAACAACTCACTTTCTTTTTCTTGTCATTGTCAACTACTTAACTGCCCATTATTTGTGATTACATGATTCAATTTTGTTTTATAGCAAATTATCTATTATTTTTATTGAATTTATCTTATTTCTAATCATTTTAGTTTGATATACCTAACACATCCGATCAATAAACTCTAAAATCTCAAATTTTATTTTTTGTATAAAAATACTCAATCTATTATTGAAAATACACTCTTAACGTGTGTCTAACAACCTAGAGGGGGGGGTGAATGGGTTGTTAATCGATTATTACCAACTTTTCGATTAGTCAATATTAATAATATAACCCAACATAAACAAACATACAAAATCAAGTGTAAAGTGCGGAATAATAAATAACACTTGATTTTTACGTGGAAACCCTTCAACAAGGGAAAAACCACGGGCTATCCTTCTAGCCACACACGATCACAGAAATCCACTATATGAGTAAAAAGTTACACCCTCAAGTGATACTCGGACTCTCACTCTAGATAACCTCAGGCTATGGACACTACCACTCGCCACTCTTGGTTCAATCCCTAGTGATATCCACTGATGCACTACTCTTGGCGTGAGCACCTCCTACTCTACCCGCAGGCCTTTTACAATGGATTCCCTTGACCGATGCTTGCCAACCACAACTTGGTTGCAAGACTTCAATGCTTGTGCAACTTCACCCCGAAGCCACAAGACTTTGACTCAATGAAGAGTATAAGGTCTAAGTGAACAATCAATGAATGCTCAACACAAAAATATGTTAGACCAAACATACAATGCTTAACTAGATGTAGATAATGCAATACAACATCCTAGTTATCAAATAATGCCCACATGCCCATACATAAGGACTCAATTATATGCAAAGGGATTCTAGCAACCTAATTGTCAAACAAGTCCAACCAACACAAGTTGTCACAATAAATAACAAGGGCAATCAATATGCAATCAAAAAATGCAATCAATGAGGCATAAACAACAATGTCTAAATGCAAAACATAAAGACTTAGCTAGAAGGGCAATGTGGTCCCAAATTCTAGCTATCACAAATAATCACAATGAATCAACAAATATGCTCACAATGTATTCAACATAAACTTAGCATATATTCATGTGATTGAGACAAGACATTTAATCATTCACTAAATGCAAGTCTTAGACAAAAGTCTATCAACAAACAAATTCAATTAGATTTGTAGATAATTTCCAACAAACTAATTGTTACACAACCTTGAATATTCAAGAGAGCTCAACTAGATTAATAAACACAAATCTATTAATCTAGTTGTCAATTAATCTCTTAAGAATAATCAAGTCTTAGCTATTTAGGTAAAAATACCTAATCATGCAAGCTATCACAAACAAAAACAAATCAAATATTCATGAACATTAACTAGTTGACTAAAACACAATTTCTCAACCTAGTTATCAATAAATCACATATGAATATTTATAACCTAGCTTTTAGGTAAAAATGACCTAATCAATTAAGCTATCAAAATACAAACTCAATCATGTTATCAAGACTCATAAATATGCAATAAAATAGAGTCTAGGTATTTAATCATGCAATAAATACCTAATCTAGTGTAAGAAGAACAATAAATGATATTCAAGGAAGTTCTTGCTTACCTAGTCATGAAACAATGAAGACCCATGCTCATATGATGTTGAATGATGCAAGATGGAGATGGGTTTTGGGTTTGGAGAGTTAATGAAGCTTAAAGGAAGCTTTCTCTCTCTAGACTCTCTCTTTCTCTCTCTAGGATTTCTGTAATTTCAGAGAGCTTGAAGAAGAAGAAGAGATAAAGATGTATTTATAGTGGGAAAAACGGGCTGATTCGAAAAGACCAAAATGCCCCGTTTTTGGTGTCAGGCGACATGAGAGGCTACATGAAGTCGCCTAGGAGAGGCTACATGGAAGTCGCCTAAGAGGCTACATGGATGTCGCCTAACATGTCGCCTAATGTTCTGGAGAAGAAAAACATGTCTGAGGCGACATTGGAGGTGACATGCTCAAGTGGCCTTGCATGTCGCCTAACACACTGGACAGCACTCCAGCTCCAGAAACAAGCAACCCAAAACATGACCAAACGACATCAAAACCTTTCGTATGATATACCGTTGGAAAGGTATGGAAGTCTAATTTCTACTCCAATTTACATAATGAGGTTTTGATGTCTGTAGAAAGAGTTATGGTCATTTAAGTGACCAAAGGTCAAAATCGGATAACAACATAGATGCTCTGTTTCAGTGGTCTCTTTGGAGACTTCAAAACCAACCCAAACGGTCATAAAATATTACGAATAATATACTGTTAGAAAGGTATGGAAGTCTACTTTCTACTCCAATTAACAAAACAAGATTTGGATAAACGTAGAAAGATTTATGGTCAAAAGAGTGACCAAAGGTCAGAATTGGTCAATAACAAAAATTCCCACAACCATGGTATAAAACCATGTAACCAAATAACAATCCAAGAGAGGACAAATGGAACCTCTCTATGGTCACAAATCGCGCTAAGACTCAAGCACACCAATGTGCAAGCGCGGACACAACACAAGCACACCATCGTGCGAGTGAGGACGTTTCCGAACACACACGGAAAACGTAGAACAAAAACAACTACACGTAAGGACAAACAAAGACGTGCTCGTGTGAGTTGTATAATGGATGCACACATATAAACAATAAAGAACACAAATGCAAGATGAACAAAGCATGCATGAAGTGTGTGTGTGTGTGTGTGTGTGTGTGTGTGCACCTAAACTCTTCAAGAGACAAAGTCAAGTGAGTATACCTTTTGCTCTTGAAGTCATGAAGATGCTCGGAAGCTTGCCGACACGGACCTAAGCTACCCATTACACAATCATCCCCAATGTGGTGTGGTTTGTCATGAAATAAGCCAATCATAAAATCGAGGTCCTTACAATTATTATGATTCATTTTATTTTATCCTAAGTATTTTCTTTATTTTATAATTTTAATTTATTTAGAATCAATAAATCAATAATTAGAAGAATAAAAAGTTCAAAAACATATCTAGTAATATTTATTAATTAATTATTTTATATAAATTTAAAGTGAATTCACTATAAATACAAAAAAAAATTATTATTATAAAATTATATTGTAATTTATATTTTTATGGATAAATATTATAATTTCCCATTGTTTATGTTGTTTATCTTGTTATTATTTATTTTTTAATATAATATTTCTTGTTTTTATTTCTTTTGAATGTTAGATTGTTTAGTTCATCTTGAGTAAAAATATTCTATTTGTTTGATTTTATCTAAACTTCACTATACTGTCAATTTTTTATATATAAAAAACTCATTTTATTATGATCTTAAATTTTAAGTATTTTTTTATATAATTGTTATTTTGTTCAAGTGCCCTATCTCATTAAAATTTCTGGATCCGCCACTGTATATATATATATATATATATATATATATATATATATATATATCTAGTTATATAATGTATATATCAATAAATATATATAGTTATAAAATTATATTTTAATGCACACAAAAATTTAAATCTGTTTCTTTCCATAATTTATAAACTCACATTTAATAATAATATATAAAAACAGATTAATGAAAAAGAAACAGAAAATAAGAAAAAAAAAGAAAAAAAAATATTTTAAATCTGTTAAAATTATGGAAAGAAATAGATTTAAATTATTTTGTGTCATTAAGCCTTAAAAATAATTTAAATCTAATTATATAATTTAAAATGAACTCATACATATAATATATTTTAAATAAATTCATATTTAATAATAATAATAATATATAAAAATAGATTTATGAAAAAGAAAACAAAAATAAGAAAACAAAAGGAAAATAATTATTTTAAATCCGTTACAATTAAGGAAAAAACATATTTAAATTATTTTGTGCAATTAAGACTTAAAATATAATTATATAACTTTTTATATGTAGTTATACATATATACATTATATAACTAGATACATACATTTAAGTCAACAATCCTCTAACAATAAACATAAGTAGCTCAATTGGCTAAGGCTTTTGGCTAAGGTTGCTGGTTCAATCCCTATTAAAAGCATTTAAAATTTTTAATTAGAGGTTAAAGGATTTTAGGGGTTGATCGACTATTATAGAAAATAGTGGTACCAGTTTATTTAAGGGCAAAGCTTAGGGGGTAATCGATAATTTCGTATAAGGACATTTTCATCTTTCCCCTTTGATCAACGAAAAGTCAACGTATTATAAAGGATGTTTGTGCAATAAACGGAAATATTTCATATGAGTGCAATTTCTTTTAAAATTAGGGGATGTTTGTGCAATTAAGCCAAATTGAAAACAATTTTGTTTTTAAAGAGATGAATGTCAACCTGATATGGCCAAGGGAGATTAATTTTTTTTTTTTATGTAATTTTAAAAATAAAACAACAACAAATGTATTTAAAAAAAAAGTGGAGATCCAATCTAGATCTCCACCAAAGCCAAAGAAAAAAAAGTTAGGAGTAAATACACTCTTCTCCCTAAAGTTTAGCATAAATACAGTTAGAGGTCAAATATATATTTTTCTACTCCAACCTTTTAAGTCCTTAAAATTGTACTAATAAAAGGGCTAAATTACTTTAAAATGAAGATAAATATTTTATAATAAACTATTAGATTAAATTAAATTAATTGAAGATAATTGTTTAAATTAAAAATAATAATTTTAAATGAAAAAAAAAATTATTTTTAAAGTTTTAAGTTATCTTTATTTTTAAATTCAATTTTTTCTATTTTTAAGGAAAATAAAAAATATATATTTTATTTAAAAAAATTAGATTCATTTTTAAATTAAAATTTTTGTTTGATGGTTTTAAAATTTAAAATTTAAAAATAGTAAAAAATAAGTATTTTAATATCTATTAAATTATTTTCATTTTTGATGACTAACCTTTACAAATTGTAAAAATAAAAAATGAATATAATTTAAAATTTTTAAATAGTTTTTTATTTTTTCCATTTTTTATTTTTTTTAATTATATTCCATTGAAAGGATTATCTTCATTTAATTTAATTTAATTGTTTTTTTTTATATAATGGTTATCTTTATTTTCACATTTTAATAACTAAGGGCAATTTGATCTTTTTATTAGTCAATTTTAAGAGGATGGGAGGTATAAGTAGATAAATACATATCTGTTCTCTAGCTATATTTATATCAAACTTCAGGGGATGTGAGTGTACTTACCCAAAAAATAAATTCAGTGGATGCCCGATCCAAATCCAAAGAGCAATAAAAAAAAATGAAGATCCAGGATCACCACCAGCAATTAAACCACTAACTGCCAACACACAAATCGCACCCCATTTTTCGCGTAGATTGCCAAAAAAAAGGGAGGCTTCGACCTCCCAATTTCTAGCAAATTTCCTCTAATGGAGAGGCTCCAACTTCCCCGTTTCGCGACCTCCTTCAGTCCCCAACAACCATTCCACAACCACCACAAAACCCACTCCTAACCACCATACAAAACTCCACAGCCGCCACACATAAATACCTACCCACCTCCAAAATCCAGCCATCACCACCAAACCAAGCACCCAAGCTCCATGGAGAGAGAGAGAGAGAGAGAGAGAGAGAGAGAGAGAGAGGGAAGGGCGCATTTAGTATCATTTTTAAAATGATGTTTTTGAAAACTATTTTTAAAAATGAAAATGATGTTTTTGAAAACTATTTTTAAAAATGAAAATCATGTTTAAAAAATAATGTTCTTAAAATTGCAAACATGGAAAATAGAAAACAATGTAAATGTGTTTGGTAGTGCTTTTAAAATGGGTAAAATAGTTGTTTGGAGGAAAGAGTCGTGGTTTGTTTTGAAAACCTGTTTTGAAAATGGTGAAAAACAATAAAAAGTTGTTTTCAACTCTTTAATTATTTTTTTATTTTTTATTAAAGTTATTGGTAATCGGTATCAGTAGGTGCACCGGGATATCCCAGTTAAGCTGGCACTTCCTTAGCACTCTCATCATCTACCTAATCCCAACATTTAATTAAAAAAAAAAAGATATAGTCAAAACGATAATAAAAAAAAGAAAGCAAAAGAACAGATCAACAGAACCTATAAGAGGATCTACCACAAACATCATCATAAACAAAAGAATTGCAAAAGTCTGGAGCAATCCACCACCATGTTGGAGTAATGATACTGGGGCTCGTGGACTCTAATCAATCAGTAACTTAGTTTCCTTTTCGGTAATATGAGTGACAACAAAGTCCATTTGAGTGCGCAAACCCAAACACCTATCCCAAGCCGAACGCCAACGCCAAGGAACCTTTCGAGACCTAGAGCGAAGGACGACCACCAAATAAACAGAATCACTTTCCAACCACAACTAACGCCAACCAAAGGTCCAAGCATAATCAATTGCATGGACAGAAACCGCCAACTCAGCCTTAAAAGGAAAACAGACACCAATAGGAATAGCAAAACATCCCTTAACAAAGTTTCTACAAGTACAAAAAAAACTCATGCACAACCAGTAAGACCAGGACTATCAAAAGCAGCTACGTTTGTGTTAACTTTAAGATAACCTGACGGGGGAAGACGCCTTATAACTTTTGAAAAGTTGTTTTTTGTTTTCAAAAACATGTTTTACAAAACGATTAACCAAACAACTTAAAATTTGTTTTTTCTTTTTGAAATGTTTTCAAATACACAACCAAATAGCACCTAAGGTTTATTATTTATTATGTTTTTAATTGTTTTACTTTATAATTATTTTCATTGATAATAATATTTATTAATTTTACCCTTTCATTTACAGTTATGATATTTCAAATTTCTAATTTCTAACAGCAAGATAATTACAGGGTGGATAAAGGCAATTAATTATAACTATAGGGTGGGAATGGTTATTTCTAAAACTAAAGGGTGTAAAATGACTATTATCTCAAATTAGAGGGGTTTTTAATAATAACTCTAGAATTAATCGTGTAAGAAAATTATTAAAAACTCGAACCTGCCTCTTTTATATCTATAATTGCATTTAATGACTAAATGGTTGTTTGTTTTTTTAGGATAAGTCTTATTACCTCTTTTAATTTAATTAGGATATTGTAATTAGTTTTGTTTGTTTTTCTAACTTAAATTTTAATTTAAGATTTATATGTCTAATAAAAAAAGTGAGTTTTTTTGGCTTTTATCTTATTTAAAAAGTATTAGATTAAAGTCTTCAGATATATTTCAACAAATACCCTCAAACAATTCATACATTTACAATTTTATCCAAACAAAATAAAACCCTAAAAATCACATTTTGGTCGAGAATGTCTATCGAGAACCCATCATCAGCAACCACTTGCAGAGCTATACATCAAATCTCCGTTCCTCGCTGAAATCTAAGGTTTTACCTTTGATTTACGATCTTGCTTTGGCTTAGCTTTTTTTTTTTCCTTTTTCGGTTTGATAGATTTGGTGTAGAATTTTCAAATTTGGTGATTTTTGTTTATATATGTAGATCATGTTCGTTTTATTTGAAGATTATTTTTTTCGATTCTCAGATCTAAAATATTTGTTCGATATTTTCTTCGGTTGTTTATTTTTCTTGTTGAATACTTAATATTTTATAAATTATTTTCAAGACCTTTACTTTTTGTTTTTTTTGAAGGATCTGTGCTTGATTGTATTTCAATAAAGGTGTATATTTAATTTTTAAGATTAGATATTTTTTATATCATATAAATAAAAATAAAACTCATATTATCATAATAATTATTAATTCATTTTATTATAAATGATGCAAATAAAAAAATTAAATTATTTCCATAAAAAATTATTGAATATTATTAATCTTTAAGAAGTGTTTTTAGATTGTTATTTGCAAATTGTTCCTATTCATTAGATTTATAGGTAAGGAAAAGCTATAAGGATTAAATTTTCAAATTATTAATTTTAAGATGTTATAAAATGACATAAACAAACACTTAAATCTTATTTTAAGAAAAAATAAACAAAGTCTTCATTACTTATTTATTTAGTCTTTATTGAATTTAACTTAAATTAAGTTCTATTTAAGTCTTAAATAGATTTAAGATATAAAAACAAACGCCACATAAACCTTTTTGTGTGTGT
This sequence comes from Dipteronia sinensis, assembly GCA_033220585.1. Taxonomy (NCBI): domain Eukaryota; kingdom Viridiplantae; phylum Streptophyta; class Magnoliopsida; order Sapindales; family Sapindaceae; genus Dipteronia; species Dipteronia sinensis. Next base: position 42,927,715 of record CM065639.1, read on the forward strand.
GTTTTTTCAACGTTACTTTGTAATATTTCAAGTACTTTCTGGAAAGTTCAAGTTCAAGGGAGGTGTCATGGGGTATGGAAGGAGATCATCAAATGGCCATACTTTCATACTTATAGGAGAGGAGTATAATGGCTTTGCATTTATATTTCACACATGGGTACATGAATATTAATTATTAATTGAAATTGTTGAAAGAGATGGTCAAGGCTGAAATCAAAATTGTACAATGGATGGTGGGGATAGACTAATGAGATGCTTCTTGCCAAATCTCAAAAAAATTGCCAGTTATTGCCCTATGAGAGCTATCAATTCAATAACATTGCAAATTTACCATCTTCTATAAATGCATAAGATAACTGCACCATTTTTTATTTTCCATATCATTTGGCTATCTAAAATTGACACTATTGTAATACTGTATCCACACTCTCTTCCCAATTCCTTCAGAGCAGAGTTGCTGATAATGAGATAGCCCAAAAATCATGCAAATTTATTGAAACAGACAGAATCTACTGCAGCTCATGCAACTTGTTCAATCACACAGGCTTATCATTGGCTAGTCATGACTCTCTGCAATTGATTGTCATATGATTTTTTCATGTTCAATGTGATCAAGACCAAGAAAAAAAAACATGAAACCACAACATTACTGTTAAAACCTTTTATCAGCAGATTATAAGATACATAGATATATTGAAAAAGGAAAAAGATGAGAAAATTTGCGATCCTTGAACTTCATGTCCTAGATTCAAATTTGCATGAATGATGACCTGCCATTAAAGATCGAAAGCTCATATCAGCAGAGAATCTCGTGGTCATGATTAGTACAATTTACTAAAACTATGTAAAAGTTGGTAATATTTTGTTACTTGGGTCAAGATCAGTAATCATTGCAGCAGAATTGAAGTAGCAAGTAGCTCCTTTGTGCTTGAATTTTTGATAATAATCATTAAAGGCATAAGAGGCATGAGCCTTCAAAGTGTTGGGGAAATAACAAGGTTGGTTCACTTTTAATTTACTGCAATCTGCACCTCCCTTTCCACAAGCCCAATCAAGGGCCATTTGCAGCTCTCCATCTGGGGTCTGTTCATCAGCTATGCACCATTCCTCAAACTGCCCATCTACAACATCAACAGTACAATTCACATATTAATTCAATCTGAAACTTAGAAATTCTCCTGTGCAAACGTCTGGATTTTAGCAAAATCCGAGCATTAATTTAACGGACAAGATTATCTGTTTTATTCTACTATTATGTGTTAAATCTGGACAACCAAACTAAAAAACTCATGCAACTAAACATTAATGAAAAAAGAAATCATCCATGATTTTTACCTGACTTTTGCAGAATTGAAGCAAAGAAAAACAGAACTAGTAGAATCCTTAACAAAGCAGAAGACATTGTAAGTACTTGGAACTGAACATTTGCATGAACAAATAGTTTTGGTCTTATATATATACAGTCATTTTCCTGTCGGTGCGCACTGATAGAATTATATAAAGACATTGAATGTGAGCCACTCATTTATAAAAGAATTTTGACAAGTGCATACATACCAAGTCAAAATATGTAAAATGAATGGCTCACATTCAATGTCTTTATATAATTCTATCAGTGCGCACTTATGTGAAAATTATTGTATATATATATATATATATGTATATATACAGTGCTATGGAGTACCTCTAGGAACAAAGAAATATGTTAGCTTTTGACAAAGTTGAGATTCCAATCCATGAGTTCCTTGTAACTTACTTCAACAGTTCTTGGAATGGCCAAGTTACCCTTTTATTGAAAGTTGAAACATAGAAATTTTTTGACCATGCATATTACTTGAAATCTAATCAAATATCTTTGTTGCAACAAAGTCCTTTCATATTTTACAAGGGAGGTGCACTAATTTTTCAAAATATTTGAAGAAGTTTCTGATAAATTTCAAGTCAATAGATTCTGCTTTCATATATATGTTGATCAAACTTGAAACAATGTAAATGAAAATTTTAAAATTATATTTTGGTGTTATTAGGTTATTGGTCATATTTGGTAATTCCTCAAAGAGCAGAGGACAGAGATCTTGTAACTAAAGATCTTTTGCAATGAGAGAATCAGAATAACCCTCTTCCCAAGCAAACTAAAGGACATCTGGAGATGGGGTGCTTCTCTTTTTCTCTTTTTTCCTTTCTTTATGTTTATATATAGTTGTTTATACAGGTGCCTGAATCAGGCCCTCAAATTAAGGTTTGGTCCGGTTGGCTTGGTAATAAACTTAGAGAATGAAAAAAGTAATGTCCAACCCAATTAAATTATATCATGTGATATGAAAAACCGTATAAAGAAAAAAATCAAAGCTCGGTTCACACCCGACCCTAAGTACAGTTGGGTCTAAAAATTATGGCTCAACTTGGTCTGGTCATCCCATTTAACATAAACTGGTTATAGAAACTGGGCCCAATTGAGCCCAACAAAGTTGGTACCCTAAAAAGACATCAAACATTCGGGTATATAAATAGCAGTTGAAGCAGAGGAAAACCCTAACAAGGTTCTCTGCAGACACGCAAGTGCTGAGTTTTGGTGTAACTTTGATGCAAAACCTTAGCTTGTTGTCTGTCTTTTGAGGATCTGAAACAAAAGTTAAGACATCTCAGAAAGCCAGTGCTGTGCCCATCAGCTCTTGGCTCGCTATGATGCCTACATCATCACCTACTTTTATTTTCTTCTTCTTCTTCTTTTTAGTTGGTTATTTCCTCTGTTTTAATACCCTCTCTGTTTTGAGGGTTTTTTTTTATTTTATATTTTATAAATGTCGATGTGATAAATATATTACTATGAATGGTAAATGCTTTGCTCATATCATTTACTAATATATTCATCCCATGTTTTGACGAGGGAGGTATAACGTGAAGAAACATGTAATTTTTTGTATTTGTATAACAAAAAATTAGTTGTAACAAACTAACAATTATTCCCAACATCCTTTTAATTATCAGTGAATTTTTTATTATGAAATATTTTATAAATTTGGGTTTTTTAAGAAGGAAACAACTCAAACTCATTTTATATATCATCGGATTAACCTCGTTTCATCAAACTTTTTAGCTAATAAAAAGCTTTTCCTTTTTTAATTCATTTTTTTTTATTTCTATACAGCTGTTAAAGGATTCATAGAAGGGGTATTATCCATTTAGTTCCTAAGTTTTGGTGAAAGATCAATTTTTTAAATGAGTGTGCTTTTTTACGACCCTTGGTCCCTTAATTTTCAAAAATACATCAAATATCCATCGGTTAGTCAACCGTTAGTATAATTTAACAGTTCTAGAGGTATTGTTGTCTTTAAACATAAAAAAATACCCTGATTTTGATTTTTTAATTTTTTAAATATATATATATTAACGGATTAATAAAATAAAATATTAAAAAATCATTTTTTTTAACCATCATCATCACCTTCAACCATCACCACTCTTTCTCTCTGTGAATCGTTTTTTCACAAATATCTCTCTCTCTCTCTCCACATATCTCCATTGATTCATCATCATCAACCTTCAACCTCCAATCGATTCATCATCACCACCGCCGCCGCATCTACCATCAACACCATAACAAGACCAAAACCCAGAACTGAATCACACCTCCACCACCAAATCGAACCCATAACCACCACCAAAAAACAAATCGGTTCACCACCAAATCGAACCCAGAACCACCACCAAATCAAATCTAGAAACAACCACCACCAAAAACAAATCGAACCACCACCTGAAATCCAAAAACCACCAATTCCAAAAACGAACCCACTAGTCACCAAACCTAGAACCACCACCAGCCACCCAACGCCTCGAATCCAACCCCTCAAACCTAGGAATCAGAGATCGAGAGAGAGATGAGATCGAGTCAAGAACCCAGCCATCGAGATCGAGATCTTGATTTTGGACTCTTGAATTGAAGAAGAAATGGAGTGGGGGATTTGCTTATGTTGCTCAATTGGTTGTTGATGATCCGGATGGGGAATTCAAGGTTTCGGTTTCCTAGGTTCTAATTGATGGTGATGATTTGTTTTGATTTTCTGGGTTTGATGATAGGGTGGTGGTGTGATTTTCTGGGTTTGAGAGAGTGGTAATGTTGCAGGGATTTTGGTTTTGTGTTGATTTGGTGGAGATGAATCTAGGTTTTGTATTGTATTGTGTTGATGAATCATCTTGGTTTGAATGATATGAATTGATTTGAGATCTATGATATGCTTTTTTTTTTTTAAATTTCGTTTAAAAAATAATTGATTTGATCTCCAACGTCCATAATATCTGGGGTTTTTTATCTTTCTTAAATTTTTTTGTGTGTGAATATATATTGTGATATATAAACTATTTCCTTTAAATATATTTATTTGGTGAATTTTTTTTTCATTTTTTATATAATAATTATTAATTTTTGAATAAATAAATCTCCACCATCCATCTAAACTTTGGATGGTGGAGATTTAAAACATTTTTTTTTGTAATATATAAATAGTTTTTTTTAGTGACACGTGTCATATTTTGATTAGATTACAAATCATATTAAATTGTAAAAACTACAAATTTAAAAGGTAAAATCGTACTTTTAAACTATTTAATTTAAGTTAAGGGTAAAAATGTCATTTTACCTCTTCTGTAACCTTTGACCGTTAAAATTTTGGTCAAATGGACCAATTTGATGTATTTTTAAAAAGTAAGGGACCAAAGGTTGTAAAAAAATAAACTTGTTTAAAAAATTGATCTTTCACCAAAATTTAGGGACTAAATTGATAATACCCCTTAATAGATATATAAATTTTTTGAATTTTCTTTAAACATTTCCAATGTTAAAAGTACTGTTACTGTAAACATACCTCAAACAGTGATGATATTGAGGTGGATAACCAGATAAGTATGCTATAATTATGAAAAATTATCATTTTCCTTCCTAAGGTTTGTCATACTAGATAAACTGGTTCCTCTAGTTTCAATAATAGCCAATCAATTCCCTGAAACCCACACTATTAGTCATTTTGTCCCCTCTGTCAAGTTTTCCAAACAACCCCATCAGAGATTGAACCTTTGATCTTGTGGCTAAAAACCATACACTCTAACCAGCTAAACTACTACAGCTCATTGTTAGAGGTTTGTTGATCTAAATATATATATATATATATATATATATATATATATATAGTTATAGACAGTAGAACCCCTCAAAATTAATATTTTTGGGACCCACCATTGAGTATTAATTTAGAGAGGTTATTAATTTGAAGAGTTTTACCTTGTCAAGTGTTATTTTGTCTTAGAAAATGTGTGGAAGTAAGTTTTCTTGTTTAGGAAATGTTCCTTTTCGGGATTTCTCGTTTAGTCGATTTTCTTCTTTAGGGAGAGTTCCTTTTTTTTTTTTAGGATTTCTAATCACAATGGCACTACCTATGGGAAATCAAAAGGTTTTGATTCTCCTTGACAATTGCACTGCCCATGTACCACTTACAGAGTTACCTAATCACATTCAACTCATGAACACCATAATGCTCTATCTGCCACTAAATTTGAAGAAGAAGTGTGCTACATTCCAACTGAAGATGATATCGTCTATAATATCACAAGGTAGAATAATGATGATGTGGTTGAGATGGATGATGACGACAACGACGATAGTCGTGAGGTATCTAAAATCTCTACAAGTAAGGATGTTGAAATGCTAAATTTAATTGAAACCTTTTGGTTACAACAAGAAGGTGATCACAATAACTTCCTGAAAACAATTCAAAAGATGAAGGATGAAGTCAAAATATCAAACATGGTGGTCTAGTGTAAACTAGTATCTTGAAGTACTTTTCTAATTCTCGAATAATGTCATATATTTTGTACTGTTATGAAATTATTAATTTATACGACAGTCGGGACCGAAACTTTACACTAGGTTTTAAAAAGAAATTATTAATTATTACGAATTTACGATAGAGAGGTTTATTAATTTTTTACACTGGCCGAGTCGGGACCGATATTTTTTATTAATTTAGAGATGATATTAATTTATAGGAGATTAATTTATAGGGGTTCTACTGTAATTTGTTTTAAACAATTTAAATATGTATAATTTAAAATAAACTTATATATATATAATTTAAAATAGGCTTACATTTAATAATAATATACAAAAACAAATTTATGAAAATAATAATAATAATAAGAAAACAAAAGGAAACACAAAAAAATCTAGAAAATCAAAGTCCGTAATTTTTTTTAATTCGTTTTAAATATATGAGTTTATTTTTAAATTATAAATAACTCATATTTAAAATAAACTTATATATTTAAAAGGAATTTATTATTATTAATTTTCTTTCTTTCTTTCTTTTTAGAATTTTTTTCCTTTTCAATTTATGGGCTTTGATTTTCAGGGTTTTTTTTATCAAATTGAAATATAATATATTTTTTGAAAAGGAACAAATTTCAAAGAAAAAGAAACAAAAAAATTTACGGGTTTTGATTTTCTGAATTTTTGAGTTTCCTTTTGTTTTCTTATTATTATTATTATTTTCATAAATCTATTTATATATATTATTATTAAATATAAGTTTAATTGAAATTATATATATATATATATATATATATGAGTTTATTTTAAGTTATACATATATTTAAATTATTTTAAACAAATTATATAACTATATATATACATTTAAATCAACATACCTCCAACAATGAGCTGGAATAGCTCAGCTGGTTAGATTGTGTGGTTTTTTACCACAAGGTCAAGGGTTCAATCCCAGATGGAGGCATTTTAATTTTTCAATTAACGGTCAAGGCTTTTTGGATGGTTTGTATGGAAAACTTGACAGAAGGGGTAAAATGATTAATAGTTTGGGTTTCGGGGGGTTGACTGACCATTATTGAAACTATAGGGACCAGTTTATCTAATATGGTAAACCTCAGGGGGGAAAATGATAATTTCCCTATACTTATATGTCTTGTTTTATTTATGAATTATATTGTACTGTTTCTAAATAACATTATTTATAAATTAATTTTATTTTAATTTTATATGCACTTTTAATAAATAAATTATATAAAAATTCTTTTAAAATTAAATGACTAAACCATTTACATATTAAAAGAGTTTTTTTTAATTGTTGTCCAAATGATAAAAAAAAATCTCCAAATTCGAAATAGCCAGGATCATTTACCAGGAATACAAATGAAGTTGAATTGTTACAAAATTCCATGTAAACCTCCGTTCCACAGGACGTGCATGGAATTTTGCCCTAAACCCTAAATCTGAGAAGATAATGAATTGTAAAATCATGTGAATGTAATATAATCCTTAGCCAAAATGAAAAAGTGATCAATTAACGAATTTTAGTATTTGAAGCTAAATAAGCTATACAAAATCTTGGATGAGTAATATTGAACAATATAGATAAGCTTAATAGATGAGGTACTACTAGGGTGGCAACATTCCCCGACTCGCCCAGAACCTGTGGGGCCCCGATCCGTTTGGGACGGGTTTGGGGCAATGTTTTTAACCCGACCGGGTTACCGGGGTGGGTTTGGGGCAGTCCCTTTTACCCCGACCCGCCCCGTTTGACCCGTAATATATATATATAAAAATAGAAAAAAAAACCCTAAATCCCTAATCTTACATTTTCTCTCTCTCTCTCTCACTCTCTCTCTTTCTCTTTCTCTCGCCAACCAACTCTCTCTCTCTCTCTCTCTCTCTCTCTCTCTCTCTTTCTCTTTCTCTTTCTCTTTCTCTCGCTAACCAGTGACCACAGTGCCTCAAACATTCATTCTCGTCGCCCGACACCATTGTCGCACGTCGTCGCCCGTAGCAGATCGTCGCCTCTCGTAGCCGATCGTCATCGGTCGTCACCTCCCGTCATCGGTGGTGTCGATCGTTGTCGGTCGTCATGTTCCTTTGTAATTTTGAAGAAGACACTGATGGTGAAGGTGAAGTGGTAACTGGTGTAAATATGTAATTAATATTGTATATTAATGTCAATTAATTATTATTATTATTATTTTCTACAGATTTGTGTAGTTGTGTTTGAAAATATCATGATTGTGAAGATGTTGAATGAATTTTGTTGTTAACGAAAATGTTGTATGTATTTTTTTCATTTTGGGATTTGTATTTTCTACTTCAAACGGGTCAAACGGGGCGGGTTTGGGGCACCATTATCCCGTTCGGATCGGGTTTGGGGGCAGAGATGTTTAACCCGACCGGGTCACGGGTCTGATTTGGGGCAATCGTTAAAAATCGGGTTCGGGTTTTGGGCGGCTCTGACCTGCCCCGCCCCGTCCCGCCCCGTTGCCACCCCTAGGTACTACTGGTAGATGACTATTCGAGCAGTGTACTAAAATAATAATCGGTTAAATAAAAATTCATAATATATATATATATATTAATGAATTTCTTACTTAACAATTTACATTTTCTCAATCCAATTCATCTCAAAAAATGCATCTAAAACTGTTTGCATTTTCTTTGTACCTAAACTAAACCCAACCTCATCCTTAGTTTTTTTTACAATGGATACATCACATTATATATATATATATATATATATATATAGTGAGTCTCTCTTGAGGGATCTCTTATTTTAATTTCAGTATTGATTTTAATGAATTTTAAACTAAATTTTATTTGTGGATGATAAGTTTATTGTAATCTACCTATGAACAAAATTTGAAATTTTTTCGAATACTAGAACTATTTTATTGAATTTTTCTATATTTCACCTCAAATTGAATTTAAAAAAGTTTAAACTCAATGTCATTAATTAATCCTTATAGATATTAGATATCTTAAAGGATGAATTAATGAAAGTGATCAGTTTAAAAAACAATCAAATATGAGATATATATTTGCTTTTGAAAACTGATACACACAGAGAGAATGTATCGGTTCTCTCAATTCAATTGCATTAAATTGCAATTGATGCGTGAAATAAAAAGAAGAAAAACTGAGAGATTTGTGGCTAGAGAGAAAAAAAAATTTGATTCATGGTGGCCGACTTCCACACATAGAAAACAAGAGTTGTTTTCGTAAGTTTCTTCTACCTCCATTCAAGTCCCTAAAACACGTGATGCGCCCACACGTTGTTGCCAATCGCGGGACATAACCGGGAAGATCTTGTGGTTCAAATCAAGAAGCAGATCGGAAAAAGAAAGAAGGAGCTTTCAAACGCTGGTATGAAATCGTTTCACCTTTTTTGTTGTTTTCGATTATTACTGTACAAATAGGTTTACTTGATAATTGCATAAAAATTTTAAAACCTTAGTCTGTTGCCCAATCCAAACCCTGGAACCTTCAGTAGACATGTATTGCGAGCATCCGAGTGGGATGAAGGTGGCCCAAAAATTTTATTTGCGGAAAGGCCGGGAGTCCCAAGACGCCATGTCTCGCTTTGAAGGGGTAATCAAAGACACAGCGGCTGAAGCCATTGACTCCCTAAAAAAGATTCGTAAGCGGTGGCGAGCTCACTGCAGATCGCTTGGGAAGGACCCCATGTCAATACACCTCGAAATTCCAAACTCTTCGAGTGTCCTTAAGAAATATTCACACATGGGCCAGCGATTCGCATATCTACAAGAACCGTATGATGTAGGTCCACTTTACGGACGCCACTATGATTCATCTATGGTCGATGGGGATCTAGAGTGGGAAGATGATGAGCTTTTTGTTAGCAGACCATGAGAGGGGTCATCACATTGAGGATGCATGTTTTATTTGTACTTCATCCTTCTTTGTAATGTTCCATTTTTGAATAAAATGATCTTTTGTCAAGCTTTGGCTCTTGATGTTTCTTTATTTTATTTTGTTGCTTGATTCTTTGTGTAAGTCTGATATCTTATGTAATACCTATCTCATAGCTTTAATTTATGCATAGTAGGAATTCCCACATTACTTGCGAATTGGTATGTGTCGCCCTGGGTGCTGCCCAGGCTTGAACACTTTGTGCTAGGGTAGATCCTAGTCTTTTGTATTACTCGGGCGTTTAGCCGAAATAGATCGGACTTTACCGCCGCAAGGCGGCTGAATGACTGGGATAGTCAGGTTGGCAACGCTTTATCCTGAGTGCTGCCTAGTCTTTAACTCTACTCGTCAATGTTATCTTAGGTGCTTCCAAGTCTTTAACGTACGAGGTGGCCTAATTGTTAGGAAGTATGCCCTGGAGCAAAAGTTTTTCTGTAACAAATCATTTGATATCAATAAAAGTATTTTGTTTACAAATAAATTATGTAGCATGTATAAATCGTTTATTATATATGTCAAAAGTAAAGTATTATAAGGATCCAAGACTAAAAGAAACATAAAGAATTATGCATATAAAGAAGTATGCATATGCGGTAGAAATAATTCTTTATTTAGTTTAAAAATGTTCACAATTTAAGATACATACTGAACACCTTATCTTTATTAAATTGTGGGTCTTTTGTTTACAATTGTGAAGTGATGAGTCTAGAATCACCAAGTGAAAGACTTTGAACAAAGGCTTAGTACATATGATGTATTAAACGGATCAAATGAATAGTATATTTTGATTTTACTATAAATAGAATAATGCATTCTCAATAGAACAATTGAAATATATATCTTAATTCTGAGATAAATAATGTACCATATGTATTATAAGTTATAACTTTTGAGCTATCAATGGGTATAACCACAAAATAACTATTTAATCCCGATAGTTTGGCGTTATTGATTCATATGTCATAGCAGATATATATTTATAGATATGGACTATCATGACTCTTATAATCAATTAAGAGTAAATAACACATTATGGGTCTTACGAGGACTTAGATAATAAATCTTGGTACCGAGTATTCAATAAGGAGTTATTGAATTATGATTTATGATAAATGAAAACTATTCATTAGACGTAAGAATGATCATAAGGAATAAACTAATCAATAATGCAATGGTTAAAAGGCATTTTAATTATTGGTGTTTTTAATGAGGATACATATTTCACACAATTGATTAGGGTAAAAATATTTAATATATTTTATTTTAATTCAAAAGTACAATTTCAGTTTTTTAGTGGACCAAACTGAAATTAATATATTTGGACTCAATTAATTAAGAGTTAATTGGTACTTTGGCCAAATATATTGGAGCTTGTAATTAACATAACCCGTGGATCCCCAAACTTCACAAGTTAAATTGGATCATCTAAATGGAACCTATTGGGCTCAAATGTTGGGTTCCAAGACAAAAACCCATCTTACTTCTTTTATTTTATTTCCCATTGGGAATGAAAAATAAATAAAATAGGATTTTGATGGAAAAATAAATAAAAGAAAATAGAAAGGAAAAGACTTCTAATAAGATTAGACTTACTAAATCACAATAGGATTTATGATTCTTGTGTCCTATGAGAAAACAAATTATTATTTTCTAAACCTATAAATTGGTGGCTTAAGAGAAATCATAGATTTACACCAAACTTGTCATTCTTATTGGTGTTGACACAAGCTTGAAAGTAAATTGTAAGTTTCAAATTCGATTTAAGCTTTTAATCTTTTTCTTTAAGTCTTGTAGGTGGATTTACACCTTGGTTAAAGAAAAAGAAGCCCGCACTCCTTGGTGATTCGACCTTGTGCTAAGTGTGGAAGATTTGAGGAGACTAAACTACAAAGGTAATCTCTAAATTAATTCAATTTGCAATACGTTTAGAATACGATCATTCGATGTTTTTTATTTATTTATTTTTTGTTTTTAAAAGTTTTGCAAAGACATTTATTTTCAAAATGGTTATTTTTCCTTACACGAACGAGGTCGGTCGCGAGATGGCTGGATTACCTACAGAGTCAGGTTGGCAGCACTTTATCGTGGGTGCTGGCCAGTCTTTAACGCTACTCGTTCGTGTTATCCTGAGTGTTTCCCACTTTTAACGTACAAGGTTGGTAGCGCTTTATCCCAAGGTAAGTCTCAGTGTTTAACAATACACATCCGTGTTATGTTGGGTGATACCCAGTCTTTAACGTATCGGATGTTGCGGTTGTTTGGAGTTGGTGAGCGAGTTGAGAAATTGGGGCAAGGTTGTTGCCTCGCTGTTTAGACTCAATCTGCTGAAAGATATTTTATTGATGATGAACATGAGAATACATTGCAAAATAACTATTGTAAAATATCTATGGAAAGTATATTTTGAGATAGATTTAACTGCACAAAAATCCATTGACATTTGATGTAATTGTACGTATATGCAATTTTGATTGTAATTACAAAAATATCCCCTACCGTTAATGAATGGCCGTTAAAAGTTAACGGGGAAAGGGTAAAATGGTGAATGGCCTCTATGTGTCATTTTAAAATGATTTAAATCAAATTTTTAATTTTTTTAATGCATTAAAAAAGGTGAACACAGTTTTCATTTACTAAAATACATTATTTTAATGATAAAATATTAAAACAATAAATAATAGGGGTTACTTGCATAAACTTTCCCTAAGTTTAGGTGATATTGCACTCATATTCAATTTTTCCTTTAATTGCATAAATCTCCCTTGAAAAACTACTTACCATTTGACTAACAAACATCTTAACGGTCTAGGGGTAAAATTGTTTTTTTAATACATAAAAATAATTAAAAACCAAAGGATAAAAAAATAACCCCAAAAATTTTCAAAATTATAAATTTACCCCAACCCACAATCAATGAAAAGAATAATTTTTTTTAAAAAAAAAAGCTTGAAGAGATGAAGAGATCTGGAATCTTTCCAGATCTCTTCAAACAATATAAAAAATAATAATTTGAAAAGCTTTGAAGCCCAGATATCTTCAAGCTTCCATTTGATGGAGGCTTCATATGATATAGAGGCTCCAGATACCAGATCTCTTTAAACAATATAAAAAATAATAATTTGAAAAGCTTTGAAACCCAGATATCTTCAAGCCTCCATCAAATGGAGGCTTCATATGATACAGATGCTCCATCCATCTCATAAGATGGAGAACTCCATCTCATATGTGATGGAATCTAGATTGTTGTTGGTGATGTTCATGGTTTCTTTTTGTTGAATCATCATCTCTTCTTCAATCTAATCAGGTTGTGCTTGTGCCATGACTATTATTTTTAATTTTATTTTGTCATGTTTAGATGGGCTCCGTGATGAGTTCTAATATATAGAACTCCAAACGCAGATGGGATAGTCTCCATCGCATAACCCATTTGCGATGGATTTATACATATTTTTTTAATTAATTGAAGAATAAGATGTGATTCTTTTCTATGGAAGATGTGATTCTTTTCTATGTTGAATTTCGATTGAAGATGAGATGGTAGTGTTTGGTGGGTTAGGGTGAATTTATAATTTTAGAAAGTTATATGGTTAATTTCTAATTATTTTATGGGTAGATCAATAATTATATAAATATTTGTCAAGGGCATTTGTGTCTTTTCATCATATCCATCCAGTCAACTGTTATCAGTAACGGTAGTCAATGTTTTCCATGGGAAGTTTATACAATTAAAGAAAAAGTTAAATATGCATGTAATATTGAACTAAACTCAGAGGTTGTTTGTACAATTAACCCTAAATAATAATAATAAACTAGGGGGTGTATTCAACTGAGAGTTTGTTAGATTTGATTGGATTATGTTGGATTTAAGAAATCCGGGTGCATTCAACTCAGATTTCTTTGGATTTGTTTGAAATCCAACAAAGTTTAAGGGTATTCAAACCAGATTTCGTTGGATTTCCAGGTATATTCACTCAAATTTTGAAGGATTTCAAACAAATCCAATGAAATCCGGATGTATTCAAAATCTAATGGATTTGGATGGATTTGTTTAAATGATGGATTTGGTTGGATTTAGAAAGAAAAAAATATAAATAGGGAGGTATTTCACAAATGTTGCCATTTATGCAAAGATTTGGATGGATTTGCTCTGAATCCAATTTTCCTCTCTGCTCAAGAACACCACCCACTCTCCATCAATCTCTCTCTCTCTCACCATTAAAGTGCAGACAATCTAGAAATTAAAAAAAAAACAATCTCACCATTAAAAACCTCAAAATCTCTCTTCAAAAATCACATTTGCAAATTCAATCCACACAAAAAATGCAAGATCCAGCCAACAATTTCCTACCTCCACCCTCATCCTCCCCCACAGCAACTCAAGCAACGGTGGAGGTGGCGGTGGTGAGCTGAATCGAGGCGGGCTTGCGCGGTTCATTCATGCTCCGACGACTTGGTTAGAAGCCTGCTCCGGTGACTTGGTTAGAAGTCGAACCAGTGCTTGACTCAGCTACTGAGTAGTGGCGGCAGCGGCTGTGGAGACCACCCAGTTCGAGCAGGTGTTGGAGATGGAGTGGTGCTGGCTATAGCTTGTGTTGGCGGTGGAACAATGGAGTGGTGGTGGCTGCAACAATGGAAGATCTGGGTTAAGTTTGGATATATGAAACATCAGTGAACTTTTTTTTTCTTATTAATGATTATTTATTTTTCATTGTGGTTCGATTTTGTGCGTTTTGTGGCTACTGGCTAGGTTTGATTTTGGTGGTGGGAGGAGTTTGGATTTTGGTGGTGGGAAGGGCTGCTGGGTTGTTTAGGTGGTGATGAGAATGGCTATTGGCTGACTGGTTGGAATGGCTTTTGGGTTAAAATGATGAAAATCATTTTTGGAGACACATCCTTACAAATCCATTCAATTCTACACAACCAATTCCAACGAAATCCAACCAACTCTTTACACAATTCCTACAAAATCTAATGAAATCCGTGGGATTTATAAATTCCATCAAAATCCGTCACTTAAAACAAATCTATCAAAATCTAATGAACTCCAGGTTGAATATACCCCCTAAAACTAAAAACAGATCTGGGAATCAGATCTAGTCAATCCAACAATGGGGAGGGTAAATCCAACAATGACCTTCCCTCTGTTGTTGACGGGGAGGCTCCCCTCGTCGTCCGATGATTGTTGAAGCCATTGAAACCCGTGAAGATCTCAGATTTAAGGGAGTTCGTAGATTGATGATGATGGTGAAGGGAAACTCCTTGTTGGATTCAGTTTCAAAGCCATTTTCTTTTTTGTTATTAACACGATTTTTTTTTGAAAGCGTTACATGATTTAATTATGAAAAAAAAATTAAAAAGTGATTTTTTTGACTTGGTTTTGATTTGAGTTTTATTATTGTTCAGAAAAAGAATAAAAATGGGTGTGTTGCGAGTGTTAATGTATGAGAAACTAAAATAAAAAATTTAAAAGCAAAGAGAGACATGAGCAGTGAAGAACACAAACAACACACAAAATACTCTACAAACACTCATCTTATTTTCTCATAGAAAAAAATTTGAAGGGGATTTTGGTGGTTGCCTAGATTTTCTTTTTTGAGAAAAATTGCCCAATTATGAGCAAAGCCTTGTTGTATTCTGGAAGGCCTATCTTCTTTTCTACATGCAAATAAATTAAATATAATTTTCAGATTAATTAAACATATAAAAATAGAATGGGTTTTTATTTTGAAAAGGGAATAGAATGGGGTTGGTGATAAAGGTTTCGATGGTTTGGTGAAGATTGTTGAAATTGTTATGGGGTTGGGTGAAAATAGAAGCTTTTCTTTACAGCGGTTCCTTTTCCTTTGATGAAGATGATTTGGCTTGATGCATTGGTGTTGTGGTAAATGTGGTTGTTAAATTTTGTGATGTGTTTTTTTTTTTTAATAATATATGGTAAATATATTTTTTAATTTTTTAATATCTAGAAATTAAAAAATCAATTAATTTAGAGGCATTTTGGACACTTCACGTATAAAGGATGGTCAACTGTTAGGATTGACAGAAGTCAACTAGCGGGAAGGTATATTTGTGTAATTATAAGCAAAAGTTGTATATGGGTGCAATTACATCAAATGTTAAGGGATATTTGTGCAATTAGTTCTTTGAGATATTGAGCATTCCATGGTTTGTCTATCCAGCCTCCCTAAAGTCACTTGATCCAGTAAGCCCTATGTTATGCAATTCCGGCAATTTGATAAGGTCATTCCCACATGTTCGCTAGGGTTTCCGTTGCTCTATCCTCGGTGTTAGGCATCACCTTTCTTAAAACCAAGTTGCTTAACTGGAATCTTCCCTGGCATACATTTGAGTTGTAGTATCTTGCTGTCCTTTGATAGTATGCCGCGTACCTGAGCTGAGCTCTTTTTCTCCTCTCTTCGAGTTCGTCCAGATTTTCACTCAGCATTAGGACATTTAAGTCTGGTTGAAACAGTTGGACCCTTGGAGAGGAGAATCTTTTCTCGACGAAAATTACGGCTTCTGTGCCGAATGCCATGGCTAAAGAAGTTTTGCTAGTCGCCGCTCTTTCGGTAAGTGCGGTAGGCCCATTGTACCTCAGTTAAATTTTTCTGCCCTTGCTCCCTTTTTTACTTTCAACTTTACTTTCAAGGTGTGTTTGATGATTTTATTCACTGCCTTCGCCTGACTGTTTGTCTGTGGATGCACATGCGAATAATAGTAGTTATTTATCTTTCAGTCTTTACAAAACTGTCAAAAATTCTCGTTGTTGAACTGGGTCTCATTGTCTATGATCAAGGTGTTCAGAAATTCTTCGAGTGATTTGGCGACTGCAACGTCATGCTCTATGAACTCAGCGATGAAGTCGGCTACTACCCGTCCTTTGATTAAAGATCTGGGCATGTATTCGATGTCTAACTCGCTCAATTCAATAACCCATTTCGTCAGTCTGTCGGATACTTTTGGCCTCTACAGTATTTGCTTTAACGGGCAATTGGTATACACACCAATCTTATTAGCTTAGAAATATGAGCGGAGTTTCCTCGCTGCGACAACTAGTGTTAGTGCCATTTTCTCGGTTGGAGAATACATGTTCTCGGCGAGAAGCAGTGCCTTGCTGGTGTAGTAGATAGAGCATTGTATGCCTTCGTCTTGCCTCATCAGTGCGGAGCTAGCGGCAATGTCTTTAACTGATAGATACAAGTACTAAGTTTCTCATGGTTGAGGTTTGGACAGTAAGAGAGGTCGCCCTAAGTAATCCTTCTACTATTGGAAAGACTTTTCGCACTGCTCATCCCATTTCACTCTTGCTCCATTTTTCAGAGCTTTGAAGAAGGGTAGTGATTTCACTTTTGACCTTGAAATGAATCAATTTAGCGATGCTAAACAACCGGTCAATCTCTTTGAGCGTTTATGGTGCTTTTATCCTTCTTATTGTAGAGATTTTTTCTAGGTTTGCTTTTATTCCCCTTTGAAACACCTAGGAACCCAAGAACTTCCCAAAAGGCACCTTGAACATGCATGTGGCTAGGTTTAGCCTCATCTTGTATCTTCGTAGTACGTCGAAGGTTTCTCGCAAGCCGTGGACATGGTCGCTAGCATTCTTACTCTTAGTTAGCATGTCATTTACATATACCTCCATCGTCTTCCCAATCATGTTTGGAAAACATCTTATTGACCAAACACTAATAAGTGGCTGCCACACTTTTCAGTCCAAAAGGCATGACGGTAGAGCAGTACAACCCCTAATTTGTGGTGAACAAAGTTTTTTCTTCGTCTAGACCATGCATCTTGATCTGATTGTATCCGGAGTATGCATACATAAAGCTAAGGAGTTCATGACTAGCAGTGACATCCACTAGCTAGTCGATCAGAGGAAGTAGAAAACTGTCCTTTGGACATGCTTTGTTGAGATCGGTGAAGTCCACACACATTCGCCATTGCTTGTTCTTCTTTTTGATCAGTACAATGTTGGCGACCCATGTAGGGTATTTGACTTCGCGAATGAAACCTGCTGCTATTAATTTTGACACCTCCTATTTAATCGTCATGCTCCTCTTCACGTTAAAATTTCACTCTTCTTGAATCATGGGTTTGTGCTTCTTGTCCGCCGTCAAATAATGTGAGATAAGATGTGTATCAATCATTGGCATATATTCATGGCTCCAGGTGAATATGTCCCTATACTCCTGCAAAAGTGCGGTCATATCATCTTTGATCAAGGTTGCTAGCCGCGCGCCTATCTTGACCATTTGATAGTACCAAAATTATACTATATTTTGGCCCTTGATTCCATGTCATTTGTCTCGTTTCCGTTTGCATTTTTATGTCTAATACGCTCTTTTCCATGATTGCGGGCAATATTTTTCGGGTGTTAGAGATGCGAAGCTAGATTTTCAGGTGCAAAACTGGTCAAAGTTCAATAAATGAAGCAGAGTGCGCTGGTCCCATCGTGGGTCTATAGCCGCGCAAGTCAGAGAAAAGACCCGGGCAATAGCTCCTAGAAGACTGCAAAGTAACAATGCGTGGGTACTGTGCCGGTGGCCATACCCACGTACTACCATGACTACGCTGGTCTACACCAGTGCACTTTCAGCGAACTAAAAGATCAAGATTTGAAGAAATGCCCATTGCACAGGTAAAAACCCATGCACTACATGCGAACCGAAGATCTGAAGATGGCTAGAACCCATGTGCACGGGTTACTGCGTCTGTCCTACCCGCACACATCGGGAATTCCTACCCGCGTACTACACCAGAAAACACTCTTACATCATCTTTTTAGACCTATTTTCGGTAACTCTATATATATGTTTTGTTATGATATCACACACATATTTTCCCTAACTTTTCTCTTTTTAGATCTAGGAATTAACTCTCCCACCATATCCAAAAACCCACATTCCATTTCTTGATTTCTACTCAAAAAAGCAACTAGGGAATTGAATTAGAGCTTGAAGAAAAAAGATTCTTATATGGGATTTCTTCTATTCCCTTCTCTTATTTTTTATCTTGTATTAGACATGAGTAGTTAAATATCTCACTAAGGGGTTGATGTGAAACACTTGTAGATGTTGGGCATGTAATTAACTCTATCTCTTATTAATCTATCATTTATGTTTCATTCAATGTTAGTTTGTCTTTGATTGTACACCACTCTCTTTGCAAATTGATTGAGGAATTTATTTGAGTTATTAACTAGGTATACATCTTACTTGGTTTTCTAAAAACTCTATTGAATGAAGGGTTGAATATGGGTACACCCCTCATGTGAAACCCGGTCTTGTTAATCTCAATCTTTATCTAATCTTAATTGAGTGGCCAATACTATACACACTAGGTTAGTTATTTATGAGAGGTTAAGAATCAACATTATACACCCTAGGTTGATTACATTTTAAAAGGATTAGACCCATACTTGATAGATGTGCATTCATGGAAAATCTCAATGTGTGGCCCATACTATACACCCTAAGTTGGTCACTCATGAGGAATATACAACCAATACTATACACCCTAGGTTGGTTGTAAAAGATTTATGAACTTTATGAGAGTGAGTTGCATGCCCATTGTTTGCTTGTTGAATCATCAATTCCTTATCCTCACTATCAAGTTTTACACATCCATTTCTTGCTAACTTAGTTACATTTAGTTTAACTTAGTTTAATTAGCTAAATTTTGGGCTTAACTTTTAGATAATCAAATTTTCCAAACCAATCAATTACTCTACTTTTATCGCTTTTTACTTTTATTGCATAATTAATACTATATCATTCAGTTGGTCTTTTGCATAATTAATACTACATCATTCAATTGGTCTTTTATCTGTGGATGATACCTTACTTGCCATTATACTCGTTTTGAAAGCATTGTGAGCACATTTGAAGTTTTTATAAATTATTTTTGACACTTGCAAAACATATACAAATGACACATGTCTCCGTTCGGGCGGGTTGCGATCGGTCCAGTTTTATTTCTTCAACAGGTTCTCTACTACTATCTTCTTCGGGGGTTTCCCCGGGGTCGAATTCAAATTCGACCAGGGCTTCTTCACTTTCCTTTTTCTTTTGGTCTTTTCTTTTGAGATTCCAGAGGAACCTTGGGGATCGGGTGTCCCCTTAGGAGGTGGATGGTGATTGACAATTTCTTCTCGGACCTTTGTTGATCTTTCAACGTTAACCGCAAAATCGGAGATTCAACCCCTCCTTCTAACCCCAATTGTTGATGTCGATTTCTAAGCAATCTAGTCAACAAGGACACGTATGCAGATCAGTGTCTGATGTTGTTTGCATAATGTGATCAGGTCGCCTCACCGTTATGTGTGTAAATCAATGAATGGGTAACAAACAAAAGATAAGTGCAGAAATAATAAAGACAACAATGTTTTTAAGTGAAAAACCTTTAATATAGGAAAAACCACGGTCGTTATGACAACAAATAAAAGATCTATCACAACGAAGAAACGATTACAGTTACAAGATATGAATTGCTTGTATATGCTTTTTTACTTTGCCCTATCTCTGCTTGATACACGAGCTTATATAGGGTTTAGGGTGCTGCCCTAGCCTTTGGTATGCAAGCAGGAAATATTATTGGGCGAGATCCCTGATGGATCATATCTTAGCTAGATTCTTGGCAAATCGAATCTTTATGCATCAATGGCGCTATGAACTTCATTCCTTGTGAGAGTATTTTTTTCAAATCTTCGCATTTATTACTGGATTTATCAACTGTTGGATCGTTGGTGATTGCCTTGCACAATATGAGGTTGAATTTCATGGAAGAGATGTTGAAATCTTGTTTTATTAATGATACCTCATGTTTGCTGTGTGGCGAGTTTGTGTCAATTCGCATGTTTGATAGTTTTTCGGTAAACAACTACCTTCAGTGGGTGACTTGTTCTCTGTTCTCCTTCTCGCTATCGCTACGTGTGGCATATTGAGCTGACGTGGCTTGATGTCATAGATATTTGATCCCTTGAATCCCGGGTTCTACACTGACATGTCGAATCGAGTAAATTTAACCCAAACATAAGGAATTTTCTAATCCCAAATACATTTGTATTTTTCTTTTCATTCAATCTTTGGTTTATAAAAAAACTGACAACAAATCAAATTATAGAAAGAAAAAGTCAATGACATTTTTAAATAATAATAAAGGTGCATTGAGTACATCGTAGAATATCTGTTATAAATAAAATGATTAAAGGGTAATTTTAGTATTAAGTGGGGTGTATTGACAAATTATAATTATTTTAAAAAATTTAATGGGGTAAACATATCACAGGTGTGTATATACAGTTTTAAAATGTGTAAATATAGCTTGTCTTTTTATTTTGAATTGGTGAATAATTGGAATACTTTAATTTATATCATCATACATGTCCTCTTGAAAAATTGATGGTCTCTGCCAACGCCATCCATGAACCTACAAAACGGACAAATGTGAGAATAAAACACTAAGAAAAATAAAAAGAAACACAACTTTTTGAATAAAGCCTCCAACTTTTATTAAAGGGAATAAATTGAAATGAAAATCAACCATGTTATTTAATTTTAAATGTAAATCTTAATGAAATACGAATTTTATTATATAATAATTCTCTAATGATTACCAACCTGAAAAATAAAATTCAAACCTTTGTTTTGTAGGAGTGATTAGTTTTGTTAAGTTATAGAGTTAACTTTTAATATTATGAAACAAATGTCCTAATTTTTCCAGGATCGTTCCGACTAGAGAAACACCCTTTTACTAAAATTGGTCTATTTTATGTTTGTTTTTTTGTTTTTTGAAATATTACAATAAATTCAGAATTCAGGAAAAGGGTCATGACTATTTGAACTCACAACCTTAATGGTGTTGGTAGGGCTGTCAAAATGACCCGTGACCCACGATCCCGACACGAACCCGAGGTTGATAATCGGGTTCGGGTTGACCTTAAACGGGTTCGAGTCATCAACGGGTCAACCCGTATATATAAACGGGTCGTGTCGTGTTCTGTTTAACGGGTTATCGGGTGACCCGTTTAACAGATAAGACACTTTTACCATTTTAAATTATATAGGGGTTGTTATTGATATTTGTAAATTAGTTATAATCATTTGTTTCTCACTTTACTGTATGTTTGTATTTGTTTATTTGATTAGTTGAACTTTGTGAGTTTGTACCTTTTTGGTTTCGGTTTTGCATAGATTATTTATGGATTATTCATTATTGACTTCTTATTTCTTAAATTAGATTAGTCAAATAAACGGGTCAACTGAGCCAATATGACCCGACCCGATTTTAATCATGTCACAGATCAACCCGAATAACCCGTTTAAGTAAACGGGTTGTGTCGGGTTGAGGCTAATCGGGTTGACCCGTTTAAGTAAACGGGTTGTGTCGTCCCGTTGACCCGTTTTGACAGCCCTAGGTGTAGGTGTTAAGGACATACCACTAAACCAACCTTATATGGTCGTAAATTTTAAGTTAATCGGACTCAAATTATTGAATTGTTGGAGGCACCACCACCACCGCATATACCATTCTTAGGCTTGGATTTTGCACAATGATCATATAATGTGGTCCAGCAGCCAATATCTTTAATGGATTCATGAGTCAGAACACAAAATTTGTATAGTTTTTTAAGTGGGAAATCTCTGTTACTTTGAACTATTTGGAACTATCCTTTTCTCTAGCAGAGAAATAGTACTGGGTGATGATTATGATTTATATATGGGGACTTAAATTCTTATCTTAAAACTTCATTTTCATCCTCAAAAATTTCTTTGTTTTCGAGTACGAGTTACACTGACCTGTTATAATAATTATTTTTCATTATAATGTGCTTTGATCCAAGAACAAACTAATTTATTCTGAAAAGAAATTGTATTCACCCCAGAAACTAATTTATCAGATGATCATTTCAGAACATTACTCAGATGGAATTCAAACTAAGATCATCATCACGCAAAAATCACTTAAATTTTTTTTAGTAATGTAGAAAAATCTTGGGTAGTAGTACACCATATGCATGAATAGCTATTCATATATCTAAACAGTTATATTGACAATACAAAGACTCTTCCAATATTACATTACCGATCCATAAGATTGTTATATGATTGTTGTTGTTTAAAGATGAAGAGAAGTGTCAACATCATCAACATTATCATAATTAGAATGATCATCAAATTTATACGATGACGACGACATCTCGGATGGACGGAAACTCATCAAGGGAGGAGCCTGCATATGATCAATCCCCATGCATTGATATTGAAAATCAAGATCAAACTTTCTGCTGCTGCTGCTTTGTGAAGATGAGTTAGACCAAAGAGAGAGTGATGATACTTGCGATGATGTTGTTGTTGTTGTCGTCGTCGTCGTCGATGATGGTGGTGATGGTGGTGACTTTGGTGGAAGAAAGTGAAAGAAAAGCTTAGATGGCTCATAATTATAATAATGCAAGGTGGGGTTGAAGAGTAGTTTATTATTAGGCTCATGATCTACAAGCATTCTATGAAGCTGTTTCTCTTCTCTCATCTCCTTGACTCTTTGCAACTGTTTGAACCTCTCTTGCAACAAAGCTATGGAGGAGGATTGGAAGACAATGGGGTCGTCTCTTTGCATACCCATTTGAGCTCTAACAATCAAAGACACTTAGAATGGCCTCCAAGTGTTTATATATATATATATATATATATATATATATATATATATGTAGCATGTGTGGAAGGGGTTTGATTCAAAATAAGTGCAAGTTATGTAGGTGTTCGATGAAATTCTAAATGAATTTTAAAAAAGGAACTGAAGAGAGAATCGGCAGCTGAGATGCAAAGTCCAAAGAGAAAAGGCCAAGTGGCCAATCTAAGGAGAGTACTTTGGTTAGTGTATGTGAGAGAGGGAAGAGGCAAAAGCAATGGTATAGGAGAAAAGAGTTGTGAAGAAGAGGCCAAAAGAATGTTAGAAACTAGCAAATGGAAGGGTATGTTTGGAGGAATAATAGGGTTGGATGATGCTCTGTCACCTTGTCCCCAAAAGTGCTTTTCATCAGCCTTGGAGTCTTGGAGATGATGATCATGATGATCATGGAGAAGAGAGAGAGAGCCCTTTTTTGGTGGCATTTTGCCTTTTTTAAGCATACAAATATTAACCAAAACAAAATATAAATACATATCCTAAAAGCAGATGTTAACATGTTAATTAATTACCGAAAATGCTATTCATCATTTCAAGATAGAAGAAGTTATGCATCAATGCATTAATATATATATATATATATATATATATATATATATGAATCATTTATTTGAATTTTAAGTCTTTATCCTAAAGGTAGACATATATTAACAGAACTAATAATCAAATTCTAAACTACTTTTATTTTAAAAAAATATTCTTAATTTATTAACTTTACGGTACTCATTTTTCAAATATTCCACTTAATAAGATGAGGTTGATCCAGCGGAAAAGCCTCTCACACTCACACCAGGAGATTGTGGGTTCGAGTCTCGATCTCCTCCCCTATAAAACCCCGAATTATTGTAATATTAAAAAAAAAAAGAATCTTCCACAGTTCTTCGAATTGAGAGAAAGGAAATGAGAAGAAAGAAATTGGTGGGGACAATGTGGAGGAGGGTAAAAGACAGGAGATAGAAGAGGGAATAATCTTAGGAGGTGATGATGCTTTGATTGAACAATAATGTATGACAAAGACAAGCATACCAACATTAATTCTCTCTCTGAATATGTGTTTTTTGTCTTTGTGTTTTTGGATGCAAATGGCATGCACAACTCAAAGCTGCAGATGCTATAATACTGCTAGATTGGATGCTTCTTTTACACTACAATATATAAAAGCCACAAACCCCACTCTCATTCTCTATTATATATATTAAACTTCCAAGTTTGAAGATTGGATAATTGAGAAAAAATTATATATTATACATAAAGTTTTAGACAACGCGTGCACTTGTGTGATTACTTTTCTTTTAAAAAAACGATTTGTTGTGTTGGGTAGTAATAAATTAAATTAAAAATAATAATCTAGAAGATTTCATGCTTGCACTTTTACAAGTAATCCTAGCTAACCCTGCCAAGAGCATTGTTATCTTAGAGAAAGCAACAAATCGAGTGTTCAAAAATATTTGATATCAACTCAACCGATTGATTCGATATAAATCGATCCAATTCTGATTAGTTTGATTTAATTTGACTTGATAGGGGAGTTGATCAAAAGCCAATCCAATCCTAATTGATGGGTTTGGTAATTAAGCGTGGCACAGAATAGGGATCGAACAAATCCAAACCGAAATCTAATTGATGAACAGATAAACCTTTTTTCTCTTCTATATATGGTGCAAAGGTGATTAATGGGTATGAGGTGAGATGATCAAATTACCAGCTCAAATTGAGAAAGACAACGCACAGAAGATGCACGTTGGTTGTAGGGATCGTGGTAAGTGGAAAGGGTACCTTTATTTCATTATTACCCTTACCATCTTTTAATTTATTGGAATAATTAGAAGGCACTTTCATACAAGGCATATTTTCCATAAATCTGACCAACAAATTCCAAAAGAAGAGTTGCATGAATAAATATGCATGTAACTTGAAATATATATGTAACACTTTTGGAAATTATTGAGTTCATGTTTTACAAATTATTTTGTTAGAATAAGATGTAATTTCTTGGTCCAAAATTTCATGTCAATAGTAATTAGAAAATTGAAGTTGTTTTAGTTTAATTTTTTATTTTAATCTGACACCACAAATGGGTAAGTGGTGGATTATACCTAATGCACTGCAACACGCCCCGGATGTCTACCTCCATAATCGGCAGAAGTCCATCGTCTCCCACCATCAAGAGAAGTTTCCACACTATTTTGGTTTATGAGCAATGGTGAAACAATATATACAATTGTCAAGACTTAAACCTTGATAGATTGACGATAATTGTGAAGTCTCGGCCGGCCAAGAAGCCAACGAGCCTTTTACTATAACAAAAGGATTTCATACACCAATTCTTCCACATGCACCACCCAATAATATATATCAACTATATCAAAATATGATTATAAATTGAATAATAAAAGAGAATCAAATATAAACTTGTGAATTAATTAACAAAATCTAAATTAAGTAATACAGCTAACAAAAGAAACCCTTAATCGAAAAAGTTACTGATCCAACGTAACAAAAAAAAAAAAATAAATAAATCATGCATATTGAAGTTCATTCTTGTTAGGAAGAACAGCCATGAGAAGTGCAATAACTATAAAAGTTATGAAGCTCTTCCACAAAACCAACACTTCATGCCAGAGCTTGTTCTTCACCAGAAATCTACGCTGAGACCTCATCCACTTCTTCAATCTCCCTTCTTTTTCGTCCTTGCTATTAGGGTTTCCACCATAACCCTTCAACAAACTCTTGCCACCAACTTTCTTCTTGCGATCATCAGTACTCTTATTGGATTTCTTCTTCATGATCATCTCCTTCACTGATTTGTCTTCTAATTCGGATTCTTTTTCTTCTTCATCAATAGTACTACTACTACTATCCCAACTCTCGTATTCACCAACAACATCATTAGATTGTTGTTTTTGTTGTTGCTGCTCCTGCTTGGCCTCTCTCTCTGCCATGTTTGCCTCCGCCTTCTTGACAAGTCTTGTTGTGCTGACCTTATCGACTTCGCCCCTCAAGAGAGTGAAAGCGTTCATGTAACCACCATCCATGATGATCTTAATTATGTCTTTCTTGATTCTTCAATGTGTTTATTTGTGAATGATGAGAAAGAAAGAGTAGTGTCTCGGTATATATAAGAGTTGTGTAGATTTGATTAATCCTATAAAAATTCTAGTCCTAGAAGGAATTGTTATCTAAATTAATAAGTTAAACCTGTCCGTTTCTGACATAAAAATAAAAAATAAAAACCCTTCTTAATTTACGAAAGATTTGTTTTCCTTTTTTATTAAGAAAACATCTTCCTAAATTAATTATATTTCTGAATTCTGATAGTATTAAGGTTTCAAATTGATTTCCTTTGCCTTGTCGGTCGAGTTATTTGATTTAATTTGTTGCCATTCTAGGAATTTTTAGTGTCCAAAATTTTTTTAGTGGTGCTATTGACACACTCCCTACCGGTCTATTTATGCCCCACTTTTTTAATTATGTAGTAATTTTTTTTCCTTTATCAAAATTACTTAAAGAGACATACAATTTAAGGAAAAAAAAATCTTCTACAAATTAAATCTATTAAAACCCCCCACATTCTTTTTCCATAAAAAAAAACCCACGTTCTTTTAATCTGTTTCTTTTTAAAAAAATTATTAACTCTTAAACCCTAAAATTTGTTTCTTACACTCATACAAAATAGACTAATTGTCACAGATCCCCCCCAGACTATACCTGAATTCACATGTTGCTCCCTGAATTTTTTTTAGACACTAAACCCCCTGATTTATCGAAAATTGGTAAAAGTGGACGGAATGCTTACGGAACCATTGTTCCGTTTCATTTCTCGTCACGTGCGTAGCACATGTCTCCGTACGAAGGGCATTTGGGTCATTCCGCTCTTGGCTAATTGGCATTAATACCCCCTAAACTCTTCCAAAATATGCATTATGCCCCATATATATTTTTTTTCGCCATTAAATCCCCTGAACTCTCGTTTTTTGGCAAACACTTGGGTTTTTTGCCCCCTGTCACCTATTGCAAATTTATGAGAGTTCATGGGGTTTAATGGCAGAAAAAAGGTATATGGGGCATAGTGCAAATTCGGGTATAGTTCAGTGGGCATCAGTGCCAATTAACCTAAAAAATTAAATTTAAAACTATTTAATAAATATTACAATAAAAAAAATTCATATTTAACAATTAAGAAAAAAATCACAGGACTAACCTTGCTAGCCACTTAGTCACAAAAACATCACTAATTGAATATTTGTTTACAACCTAAGTTAACACTCTAGTCACTTTCTCAAGGTTAGTTATACAAACTATTCTACTCGCATACCTTTAAAAGTTGGTCTTGACAATGCTTGTACAACTACCACATATAACCATAAGACTTGGACTTTAATGAAGATAATAAAGTCTAAGTGAATATATAACAATATCCTAAATTGAATAAAGTACAAGACGACACACAATATGCTTAACTAGAAACAATCATAGTTATTAAAGATGCCTAAATGAACATACAAGAAGGCTTAGCTAGATGAAGAAAATGCAATCTAACATACTAGCAATTAATCAAATCCAATCAATCTTTATGACTTCACAATATATGCTTTAAAGATGAAATCTTTGCAAACAAAATGCAATAAATGAGATGTCTTGACTAAGTAGAACAATAAATGAAGTAGAGCATTTGTTCTAACTTATCAAGTGATGAAGACTATGAAGACCATGCTTTAATGATGCTTGAAGATGTTAAATGCACATGGATTTTGGGGTTGGAGAGTTAAAAAGACAATCTTGGTGATTTCTCTCTATAAGAACTCTATTATCTCTACAAGAAGTCTGAAAACCATAGTTCTTGAAAAAGAAGATACAAGAGAGGAGTATTTATAGAGTTCAAATGAAGCTATGTCGTTTTAGGCAAACAAGGGATTTTTTGTTGTCAGATTCGCTGTCCAGTATGACAAAAAAGTGACAGCGAACATGGAATATGAAACGACGAGCCAAAGTTCGCAGGTAAGTTCGCGGTGAACCAGAGCGAAAGATGGACAGTGAGAATCTCATGTGCAAAGTAAATAACTAAAAATTAATGAATATGTGTGTGTGTGTGTGTGTGTGTGTGTGTGTTATCGACTTCGCTGTCATCCGGGGTGAAAGAGACTTCGCTGTCATCCGGGGTGAAAGAAGGATATCGAAAATCTCTAGAAAAAATATCGCGGTTGATTTCGCTGTGGTCCATAACGGAGCTTGGACAACGAAAATCCCTAAGGAAATCGTAGTACACCACAACGAACTTCTTCACCAAGCCACACAAAAGAGGAGTAACATGGATTTCTCAAGTTGCCAACCACACCTAATCTAAAATTCATGAAGTGCAAATGTGATAGGTGTGATGCACGCTAATAAAATAACTAAAAATTAATGAATATGTGTGTGTGTGTGTGTGTGTGATGCACACTAATAAAATAACTAAAAATTAATGAATATGTGTGTGTGTGTGTGTGTGTTATCGACTTCGTTGTCATCCGGGGTGAAAGAAGGATATCGAAAATCTCTAGAAAAATATCGCGGTTGATTTCGCTGTGGTCCATAACGGAGCTTGGACAGCGAAAATCCCTGAAGGAAAATCGTAGTTCACCACAACGAACTTCTTCACCAAGCCACACAAAAGAGGAGTAACATGGATTTCTCAAGTTGCCAACCACACCTAATCTAAAATTCATGAAGTGCAAATGTGATAGGTGTGATGCAAAGTGCAAATGTGATAGGTGTGATGCACACTAATAAAATAACTAAAAATTAATGAATATGTGTGTGTGTGTGATGCACACTAATAAAATAACTAAAAATTAATGAATATGTGTGTGTGTGTGTGTGCGCGCGCGTGCGCACACCTACTTCTTTTCAATAGTACAAGTCGAGTGTTATACCTTTAAAGCTCTTCACGCTCTTCACTCTTGAAGCTTTGGGGAAGCCGAAAGGTGTTTTGATCACGATCAAGACCAATCATATAAATCTACCCTTACAACATTAACCCCATTAATGGTTTGTCACAGAAATAAGTCAATCACAAATATGTGGAACATGCTCCACGTTTAACATGAAACGTAACATATGCTCCACGTTTAACATGAAACGTAATATATGCTTCATGTTTAACATGAAATGGAGTAAATGTTTCATGTTCAGCTGAAACGTACTAAATGTTTCATGTTTCAGATGTAACACTGATGTTTCGTGTTAAACATGGAACATTTGGAACAATAATAATGTTTCATGTTCAATATGAATTGAAACGTGCTATATGCTTCAAGTTTCAAATGTGTAACACTGATTTTCATGTTAAACACAAAATAACAATGGTGTTAACACCTGGAAAATTTTAAAATAAAGGCATTTTAGACTATATACCTTACACTTAGTTAAAAACAATAACATCGATACTTTTTGATTAATAACAGTAATGCATTTTTTGCTTAGGTTACTTTTACAAATGCCCCAATTTGAGTAGATAAATTATACACAAACACAAGTGAGACAAATATATCAATAATGCTATTTTGAGAAAGAATAGTGAACCAACAATTCGTTCATGAAAATCTTTAGAAAAATATCATTTTCCCTCTATATTTTGACCTATTAGTAAATATCTCACTGTATTTCCATTAATGGCCGGTTTACCCCTTGAAACTGAAACTATTCGCCATTTCCCGTTAGCACGCTTTTCTGTTAAAATGTCTTGTTGACTGTTAAACTCGAAGGGAAAAATAGTAAATGTCAAGGAACTTAAATATATATATATATAACCAAAAAAATTATGTAAAACTAACTAAAATTAAAAAAGAAAATATCTCTATTAAAAAAAATCTTCAAATGTCAAACCAAGAAATCCCTCTTTCTTCAACCATCATCATTAACAACACCAAACCCAATCCTAGAAATTATCATCAGCAGCATCTTCAGATATATTTACACTAATTCCCACCGGCGGGAATTAGTGATCCCGCACTAGAAAGTTACTATCTCTCTCTCTCAACTGATCCTTAGTCTCTCTCTCTCTCAACCATTGCTTGGCCACCGGCAAGGAGCAACGATATCCCTTTGTCTCTCCCTCTACTCTCTCTCTCTCTCTCTCTGTGTGTTCAATCTCTTCTGATTTGAGCCCACATGTTGGTTGCAATGAGGATTTGAGCGCCGATCTCATCTCTTGAGAGGATTTGAGCCCCGATCTCAGCGTCGTTCGGTGGTTTGATGATGGTAATGGTTTGGTATTGGTGACTGGAATTTGATGATGGATTAGGTGTTTAGGTTGTGTGTTGGTGACTGGAATTTGATAACGGATTGGGTGTTGGTGACTGGAATTTGATGATAGTGGTTTGGTGATGATAATGGTAGTAGCTGACTAGCTGTGTTTCTGGGTTTGAATTTCTTTGCATTTTTTTTTGATAAATATGTGTTTGACTTTTTGGGTTGTTTGAATGTGATTTTCCGATCACCATCATTTCCAGATTCAAGATGGATAGTGGAAATTGAATCTGAAGATGCTTTTTTTCCATTTTTTTCTATCTTTTTTTTTCTTTTTAACTTTGTAAATTATCATTTAATCTCCACCATCCATCTCAAAGATGGATGGTGGAGATCCATTTAAGAATATATATATATATATATATATATATCAAACCCATTTATTCACAATTATTAATGAACGGCAAAAAAGTATTTTAACATGAAAATAACTTTTTGAACAAAAAATCTAACAAGAAGGCGTTAAATGTCGAATACTTTTAGTTTTAGAGGACAGAACAACCATTAATGGAAATACATAGGGTAGATTTACTAATAGGTTAAAATATATGGCGGAAATGATACTTTCCCGAAAATCTTTCTCCGATCTAAAGTCAATTAATTTTTAATTTAAAACAAAAGACGAAGCTCCACCATCATCTATGTTGTTTCCATAAATATCAATTTAATCCAACTTCCATCCAATATTTTGAAAAAAAAAATTATTAATAGTTTTAACCTTTTAATATATATATATATATATATATATATATAGTTATACGTTAATGATGATAAGCTTCTTCAATTATTTTATAGCTTTCTAAACTAAAAATGTTAACAAGCATATGAGATCCTTATAAGAATTAGAACTTCTATCAGGTATCATCATATGCTTTAAAAATATTTAATTAATGAGATGAGAATGTCACATCGGTGGACCAGCTTTTTCTTTCAAACTTATATAATTTTTTATTTTTTATTTTGAAAAAATAAAACAAATTTTGTCTGCTAATTTTATATCAGTCAATTTTAAAACTATGTACATTTTATTTTGATTAATTAAAATTTTCTCCTATTATGAAAATTCACCATTAAAATAAAAAAAAGTATTTAATTTTGAATAACAGGACTGTTTACCAATAAACAAAATTTATTGCAGCTTACCAAATAAACAGATCTGCTTTCGTCCCTGCTTGCATCAAACAAATCCTCATAGTTTGATAGTTTCATGTTACTATAAAAAATAAAAAATAAAAAATAAATTAAAAAAAGTCATTCTTTTTTCAGTTTGGTTTAAAATAGTAATAAGTTTGATGTTAGAGCAAACGGGTAATTCAATACTTTCAATTTTCAATGCTAATTAAAATAAAATAAAGCATTAACAGATCCCAATCCTATTTTTCAAATGTTGAAGGTACTACAGTTTAAGGGTAAATTGCAATAACTTACCCTCACATTTCCCTATACCACTGTCTGATTGAACTTTTATTTTAATTACGAGAAAATACCCTTACCACCATGGCCAGATTTAGATTTAACTATGGATTTAACAATGTAAGGGCAAAATGGACATTTTGAATCAAGTAAATCAAACAAAAAACATTTAATTATAAAACAAAATGAAAAACATTATAAAAAATATATAAATAAACTTTTCAAAAAAAATAAATATAAATAATAAATAATTGAAATTTTTTAAAAGAAAAAAAATGGTAGATCTGGTGCGACAGATCTCACACCATTTGCAAAGGAAAGTAAGATAAAAAAAAATACATGGGAGATTTGGTGAGATCTCCACATGGAGATCACACCATATCTTCTCCATCTTGAAGAAGATGTGGTAACGGTGGTGGAGCTTTGGTGATGGTGCGCGGCGGCTGCGGTAGTGAGAGGGTGCGACGATTGTGGCCTGTCGACTGTTGGTGATGGAGTTAGAGTTGAAGATGGTGATGGTGATGGTGTGGCCGAGTGTGTTAGTGATGGTGATGGTGATGGTGATGATGTGGGTGAAGAGTGAAGATTGGTGTGGCTAGGTGTTATAGATCTGAGAGGATCAGTGATAGTGGGATGTTGGAGATCTGGTATCTCTGCCAGATCTTTATTTTTTCAAAAATAATTCTTTGTTTTTTTTAATTTCTTATATGTTAATTCAGTTAAGTTTGTATTGATTTGTATTGTTATTTTTTATCAATTATTAAATTAATTTATAAGATATTAAGGAAGGGTAATTTGGACATTTTAATATTAGAGTTAATCTCACCGTTGAAGCTAACGGTTTGACCTCTGGTCAATGGAATCTTTATGTAATTAAGTTATAAGTTCGATCTGGTAGTGATATAGGAAAACATGGGGTATTTTATTGCAATTTAAATAAATAAAATGAGTAATGCTAGGCTTCCTAAATTTTTTTCCCAACAAGATGTTGACAACTCATATACCAACATGATTTAAGAAAAAATATATATATATATATAATAAAATTCCGAAGGGACATAAATACTTGCAGGTTAAGCACAATAGAAATGGCATGAAAAATGTATTTCCCATCTTAGACCATCTCCAATAGTCTCCCTTGGAGACCCCCCTTAGTTTAATTAAGGGAGGAGCTGCTTTTTTGCATCTCCAACAAGTCCTTTAAAGCCTCCCTGCCCAGCCTTGCTGTTTGGTTAGAGGGGCGGCAGCCCCGGGCCCCTTTTTTAGAGGGCAATGTTTCTATGTTTTGAATATTAGTTTAGGGGCCAATTTTTCGTGTTTACATATTTTGAGTATTAGTTTATGAGCCAATTTTTAGGTTTACATATTTTGAGTATTAGTTTAATGGTCTATTTTTGTTTTATTTCAAATTATAAAAGGCTCAAATATTTATTTTGGGTATTAGTCCAAATATTAGGAATCAAAGAGGCCCATCTCAAAAAAGCTTAAAAGTTAAAACAAATAAAAATAAAATAAAATAAAATTGGGTCAGGACAAACAAAGTCCAAAAAGAAATGTTTGGTTTTGGTATATCACCTAGAGGTCCAATAGGGTTTCTTCACTTTCTTTCCCAAATTCTATTTCTCCTTTCATTTAACCTCTTAGCTCTCAACGACTCAACACTACATTTTCTACTCTTAAGTCATAACTCATCTCTCTACTAAGATAAGTAAGTGTATAAAGTGTATGCAAGTGTTGTGTTGTAGTCATTTGTATAATATAAAAACAGAGTTTTTTGTTGGCAAGTACTCTGTTTGCACTGGAAGGGTGGCTGTAGTTTTTGGCATGAAATACTATTGTTCATTTATCCCTTCTGAATTCAAGTTTCCACCCTTTAACCATCTATGTTTGCAGTAGACAATCTCACATTGATAAACAATGAATTGAGGAAAGAATAATTACATATATAAATAATTTTATTCCACAATTTTAAAATAGGGTTAAATTCATTTTAGTCCCTCTAGTTTGACATATTACACAAACTGGTCCATGGTTTTCAGTATTGTGTTGACATGTCCCTCTAGTTACCAAAAATCTGTATTTTGGTCTCTACCGTCCAACTGTTAGGGTTCCGTCAGATCATTAAGGGTATAATGGTAAAAGCAGAGTTTAAATTAACAATTTCAATTATAAACAATTAAAAAATTGATTTAAAAAAACTAATATTAAAAAAAAACAAATTAAAAAATAAGTCAAACTAAGCCCTAACCCTAACCCTCAATTCATCATCATCAAGCATCACCAACATCATCTATTCATCTTCATCATTTGCCCATAATCACACCATCATCCATCTCCAATCATCAAACCCAACCCCTCAAATCCAACAACTTAAATAAATTAATTGTGGATCTGGAGATCCACATCTTTGTCAAAAAAAAGAAAATCAATCCAACACCCAAAATAAAACTAAAATGAAGAATTGGGGTCGATCAAAACCACTCCAAAATCAAGACTGGGTTCGATCAAAACCTTAAAACCTATCCAAAAAAATTCTTCTCACTCTCTCTCTCTCTCTCTCTCTCTTTAATCTCTCTCTCTCACACACACACACTCTTTAATCTTTATGGGTTTGGGTGTTGGGAGGTTTGATGAACTGGGTTGGGTTTTTGGGTTTGGGTGTTTGGAGGTTTGATCTTTGTCTTTCTCTCTCTCTCAATCTTGATCCCTCACTCATTTTTAGTTTCTGGGTTGGGTTTCTGAGTTTAGGTGTTTGGATTTTGGTGTTTGGGTGGGGTGTTTTGTTATTTGAATCAAAATCTGAAGAGGGTTGAATGTGATTGATGTTAAATCCATGTGTGATTGATGTTGAATGTGGTTGGTGTGGGTTTGTGATGATGGTCATTTCTGGAAAACTGAAAAGGTGGGGCCTGGTTGTGAAGGAAGAAAGAAAGAAGAGAGGGAAATAAGAGATTGGATTTAGGTTTAGGTTGTTGGATTTGAGGGTTAAGGTTTGGTGATTGGAGATGGAAGGTGGTGTGGTTATGGGCTGATGATGAAGATGATGATGGTGATGGTGATGGTCGATATGGTGTGATAGTGGTGGGAACCCAAAACTGGTTGGTTGAAGATGATGATTTCTGATGTTGGTGGTGGTGGTTCGATTCCAAATCTGGGTCTAGTTTGAATTAAATTTTTTTTTTAATTTTGGAGAATTTTTTTTATATTTTTGTTTGTT
Source organism: Dipteronia sinensis (assembly GCA_033220585.1). Taxonomy (NCBI): domain Eukaryota; kingdom Viridiplantae; phylum Streptophyta; class Magnoliopsida; order Sapindales; family Sapindaceae; genus Dipteronia; species Dipteronia sinensis. The sequence goes on from CM065639.1 coordinate 42,963,075, forward strand.
TTATTTTTTAATCAGGGGCAGCAGAGTCATTTGACCCTTTGACCCTGTCAGTCAACACGTTTTTAACAGAAATTTTAACAGAAGGACTAAACGAGTTAATACTGAAAACCGGTGGACCAGTTTGTGTAATAGGTCAAACTAGATGGACTAAAATGAATATAACCCTTTAAAATTTGAAAAAATGATTCAACATGTCCCTATGAATTAATGGTCTTTGCTATTTAAATTACCAATCTTGAAATCAGTGGAAAATTTCTAATTATATTTAATCTTTCATTTTTTTTATTAATTAGGGGGTTTGGGGCGGGATTTTTCTTCAAACTCGTTGCGGGTTCAAATTTCAGAGCTGCACCTATATGTTGATCATAAAATTCTAGGGTCAAATTCGGGCGGATGCCCATGAGTACGAGGCCGATTTTTAAGATTCACCCCGAGATTTTAATATGTCAGGGCAGCCCTGCCTTAAATGTGTTTTGGTGGAGCTCATTCTCTTAATTAAGGGGTGGCTTCAGCCTCCTTTAAGTGGGCTCCACATATTTAAATTTATTTTATTTTAAAAAAAACATCAGTTATTTAACTTTTAAATCTCAACAGTTCTTTTATTATCTAATGAGTAATTTTTTTTTTTTAATTACCAACAACTCTTTTTTTCACTATAAATTGGTTATTCCTCATCGTAAAATTTCACACTTCATCTGAGGTTTTACATTTGGTGTAGATGGAACATAATGGTGATACATATACCAATTTACTCAACAGTCAATATTCAGTTATTGATCAAAAAGGTGAGTATTCGCCTCAATCCACCGTACCTGCAGAAGACAGTCTCGTTCAAAATATACCAACAAAAAAAAAAGTAAAGCGACAAGGAAAATACAAGATGGAAGAAGATCTATTACTTGTATCTGCTTGGCTCAACACTAGCATGGATCCGGTGCAAGGCACTTTGCAAAAAATATATATCATTTTGGAGTAGAATAAATGCTTACTATCACAAGAATAAGGGGATGATCATTTTTTATTGTGACCAAAATGGGCTAGAGCATCGTTGGTCGGCTATTCAAATTGCTGTCGATAAATTTTGCGGGTCTTACAAGCAGATTGAAGTAAGGTAGCAAAGTGGTCTCACACAAAATGACAAGGTACTAACTTTATAAAAATTAAAAAAGAAACAGTATTGTCTTAATTTTTCATATTTTAATTAGATAAGTTTACATAAATTTTTTACTTGGGTTTTGCAAGCGATGTAAATGTTCCATGATATCCATGGAACTAGCTTTCAATTTTTACACTGTTGGAATGAGTTAAGACACACACCAAAATGGATCACTGAATCTTCTATGTAAAAATCCAAGAATTCAAAAACTGCAAGTCCTATAACTTCTTCCCCTGCAACTCCAGATACAACAAACTTAGGTGAAGACGAAGTAGATAATGTTGAAGTGATGGAAAGGCCTATAGGTAGAAAGGCTGCAAAAGAAAGGTTGAAAAAAGATAAAGGCAAGCAGATTGTTCCTAACATTATGCATCTGACATTGTTTATTGAAGAAATGAAGGAATATCGGTAAGAAAAAGCACAAAATAGAACAGAATTCTATAGTCAAATATTTATTCAGGAGCAAGAGCGCATAAAGATTGAGCAAGAGCGACTACATGTAGATCAAGAAAACCAATCTCTTAAAATGGAAAAGATGCGTCTAAAACCTATAAAAAATGATAGGATTATGGCAATTGATACTAGCAACATGTCTTCAATGCAAGCAGAGTATTACAAGAAGCTCCAAATGGAAATCATTGCAAAAGAATTTGGTGGTGGTAGTTCTAATTAGACTTTGTTTAATGTGTGTGAAAAATGGAAAAATCTTATTGTATTTGGAAAATTTATATTGATCTCATCTTATTGACTTATTGACAGGAGTAGTTGGTTTTGTTGTTTTGTGTTCAGTTTCATTATAAAAAATAAATAAAAAATTAGAAATGGAATAAATTAAAAATAATTTGTTGTTTTGTTTTCAATGGAGGGAGGTATTTAAATGAGAAGTGTTTTGATTTTTTATTAGAGTAATGCTACTTTGTCTGAATTTGGTGTTCAAATCTAGTGCCCAAATGATGTAACATCATTATAATCTATTCACTTAAATTGTATTAGATTTGCATGATTTAAATAAACGGATTACAGTATTACCTTAGACACCAAATTTAGATAATGTAGTATTATTCTTTTTATTATTTAACAAAATAAAGAAGTTGACCGTTGGAATAAATGACCGACCATTGGCACTTATTATTGGCTTAAATAATATCTAATATTTAAATAATATAAAGTTAAAATTATTTGTATAAAAACATAAAATAATAATTACAAAATAAAACATCAAGATAATAAAAAAAAATTATTAAATGGGCCATTTAGGGGAGTATTGTTGGAAGACATACTCCCTTAATGGCTCCTTACAACAATATAAATGGCTCCTTATAACAATATACACTCTTATTTAAATTAAAAGGGTCTCCAAGGGAGACGGTCGGAGATGCTTTTTGTTCCATATATACGAAAACAAATGCAGAGTATTTTTTTTCAAGAATATAGTTTATGAGATTCACTGTATCAACTTTAATCATACACATAAGTGTGCATATATTCATCATATTTTTGGTCCGACGAGATGTTATCTATCTGTCAACAACTCGTACCTCGAAACCCGATTGGTGAACTGGGTAGGGGTATTAACAGAAAATCTGCAGGCAATACTGTTGTATACTTGACTGATGATGGGATGATATTCAGTTGACCATGAATATCATAGGTCCTAGTTAAAATTAGCAAAACGTAGCTTGATTTAACTTTTGTGTGAAGCAAAAGCATGTACTTAGTTCTTTATATCTGTAAATATAATCAATACAATACAGATTAAACAAGAAAGATACTAAATTCACAAGTGCAGGGAATTTTCTTTGTTTACTGCATGGATTCTAAACTGCAGACTACACATATGATCACATATATAGAAGCTTTCTTGTTGGTCTTTGATTTTATATTTATAGCTGAATTTAGATCATCAACTATCTTATTGACAAACAGTGGTAGCAATTCTGTCATTCTCCGAGGTTCTTGCAATTTCCATCCCAATCTAGAAGTTGTTTAGGCAGCATAGTGGTGGTTAGCTTTTCTCACCTTGTAGCTCTGTGAACATCGCCCAATGTGCCAGGCATGCGGATTATGTGATGAACAAGTGCCATTGAACACCTTAAACATGTAAACATATCAGATAAAAATTTAATTAAAGACCTGCCAAAAAACAAAGTGGAACTGGCATTAGTTAGAATGGTTCGATTTCCGTTGATTCCGGGTTGACAACTTCAAAAACTAACCCCGCCAGCATGTGTCAAGTGTCCAGTGCAAGCAGAAGATAATAGCAACAATAGCAGCATGTAACTAGAAGTTGTATGTAAATTTCTTGTTGATGAACCAATTGCCAAAGTTTCAAACAAGAAGCACTAATATGTTGTTGTTTGGATTCATCATTTTCTAGTAACTTTCAGATGTGGGATCTGCACGTTTTTGGTGTGCAATTTTTATTCCGCAACATTGTGGAATTCGCATCATATTTATGTGAACTATAAGAAGCCAAACTTATATATATAGTTTGCTATTACATTGGAATGGAGATGGAAACCATACATTTGTGGCTGCTTAGAGCAGTTTCCAACTCAGCTAGCTCTCTGAATTGGAAGAATAAGAAGACAAAATCCGATTGCAAGCACTTGCAATTACCCACCAGCTTTACAGTATAATATAAGTTGCATTAAGCCATGAAGTCAAAAACTGACTGAGAGTCCTCTCCGGTGAAACCCACCAACGCCATCAATATTACTGTAAATGGAAAAATGAATATAATATTGCAGAATCTAGACAAGAAACTATGAAAGTTTATATCTTTTTGACAAACATATGATGGACACAAAAACACTAAACATATCTTACTCTACAAAGAGAGAAACAAAAAAAAAATCCCACCAAAGAAAATATATGAGTAGCAGTTGAGAAAATATAACAATTGAACAATCAGTCCAAAATCAACAGCACTGCAGTCGGATTGACCCTTATAAATATTGTAACTGTTTCCATTGTCGAACGTCGATGACGAAGACCAATTTACCGATGCTTGAACTGTTGGGGATTTGAACCGATAATCGCGGAAGCGTCATGCCTAATATTTGCCCCTAACTCATAGCAATTAATAACGTCTATAGCCAAACCATGAGGTTTTGATACCAATTGTTGGTATCAAAGCCTCATGGTTTGGCTATAAACGTTATTAATTGATATGAGTTATGGGCAAATATTAGACATGACGCTTCCGCAATCATCGGTTCAAATCCCCAACAATTGGTATCAAAGCTTTACATCATGACTCTCAGCTCACAAACGCTCACAAGATCCTCACTAAGAACCCCTCAATATCCTCTAGGTCTCCTATGAATATCACCCACGGATCTCTAACTTGATCCACTGATATTCCCTTGGACCCCTCCTCGGATATTCCCTTGGGTCCCTCACTCGGATCTCACCACTCTCTGATGTTACATGGTGTTTCTTGACTCCACACAAAATAACCTAATTACAAGGTCTATTTCTACTAGCTATAGAGAGTTTATGATAAAAGGAAATCATACTCTTAAACGTACAAGAATTACTTGTTCCACATAAATACTATTTCTTATTTATGACAAGTCTTCTTGTTAAGGAGAAATCTTTTTCCTTTAAGTACATGCCTTTCCTATTCTTCATGAAGGCAAACTCTTTTTCCTTTTCCGATTAGCACAAGAACTTCCAGAAGAATTACTTTCCTTTTCCGTTGAATATTTCCCGTTTCACACATGCTTATGATTGACTACAGTTCCGGTCACGGTTGGCCACCCGCTCCCTACACCGTTACAAGTCATCTGGAATGCACCGCGTTTCCTTCCGGAATCCATTCTTCAGTTCTCTTCTTCTATCTTCAAATCTCCCTCAAACACCACCTCTAACTTCCAAACGTTATCCCACGTCTCCAGGAAGTTTCACATCAGTTGAGTATCGTTTGGTTAATATCGGGTTCATTTGAGAATATGAGCCAAAACCTAACAATTCTCCCTTTTGGCTTGAATTCTCAAGACATTTGTCCACAGCCACAACTCTCATCACCGAGAATCAACATACCCCACCACAAGGTATAACCACTTAGGAACGAACCATCCTAAGATTTTTTTTTTGTTCGTTGTTCCGGCACCATGTCAAAATAACTTGCTGAAATTGTGGTGCAACTTCTCACGTCAGATTACCAGGGAGTTCATCAGCCATCGACATCTTTGTCCACCATACGCCTTGCGTCACTTTCTGACCAATACCTTGTGCACAATTATGGACCACTAGCAGCAACATATCATCTTCCATGGCCAGTGGGGAAAACTGCCAAAAGGATAAACATGTCCTTACATAACCCAACCCAATGAAAGAACTTTTGTCCTTGCATCACATACCTAGTGAAAGACTTGCTACTAGAACTGGGAGTGCTTTGCTGGATAATCCCCACACCACACTAGAGACTTCGAGCGTTCAATTTTTTTTAATAATACACATACATGAGTTTTTTTTTATCACCTTGTGTAACCCAGATTGGATCTCCATGACTCGTACTTGCCACCGTAAGCCAAACTTCTCCTTTATCTCTATTCTTCTTTTCATCTAACCCTACTGAGTTCGAAACCGCTTTCAAGACGTATCTTCATTGCTAAACCCATATTAGGCAACCATCATCATCATCCCAATACAACCAAGTCATTCATACGATCTCCCGTAAAGACTTGACAACGCCATCGCCAAACTATATGAGCCTCACCAAGTCCCCAAGCTCACAACGAGCTTTACATCATGACTCTCAGCTCAAAAACGCTCACAAGATCTTCACCAAATACCCCTCAATATCCCCCTAGGTCTCCCCTGAATATTCCATTGGGTCTCTCACCAGGATCTCACTACTCTCTGATGTTACATGGTGTTTCTTGACTCCACACAAAATAACCTAATTACAAGGTCTATTTATACTAGCTATAGAGAGTTTAAGATAAAATGAAATCCTACTCTTAAACATACAAGAATTACTTGTTCCACATAAATACTATTTCTTATTTATGACAAGTCTTCTTGTTAAGGAGAAATCATTTTCCTTTAAGTACATGACTTTCCTATTCTTCATGAAGGCAAACTCTTTTTCCTTTTCCGATTAACACAAGAACTTCCAGAAGAATTACTTTCCTTTTCTGTTGAATATTTCCCGTTTCACGTATGCTTATGATTGACTACGGTTCCGGTCACGGTTGGCCACCCGCTCCCTACACGGTTACAAGTCACCTGGAATGCACTGCGTTTCCTTCCGGAATCCATTCTTCAGTTCTCTTCTTCGATCTTCAAATCTCCCTCAAACACCATCTCCAATTTTCAAACGTTATCCCACGTCTCCAGGAAGTTTCATATCAGTTGAGTATCGTTTGGTTAATATCGAGTTCACTTGAGAATACGAGCCAAAACCTAACATGAACCGCCGTCGTTAATAGAATGAAGCGGCGGCAGTGGCTTGACGAATTTGGATAGGTTTTTTAGGAAAGGAAAAACGATGTCGTTATGTCATGACCGGCCATGTCGACACCTGTATGATGACATTCTATTCTGGGCACGTCGTCACCCAGCTGATGACTTTTTCTGAATATTGGGCCTAGGCTATTTTATGGGCCTGATTTAACGATATTTATGCCCAACATGAAAATTTTGAGGGAATCATGTATAGGTTTCGAAAATTTAATAACAATCTTTAAAGAGTGAGTTTTAAGATTATTCTCAATCTTAATAACTTAAGTTTTAATAGCACTTAAAGTATGGATCTAACAAAAATACTCTTAAAACACACTCAACAAAATAAGTCTAGTTCTTTTTTGTGTTTTTGAGACTTGTTTTTGTGTTTTTGAGACTTATTTTATATTTTCAAGACTCATTGGGAAAGAATAAAAATTTTCAAAAATAAAAATTGGGTCTTTTTCTTCATCGAAACCCCCATTGGAGATTGATTCGACCTCCATTGAAGGTCAAAGAGGCTGATTTTGACCTTCAATGGAGGTCTTTCATTTCCATTGATGGAGGACCATATCAATGGAGGTTTTTGAAAAAAAAAACCCTAAAAATAAAACAAACGTAATAAAATAATGAGATGAGGGTATTTTAGTCAATTGATGTCATTTAAATATAACTTATTAAACTAGTGATGCTCTCAAAATTCTACCAATAAAAAAGGTTATTTCCCACCATTTCCACGTTATATATATGTATGTGTGTGTGTGTATATATATATATATATATATATATATATATATAAAAGATTATAAATTACAGTAAATATCCACACACACAAAATAGATTAGAGCACCACACACACAAAATAGATTAGAGCATTTTCAATGTAAATATGTATTTTTGGAGTTTCTAAATAGTGCAATTTTTATTTATTATGGATCCACTTAAATATATATATATATATATATATATATATATATATATATATTATAACATCTCCAATGCAAAAATGGCTTGTACATGAATATTGTTGACATGACAACAATGTTAAGAGATCTGCTTCCTATGTGGCATAAATATGGACTTGATAGACAATCAACTTAAAATTTGGTCTCAAATGCTTCCGTTTAAAACACATTTTGTTTTAATAACGTGTCCAATTTTATTTTCTATTTTATTTTTTTATTTTATTTCCTTACAAAAAATAAATGAAAAATTAATGTCAATTTTAAATGTTTGCTGAATCAACCGAAAAAAGGGTTGTGCAACATGCCCTCTGAAAGTAGACGATCATGTTGACAATGTCTATTTTTTTTGCCACGTCAGCTTAAGGTTGAATATGCACAGTTGCATTGGAGACACAATTATTAACAGAATGTCTATTTATCCTACGTGGCATCTTTTTTTTTTTTCACAAGTCACACTTGCATTAAAGATGCTCTTAGAGAAATGCATATTCACATCTCCAATGCAATTATCTAAAATCCAATGTGCATCCATTTTATGACCAATCATAACAAAATAATTATTTTACTCTCTCTCATATTTTATTTTACAATTAAATGAGCTCTAATATTATTGGTGGAAAGAGTTAAAAATCATAGTCAACATTTCTAGGAAAGTTTCTAGAACTAGAGCATCTTCAATGCAAATATACATTTTTGGTTTATAATAGCATCTCCAATACACATATGCATTTTTGAGTTTCTAAATAGCGTTACATCAGCATTTTCATTCATTATGGACCCACTTATGAAGGAAAATTACAGAAATGCATATTCACAGCTTCAATGCAATTATCTAAAATCAATTATGCATTCACTTTATGATCAGTCATAATAAAACAATTATTCCACTCTCTCTCATATTTTATTTTTCAATTAAATGAGCTCTAATATTATTGGTGGAGAGAGTTAAAAATCATAGTCAGCAATTTTATGAGGGTTTTTAGAAGATCATCTCCGATGTAAATATGCATTTGTGGGTTTTTAACTAGTGACACATCAACATATTTATTGAATATGGATCTACTTTATCAAAAAAAATTATGAAATACATATTCTCATCTCCAATGCAATTATCTAAAATTATATATATATATATATATATATATATATATATTACTAATTATCTTAAAACATTTATTTCACTATTTCTTATCTTTTATTTTAAATCAAATATGTACCCGTTTTTGACCAATAATTTATCTCATTCTCTCCCCTATTTTATTTTACAATTAAATGAGGAATAATCTTATTGGTGAGAAAAAGTTAGAAATCCTAGTCAACATTTCTAAGAGAGTTTCTAGAATTAGAAACTCAATTCCATATTCGTTAACATTTTTTTTTGCCACATCACCTCCATATTAAAGTTAGATAATTGCATTGGAGATGGTTTTTCTTACTTTTTATCAATCTATCATATATGTCACTAGGGATGGGCATTTCCCCATGGGGCCCCATCCTCCATGGGCCCCCATTGGGTTTTGGGGGCAAATTTTGCCCCCATTGGGTTTTAGGGGTGGGGGTAGGGGCAAACTTGGCTCCCATTTTATAAATGGGGGAGGTGGTGGGGGGACCCTCCCCTAAACCCATTCCCCTATTTCCCCCCAAATATATATATATATATATATATATTATTTTTATTTATATTTATATAAAAGTTTTAATAATTCAAAAAAAAAATTATAATATTAACCTATGTTAGTAGTTAGTACTTAGTATATGAGTATTGATTGAAGATGTAAACTTTAAATTTGAAGTATTAGAACTATTTGTATTTATTTTGGATTTCTTTAAACCAATTATATATTTTATAACGAATATTTTGATTACTTTTTAGATTAAATATTTTAAAAAGTTCAAACAAGAGATTGAAATGAACGGATTCTAACTTTCGAATTCCGATTTTCAGATTGAAAATTGAAAATTTAGAATTGAAAATGAAAATGAAAATAAATGAGGGAAATGAGGTTTGGGGTGGATGAGGGGGAACATCCCCCCAAAATGTCCCCACCCCCAGTCCCCCCAAATGAATTTTAGGGGAGGTGGTGGGGGAAGGGTTGAGAAATGGGGGTGGGGGTGAGGGGACCCTCCCCCACCCCATTGGCCCCCACTCCCATCCATATATGTCACTCAATTTTATCCAAATACATATTTGCATTGGAGATGCTCAAATTAGAAACTTAACTTCATATTTTCTATTTTTTTTTTGTCACATCATCTCCATATTGCAGTTAGATAATTATATTGGAGAGGGGTTTTCTAACTTTATATATATATATATATATATATATATATATTCTATGTGGCACTCAATTTTCTCTAAATGTATATTTGCATTCAAGATGCTCTTATAAATCACGGTAACATCCTTCAGAAAAAAAAAGTAACAAGATTTATATATTATTTAGATGAAAATACCTATAATAATTCAATTTAATAAGTAAGAAATTTTGATATAATAAACAAGTAGTCAAAGTTTTTTTTATAAAAATAATCATTAATAATTTATAACATTTTCATAAACATTTTATCTTATTTTGGTACATTAATCTTCCTACCTTTCTCCCTATCTCTCTTGCCTACTATTTATCATAGAAATTATTACTTTTTTCAAATGGAATCTTGAATTATCAAACTTGATAATTGCTATAAAAGTGATAATTAGACTTGATAATCTAGAATCACGCACCAAAAACTATACGAGATTTAGAATCTAAAACCTTATGTTATTTATCATCTTCTATATCTTATGATTGTGTTAATACGGTTAATCTTCTAGATCTTCTACATGATAGATCTTTAAAACAATTCTTTAAAAATGTGATACTCTTGCACTCAAAACCTCTTAGTGTAGAAATGAACATATCATTGGGTCAATCTTATTTTTATTAAATTGGTATAACAATTCAATAAAGAAGTATTTTTTTTTAATCGGATGGGGTTAGAGCATCATATTGTGCTAAATTCCAATGTTATAATTTAGCATAGAGTACAAAAACCATACTCCAATGCAGTACTAAATTTGACACAATAATAAATGTTCATTTTTAATTACTTGGCACATAGTATAATATATATCAAATTTGGCACAACAATAAATATTTTTTTTAATTACAAAATATCATTATATATATATATATATTTAAAATAATTTAAATTTAATATATATTGATAATATTTTAATCAAAAACTATTTCATCTGTAACTATTCTATGAATACATTAATTGTAAGTTTTGACTTTTATAATTTTAATTAATAAAATAATAAAAATAGCATTATAAATAGAATTGCATTGGACCACAATACTAAATTGATGTATCAAATATAATATTTTGCTCTTTTTTATATCAAATTTAGTATTGGTATTGAAACTTGCATTATAGATAGTCTTAGTGGATTACTCTATTATCACCCATAAAATCTCTCCATTTTTTTTTTTCCAGTCGTCTACACCTCCTCTTTACTTTTTGTTAAATTTTAATCACAATATAACTCTTTAAAAGAAATCACAAGTTTTTAAGAAAGAATGACAAAACTTTGAATTATTTTGGTAGAGATCACTGATTACATGGATATGAAAAATATTAACTTGTGAACATGTTTTGTAGAAAGGATCCAAACTGTCATCTTTTGTTTGGAGAGGAAGAGGGTTGTTGAAATAGAGACATGATGAGTTGATTACTATATAGCAAAATATCAATTGGGTATATAGTAATTTCATTTAGATTGTATATAGTAATAATAAAATATCTTAAAAAAAGGACGTGGGGAGATTTTATAGGTAGCAGCATAACCTGTTATTCTCATATTCCATTATGATTCCTTTTTGAAATCATCACCTAGTAAAATCTTAAATTGAATTCCAACTTAAAATTAAATAGTAATAAAATTTGTCACAAGATAAAAAAAAAATGTTTAAATTGAGATCAACAATAATTCTACCTAGAATGAGTGATCAGAAATCAGAATGTATAAAAAAAATCAATTAAAACTAAAATTAAAATTTTCATTAAAACAAAACAATCATCTACTAATTTTAATTAGTAGTAAAAATCCACTGCTCTAAAACAAAGACATCAATATGAAAACAAAAATAGAGAATTATGATTCACTCTTAACCACCAGTGGCAGTTGATGTTAAAAAAAAAACAGAAAAAAAAAAGTCAATGACGGTCTTTTCCTTTAAGCTTTCTAATGGCAGCCTTCTTCTTCTTGCTCTTCTCAACGATTCTTCTCATCTTCTGTTTTCCTTTGGTAATCTCCTCAACCAGTAACCCCTCATATGCTTCTTCTTCTTCCGGTTCTCCACTGTCTCCCTCTTTCTTTTTAACTTCATTTTTCATCAAAACAACCGTCTCCGATCTGGAAGCAGCTCCTCCTCCCTTCTCTCCACTGCCGTTCCTCCGCCGCCTGCTTTCATGCACCTTCCAGTCATCGCCTTCTGCTTCATCATTGGTTGTTGAGTGGCAGGAGGGCATGAGGAGAGTATTAATGATATTCTTCCGATTCTCAATTTCTTGGATCCTGTCCTTTGTCTTCATCTTCATCTTCATCTCCCTCTCCGCTGCCTTTTTGGTAAGCTTCGACAAGTCCACCTCCCCATCCTCGTCGCACAAGAGCGTGAACAAGTTCCCGTACGCACCCATCACCGATCCGATGACGACAGACTTTCTTCGGCTGAAATTAAAAATTAACGAAAATCTGATTTCTAGGGTCGATAATCGTAGTCCTCGTCGGATTATATTATCTTAATTCAAATTATTGAATTGATGATATTGAAAAAATTCAAAAATCCAACTCCTCACATTATCTCATTCAAACAATCAAACATTCAGACCTATGCTTTGTCGGTTTTTTACTTTTATATACTAAATGCACCCCCCATATATTTGTAACTACACGCAATTATTAAATGGGGTGAATTCATAAAGAGCCAAAAAGTTTATCAGTTTATTGTTTTTAACCACAAAATTTATTTTTATTGTTTTCGTCAGTTTTTACCACTTCTGGACAAAAAAGTCCTTAAGTTTGAAATTCAAAAAAAAAAAAAAAAAATTAAAAAGTTAAAATAAAGTTGTCTGTCGTGAAAACGACATATCACTTTTTAGGGTTACAGTAAAAAAAAAGAGAAAGAGAGAGAGAGGAAGAGAAGAGAAGCCCTCGCTGCCGCTCGCCGTCGCTGCCGCTCGCCGTCGCTGCCGCTCGCCTTCGCTGCCGCTCGCCGTCGCTGCCGCTCGCCTTCGCTGCCGCTGGCCTTCGCTGCCGCTCGCCTTCGCTGCCGCTGGCCTTCGCAGCCGCTCGCCGTCTCTGCCGCTCACCTTCGCTGCCGCTCGCCGTCTCTGCCGCTCGCCTTCGCAGCCGCTCGCCTTCGCAGCCGCTCGCCTTCGCAGCTGCTCGCACGTCGCTGCAGCTCGCCTTCGCAGCCGCTCGCACCTCTGTCACCGTCGCTGCTGCTCACCGTCGATTCGAATAGTTCTTACCGTCGCTGCGTCGCCATCACTGTCAGTCGCCGTCGATTTCCGTCGATCGCCACCAGTCGCACCTCTGTCCCAATCGGTCGATCGCCTCTGTCTGGAGTCCGAATCTGAAGGTTTATTGTTTAACTGACACTTATTTTTTTAATTTCAAATTATGTTAACTTACTTGATTGCTTCTCTGGTTGTAATTATTTATTGATTTATTGATTATCTTTTCTGTCTTCAAATGGTTTCTGGGTTTGTTTGTATTTAGGTTTTTTTTTAATTGGATTGCTTGTCAATAAATTTTAAAATGCTGAAAGTCACTTGGCTTGTTCATCACTGGAAAGTGGAAACTCATTTATTTTTCCATCTATTTATCTTTCACCCGAACCTCATGGGTGTCAATGTAATTTCCCCCCTTTTGAAATTTCAACTTAGAGAGCTGACAGAATTTAATCCTGTAATTTGTTTGTACTAACATGTAACTTATTTATACTAGCATGTAACTTGTTTGGACTGGCATGTAACTTGTATTCAATTAACTTGTTTATACTATCATGTAATTTGTTTATACTGGCATGTAACTTGTTTGTAGTGGCATGCAACTTGTTTGTACTGGCATGTAACTTTTTTTATACTGGGATGTAACTTTTTTTAATACACACTAATGCATTTATTTATTTGATTTTGTAGATGGAGAACATAAATTATGCCGATTTTCTCATAAAACGGAGGAGTTCGTGGATAAAAAAATCCACCACCAACTTATACTGCAATTTAAATGGTCTCCCTGATATTGTAAAGGTTCTCCAAAAAGTTGGAGAACTACAAGAGTTGCGGAAGACCTGTTTTGGGCACCTACTCGGTTTCCCTAAAGAGTTGACTTTTTCTGCCGGGGTACTTCATAACTTGCTATTGAGGCAGATACATGTACCCGGTGTAACCGGAGCAAATGAGTTGCATTTTTTAGTTGGTGGTAAACTGGCGAAATTCTCACAAAGGGAGTTTTGTTTGGTTACGGGGCTAAAATTTGGGGTGATGTCGGACATATTCTTGAAACCGTATGCTGCCACTAAAGATGGGATCCATGTTAGGTATTTTGCGAATAATGAGAATATACGACTTACAGACGTATGGGCAAGGTTTATGGCTGGGGGATTTGATCAACCAAAGGATGGTCTGAAGATGGCCCTAGTATTGATCGCGAACAACGTGTTGTTCGGTCAAGATCTTAGGAGGAAAGCCACATTATGGCTTTTTCAAATGGTGGAGGATTTAGAAGCCTTCAGTTCTTTTCCATGGGGGAGTTATGTGTATATGATGACAATCCACTACCTACGACAAGGATTTCGGTCCGCAAATGCACCATTGAAGCACATCGCGCACTATAACTTGTACGGTTTCCCTTGGGCATTAGAGGTGAGATTTCAAATATTATATTAATGCATTTCTCCATAACTTGATTTTTTTGTACAAATATTTGAAGTTTGTTAAAATTTTAGATATGGGCAATGGAAGCTTTCGGATCGTTGATTGATTTGGTGGGGAAAAACTTAGGCCACAGACATCCTCGTTTGAAGAATTGGAGAATATTTAAGAGGCCTCACGATTTCTTTGGGAAATTTGCAAAGTATGAAAAAGAAGTGGCAGATGGAAAGGTTCGTAACTTGAATTTATCCTGGCATGTAACTTCAAATTAAACTAGCATGTAACGTGCATCATGTAACAATACTGGAATTTATTTTGGAACTTGTGTGTCAACTGTGAAATATGTTCTAACTGGCATGTAACTTGAATTTGCACTGTCATGTAACTTGAATTTGCACTGGCATGTAACTTGTGGCATGTAACTTGTGGCATGTAACATCACTGGAATTTGTTTTGGAACTTGTGTGTCAGCTGTGAAATATGTTCTAACAGGCATGTAACTTGATTTTAGTCTGGCATGTAACTTGAATTTAGCCTGGCATGTAACTTGCATCATGTAACAATACTGGAATTTATTTTGGAACTTGTGTGTCAACTGTGAAATATGTTCTAACTGGCATGTAACTTGAATTTGCACTGTCATGTAACTTGATTTTGCATTGGCATGTAACTTGAATTTGCATTGGCATGTAACTTGTGGCATGTAACATCACTGGAATTTGTTTTGGAACTTGTGTGTCAACTGTGAAATATGTTCTAACTGGCATGTAACTTGATTTTAGCCTGGCATGTAACTTCAATTTGTCCTGGCATGTAACTTGATTTTAGCCTGGCATGTAACTTGAATTTATCCTGGCATGTAACTTCAAATTGAACTAGCATGTAACTTGCATCATGTAACAATACTGAAATTTATTTTGGAACTTGTGTGTCAACTGTGAAATATGTTCTAACTGGCATGTAACTTGAATTTGCACTGTCATGTAACTTGAATTTGCACTGGCATGTAACTTGTGGCATGTAACTTGAAATTGGCATGGCATGTAACTTCAATTTGTCCTGGCATGTAACTTGATTTTAGCCTGGCATGTAACTTGAATTTATCCTGGCATGTAACTTCAAATTGAACTAGCATGTAACTTGCATCATGTAACAATACTGGAATTTATTTTGGAACTTGTGTGTCAACTGTGAAATATGTTGTAACTGGCATGTAACTTGAATTTGCACTGTCATGTAACTTGAATTTGCACTGGCATGTAACTTGTGGCATGTAACATCACTGGAATTTGTTTTGGCACTTGTGTCAGTTGTGAAATATGTTCTAACAGGCATGTAACTTGATTTTAGTCTGGCATGTAACTTGAATTTAGCCTGGCATGTAACTTGCATCATGTAACAATACTGGAATTTATTTTGGAACTTGTGTGTCAACTGTGAAATATGTTCTAACTGGCATGTAACTTGAATTTGCACTGTCATGTAACTTGAATTTGCATTGGCATGTAACTTGTGGCATGTAACATCACTGGAATTTGTTTTGGAACTTGTGTGTCAGCTGTGAAATATGTTCTAACTGGCATGTAACTTGATTTTAGTCTGGCATGTAACTTGAATTTAGCCTGGCATGTAACTTGCATCATGTAACAATACTGGAATTTATTTTGGAACTTGTGTGTCAACTGTAAATATGTTCTAACTGGCATGTAACTTGAATTTGCACTGTCATGTAACTTGAATTTGCATTGGCATGTAACTTGTGGCATGTAACATCACTGGAATTTGTTTTGGAACTTGTGTGTCAACTGTGAAATATGTTCTAACTGGCATGTAACTTGATTTTAGCCTGGCATGTAACTTCAATTTGTCCTGGCATGTAACTTGATTTTAGCCTGGCATGTAACTTGAATTTATCCTGGCATGTAACTTCAAATTGAACTAGCATGTAACTTGCATCATGTAACAATACTGGAATTTATTTTGGAACTTGTGTGTCAACTGTGAAATATGTTCTAACTGGCATGTAACTTGAATTTGCACTGTCATGTAACTTGAATTTGCACTGGCATGTAACTTGTGGCATGTAATTTGAAATTGGCATGGCATGTAACTTGAAATTGGCCTGGCATGTAACTTCAATTTGTCCTGGCATGTAACTTGATTTTAGCCTGGCATGTAACTTGAATTTATCCTGGCATGTAACTTCAAATTGAACTAGCATGTAACTTGCATCATGTAACAATACTGGAATTTATTTTGGAACTTGTGTGTCAACTGTGAAATATGTTGTAACTGGCATGTAACTTGAATTTGCACTGTCATGTAACTTGAATTTGCACTGGCATGTAACTTGTGGCATGTAACATCACTGGAATTTGTTTTGGCACTTGTGTCAGTTGTGAAATATGTTCTAACAGGCATGTAACTTGATTTTAGTCTGGCATGTAACTTGAATTTAGCCTGGCATGTAACTTGCATCATGTAACAATACTGGAATTTATTTTGGAACTTGTGTGTCAACTGTGAAATATGTTCTAACTGGCATGTAACTTGAATTTGCACTGTCATGTAACTTGAATTTGCATTGGCATGTAACTTGTGACATGTAACTTGAAATTGGCCTGGCATGTAACTTGAAATTGGCCTGGCATGTAACTTCAATTTGGCCTGGCATGTAACTTGATTTTGGCCTGTCATGTAATTAATTTCATTTTTGTTTATATCAATACTTCAAATAATGATGAAACTTTTGTTAATTGTACAACATGTTGTGTTGGAGGAATTACATCCAACCGACGATGAAAAGACACAGCCTTACTTGGTTGGTGTTGACACAGATTTGTCAGAGGGTCCACAGTTTATAGCACTCAATGTTGAATTAGACGATGGTGAGACACAGCCTAACGATGATGTTGATGATGATGGTAATGAAGATGGTAATGATAGTGGTAATGATGGAAGTCAGTCACGACCTCAACAAAACAAGCAAAAACCGGTGAAGAGGAAGGTGTCACCTCATAAACAAAAAATGCCAGCAAGGACCAAAAGGCAACGTACATCTCCAGGCATGTCACCGGTAAGTCAATACCTGACCGATGGTAATTGTGCTAAGATAAATACCTACCAATATTAATTGTTTGTTTCTTTCAAAACTTTAGGTGGGTGATGACTCGACAGACTCTTCTCGAATAATGAGGGAAGTAATGAGTGTAATGTCAGATCAATTTGAAGACATTGTGAAGGAGATTAAGAAGGAGATTTCGGCAATGGAGGATCGCCTAAACGCACGCCTTACCCGTGTGGAGGCAAGTTTGGCTCAACTTGTTAATCAACATCGTCAGGTAACTAATTATGACATTGTTTTAACGGTCATGTAACTTCGTTATGTAGTAGCCATTTTTTGTAACTAGGTCATGACATTGAATTTTTTGTGCCACAGAGTACCCCTGAAGTGCAAGAGGACTATGTGGGGGGTCATAATGTTGGTGGGGAGGGTACCGTTGGAGAAGGGGTTGGTGAGGGGGATGCTAACCGTACTGAGGCGTTTGATGGGGGTAATGGTACTGTTGGAAAGAGGGTTGGTGAGGGTGATGCTACTCTTACTGAGGCGTTTGATGGGGGTGATGGTACTGTCGGAAAGGGGGTTAGTAGGGGTGATAATGACCAAGGTGGACCTGATAGTACCCTTGGTGGGGGTGATGGTACCTTTACTGAGGGGATTGTTGGGGGTGATGATACCCTTAGTGAGGGCCTTCAGATTGTGGTCCATAACATTTTGCTTCAGGAGGGAATAGTGGTGCAGTCCCATCCCCCATCTGAGGACGACTCAACTATGGTAGACTACCTCGCTGTAAAGAATGAGCGTGAGCAGCGTTTGAAGATTACATCTCGCTACATGAATTCACCCTACATTGACCCTTTCCAAGCGCCTGACAAGGAAAAACAAAAGTTAAAGACAGACTATTCACGTTTTAAAAGAAGCAGAAAAGAAGCAGCGTAAGTCTCTGTATACATTAACCTTTTTCATACAATCATTTTGGTTTATAATAACTTGTAAGTTAAAAATGTTGACTGTTCAACACAGGTTGAACGTCGGTACAGACTACTATGCAACAAAACAATTCTTTGTGGAGATGGAATCTCCAACATGTTGGTTGTCTAATGAGGTTAGTGATTTGGCGATATATAATTCTGTAACATCATTGACATTTCTGTGAAGAACTTACTTCCATACAAAATTATTGAAAAGTAATAATTTTTATTAATATATATCTTCATGTAGCATATCGACGCGTATATGAGCTTGTTATGTAAGCAAAGACGGTTGAAACCTGATATTTACAAATCAGACGTTGCAGTGCTATGCTCGGACTTCTTCGTAAGGACTTTATAATAATTATTTTTTTCCTATATTCCGTTGACAAAAATTTATACATATAGTAAGAAAATATGTTTATTTTGTAGGCAAAGTTGTGCGAGGAATGGAAGAAATTCCAACCGTATGAGGATGCACCATTGACAGGTGAATTCGATGCACCGTCGTATAAATGTCCAACAGATTGGTTGTTGTATGCATCGGGTGACAAGCCTGGATGGGGAACATGTTGGTCATCTGTTCGATATGTAAGTACTGTTTCACATGTTATATAAACAAATACATTGAACACCACTCATTTTTTTAATCCTTTCTTGCAGTTGTTGGTCCCATGTGCGGTTGGGGATCCAGATGGACATTGGATCTTATGTGTAATTGATTTGGAGAAACGAACTGTTTGCATTTATGATCCATTACACCGTCAGAAGAAGATTCCCACTCGTAGGAAGCAACTCACCCCACTTCTTCGTTTCATTCCAGTCATTCTACAGGAGTCCGGGTATTATCAGCAAAAAGGCATACAACCCAATGGGTCAATGTTTACTGTTCAACAATCAATTCCGAAAAAGTTACCCGCACAAATGGACAATGATAGTTGTGGCGTTTTCATATGTCGATACACAGACATGTTGATGCGTCATAAAAGTTTTTGGGGATGGGGAACCAAGAATGTCCCCGGGTTTAGGGAGGAAATGGCACTAGAGATATTTGCAAATAGTGTAGCATCAGATTGATAACTTTGTTGGTACATCATCATTGTTTTTGATGTTCTTGAAATGTATGGAGTTGTTTACATTGTCAACTGCATAAGTTCTTAAAATGTATGAAGTTTACTGTCAAAATCAATAGTAACCGGCATGTAACTTGTAACTTGCAGCATGAACTTAAATACTGTAATTTGTTTTCAGTTTTTAAATATACTGGCATGTAACTTCAATTTGGCATGGCATGTAACTTCAATTTGGCCTGACATGTAACTTCAAAATGCACTAGCATGTAACTTGCAGCATGTAAAAATACTGGAATTTGTTTTCAGTTTTTTAAAAATACTGGCATGTAACTTCAATTTGGCCTGGCATGTAACTTCAAAATGCACTAGCATGTAACTTCAAAATTGGCCTGGCATGTAACTTCAAAATGCACTAGCATGTAACTTCAAAATGCACTAGCATGTAACTTGCAGCATGTAAAAATACTGGAATTTGTTTTCAGTTTTTTAAAAATACTGGCATGTAACTTCAATTTGGCCTGGCATGTAACTTCAAAATGCACTAGCATGTAACTTCAAAATTGGCCTGGCATGTAACTTCAAAATGCACTAGCATGTAACTTGTAATTACACTGGCATGTAACTTGCAGCATGTAAAAATACTGGAATTTGTTTTCAGTCTACAAAAATACTGGCATGTAACTTCAGTCTTTAAAAATACTTGAATCTTACTTCATAAAATCTAAAATACAAAATATAAGAATTACAACATCATTGCTAATACCTACGTCGTACCACCAACGTCTGATGTCAATGGACATTTCTGTGAATTGTGGCCTTCTTCTCCACATTTCCTACACATGTACGGTCTACGTGGTCGCTTCGATGTTGAAGATGTTGCAGATGGACATGGTTGAGGAGCCTGACATGGTTGAGGATTCTTACAATTCTGTCGGTTGTGACCGGATTTTTTACAAATCGTGCAATTTCTGGTCTTTCCATTTCCATGCTCCCCGGCAGATTTAAATCTTTTCTTTTTTGGCCTTCCTGCTTGTGCACGAAAAGGAGGCGGATGAACAACCTTTGATCGCATATCTTGAGGAATATTCCATTCACTAGGATGCCCAACAGGGAAGATGTTCCCGGAATATGCTTCAAGCCAACTAGTAGTTTTGTAGCAATCCCCACAAAAATCTGGAAAAGGCTTCTTTGCATACCTACAAAATTATAGATTATGAGTAATTAAATGAATCACATTTCCTAAGATGCTAAGATGCAATGGGACAAAAGGATAATAACCTTATTGCGGCTAATGCATGGCGACATGGCAATTTATCAACTTGAAATTTCGTACAGCTACAAGTCTTTTCAGAAAGGTTCACCAAACCATCTTTATTTCCATCCTTCACATTGAAGTTAACCGAATCAATTGGACGAACCGTGTACTTTTCTGAATCTTTATTTCTTTCTTTTATTAATTCAGTGGCCCATGGAGTCAATTGTGTCCGGGTTTTTTCAGCCTTTGTACGGCGCTTATAAAACCATTTCTGGAGCATCTCTCTAATAAACTCAACCATGGTTGTTATTGGCATTTGGCGAGCATGTACCAAACATGAGTTCATTGACTCGGCAATGCTTGAGGTCATCAACCGATAACGCCTAACAGGAGAGTAAGCACGAGACCACCTTTCGGGCCCAACATTCATTAAATCTTCGAATGCTACCCTATTAACCTTCATCATCTCCAACATCACTTCCTTGAAATCAGCTTTCCGGTAAGCCTTCCATGCTTGTTTGAAAAGAAGACTCACATCTTTCCTTTTGTAATCATTTTTTATGTTTTGAGCCATGTGAAACACACAATATCCATGCGGTACATTAGGGTACACTTTCTCCATTGCAGCCTTGATTCCGAGGTGGCGGTCGGAAATGATCATGCAATCCTTAGGACTACCAATAGCATTTTTAAGCTCATTTAAGAACCAAGTCCATGACATTTCATCTTCAACGTCGCCAAACCCATATGCCAAAGGAAAAACCTGGTTGTTTGCATCCAAACATATAGCTACAAACATAATACCAGAAAATTTACCCTTCAAATGAGTACCATCAATGGCAATAACTGGCCGAATCACGGTATGAAATCCATGAAGTGATGCGGCATGGGCAATGAACAAATATTCAAACTGATTTGCAACATTTGTCTTCATTGTAGTAATAGTCCCTGGATTTACTTCTTTCAATCGATGACAGTAAGCAGGCAACAGTTTGAATGATTCTTCAGGAGGACCAAAAACAGAAGCCTCTGCATGATCCTTTGCCCTCCAAGCCTTTGTATACAACAAATGAAGTCCATGATCCACTTGCATTTCTACCATTATGTCTTTGGGTTTTAGAGAGTGGCCGTGTACTTGCAACTTTGGTGCTAATAGTTCGCCGACAGTCCAAGAATTTGCTTGTCGAAGACGTGCGTGGAAACCATCGATATTGCAAGTATGATCCTTCAGGAACATTCGAACCACCCAATATTCTCCTTTTTGCATCTTAAATGCACGTAATTGGAATTCACACTCGCCATCCTTACATCCGGCCTCATAACGTGTCTTGCTAGATCTTCTAATCCGGACTTCAAATTGCTCCTTCAAAGCATACATATGCAACATTCGCTTCAGATCTTTCTTGCATTGAAATATTTTACCCTTGTATAACCGGCCATCATCTGAAATCGATTCCTCCGTGCTAATGGGTTCGAACGAATACCTTTCGGATCCTGGAATAATCCAAGCTCGTGGGGAAGCATTTTCACAACTTTGATCAACACCGTCACCCAATCCATCCTCTCGAAAGGAATCACCACTAAATGTAGCAAAACCCGATGGACCAGCACATCCATATCCTCCAACACTCCCAGCACCAGAACCCACACTATGATTGCAATCTTCATCTCCATGACTACCTCTGTCAATATCGGGTATCGAGCTATCATCCCTATTATCGGTGTCTGATGACTCACTGTTCTCTTCATCATCAATGGTTTCATCATTACATACAATTGGGTCTAACATTGGAATGGACCCACATGCTGCCAGTTGCCGAAGAAACCCGCCATACACGGGTTGTGGAGTAGGTAGGTTACATTGTTGAAGAAACGTTGAATGTACTAGGTTGTCATCTTCCTCCAATATAGTACCATTCTGCACACAATGTGTTGCTACCTTCTTCGAAACGGTAACATAAACCTCAGGTAATAGCTTATCTTCATCCATCATACATGACACGTCTTTGTCATTCTCAATTCTCGGACGGGCAGTACCAGTAGTCGTAAAGGCCAACGAGCATAATTCTAGGGTAGACCTATGAGCGTCAACTTTAGCAACGTCTTGAACCAACTTCACCAAGTCATCATAAGTCAAACCGATAGGAACATGGACCCACTTTGTCATACCACCCTCGTAACAATTGGCCGCCCAACTTCCACCGTGATGGATGACCAATTTCTTTGCACCCATATTCCTGCATGTCAAGTATTTACATGAAACATTTAAACTGGCTGGGAACTGACATGTAACATGGGTACAAAAAATTACAAATACACTATCATGTAACTTTAAAATAAACTGGCATGTAACTTTAAATACACTATCATGTAACTTAGAAATACACTATCATGTAACCTACAAATACACTATCATGTAACTTAGAAATACACTATCATGTAATTTAGAAATACACTAGCATGTAACTTACAAATACACTAGCATGTAACATGGGAACAAAATATCACAGTAGTAGGTTTCGCTCTAAACTTACAAATACACTATCATGTAACTTAGAAATACACTATCATGTAACTTAGAAATACACTAGCATGTAACTTACAAATACACTAGCATGTAACCTGGGAACAAAATATCACAGTAGTAGGTTTCGCTCTAAACTTACAAATACACTAGCATGTAACTTACAAATACACTATCATGTAACTTACAAATACACTACACTATCATGTAACTTACAAATACACTATCATGTAACTTACAAATACACTACAATATCATGTAACTTACAAATACACTATCATGTAACTTACAAATACACTACACTATCATGTAACTTACAAATACACTATCATGTAACTTACAAATACACTAGCATGTAACTTTAACATAAACTAGCATGTAACTTGGGAACAAAATATCACAGCAACTGGTTTCACTCTAAATTGAAACCGATCTCTTTAACTTCATATCAAACATAATGATCCTTGTAAAAAACAAGTGGGTAAGAGATACATACCGTTGAAAAACGTTGTTTGGCTTCGGATGGTGGTGTCTTTGCCCAGAAATTTCAGCTTCGGATGGTGGTGTTTTTGCCCAGAAATGTCAGCTTCGAATGGTGGTTTTGCCCAGAAATTTCAGCTTCAGATGGTGGTGTTTTTGCCCAGAAATATCAGCTTCGAATGGTGGTGTTTTTGCTCAGAAATGTCAGCTTCGAATGGTGGTGTTTTTGCCCAGAAATGTCAGCTTCGAATGGTGGTTTTGCCCAGAAATTTCAGCTTCGAATGGTGGTTTTGCCCAGAAATTTCAGCTTCAGATGGTGGTGTTTTTGCCCAGAAATATCAGCTTCGAATGATGGTGTTTTTGCTCAGAAATGTCAGCTTCGAATGGTAGTGTTTTTGCCCAGAAATTTCAGCTTCGAATGGTGGTGTTTTTGCCCAGAATTTTCAGCTTCTTGCCCACAAAATTTCAGCTTCAGATTGAAGATTTCAACAGTAAAAGAGTGTATGTTTTCGTGAGAGAGAGGGAGAGTGAGCTAAAAATTTCGTGAGAGAGAGAGAGAGAGATCTGAAAATTTTAGTGAGAGAAAGGGAGGGTGAGCTGAAAATTTCGTGAGAGAGAGGGAGAGAGATCTGAAAATTTTGGGTGGAAAACAAATTGGAGGGATTTGGAAATAAGAGAACTTATTTTTGGGGGGAAATATTGAAAGAAGTAAAGACAAAATAAGGCTATATTTGGAAGTTCAAGCATAAAAATGATAAATATAATCAAAAATATATATTTGGCTAAAAACAATAAACTCATATATTTTATGAGTATTTCTTGCAATTTCCTCTTATTAAATAGATCAATGACTATAAAGTTTTAATACACAAAACAATAAAGCAACATATTATGGTTAGACATGACGCCGGTTCAGTTCGAACCGGAGAACCGAACCGGAACCGGCGTCAGAAAACCAAAACCGGAATCGGAAAAATCGGTTCCAGTTCCAGAACCGGTCCGGCCAGTTCCAGAACCGGTCCTGCCGGTTCCGGTTCGTTTTAATGAAGAACCGGCCGGTTCGAACCGGACCAGAACCGGCGGTTCGGTTCCGATTCGAACCGCCCGGTTCCTCTTTTAATTTTTTTTTAAAACGAACCGTTGGGCCTCCAACGGTTCAACTTTTTTTTTTTTTAATTTTCTTTTTCATTTTCTTTTCTATAAATACCCCTACCCCTCCATTCATTTTTCCTCACCCCAATTTCCTCAGTTCTCTCTAATTCTCAATTCTCAAACTCCAAGTCTCCAAGTTTCCAATTTATATTATTTGCAATTACTAAGTTAGTAAGTTTCCAATTTATTTTATTTACAATTACTAAGTTTCTAATTTTATTTTATTTGCAATATTTCTTATTTCCAATTTATTTAATTTTCAATTAGTCAATTACTAAGTTTCCAATTTCATTTATTTACAATTTATTTTATTTGCTATATTCCAATTTATTTTATTTGCAATTTATTTTATATCCAATTTATTTTATTTACAATATATTTTATTTGCAAATTGCAATTACTAACTACTAAGTTTCTAATTTTCTTCCAAATTTATTTCCAACCATTTAATCATTTTTTAAATCAATTTTTTAACATTTTTTGTTCAAGGAATTTTACAATTCAATTTTTAAAATGGCAAGTGGAAGTGGTGACGCTCCTAGACGCTCCATTTCGATGAAAGGTAAGGGTCGTATGACGGATAATCTCGGTCATGACGACCGTGCCTATCACGAGTATCTACAACAACAAGTCTATGCTGAAGACTTAGGCCTAAACTTTCCTCAATCTCATTCTCATCCCTCTCTTAGAATTTTTGAACTCGATCTCAATGTCACCCCCATTTTGACAAGCCAATCAGAAAATATGCCTGATCTTGGCCATGATGGTGATGGCCCTGATCCCAACCCACATCAAGATTTTGATTTTGATCCACATATGGAAGAAAAGTTACCGAAGCAGGTCAAATCTGATCTCTTCGTACTCCATATGAAGAAAGTTACGCATGAAGATGGAAGCACAGTAGTGATTTACAATTACTGCAAAAAAGTATTTAAATGGCACAAATCTGGAGGATATGGCACATATCGGAAGCATATAACGAACTCACATCCAGATGCACAGGCCAAATCGAGTTCACAAGCTCAAATTCTCAGGTACGCTACCCTTAACCAACAATTATTTAAATATAGTGATGCAAAAAATAGAGAAGAATTAGCTAGAATGGTTGCAGTAGAACACTTACCATTTAGTTTTGGTGAAAAGGTTGGTTTTAATAATTATTGTCAACGAGCATTAAATCCTGCTGCATGTCGTGTTCCTAGAACCACGCTCACAGAAGCACTTGAAAACATTTATGAAAAAGAAAAGAAAATGTTGGAAATTTTTTTAGAAAAATATAATGGCCGTGTTTCCGTATGTGCCGACATATGGAGTGATCATTGGCGAATGCATTCATACATAGGTGTCACTTGCCATTATATGGATAATGCATGGGCTATCCAAAAAAGAATTCTTGCATTTAGAGTTTTTGATGATAAACACACTGCTGCTAATATTTTTAGACATCTTAGAATTATTTTCACAGAGTATAAAATTGAGAACAAAATTTTGGCAATTGGTTTTGATAATGCTTCTAACAATACTGATGCTATTCCTGCTTTAATTGAATTATGCAAACCTTATCTTGGTGGTAAATTTTTTCATCAAAGATGTGCATGCCATGTTTTCAATTTATGTGTTCAAAAAGGATTAAAAACTCTTGAACAGTTTATTCAACCTATTAAAGATGCCCTCTATTTTTTGTGGAAACATCTTTCTGTAATGAAATTATGGGCAGCATATTGTAAACAAAATGGTAAGCGTGCCATTAGATTTCCTCGTGATGTTCCAACACGTTGGAATTCTACTTATAAATTGCGTGCTAGAAGTTATGAATATAGGGATTTATTAGTTACTTTTATTCAATATCATGTTAGTCACATTAATCTTTATCAAAGTCATTGGGATGCTTGTAGCAATGTTTGTGGTTTGTTAAAAGTTTTTTATACTGCTACTAACAATTTATCTGGTGTTTATTATCCTACAACTAATTTATTTATTATTGAGAGTCTTAATATTGCTGGTGCATTTGCTCATTATGAATCCGACTCAGAATTACATGAGTCTGTTACTGCTATGAAGGATAAATGGTTAGAATATTATAAGGAGTTTCCAAATATTTATTTGATTGCCTTGTGTTTTGATCCACGTTGTAGATTAGAAAGTTTGCCTGATTATCTTTCTGTTTATTATGAACAAGGTTTAAAAATAGATTATGATGTTGATATGTGTTGTGCTAGGGTTAAGACATTATTGTGTGAATTATATGATGAATATATTAAAGTTTACGATCCATCACTGAACATAGATGTTCCACAAACTCAAAATGTATCTCGTTCATCATCATCATCATCCTCTAGATTTGTTAATTTAGGGTATAATCTTTTATCAAAAAAAACCAAAAAATTACGAGTTTCTTCTTCATCAAGCTCCACCACATATTCCGAGCTTGAATCTTATCTAAGTACCTCTTTTGGGTTCATAGAAGACACCGAAGATAAAAATTTTGATATCCTACACTGGTGGAAAGAGCATGAAAGGTACTTTCCAATCTTGGCTATGATAGCCAAACAAATCCTTTCAACACCAGTTTCTACGGTGGCGGTAGAACAACAGTTCAGTGCCTGTGGAAATATTTTAGACTCAAAACATTCCCTTATGAGTCCGAAATCACTTCAAATACAAGCTTGTGTTGAAGATTGGACGAAGGCTCAATATAGACAACAAGAAATCGATCAAGAGGAACCATACGATTTCTTTAAAGATGATCAACCGGCTGAAAGTCGAACGGATGATCATGGCAACGATTAGTCCACGACTCCACGCCAAATCCCCATCTCCAAAGTCCAAATCTACAATAAAAGGTAAGAGAACTACGTGGCCTTTGATTCTTCTAAACCCTTAAGAGGATACGTAGGCAACTTAATTGTGGTAAAAATTAAGTGCAAGGCCAATTTTATTTTTTTTGGTTTTGTTTTATTTTATTTTATTTTTTAATTTGTCATTTATTTATTTAACTTTATTTTGCGGGTGACCCAATAAAATACATTTACCTTACCAATTACATTTTTACATGACTAATTTTTTTTTATGAAATATGATTACAAAAATAAAAAAAATTAAAAAAAATGGCCGGTTCCGGTTGGGAACTGGTGGAACCGGACCGGAAGTGGAACCGGACCGGAACCGGAGGAACCGAAACCGGCGGTTCCGAACCGGAACCGAAACCGGCATCATGTCTAATTATGGTAGCCAAAAATGGCTCTTGGGCTCAACTTCTGAGCCCACAAAGAATCTGGCAAGTGATACGGGTCAAGTCCATATATTGCGGGTTGACCCGAATGCCTTTTGACACACACATAGGCAGTTTTGACTCAGTCACTCAAACAACTGCCTAAACAACTGCCATCTGATAACATAGGCAGAGTTTGAATGAGTCGTGGATTCTTTATCTCATGAAATTTGGTTGAGATTTCAGGGATAAGATCCTCCATAGAATCACAAACCAATGGGTTCAAACTCCTATAAATGGATCATTCCTCTCACGGGAGAAGGATTATGATTTCTCTAGACAAAAGAAAGCTTAATGCATGTTGAAGCTCTACCCAAATTCAAACTCTCACCAGAATTTCTTGTTTTTCACGATTCTATTCTACACTTGCATTCTCTGAATCCCCACTTTATCCATTACAACGCTCAGCCCAAGCAACATAAGGCTAAAAGCAGTCCCTTACCATTTCTCTTTTATCTTCTGTTTGTTTTCATCTTTTTTGTAGGTTAATTGAGCGGTCGACAACTTTGGTTCAACAAGGATCAGACAGTTGCTAGGGCCTAGTTCAAATCCAACCTAATCCAAATCAATGGTAGATCGACCATCTACAGTTTGACGCCCACCATAGGGCCCTTTGCAACTTCATTAGGAACCAATCGAATCAAGGAAATGACTCTCTTAAGATGTCAGGAGATGGAAACAATCCATCTGTCGAGGAACATATCGCTGCATTAACTTCTCAAATGACCGAGAATGCTGATAAGCTATAAGAACTCGAAGCAGAAAACGCATCGGTCCGAACCCAAAACACAGAGTTGCGAGCCATAATCGAGGGTGTGCCTAACAATGTGTCACCAGCACCTCTAGTCCAAGCGGTTGACACCTGACCAGATGTCGATAGGATAGCTACGGTCGTGCCGGCAGCGGACTCCCGATTGCCATAAATGAATCTAAGCGAATGAGCGAACCATCAAGGCACTACTCAAACAATTCAACCAGAAGCAGATCCAACAAAAGTGTCGACCCCTCAAGAAATACCACAGGAATAGAACTAGTATGGTAGCCCGCAACCGGAGAAGGCGTTCAGGACTCCCGTGTCACTTCAATCGACCTCAGAACTGGTAAAATACAACTCAGGTCTACTTATTTTTAATGATCCAGAACTTTCTCGTAGGTTTGTAGAGATGGAGGCTCTTATACAACGAATTCCAAGAGTCCCTGCCCTTATAAAGAAGAGCACAGCGAACAGCTTCACAGACTCTTCGTTTGTCAACGCAATAGCCTGAAAATAAAAACACAGTTAAATTGCCTAAAGCTAAGCTAGATAGGGGTGAATAGGTTCTTACACCTCTTTTCATTCCCTTGAAACAAACAAAAGTTTATCCCTCTAGACAGCTTGTATCATAACGCATTAAGCATATACAAGCACACATAGACTATAGAAAAGTTTATTCAGTTAGTAGTCAAATATAGTCTACAATTTGCATGTGATGAGATCATACTAAAACATAAATCATCAAGTACTTGTATTCATTTATGTATGTCTAATATAAATAGGTGCTAAACAAAGAATCACTATATATGTTCAATAAGCTTACCTATTGTTCGAACTCTACTTTTCTGTTCAAAGGTCCCAGTTGATCTCAGAATCATATAAACAGGTAGCTAGTCTTGTCGACTCCTACCTTCCATCAAGGTCCCCGTCGACCTCCATTTAATTTCTTAAGGTCCTCGTCGACCTCTAAAGACTATCTATTACAAGGTTTGAGATCTTATGGATCTCAACTCTACGACGAAGTATCATATACGGATTAACAGATTAACATACAAGTACATACGATAAAAAATAATACAAGATAGCAACTAAAGTGGTAAAGTCGACCTCCATACATCAAAGCGATTCATAAGAAGGTTGAAAATTACCAAAAAGTATCTATGAATTAATTACATGCACAGTCAAAACAGGAAAATTATAAGCAGTACTCCCCTCCGACATAAAAAAATATGTACAAATTAAAAAAAAAATTATGATGAAAACTGTCTTGAATAAAGCTGGTCAAAGATGATAAAACAGATTGCCGACACGAGCGCTTCCCTCGACTGCGTCCTTGACGCATTGGCCATCCTTCGAAGCCTTTTTATCGATCCCCTTATCGGCCCATACATTTGTAGGTTCTGCGTTGGGAGAACCAACGGCCTTGTTGAGCGCTGCCTCCTCCCATTCATCGATCTCCTCTTGGACTCTCCACGACGTATGCTCACCAGCCAGGAACTGCTTGAAAAGCTTGAATTTTGTAGCGCACATAGCCTTGACTGCAATGGTCTTAAGTTGTCGCTCTAGATCGGCACACTCCCCAGCGAGGGCCTCCTTCGCTCTCTCCAACTCCTAGTATTGTCAATCCCTTTCAGCGAGGGTCTCCTTTAAATTATTAAGTTCCTCTTCTAGGAGAGCAAATCTATCTGATTCCTTCGAGGCCTTCTCCTCGACCTCTTTCTTAGCTTTTTCTAGCTTGTCGAGGTCTCTTCTAATAGAATCATTGGTTTTCTATAGCTTTGCGCACCTCTCTCAACTGGTTGCGAACCTCTTTTTCACTTGCAGCTGCACATGTAGAGCCTATAAAACAAGAAAAAGTCGTGTAAAAAACATTCGACATATATAATTGGAATTTTTTGAAAGATAAATCTCACCTGGAAAGTAGAGAGCAAACCAACATCGACCATGTCCTCCATCTTCTTTCCCTTGAGATATTCTTCACCAACTGAGAAAAGAAGGTCATCCAACTTACTCAAAAATATGTTTGGCTCTTTAAAAACCGACATTACTAGCGAGAATAGCACCAAAGTCGAATCAGTTTCCTTCGACACGGCCTCAATGGCTTTCCCTTTGGGACCAACTTCATCAGTCTTCCTTCCCTCGATTCCGGGGGAGATTTGAAGGCCGATTCGTCAACCAACACAATCGACTTGTTCGTCGACGCTTCAGCCACCGCCTTCTTCTTGGCCAGTGCCTCCACTAATTTTTTCTTCATGGCCTCCCTATGGATCTTCATTGACTTTTCAAGATCAGGCATATTGAACTTCACGTTCGACATCAACTTATCTGCGAAACAATGTTCGACGTCAGATATAGGAGTTAAAAACGTCGTACCACATGGAATTTCAAATCCTCTCCTAACCCAAACGTACGACACGAGATTCTTCACAAGAGGATACAGTGTCCATGGCACGTTTCATGTAGAATTGAGCCACAAAGTACTAGGTCTTAGATTACCTTCCAGCAACAGCACCCTCAAACTCCTCTCACTGGCAGATATCGCTAAGACGTTGTTAGTACGCTCGACAATGTCTGTACACTATATCTTACTTTCCTCGTTCACTAAATCTACAAGGACAAACATGTTAATCAATGCTAAGAAAAATATAAACTAGGAAAATGACGCTAGAAGTTAGCACTTACCGGCTCGACTCCACAAACGAGGATAACAATACTTCTCATTTCCTAAAGGTCCATCTATTAAAGGACCCTTCGTAAAAAAGAAGGTATCTTTCCACTTACTATCATTGGTAGTGAGATCTTAGATATGGTGTTCCATGCCTAGTCTCAAACAGAGCGTGAATCAACCCTTCTCGTGAGTATGCTGCTTCAAAAAATAATTGTGTACAAGCGAGTCTTACCCAAATTTTAATTCGTTCCTCTCGCGAAGGATGTTTAGACTCAAAAGAATTCTCAAGCTGTTGTGCATAAGCTGACTAGGGGCAATGTCATAGAACACTAATAGCATGCGAGCTAAGGAGGGAATGAGGAATCATAACCCTAGTCAAAGAAAATACTCGTAAAACACGTCCACCCTGGAATGCCCCAGTCTGCTCGTTCATGCTTCTTCATAGCACACAGCTCGATGGAGTCATGGATACCATACATTACCCTCAAACGGTCCTTGTCGTCGTTCATAAATACACTCTTCAGGTTCTCACCAACTGGAATGCCTAGCAGTTTTCCCAAGAAGGATGGCCCTTCGACCTCTACATGCTCTGGAAAATCATTGGAACGTACGACGGCTTGTACGACCCCAATCTCCACCAAGCATAATCTATTCGGGTGTACGCCATCTAATGGGTCAGCTATGGTGACTTGTCATTCAACATCTCTGGTGTCGGACCCAACACCCTCTACGACCTCGTCTCCCGAAAAGCTAAGGGTCCATATGAAAATGGGTTTGAGTTCGTTCTCTCACTCGACATGATGCTTCCAAAAACTGACAAATTCAGAAATGCAAAAATAAAGCAAAGAACTAGAAGCCCCAAATCAAATCCAAAGGGTTTCTATAGGTTGAGGTCAATAAAAACCTTAGAAAATCTAAATCGAATCTAGAATTCTACGTCGACAGAACAAGGTCTCAAACCTGCTGAACCTTACAAAGCACCGCTTAAATGGATCTAACCAAGAAAATCGAATTAACTTTTAGGTTTCAAGATTGAACACAGAGCAACGAAGAACATAAGCAACTTTCTGGGCAAATTCATAATCCTAGGTAAATCCCTAAAGACTATTTTGCTAGTTCCCTACAAATACATGAAAGTAAGTCTCAACTAAAAATAGAAGCAAAGTAAAGATGGAAGCAAAATAAAGGTTCTTACTGTAGAAAAGATTCGAGCTGAATTCGTTTGATCAATCGCTGGAAAAAACTTTTGTGAAGACTTGTAGGAAGAATTTTTGGCTTTCAGTTTAAGAGACAATGGTGTGGAAGTGGAAGAATTTGGTTAATAAACTTATGCTTTAACCACAGTTGCCACGTGTCATAACTGCTACGGTTACCAGTTAACCAAGGTAACTGTAAAGCAAATTTGAAATTCAACTTATTCAAGAGTGCGCCAAAAACGAGGAGCCACGTCATCCCTAGGGAGCTAAACCAACTCAGTCCCATCAGTTGACATTTCCTTTTCCCAAAGCATGTGAAGCACTCGACACCTTATCGATGCAAACGCTAAACTCAGCGTAGGGATCTAATGCACGATTCGTTATATTCGATCAAATAGAAATCTGCATTCGACAGAATCTACGACTCAGCGTTTGACTCGACAGAATCACACTCTTTAACTCATGAAATCTTTTTTTAAAGAGTGTGGGACAAACTGTGGTAGCCAAAAATGACTCTTGGGCTCAACTTTTAAACCCACAGAGAATCTAGCAAGAGATACAGATCAAGCCCATGTGCTGCGGGTCAACCCGAATGCCTTTTGACACACACTTAGGCATTTTTGACTCAGTCACTCAAACAACTGCCATCTGATAACAGAAGCAGAGTTTGAATGAGTCTTAGACCCATTATCCCACGAAATCTGGCAGAGATTTCAGGGGTAAGATCCTTCACAAAATCACAAACCAATGGGTTCAAACTCCTATAAATGGATCATTCCTCTCACGGGAGAAGGATTTTGATTTCTCTAGAGAAAAGAAAGCTCATTGCATGTTGAAGCTCTGCCTAAATTCAAACTCTCACCAGAAATTCTTGTTTTTCATGATTATATTCTACACTTGAATTCTCTAAATCCCCACTTTATCCCTTACAACGCGTAGCCCAAGCAACATAAGGCTAAAAATAGTCCCCCACCATTTCTCTCTTATTCTTCTATTTGTTTTCATCTTTTTTGCAAGTTAATAAAGCGTCGGTAACTTTGGTTCAACAAGGATCAGACAGTTTGTTAGGGCCTAGTTCAAATCCAACCCAGTCCACATCAATTGTAGATTGACCATCTATATAAATCTGTTAATTATAAAAATTATATACTAGAATATTGTCATTTGCAATGCAACACAAATTAGAAAATTCAAAAGAAGAAAAACTCACATAATGCAGAGAAAAAACAAATCTAAGCCTCGAGATACTCACAATTTCCTTAAGATAATTGTGTTCTTTCCACAAATAATGCTTAAGGTTGTGTACAATCATTTCTCAAAACAAGATACTCATAATTTCCTTAAGATAATTCCAAATGGTGCTTAAGGTTGTGAACAATCATTTCTCAAAATAAATTTCATTTTTCAAGTAATATCACTATAAACATAAAACATGTTAGCGCACAAACGTCACTACGCGGAAGCGTTGCCGGATAGAACACAAACAAACAATAGCAAGAGAATTAAGATGAAGAAGAAAATAAATCCAAATACACAACAACACAAGAGTTTTACGTGGAAACCCAAATCGGGAAAAAACCACGGCCGTCAGGACGATAAGAAATCAATCCACTATGAAGAAAATTGTTACAACTTCACTCTCAGGATTTTTCTCTCTCTAACCCCAAATCCAATTACACCCAATGCTCTCTTTGAGATCTCTCTAATTAATTGCTAATTTGCTCCACCTACAATAGCCTAGCTATTATGGTATATTTATATGAATTACAGAGAGTTTAAATCAATAAGGAAATCCTTTTCCTATACATACAAGATTTCCTAGTTTCACATAAATAATATTTCCTATTTATGACAAGTTATCTTGTAAAGGAGAAATCCTTATTCTATAAGCATAAGACTTTCCTATTCGAATAAACATAAGAACTTCCAGAAGAAAACCTTTCCTTTTATCACCAACATTCCTGATCTGGGCAAAATCCGTCATTACCGCGGTCTGGGTCGCGGTTGGCCACCCGCGACCTGGACCGCGGAAAGCTACTGATGTCCACCGCTCAAAATACCGTGGTTGGTGTCTTTGCCTCCGCCGCGGTCTGCACCGCGCTCCACTCACTGGAATGTACCGCTGTCTGCACCGCTCCCTATGCACGTGTCCGCAGCTCGGTTCACGTAGCGGATTCTCTTCAGAATTCGTTTCTTCAGTTCTTCTTTGGTCTACAAACCTCCCTCAATCTCGATCTCATACTTCCAAACATGTCCCACGTCTCCAGGAAGTCTTCGCATTGGTGAATCTCGTTTGGTAACCATTGGAAATTCGAGCCATATCCAACAAAACACACCCGAAAACAAAATGTATTATTGTTTATGATAGGAAACGACCTTTAAAAAATGATGAAGCCTTTATCAAAAAAGCACGACTTGCACAAAAGGACATCATTGTTGTGAAAAGTCACAACCCTTAATCCATTTTTCTAAACTCATTTTTTTATTTGAAACCATTTATCTAAATTCAATTGGTATATTATGTGTAGATCAATTTTTCGCATTTAATAATTAGTGTTTTTTACAAAATAAATATAAAGGGTTAATTGCAATAACATACCCTAACGTTTTGAAATAACACACGGATATTCAACTTTTGCTTTTATTATAAAAACATATTCTTGACCAGTTTGACCACCGTTAAAAACGACGGATGACGGTCATTGACCATTTTTGTACTATAAAATGACCAGATTGTCCTTTAAATTTAATCAAAAATTGTTTTGTGAAAGTGATCAATTTCTTTTTTCTTTTCCTTTTTTGAGAAAAAGATGAATTTCTTTTTTTTTTCTTTTTGAAAATAAAATTTAATATCTTCAAATAAAAGATTTTATCAATTTTACTGATATTTATCTTTAATAAATTTAGATATATAACAAATAACATCCAAATAAATAAATTACTCAATTAAGAAAAAAAAATCCTTAAAATAGTATAAAAAATCTAAATAATTGAAATAAAAAAGTCAAAAAATTTTAAATTAAGATGATTATAAACAAAATGAATGTGTGGATTGAGTTTAGATTTTGGAAAGATTTTTTTTTTCTGAAACCTTGAGGAAAAAAAATAAATGTGGAGTATTGACACTCATAAATATGATAAGCACACCAATATTTATAAGTACTACCATGTCTAAAATTTAAATTTAAATCATTACTACAAGTAGGGACGAACCACAATGAGGGCTAGGGGGCCATCAATGAAAAAATATATATAATTAAAAAATTTATAATCTTTTTAAAAAATATATATATATATGTATTTTACATTTTAGTATTTAATTTTAAGTATTTTTCATTTGGCCCCCCCAACTCCAAACTCTTGGTTCCGTCCCTGACTATAAGCATCCGTCTTAATGCTAATAATACCCTTATTTAAATGAATGTATTTATTTTAATACATTTTATTTAGAAACCCTCTTAAGTTATTAACACATCCAATTTCACAAATGTTAATTTCTTAAGTTCTCCATACTTGAAAACACAAATAAAAACAAATTAATCTTTTGATATAATGTAAGGCTTGTAAAGAGTTTGGATAATATAACTTCTAGATTTGTGAAAAGCTTGGGAATGGGATTTTTTGTTATCTTTATGTTGTGATCACAAAATTTGTGTCATTGTCGATTTGTTTGATTTGTTTGTTCTACGTTGGCTCATAATATAATATTTTAAACAATTCATCATACCCAAATGGCCAAATTCATTTTTCTCAAAAATCACAACCCACAACAAAACTCATGGCTCCACCACCACTGTAACACGAATGCGTTGCCACAGTGCTGCACTCACCACCGGCGTTCTCAACAAAACCGTTGTACTCACCATCGCCGACGCTTTCAACACAACTGCCTTAACATCTATATGGTTCATGAGATAGCACCTGGAGATCTAGGCGGTTTCCACATGGAGATCACACCAGATCTCCATTGATGGACATGTTTGTCCAGATATCCCATGACCATTTTAAAAAAATCCCATGACTATCTTACAAAAAAAAAAATTGTTATACAAAAAATAAAGATTTGGATATCACACCGAATCTCCCATTATCTATTTTTGAATTACTTTTACTTTTCAAAATGGAGATCTGGGCGATCTCCATAGCCCAAATCTCCAATGTTATTTTTTTTTCGTTTTCTGTGTATATAGTTTTTGAGAAAAAAAATATTATTTTATCAGTGATGCTGTGACAAAATAACGAGTGCATTTTGTAGTGAAATGCAAGTCAAAAGATATTTTCTAAAAGTGCCTAGCAATGCTCACAAGTCCGAAAGACGAGTATAGCAATAAGCAAGGATCGTTCCACAGAGAACCAAGGGTAAGTATTGATCAAATTGCAAATGTGAACTAATCTTAAGTGCAGAAAATTAAATTCCAAGAGTTTGATGTGTATTACCAACTAAAATTAACAATTAAAATTAACAACTAATTAATCTAAATTAACAACTAGAAATTAACAAGAATATGAGTTGTGAAAGTATGAGAGGTGATTAGGAAGTCAATGCAATTCGTGAGTAAACCATGGCTGAACCAATTAAACTTCATTAAGAACTTATCTAATTAATTATTGTCAATCTATTCTTATGTGTGGCTCAAAGCACCACTCAAATCTCAACCACAAATCAACTATGGTGTGTAGCTTGAGTGTAGATAAATTTCTTTTAAGCTTTGATAGAAATAAAGACCAAGATGCATTGAAGTGGTGTGCTTCCTATATATGATTTCCATTCAAGTGAGCTAGTATTCAATTAACATGGTGTGTGTCCAATTAAAATCTCAAACAAATTCAATACCTAACTTGATTCAAAGAGTTGGTGTGCTTTCTAGAACAAGAAGATATCAAAAGCACTAAATCCCAACGAATGAAACCAATATGATTGAATAACAATAATAATAGTTTGGTGGAACACCCATAATCTATACACTTATTACATTGACCCCCAAAATGGGTTTAGGTACTCATGGGTTTACAAAGGAAAATCAAAGAAGAGAAGTAGATATTGTTAGGATTATGCTCAATAGCAAGAGTGTAATATTGTAATTGACAATCTTTTCATATAAATAAAGTGATTTCTGATTCTGCAAAATCTTATGCATTTATAATTATAATTGTCAAGGTAAATATCATAAGGTCAAAAGACTATGAGATATGAAGAATTGTTTGTACATCCGGATATGTATGAGGTAGACACAATTCTTTAGTTAGTCTTGAATAACGTTCACAACTTAAGTTAAAGGTTGGGCACCTCTATCTTGATAAAGTTTTAGAATTCTTTTACTAGCATTTGAGTGGGATCAAATGAGTTATGATGAGTCTAAAATCATTGAAAGGTTTTCGAGTAAAAGAATCTAGTGCACTGGGTGCATTGAACTAGATCACAATGAAATACTTTATCTAGAACCGTCACTAGATATAAGTCTTTTCATTATCAGGACAATCGGAGAGTCTATCTAAATCCTGAGATAAATGATGGACTTATGGTTGCAAGTGTTATCATTTGAGCTATCAATGAGTACGATTATATAGCATAGTCTATCCTCGATAGTTTGGTGGTATTCATTTGTTAATCGATAGAGGACTTCATTTATAGATATGGACATCGTGGCTCCATTTATTAAATGAGAGTATAACATCATCATATGGATGTTTGAGGTATTGGATATTAAATTTCAACGTTGAGTTTTCAATAATGATTATTGAAGACATGGCTTCTGGACAAGTCAAAATATCCAAGTTCAAAATGTGGTCATATGAGGAAATATGGTAACTTGGAGAGCTATAGGTGGTCTATGAGCTCTTGGCGATTACTGATATTATTCACGAGGATACACCATCTCCTATAAGATTGTCTAGGGTATGAATGAGAAACATCTCCTTATTCTATCTTTATTTAAGAGTTCAATTTTAGCTCTTTAGTGGAATGAGTTAAAATTAATATATCGGACCTAAGTGAATCATTTGTTGATTGTGATTAGGTTATGTCTATTGAAGCTTAAATTTAGATAGCCCGCCAAGATCCACAATCCACACGTACTTGCATGGATCACTTGATATATTCTACCGGACCAATTTATGGGTCCATCTAGAATTGCATTTAATATATTAAGAATATAATATGTCTATTATTTATTTAATGGGCTGCACTATTATATTAATATATTAAAATGAGACATGTAGGCTTGTTTCTTTTAGTAAGAATAAGTCTGGTTCACATGTAGGCTTTTATTTAAAGTCTAATGGATTAAATAAAATAAGAAAAATAATATTGGGCCCATATATATATGGTGTGGGCGGCAAGGCTAAATAAAATAGCTCAAGATATTATTTTATTTTATTGTTTTGATTAAATGAGAATTAATTAATTATTTAATTAATTAATAGTTTAAATCAAAATCTTTTCCTGATCAGTAAATTAAATACTATGTGTTGGATTATGGTTGGAATTCTTTTAAGTGATAGGAGTCCTAATGTGGTAAGGATTAAGTCCATATACACTTCTTATTATACAAAGAATTCGGCCACCACTAGTCCTACAAGAGTTAGGATTCTTGAATTGATAGGAATTAGGGAAAAGGATAATTCCTTTTCAAGTAAGGAAATTAACCAACCCTAGATTTCCTATTCAATGAATTCGGCCAACCCTACTTGGTGAAAAAGAAAATTCGGCCAACCTATAAATATAAGGTTATGAATTTTCGGCCACCTAGAAGAAAAATAGAGAGAGATTTTTGTTTGTTTTGAAAATAAAAAATCCTACTCTATACACATAGATTTTCGGCCAAGAGAGAAAAAGAAAATAAGTTCTCATTCGATAGTGCACTTACAAGCCTTTAACATCAAAAGGTTTTGTGCACTACTTTCGATTTAGGGTTACGCGAGTTTTAATCATATTGATTGTGAATTCAAAAGTGACCGGAACTATTTTTTTAGGCTCTTGGTGTTTTACTATTGAAGATCAAGATCAGAAATTCCATACATCCATTCTAAGGTAAGCAATTCAAAGAAAAAGGGAGACCACGCTCCTAGGTGATTCACGTACGTGCTAGGATTGAAGATCTTGCGGATTACCATCGACGTAAGTCAATCGGATCACGCGACAAGAGGTATTTAACTCTAACCGTATATTTGAGTTTAATTAATTAAAGGGTTAAGGTTCAAATCTTTAGAAAAATTTTAAACTATACGAAAATTATTTTTCGCCTTCCGCTGCGGTTTTAAGCAATTTTTCCCTACAGATATAACCCATGGTGTGTGGTGTTGACTCCTTTCTTCAAGCTTCTTCTTCTCTAAAGAGCTCCAAATTTGTAACAAGAGATTAGGTATTGATGGTAATATGAAATAGAGAGAGAGAGAGAGAGAGAGAGAGAGAGAGAGATGTGTATGAGTGGATTTGGTGTAGGAAAAATGGTTAGGTAAGGGTTAGAAAGGGTTGAATGTGTAGATAGAATATTCCTAAATCTAGGGTTTTTGGAAATGTGATGTAAGATCTGGAGAGACTGTCTATAAAGGGGGTATTTATATGGATTGTCAAAAATGGGTCTGAACCACGCCATTGCATAGACTCGGGCAAAGATCGGCGGTCATAGACCTCTGAATACTTTAACTACCGAATTCTCTGGAATAAAACCGCGATCCCTAACCGCTGAATACCTTAGGCGCCAAATCCTTCTGATGTTGAACAGCAGTCGCCAACCGCCGACTACTTCGACCGTCGAATTCTCTGGAATTGGTTGGCGGGCTGTAACCGCCAAATCCACTGGCCGTAGAATTTTCTGGAGAAGATCGGTGGTCATTAATCGCTGAATTCACTGGAATTACTGGGCGGTCTCTAACTGCCGAGTACGGCCGTCGAAGGCCTTCTTGCACTCTTATCATATGATCTTCAATCTGACTTGCTTTTTCCTAAAAAAAAAAACTCCAGTTTAGATCTCAAATGCCCTTGATATACTGTTTTGCCTGCATAGACTAATAATAAGCCATTAAATACTCGAATTCATTCAGGATCAAGCCAAAGGACAAGGTAATGAGGGCTATAATATGACACTAAAATAGCTCAATCATGCTGTTGACAATCCGATGAATATCTTTCTACACTCCATTTTAATTTTTTTTATTTATTATATGACAATTTTATCCAAATTAAAATGACTAAAAAGTATAAAGAAATTCTAAATACACTTACGGGAATTTTTTTTTTATTTTTGTGTTTAACAAACCCTAAAATATATATATTTTAATTATCATTCTTTGATTTTAAAATGATGGGAATGATTTACAATTAAGAATGAAACAATTTTTTATGTGAAACACAGTAATCTATTATCCAAAAAACAGATTACAAAACTACTTGGCTATCGAGTATCAACCATGACAGCCTTCACAAGAATCGCAACAGGGGAGGAAAATCCTCCAAACAACATACTCGGGACACATGGTAAAGACAGAGCAAATTTTGCTAAATTATGAGCCACACAGTTAGTAGGCCGAGGAACAAAAGAGATGTCGGGGCGAGATGATTAAGAATCAGATTAACAACTTCGGAAGCAATATTTTAAAAACAATGATTTTATTGCATAAAAAACAAAAAAAATATAGATTTTTGTCGTGTTGACTCCCAAAATTTTGAAAAAAAAAGCCAAATAAAGAAAAAAATCAATAAAAAAATTTAATGAAAGAAATTTTTTATTAAAACAAAATGAGTTTTTTTAAAATTAGGTTTTTATGATGTTTACAAAAATAAAAAGAATTAAAAAAAAAGAGTCAACAGATAAAAAGGATAATTTTGGAATAAATAGAGTGTTTTTAGAATTTTTTTAAATTTAAATTGTTAGAATGGAGTGTATTTAGTAATGGTGTGTGAAAGAAAAAAAATTGGATTGTAAGAAAAAACATTCTTATTTTATAGTTAAATATTTTATTGTAAAAAGACCTTTTTACCCTTTCATTATTAAGTATGCCGTTAAATCTTACTTGGTCAAACAAGTCAATGGTTAGTAAGGGGTATGCTGCTGTAATAAACACAATAGTTGAATATTCATGTGTTATTGTAAAACCACAGGGTATGTTATTGCAATTAACCCAAATATAAATAATGATAGTAAAAAACATTTCCAACAATCCCCGACATGAAAGAAAAATTGATTGAGCACAATACATATGACAGTGCAAACATTTGTTCGAGTATAGACAAAAGTTCATCCGGATAAATCTCTCATTGGCCTTGAATTTTCCCTAATGAGAAACTATCGAATTTCCTTGCGAAGGCCATCTTCAATAGAGAGTGAGAGTTATAGTTATATTTAGGTGAGAGAGATGCTTATATGTACTTTTGATTCAGTGGTGTTGATAGTGATATCTTTGTAACAAATTTAATTATACCTAATTTATAATAAGTGGTCAATAAAAATAATATCATTGTAAACTTCTCAATGAGATCTTTAAAATGGTACTAATATTTAATATTTTTAAATATTTTTAAATTATTACCAAATTTGATAATATTGAAAATTTAATTTTTAAAGAAGGAAAACATCGTAAAATTTAAATTTCATAGATTAGAATACACTTAACACAAACATATATATAAAGAAAAATTACATGCATAATCGAAAGTACAAACATAAATGTAAATCACAAATTTGAACTACAAACATAATTTGAACTACATGCATAAGTTAAACTAGTAGTTGGACGAAGGCGAGAAGTCAGGGGCATACAGGTAGTACTCAGTTTCCATTGAAGGAGAGTACCCTGAGTTTGAGGAATTGTATCCCAAGCTTGACAGATTGTACCCCTAGGTTGAGGAATTGTTGCATGCCATCATCTTTTCCATAACTTCATTAATTCTTTGCACCCAATAATCTTTCACTATTCCCTTGGGAATAATGGAAGGATCATGACTCATAATTTCCCTTTCTTCCTTGAGTGCCTTCTTTTCCAACTTCTTTCATTCTTTTTCCTCAAGTTGTGCTATGTAAC
The DNA here is from genome assembly GCA_033220585.1 of Dipteronia sinensis. Taxonomy (NCBI): domain Eukaryota; kingdom Viridiplantae; phylum Streptophyta; class Magnoliopsida; order Sapindales; family Sapindaceae; genus Dipteronia; species Dipteronia sinensis. Next base: position 43,005,999 of record CM065639.1, read on the forward strand.
CCGAAATCATTTCAATTTGTTGTTTCAAAATCTCATTTTGTTTTTGAATTTCCCCAAGCAAAGCCTCTTGTATGACACTCCTCTACTTGGCCTTTTTTGCTGCATTTCTTCCTTGTGGCCTTAAACATGTGGTTGAAATGCAGGTGGGTCATTATCTGAATCAAGTGGAATTGACGCGTCTTCATTATGATCACTTTGATTGGTGTCGGTTTCAATATCTGTTGCACTCGTTGGTACTGATGCATTCCACTTAACATTTTGTTGTAACAATGACCAAACATGATTAAATAATAACTTTTTCTCTTGTTGCGGCTTTGGTGTACACTATTTGCATTTGTCACCTATATTAAATGACAGTTTAGTAAAAAAAAAAAAAAACTAAACAGGTTAAAAAAATTATATGACAATTTAGAAACAAAAAAAAAATTAAATGAAAAGTTTAGTAACAAAAGCTCACCTTATCATCTGCATTTTGGCGGTTTTGCCTATCTCGATCAACTTGCAACAATGCTACATAATATTTGGTACAAGCAGATCTTATAACCCTCCACCGAGCTTTGATGCTTCCTATTGATCGTGGTGCAATTATTGTGTTGCTGCAATTTTTGAGGAATTGATTCATAACTTTGTTCCAAAAATCCTCATTTCTTTGGTGTACACTGATGATTGAAGTTTCAGTGTGCATTAGCCAAGCTTGACACAGAGCAATATCTTCAACATTGGACCAATTTACTGCCCTTCCACTTATATTGATCACAAACACAATGAAAGAAAAAAATTAGAAACTCAAACTATGGATGAATGTGATATAAAATTATGTGGGAATGGAGTATATATATACAATTTTGGAAAACTGGCCATTAGAATGATTTTTGAATTTTTCTATAATTTTTTATAATTTTGTTTTTGGATTTTTGTTGATTTTCTAATATTTTTTGCATAAAAAAATTAAATTTATTTCAAATTTTAATGTTTGAAAAATTGTAGATCGTCTATCTCCAACAGTCAGCAAATTTGATCCGTCCATCTCCAACAGTCAACAAATCTGATCCGTTCATCTTTATCGGTCAATAAATTGGATCCGTCAATCTCCAATGGTCTACAAATACAACCAAATCCTACACATTCTTCTCACTTAATTATGGTACAGGCCCCACAAAAAAATATCACTATTTTATTCATCCAACACATAGGTCTCACCACCTTACACATGGGTCCCACCATATAACTCTCACCAGGGACGGATCAAGGATTATGTTCTAGAGGGGACGCCATGAAGTTAAATCGACATATATCTCAGAGGTTAATTAAAAAAATGTTGTTTATATTTTAAACATATATTTTTTTATTAATTATTTTAAATGAATAGTATTATTTTATTGAGATAAATTATCTTAATGTGTTCATTTATGAAAAACATTTAAGATGATAAAATTTCACTATTAAAAATTGTCCTAGTCTTTTTCTAATATCCAAAATCTATTTTAATTGTTAAAAATTATAAAAGTATCCTTGATTAAACTTCTTAATAATTAAACATAAATATATGACTATGTTTACTTGACATGTTTTAATTATATAAATCAACATTTATTTTAAAGCAAAAGCTATGTAAATAACTTATCAAAAGTATGACATTGTATTACAGTACTAGAGTAAGATAAGTAAGATTTGGATAGAGATAAAATATTTTAAAGATAAAATAAAATTAGTTAATATAGAATTGAGTAAGTGTAATTTTGGTAAGAAAAAATTACAATTGACATAACAAAATATATATATATTGCGATTAGATTTATATTTGAGATATAAAGAAATAATAATAATATATTTAGAATCAAATATAATTTCTACGTGATTACGAGAAAATTATTAACACTTAATTTCTAAAAGAATTAGAAAATCTAAATATCAAATAGGGTAAAAGCATGAAAATCTGAAAATTTAAGGGATTAATTTATAAAACTGTAAAAGTTTAAGGAATATGAAACAAGGGTACAAATATAAAAATCTAAAAACTTGAGGGAAAATTTAGAAATATACAAAACTTCAGGAGGGGCAGTGGCCCCCTCTCGTCCTCACCTGGCTCTGTCCTTGACTCTCACTCTCACTCTCACTCTCACCTTTACTAATTATAACTCAACCAAATAACTCTCAATATATTTTAACTCTCACTTTAACTCTCTATTGGGGTGGTTTTGAGACTTAAAATAAGCATATAGTTCTCCATTGAAGATGGTCTAATCAACGGACATGATGTCTTTGAATTGTTTGTATAAACCAAGATAATAGTAACCACGTAGTACCTTTTTGATCACGTATGTTGGTATAGTGGTATACCTCTCACACTTACACCATTAGGTTGCTGATTCGGGTCTTCTCCCTCCTAAAAATAACCCTAAATTTATGTAATAATTCAAAAAAAAATTGCAATCGAATGTGAAAAGAGTAAGAGGTCCGTTTGTTTTTTTTTTTTGTCTAAAGACTAAATAATCCTAAATTTTACTAAATATTGAATAAAGACTGGAACGTGAAACTAAGTGTCATGTTTGTTTTTTATTTTTATCACATCTAAATATAATATCAATTTGTTTGTTTTTTTTAAAGATAAAATACTTTGAAAACATGTAATTTCACATTTATATCCTTATTACTATTAATTGTTATGTATTTTCATTATATATGATACAAACAACCGAATAAAAATAATTCATCAAATCCTAAAGCATTTTTATGTAATATTTATAAGATGTTATTCATGACTATGATATTATAAATAATGATTTAGAAATAGTTTTGATTTTACAAAAAAATAAAAATAGATTTTTTTTTTGAAACAAAATGAAAAATACAATTGAAGGTTCAACAATGGTGTTAAAAGTGACGACATGATTAATGTTTTTTTTAAGTTGTTTATCATAAGTAATAGGTTAAAATAGAAAGAAATTGGTAAACTACAAAATTATGAAAAAAGTAGAAATATGTTATCTTTGAGAGGATAATTTTGGAAGAAAATATATTAAATGGAATCCAGTGATTTAGAATTAAATTAAAAATCATGATTTGCTATTTTTTATTTAAAGTTTTTTTTTTTTTTTGTACTTTTAAGTTGTTTGACAAACATAACAACTTAATAATTTTAATTCAAATCCATTAAGTTTTTAGTGCCAAAAACAAACAAGCCCTAATTGAATTCAAGGTAGATAATCATCATTGGATTGTAAGAAGATAGATGCATGAATGTTGAAACCTTAAGTTTAAGTAACCCTAATTATAGGTCAAGCTAAAACATGCATGATAATTGAATCTTTTGTAAATAGTATTTTCAATTTTCTTTTATATTATGAAAATTCGATGTTATTCAATTATGATTCCTTCTCGAAATCTCACAAGTAGAATCTTGAATTAAATTCTAAATTTTAGCATATATATTATATATGTTATAAAATAAAGCCTAAAAGTAAGAACATAAAATAAACTGCTAAGCAAGAGAGAGAATAGAGGGAGAAAGCATTTCAATCAATCTTATTAATTCTTCATGAATGACTACATAATAGGACTATATATAGCCATATGGAGGATGATCAATTGATATCTCTTGAATTACAAGATAATAACAGATAATTATCCAGGTTAATTCCATATCATCACAACACTCCTCCTTGAACGTACGTCACCTTGATAAAACCCTCAAAACTTCATGAAAATATACTGGACGTGCTTAAATACTGCCTCACTAAAAACCGAAAATCCAGTGGGACAAAACCTGATCAAGGGAAAATGAGTACAGTGCACATATGTCGAAAGCGAAGAATACTCCCTTTGAAGAAAAAAAAAACTATGTTATATGTCTTGTAGTTGGCAAAATCGACACATATCGATGCCATATACCAACATTCTTGGAGTGTAGAAGAACGTTGATGATATATCATGTGCATTATGTGTTGGAACCTAGGGTTACAGATTGCGCAGCGGAAGGTTTTAAAAATTTTTAATGCAATCATTAAACTAACCCATTTGTACAGTAATAATCAAATACAATAATAAAGTGAAAGAATTTTTTTTTTCATACCTATGTAGGAGGCTCCTTCACTTTGATACGAACTGCTCCTGATTTGAACCACGTGATCTTCCTCGCTATCTCTCGGAACTGGTAACAGCGTAGTGGGCGCGTCACGATATTCAGGACCTGTATGGAGGAAGAAGAGAAGAACACACACACACACAAACAAAAGCTAGAGCTGCAGCACTAGTATGTGCTCACCTCACCCTATTATTTTTCTCTTTTTGGTTTGCTTTTCTGTTTGCTGTTTGCTGTGTATTGAGTGATCACGATCACTTTTCCTCTTTTTTGGTATTTAGTCTTCTTTTTTTTTGTCTCATTCGTATCTCTCTTGCTTTTTATTCAAAAATATATATCTCATATATCTTTTTAAAAACAAAACCGAAAACTATTTGATTTTAAAAAAAAAACAAAGATATCTCATATCTTTTTTGTAAAATTAATTAAATATTTATTTTTGAATTCAAACATTTTAAATTCAAATTCAAATATTTAATTTAATAAAATAAAATAATCATATTATCTTATTTTATTCAAAATCAAATATCAATTAACACCCTCCATTTAGTGATTAACTACATAATTAATCACCATTATTCATTAATTAAATAATCCCATTATTCAATTAACTCCCGAATAAATACGTGTCACTTAAAAAACATTGTTCAATAATAAAAAACTATTATTATTACAAAATTGCAATCTTATTGCTCCCACTGCTTTGGCCGACACGACATCCCCCAACCCCACACGCATCGAGAAGGCTCCCTCCTCAAGCTGTGTCCAAGAATCAGTCCACTGCAAAGAAGAACAAACATGGTTAGTGGCCCCTGAATCAACTATCCAAGGTGAAGAATCATCTTCAACTAAACATGATTCAAGAACAAGTGAATCATATTTACCTTTCTTCTTCTTCTTGGCTACCTCCTCCACGTACTGAGGACAGTTCCTCTTCCAGTGCCCGACCTTGTTACAATGGAAAATTTTCCTTTGTCTTGGTCGGTGGAGGTGCCCTTCTTTTTGCTTTGGGCCTTCTTAGGTTTGGGCTTACCTTTCGCCTTTCCAGCAGACCTCTTCCTCTTCTTATTATTGGAGGAAGATGGTTCGGCAACATTTGCCTCACCGGTCTTACTTTTGCTGTCCTTGGTCATGGACTCAAAAGTAGCGAGCTCATTGAGCAACTGTGTGAGACTAAACCTTAACTTGTTCATCCCGTAGTTGTTCTTAAACTGATCGAAACTCTTCGGAAGAGTCATCAGTATGATGCTCACTTGACTGGGTTCATCAATGGCCCCGCCATTGACTTCTGCCGTGTTAAAGTAGGACATCATGCTCAGGACATGTTCCCGAACTGATATACCTTCCTTCATGCGAGCGAGCATAGCGGAACAAACAGCTTCGTGTCGCTTTTGCTCGGAGGGCTGCCCGAACATAGCTTGCAATGACTCCATAATTTCGAATGCTGTAGTCATTGCTTCGTGCTTTGTGACAAGCATGTCTATCATAGAAGCTAACAGATATGTTCGAGCCTTCTCATCAGATGAGACCCATCGCTGGTATGCCTCACGAACAGTTCGTGTGGCATTGGCAGTAGGTACTTGAGGACATTCCTCCGTAAGCACAAACTTGAGGTCTTTGGTGACCAGTATTGCATTAATGTTAAGTTTCCATTTTGTGTAGTTATCACTAGTTAATTTATCGTTTGCAAGTATTTGTAATAGTGCAGATGACATGGCTGAAAAAACATAAATTAAAGATTCATTCAGTCATACATTCTAAACATGTGCTAATGTTCGGCATAAAATTAAACATGATGCATGAAAATGTTTAATGAACAAGAACAACCCTAAAAACAATGTTTCTATGCCACGACAATCCAACATACCACAAGCAAGTGCCGCCTTAGGGTCGGTCAAATTCTTGCATGTTGGATCGAGACCTTCTCAGTCAAAGGATATACCAGAATAACTCTTATGCCAATATCATTCAACCATCGTTTATTAGGTCAGGTTTTTAATTAACCAATTTAATTAAAACCTTGTGAGTGTAACCCATCATTTCAGATCTCAAGAGCTTAACTCGAGAATTGCCGCCTTAGGGTCGGTCAATCCCGAAATCCCCTCCGAAATCCTATCTGTTAGGAAGTCAACCTTGGTATTAATTCTTATGGAAACCCTCCTTAGGGAGGACGAAAACAAAGCCGTCACGAGGCCCCACTCGAATCTCACGGTGTTAAACTAATGATGGAGACCGCGGGATATAATGTCATATATCCCTCTCCCACTCACTATTCTATAGTAAGGGTTTTCTATTAATATTAATGCACCTAGATAAAACTAGATTAAACGGCTAATTTTAATCTAAGTGTCAAGTGCATTAATCACAAATTATTAGAATCATATTCCAATAACTAATAAACTAAATTGATTTTTAACATTTAAAAAAAATTAGTTCATTAGTGATAATTCAAATCTATGTAAACTGTTTACTAAGACTAGAATTATTATTAAATGTGTATTTACCAAGTTTTAACTATTAAAACTAAACACATTATTAGGTCCAATTATTATTAGGAGCTTAATCAAATTAAACCTAATATATATATATATATATATAAAGGACCCTACTAATCTAAGTATTAAAACTCTTTAATAAAAAGATTAGTAATTAATGAGATTTACCAAGTTTTTACTCCTAAAAACTAATCCCATTAAAAATAGCCAATTATGTGAATAACCCATTTTAATCAAATTAAAAAAAATTAAACATTTAATATAGATGGCTATTATGCATGTATGATATATCAACATATGTATATGTATAGGCACAACTAATTTAAATGACATGTATATGCATGGCAATGCTTAATCATCAAATAATTAAAACATACATAAGTTGACCGAGTGTTGTGGATTATTTAACCTAAAAATTGGAATCTAATTACAAAAAATATTTCCAAGGCATCCTTTGGTCTTCTTGTAATTTCCAAGACTTCCAATCTCTTCAGGTCATGCGCACTGGTAGCATCGCTAGTACGCTTGCTCGCAGGTGGTAGGTGAGCGCTGGAAGGATTGCGCGCTGGTAGGCGCGCGCTGGACGAGCGCTGGTAGGCTGCGCACATGTAGAGGGTTGCGCGCTGGTGGTGCATAGGGTGCAGGTCTGCCTACGCACGTTGAAGGCATGCGTTGGTCATGCATGCGCGCTGATGCGCTGGTCTTTTGCGCGCTTTTATGCGCTGGTGGCACTGGTGCATGCTGTGGTGCATGCAAGCTCGCATGCATGTAGAACTACCAGTGTCATGCGATTACAATATTATATTTTTTTAATAATAATACAATAGTCAAATAAAAAAAATAACATTATCCAACCCAGAAACACTCTAAATCCACAACACCATAAAAAATTACGATCAACCATGTTTTTTAAATTAAACAATTTAATTAAAAAACATCATACACTCATCAAAAAAAATATGTGTCTACACATTCATACATATCAGGAGTAATCGAATTCGATTATACTGTACAAAAATTGGCTATGATACCAATTGTTGGAACCTAGGGTTACAGATTGCGCAGCGGAAGATTTTAAAAATTTTTAATGCAATCATTAAACTAACCCATTTGTACAGTAATAATCAAATACAATAATAAAGTGAAGGAATTTTTTTTTTTCATACCTACGTAGGAGGCTCCTTTCTTTGATACGAACTGCTCCTGATTTGAACCATGTGATCTTCCTCGCTATCTCCCGGAACTGGTAATAGCGTGTGGGCATGTCACGATATTCAGGACCTGTATGGAGGAAGAAGAGAAGAACACACACACACAAACAAAAGCTAGAGCTGCAGCACTAGTATGTGCTCACCTCACCCTATTATTTTTCTCTTTTTGGTTTGCTTTTCAGTTTTCTGTTTGCTGTTTGCTGTGTATTGAGTGATCACGATCACTTTTCCTCTTTTTTGGTATTAAGTCTTCTTTTTTTTGTCTCATTCGGCTCTCTCGTGCTTTTTATTCAAAAATATATATCTCATATATCTTTTTAAAAACAAAACCGAAAACTATTTGATTTTTTTAAAAAAAAAACAAAGATATCTCATATCTTTTTTTTAAATTAATTAAATATTTATTTTTGAATTCAAACATTTTAAATTCAAATTCAAATATTTAATTTAATAAAATAAAATAATCATATTATCTTATTTTATTCAAAATCAAATATCAATTAACACCCTCCATTTAGTGATTAACTACATAATTAAATAATCTTATTATTTAATTTATTTAATCACCATTATTCATTAATTAAATAATCCCATTATTCAATTAACTCCCGAATAAATACGTGTCACTTTCGTAACACAATTAATTGGACAATCCAATTAATTAACCGTGACCCTTGTTACCTAAATTGATCGGGCTAGCAAGGGGACCTAATGGACCCACAGTATTTTGAGCTCTAATAATCCTTAGAAATTATTAATTAAACTCTTTAATTAATATTTCATGATTATTAACTTCAGTGTTATTCCACTAAAAACCCGAAGCTGCACTCTCTCAACTGTAGACGTTTTTACACAAACCAATAACTCTCGGTGTCCATCGATATAGCTATTACATATGGTATAATCCTCCACAAGTAGTTCATAATTAGAGCTGGGTCATAATGTCCGTTATACCCCTCTAATCATATCTTTCCATTAAGTACCATTGATTCTCTAATGAACAATAAATCCTACATTCCTTAATGAACAATAAATCCTACATTCCTTACGGAATTAGGAGAGCGCTCATATTGTTCAAGCCCCGAATCAACCCTTAAGGGAACTACCATCTACTTCTCACAAGAAGGAGTGGATTCCACTATTGTGTACAAACCTTCACAGCCACAAGCCAAACCGCGATCCCAACATACGGAGTATATTGATCGGGAATGCAACTCCGACCTCACCCATGGTATATCAAAGACCACGATCTAACCTGAAGGAGTCGATAAGACACTCAGGATTAAGATCACCCACATATAGCCATCATTATTTGATATATATGAATCTCATCGTTAAACGGATCTTAGTGAGAGATTCATATAGATCATGGCCCAGTCCTATATGATCACATCATACAAGGTGCCTCCATTCTCATATCTACATATAATGATCCAGGATAGGATCACCGTACACTACGAAATGGACCGCAGCTGTAGATTAACCACAAATAAAGTACCCAGCTTTATTTGTTATCTACGGACTCTTTAAATTGCTCGTTTCAAACTGAATCCATCTATATATGACACTCATATACTCAGTTCGAAATTACATCCGGCAATTTTGGATGTTAAGTGCACATGTTATATAAAGTATGACACAAAATGAATGAATATACTACTTCTTTTATTTATGTTCAAATTACATTTACATATTACAAGCTTTAGGGCAAAAACCCCAACATTATGCACCAATAAGATACGGTACTTCTGGACCAAGTATCATTTCATCATTATCTTTTAGGTCATAATAAATTTTTCTTATGATCTAAAGACCGTATAACTATTGAGGAGTTCAAAGAATGAGACTTATCCATATTGAATATTTTCATAATATTTGAATATAAGTAGATTGGTGGAAAAGTATTCCATAAAACTCGATCTCCTCGCCGGACAATATATTGTTTTCCCCAAAACTTTCATCTCAAATTCTCATTTTAAATATTCAGTTGTCATAGAAACTCTTCAGGAGTGCCAATTAAATTCATGCCATCGACATATACTACTTCAATTGCAAATCCAGATTTCGATGTCTTTATGCTTACACATGAGGGATATAGGAACTTTAATATACCCATTTTTATGAGATGTGTTTCTTAAAATGATCATACAACATTCTTCCGAATAGCTTTAAACCATATAAAAATCGTTGTAACTTTATTGAACATAAGTTACGAGAATTTGAATTATATGCTTCTAGCATTTTGAATCCTTCTGGGAATATTCTCATTACAAAAATATTATGTATGCAACAAAATATTTGCATATAATTAATACTGGGTTTCTACAGTAAACCCTTTGTTTTGAGATATAAGTTGTTGACGGTGATTTTTGGATCATGTAGGATTGATCACGCGTCCAACAAACTATTGCAAATTGTTAAAGATGTTATGAAGAAAATATAAAAAAGAAAAGGATGCAAATATAGGTTTACGTGGTAAAACCCCAAATCGGGAAACATCCATGGTTGCCGATGACGGCGAGAAGGAAAATTTACTATGATAAAACTATTACACTCTCTATTCCTCTCTTTTCTTGCGTATCTCTCTTTTTTGTCTGTTTCTATGTATGTCTGTTTATATTTTTCTCTATCTATTACAATGAGATTATGGGTCTATTTATATATTCATAGAACCCTAACCCTTGTTGTACAAGTAAGGAAAGGTGATAGTGTTTAATTAAGACTTTCTAACAAATAGTAATATTTCCTTACTAGAATGTGGTTCTAGATTCCTTGTTTGAGTAAGATCATTCTTCTTCGTATTTGAGTCGTGATTGCACTTAATGTCTCTCACGCGTTATCTACCTGACCAATTATCCAACCCGACCAGATCACTTTTACCCCGAGCGGATTGACTTTACTCGACCAAGCTATCTCTGCCCGATCGGTTAGTTTCCCCGACCAGGTTATTTGTACCCGATCGGTTAGTTTCCCCGACCATCTTGGGCAAACTTGATCAAGCCTTGAGATCATCTATTGGTCGCCTTGGGTTGATCTTCCCTAGCTGACTCTGGTGATGTGGCATGTCTAATCACAGTGCTTTCAGGTGATCATACTGACTTGTCATGCTATCAAAAAATCCCTATAACAATACCCCCCCCCCCCCCCCCTCAAATCCGTGAGACGTTCAAATCCCCTTCGTCGAGTCGTCAAGAACTCGTCTCACGGATTTGAACATTTTTGAATTTTTGGCGCTTCTGATCTTATCGCTTTAATCCGATCAAGTATCTTATTAAACTAACCGTTTTTGTTGCTGAACTAATCAAGTATCTTATTAAACTGATCAGTCTTGGATTCCTTGATTTTTTGCTTCCTTATAGTCTAACCGGTCGGTGTCCCAGCTCTTTGCCTAGGATAATTCTTGACCTTGTTGGTCCTCGAAGTTGATTCGGTCGGTGTCCTGATTACTTGTTCGAGATAATTTTCGACCGTCTTGAGTCTTCAGCCAAGAGGTGTTCTGGGAACATTGCCCCATTTTTTCATGTTTTTCCCATGTAAACAAGTCACCAAGGACGTCTCCCGGTTTTGTCCGTCTACAAGAGTTTGGTCGAATCGTTAGTACAATACTAACACGGTCGAATCGTTAGTGCGCATCTCACTAGATTTTCCCCAATGGCGTACCCTAGTGTTTTTCCCCGATAAAACCGGTATCTCGGGGTGGCCGGATAGCTGACAGTGCTTTATATGCACCCAGTCAGTTTGGAAGGTGCCCCGGATCTCTAACAACCGACTTCTCAGCCTCTCGAGCACCTTCACCCACCATGGCAGGTGTTAGCGCTACGAGTTTATCTTTGATAACAAAGATGATTATATAAAAAATTTGAACACCGTTCTTGGCTTCTGTATTAATTGATGTGCAAATTAACATTATCAAAACCAAAAATAATTAGAAAAACTAAAAATAAAAATAAAAAACAAACTAAAAATATCTTAAACTGAAAGCAACTAAGCTATCTCTCTTAAGAGTAGGGTTTTTTTTGTAGGGTCCTCAAAAAATAGTGTTGACTGTCCATTCGCCGCTGCCTCGGCCCATGCTTTGTTTCTTTTCCTGGTTTCCCCTTGGCTAGTCATCCCAGAGGGGATCCTTCTACTGATCGTCTGCTCTTTTAAGAATTAAATCACTGAGATGACCCTCCATAATGAGTGTTTCGATGTGGTCTCTTAGCTGGTAGCACTTTGATGTATCGTGACCACTTTTCTTAAGGAACCTGCAGTATTTTGTCGTGTCTCTTCAAGCGTAGCTTGACTGTCTAGGAGGATATTTGACTAGCTTCTGGTCTTCTACAATCGCTAGGATTTCCTCTTGTCTCTTGGTAAGGGGAGTGTAGTTGGTATATTGACCATGGAACTTTTTGTCGTTCCGATTGTTTCTACGATTCTCGTCTTGACGACCATCCTTATTCCTATCACTCTCATGGTGATCACTCATCTGGATTTTTACATTGGCATTCTCCCCGAGGTGACCCTTGTGCATATAACTTCCCCCCTAAGCCAACTCCTTTTCTTCAGCCATTGCATAACTGTCTGCTACATCCATTAGGTCATCGTATGTCTTTGGGCTTTCCCTTCTCAAATCTAAGGATAGCCTACCCTTCTGTAGACTATTGGTGAAGGCGACCACCATAGCCTCATCGTTGAGATTATGAATCTCGGGCACTTCCTAAGAGAACATTTTCAGGTAATCCTTCAATGATTTGTTCTTTCCCTGTTTGAGGGTGGCGAGGTGAGCTATTGATTTCCTCCTTTGTATATTTCCCAGGAATTATCTTGAAAAAGCTTAGATCAATTCTCAGAAATTCTTGATTGTTCCCAGAGGGAGCCTTCCAAACCACCTAGACTCTAAGTCCCCGAGCGTTTGTGGGAACGTCAAGCATGACAGTGGGTCGTTGTAAGCGTATTGTGCCATCGCACTTTGGAAACATCTCACATGTTCCTTTGGATCTGTGTCTGCTTTAAATTGCTCAACCTGAGGCATTCTAAATCTTTCCGGGAACTGTGTTTGGAGAATGTTGTTCACGAAGGGGCTTTCAGAATCATCGTCTAATAAACCTTGTGGCCTCTGATGACGTTCTAATGCTTCCACCTTCTGGGTCAATTTCCGTATCAGGATATCTCGTTCTTCTTTTGGCTCATTATATATTCCCGATCGCTGACGGTCGGTGAACCCTTGCTGGATTTTGTGAGTTCCCACCTTTGGGGTATCAAATCTTAGCGGGGACTTGCGGTTTCCTCTAGCTCAGAATCTGTTTGATATCGATCTTGCCTACCCCCTCCGATAATTCCTTCATCTCCCATTTTGGGAGTATTCCCCATTTCCAAGGTAATCTGCCCTATCTCTACCAGTCTTACGGGGCGCGCCTATGGTCACGCCTACTATATCAGAATGCACCTTGGGGTCTTAGGCCACCATAGGTGTAGATAGTTGGTATGGTGAGGTCAGATTTGCAGTTGCTATTATATTGATTCCCTGTCTAGCAGCGTCTTCAATGACTCTCTGCAAGGACTCTTGGACCTGCTGGAATACGTCTGGGGAAATTCCTGGGGGAGCGTTGGCGAAGGTTATCACGGCTTGACCAGCTGAGGTTAGAGTCACCGAGGGTAAACTTCATCCGGCAATGCTGGCGTTCATTGGGCTAGAGTTGTTAACACCACGAGGGGTGCCAACATCATGCAGGGACTGACTTACATCCCTATTATCCGCCATGTCACTACTTCACAAGTTCTTCGAGGTTAACTTAGCAAAAGTTAGTTTAGCACACTAATCATGCCTAAATTGTTGTATATTTCGGCCCTCATTTCCTATTCTTTTGTCTCGTTCTTATGTGTATTTTCTGTATATTTTATTTCTAATAGGCTCGTTGGTGCTAATTGCAGGCAATATATGTAATTCTGGTGTTAGAAGCTTTTTGCCTGAGTTTTGGCCGAAAAGGGGCAAAAGGTGGTTGAAGGAAAGACAAAGGGTCATCAGCAACTCTAAGAGTGCGGGTCAAGTGTGGGTCGCAACCGCACTCATTCCCACAGCCAGGACCTGATTCATGAAGGAAAGATAAAGTGCGGGTCAAGTGCGGGTCATCCAACCATACTCCACCCGCATTGTTGCTCAAGACAGAGAGTTGGATTCACACCTGATGATTAAAGTGCGGGTCAGCCAAACGCACTCTGCGCGCGACAGCTTCTGTTTTCAAGCTTAAGTGACCTATTTTTCCATCCCCTATAAATAGAAAAGCATGGGAACGAACCAAAGGACTCCCATATCTCCCAACACTTGTATTTTCTATTTTCTTTACATAGTCTAAGCTAGAAACACATCTCCCTCTCATCCAAACCATCTCTACTCAATCAAAGGCAACTATGAGACTTGGATTCAAGCTTCAAGGAAGAAGATCAATCTTCAAGGGTTTTCTCTCTACACTCTCTCTTAGTTTATTGGTTTGTAATAGAACATGAGTAGCTAAAATACCCCACTCTGGGGTTGATGTTATTTGTTTGATGGATATTTGGGCTTTGTAAATAAACTCTATGTGTTATATTTATTCTATCTCTATATTTTATTCCATTGCTTGAATTGATTTCCATTATTGATTTGCTTGGATACACCCTCTTTGCGTGTTGATTTGGATTACTTGAGTAGGCAATTAGGTTGTCTAATGCTCCATTGAATGGAAGGATTTCTGGAAATCCGGCTCTACAACCATACCCTTTATCTAATCTTGAATTAGTGGCTTTCACTATACACCCTAGGTTAGCCACTTGTGAGAGAATTAGAAGCCTCCACTATACACCCTAGGTTGGCTACGTTAATGATTTTACGAGAACTAACCTTCGAGTAGAATTCGGTTGATAACCTCGAGCCTCATCCAATCTTAAACGGGGTGGCCTTCACTATACACCCTAGGTCGGCCACTTGTAAAGGAATTGGAAGCCATCACTATACACCCTAGGATGGCTACATTAGTAATAGGTTGAGCCATAGCCAGATAGATGAGCATTCATTGAAAAAGTCCCTATTGAGTAACTAGACATTGTTGGTTGCTTAGGAGGGATTAATCGCCAGTAGGAGGTCTTCGATATACACCCTAGGTTGACCGCTTGCTAGAGATATATACCAAAATTATACACCATAGATTGGTTACATTTGTCAAAACGTGCTAAATTGAGAGTTTGTTGCAATTGGCCCAATATTCACTTACGAGTCCATTAACTCCGTAGTTCCATCATCATACATTCATCACTCCATTTTCATCCCATTTTATTTGCTTTCATAGTTTAGTTTATATTATATTTTCATTCACCATCACTTTTACTTTTATGTATACTAGTTATATTAATCCTAATCTTATCACCGCTACCCCGATCTCAGTCGACGACACCCGTGCTTACCGTTTTACTCGTATTTCTATTTGTGAACGCATCGCATAGGTTTTATAATTGTTTTGATGGACGGTTTTCTAACGGCGAAAATCTTTTCATCACACACCCCCTCTTCCTAGCGCCAATTGTTGACGGTGATTTTTGTATCATGTAGGATTGATCACGCGTCCAACAAACTATTGCAAATTGTTAAAGATGTTATGAAGAAAATTTTAAAAAAGCAAAGGATGCAAACACATGTTTACGTGGTAAAACCCCAAATAGGGGAAACATCCACGGTTGCCGATGACGGCGAGAAGGAAAATTCACTATGATAAAACTATTACACACTATGTTCCTCTTGTTTCTTGCGTATCTCTCTTTTTTGCATGTTTCTATATATGTCTGTGTATATTTTTCTCCATCTATTACAACGAGATTATGGGTCTATTTATATATTCATAGAACCCTAATCCTTGTTGTACAAATAAGGAAAGGTGGTGGTGTTTAATTAGGACTTTCTAACAAATTGTAATATTTCCTTACTGGAATATGGTTCTAGATTCCTTGTTTGAGTAAGATCATTTTTCTTCATATTTGAGTCGTGATTGCATTTAATGTCTCCCACGCATTATCTAACTGACCTATTATCCAACCCGACCAGATCTCTTTTACCCAGACCGGATTGACTATACCCGACCAAGCTATCTTACCTGATCGGTTAGTTTCCCCGATCAGGTTATTTGTACTCGATCGGTTAGTTTCCCCGACCATCTTGGGCAAACTTGATCAAGCCTTGAGATCATCTATTGGTCGCCTTGGGTTGATCTTCCCTAGCTAACTCTGGTGACGTGACATATCTAATCACCGTGCTTTCAGGTGATCATGTTGACTTGTCATGCTATCAAAAAATCCCTATAACATAAGTTATATCTTGTTATCTAAATTTTCAAACGAATAATCATTTTAACAAAAATGTTTGACATCTTCAAACGTCTATATTACATGTCCAAAACATTTCAAGTTTTCAAATGAATATAGCTCTACCTTTTGGACACTAGTTTTATGTTAACATTCATCCATAATTTGTGGTTCATGACCCTCATCATTTCATAATATATAGAGCAATAGTATAGAAGATCTCAATTTTTACAGTACACATACCTCTTCAAAGGCTACTGTAAACTTCTATAGAGGGTTACTGTAATATTTATATACTTTTGGTATATGTGTCTTTGCATAGGCAATTGAGATCTTTTTAATTTATAAATCTCATAGGGAGAGATTACATTTCATTACTTTGTACCTCTATAAAAAGGTTTTTATCTCTTCATGGACATTTAGCTATTTATGGCCTTTGTTTAGATGATGAGGATTCCATATAGCCAGAGCATTATTTTTAACATGATCATGATCTTTCATATTCACTTAAGGGAATAATAAATTTTAAATAAAAGTTACATATCACATTTCTAGTGTGCAACGAATAATTTATTTGTTGCCGTTTGCATAAATTATTCTTCAAAAACAATCACCTAGGTTAATATATTGGCAATTAATAAAAATAAATGCATTCGAATATGCAATTTACAAGTGAATAATCCTTTAAACTTCTAGTTCATGTGATTTATACAAGGATCAAGATAAGATAAAGATGATGCATGACAAATGCAATTTCACGTCGTTAATTTTTTTAATTGTATCTTTCTCCCCCTAATGACATGAATTTATTTGCTTGTTGGCCTTATTTTGTTATCCTTCATGGATTTATTTGCACCATCGAAATATCATTTTCAAACATATTTATACTGTCATATCATTCTTCAGAGATATATTGTACTATCATATTATCCTTTAGAGACTAATTTGTATTGTCATATTGTCTTTCAGAGACTTTTACTAAAGAATTTGTAGATTCTAAATGGATATATGTTATTTCCATTAATTTGATGCATCATAATTTTCTTCAAATAATGAGATTGAAGAACTTCAAGTTCATGATAGTTTCTGATCATATTGTTCTTATGATCATATGATATATTTAATTGTAAGAATCAAATTACATGTTTTTGGCATGAGACAGTATAAAATAATACAATATTTATTTATAATGTATATTTTTATAACTAAATAGATTCTTCAAAATCAATTAAAATAACAAGGTGACGCATATGTTATTTTGTTTTTCACTTAGTACATAAAATTAGCTCTTCAAGAGCTTTTATATATATTTGGTAAAATATCAACATGATATTTATGTATATTACATGTACACCACGTTTGCATTTCATATCCCATTGATAGTAATCATTTTTCTTACTTTGTTTTTGGTGTGATTCCATTTCTGGTGGTCAGGTTTTCTTATTATGATCATCAAGACCATAATAATTGTTATTGACCAAAAAACCACCACCATGACTGTTAGATAACGTAGCAATTGCTTCAGGAAATGATATTCGTTAATTTAGCCATGTGAGATAAATGGATTTTTTTTCAAACACAAAAGACATAGCATCCACATTAATCATTTTCACTTGTTCCTTCAAGAACAAAATATGGATTAAAACTATAAAAAAAAATAGCTACTTCGGGTGCAAATTTAAAAGCATGAATTATCAAAATATTCTTCAATCATGATGTTTCATTTATTCAATGATATAATATGACAAATAGATAATTTACCATAAATATAAGTTTTAATCCTTAAAGCAAATAACGAGGAAAAAAATTAACAATTATGTGTTAAGAATAGACATATAATTTACGATGAATTAACTGTAATGAATATTCGATAATTAAGTAAGGTGATATGTATCATATATATAATAAAATACGTATTATGTACCTGGTTTCTATATCTTGCGAGGAGGAAGGAAGAAAGAAAAAGGTATCATATCCTTCGCTTGCGGATAGTCTGATTATGTGAAATAAGAAATTCAAAAATTAAAGAATAAAAGGTTAGAAAGGTATGATCATTTTACATTTTCACTTTTAGAAATTCAGGTTGAACTACTAGTTCATAATTATATACAGGTCTAATAATAATTTTCAATTTTTTTTTAAAAAAAAAGTTTTGATTATCTCAACTTTGAACTTCTGATTCATTTTTTATATATTTAGAATTCCAGGTCCTAAATAACAAAAACTCTTATCATATGAATTTCAATTAATTATCAAACTTCAGGTTTATCGTAAATTGTATATCTAGAACTTCAGGTTCTAAATAATATAAATCATGTTCTATTAAATTGAAGGTTTTGTTCATATATGAACTTCAGGTTCATAAGTGAACTTTTTTTAGGACTTCAAATCCTAATTAAGTAGCCTTTTTTTCGTGTTAATTTTCGGATAAATAAAATCAAAGATTTTTTTAGATAGTGTGCGACTTGCTTTTTGCTCATCAACTCACTATTGCAATGCGTGGCCCGTCGAACTGACGTGACCTAATATCGTGGAGATTTGGTTTCCCAAATTTCGGGTTATGTGCTGACGTGTCAAACCAAATAAAACTAACACAAACAAGTAGCATGACACATGCTACAATAATTCACAAAAGAAACAATATGATACTCAATGTAGGAAAAAAAAAACTACGGTAGTTGGCTAAACAAATAATAATATGAATTAATACACAATTTTTTTTTTTGTTATGATTTTACACTGATCGTATTGAAATTAGACGCTCTTGACTTCTAGAGTATCAAACCAAGAAGACATTTTATTAAAATTTTGAGCTATTTATTAAAATGTTTAAAAAAAACGTACATTTAAAAAAATAAAAAGGAAGTCGATATTGTCATCCTTAAATATGATTTACACACTCAATTTATAAATGGTTACGGATATTGACACTCATAAAACTTATTAGTAGACTCATTTTTATAAGTACAGCCATATCTAAAATTTAAAAAATAAATTTTACTATAAATATCCATCTTAATGTCAATAGTACCCTATATTTGGGCAACCTGTATGGATCGGTGGGATGTCTATAGTTGCTCAAACAAAAACATCAAAGAATGAGCGACCATCTGGATTGGCCTGTGCCCAACCCCAAATTTTTTGTGCGCCTGGTTCACTCTCTTTTTTGATGTGTCTTAGTCGTTATGGGAGGCAAGGAATGGGTTGGTTTTCAAAGGCATTCAGATTTCGTTAGATCAAGTGTTGTAGGTGATAAAATTTAGGGTGACTTGGTGGTTTAAATACTACGGGAAAGGTTCCGAAATTCCAGTTTCAACCATGCTGCTCAACTTAAAAATGAGCTTTGTTGACCGTTCCACGTCTAAGTCTTCCAAGGTTTCCAATTGGATACCACCTGTCTTCGAAGATTTGAAGTTCAATGCGGATGGGTCAGCTAAAGGTAAACTGGGTCCAGCAGGTATAGGTGGCGTGCTAAGAGATTCGAAAGGAAAACCTATTTGCATCTTCTCTGTTTTTATTGGCAACCTTGAGTCCAATACGACTGAAATTATGGCTATACGTAAAGCTTGTGAACTCTGCACTTCGAAAGCTTCCCTGGTAGACCGAAATATCCTCATTATCAGTGACTCAATGGTGGCCATTTCCTGGGTGAATAACTCAGAAGGAATCGGAAGCTTCAACCATGTCAACATCATCTATGATAACAGGTGTTATATGCATCATATGAAAGGGCTGAGGGTAGTCTACAATATGAGGTCTTCTAATTCCCTTGCTGACAGTCTCGCTAAGAGGGGCTCTGGTGGCAGTGGTGAGAAAATCGTTGGGGATCTCTCGGGTTAAGCCGCTGCTGAAGTTGTGCTCTGTTTTGGCCTCTGCGTTTTCGTTGTTGCTCTGTTTTGCTTCATGTTCGTTTTTGTTTTTGCTTTGCTGTTATTTGCTTGTTGTTGGTTCTTGGCCTTGGTAGTTTTCTGTTGTTGTGTTGTTGGCCCATTTGGGTTGGCTTGTGTTTGCTCTTGGCCTCTTTGGCTTTTCAATATTATTGCCATTCTATATATATATATATATATATATATATATATATATATATTTATTACATATTATTTATAAACAGTCGAAAATTATTATCACACCCAATTGGTAAAAAAAAATCATATTATTTTTGGAATCAAATCCTCTTTTAATGATGGTCCAATTTACGTTTGGAAATATCTCAAATGTAGGAGCCTTATAAAAGAGAATATGTGGAACCATATATGAGGTTAAGAGATTTTTAATCTGGAATTCTCTTATTTAGACAGGTATCTTAAAAAAGATATCTACGACTATCTTAAAAAAAATATGTTGATATCTACAGCTATCGTTAAAAAAAACACTAATGCTAGACAACCTAAAAATTTAGCGTAAATTTCAACTCAAATGATGTGACAAATGGTTTTTCATTAACCACATCATCTCATGTAGTGTTTGGTGATGACAACTCACTTGCCACATCATTTTGGTTGAAATTTGGGTTGTATAGCATTACTTAAAAAAAATTGTTTATTGATAAAATTCATCACTATACATAAAAGAAAGACAAAAACAATATAATAATCATGTGATGATGAAAAAGTTTGATACTTGAAATACAATTAGAGTTTAACCAGAGTTTATAATAAAAGTTATGGTTAATCATATATTAAGGTTTATCATTAGATTTTTTTTTTTGAAAGTTAAGTTTTTTTTAATAAACAAATATAGTTGAAGATATGAGTGTAATTAATAAGTGTACATAGTACTTGGTTTATTTTTAATTAAAGTAATTTGTTCTTATTGGTACATTTCTATTGGAATATTTTTGTAATTAAATTTTTTAATAAAATATAGGTATACTAATAAGTTTTATGAGTGTCAATATCGGCACCCTTTATAAATACACTTTTATCAAAATTTTAAAAATTAAACTAATACAATAAGCACTCATTCTAATGCCAGTATTACAACTACCCGTGTTAAAATGAATATAATTATTTTAACTTATTTTATTTGTAAACCTTCTTATATTATTAATACATCAAATTTAATTTTGTATATCGCCATATTAGTTGAAAATGCATAATCATCAATTATATTTCTTTTGAATATAAAGGGGAATTAATAATTATTTTTCAAAAAATAGTTACAACTAGCAACATAATTAATTCATTTTTACTTTTTAGTAATTATCAAATAGATTTTTCAAAAAAAGCGATAATTAAATGTCTCGAAAATATGATCATTGTTCCAATTTTGATTAACAAGAGTACAAGACATCACTGGCAGTAAAATTAAATAACATACTAGATTTTTCGTTAAAAAAAATCTCATGAATAAATATCAATCTATGACTCATTGTTTTTTAAAATTAATGAAAAATCATGCCTCACTTTTTTTTATTGATGGAGTTCATAAATACACATATGAAAATACACTAAGAGTGATAAAACTAACCTAGAGAGAGGGTGAATAGGTTTTAACCAAATTAAATGTCATCTTTTTGATTAATCAAAATTAAACAACACAACCCCTAATTTCTAACACAATCAATCATTGCCATAATAAAAATGCGGAATAAACAAAATGACACAATGATATGATTTACGTGAGAAACCCTCCAACTGGGTAAAAACTCATGGGCCTAATCGCCAATCGAACCCTCAAATCCACTATTTGCAAAAACGATTACAACCTAGGTTGACCACATCACACCTAATCGGTTACTAATCCATCCTTGCTACCCGCAGGCCTTTGATAGTGATTTTAGGCTCTTGCTTGTATACTACCAAAGGCAAATACAATACTTAACTCTAAAATGAAGAGATATAAAACCTAAAGTGAATATGATGATATTCTAAATGCACAAAATGCAAGGTCAACACATTTAATGCTTATCTAGTCATGTATGAATGCTTCAAATAATCCTAGATATCATGTTGCTATATGACACACATATAACTTAGCTATATGAAATCAAAGCATTTTTAGATGCAATAGCTATCACAATACAACAACACAAACATCAACAAAAATCTCTATTTATAATGAAAAATTATAATCTAGATGTAAAAAGGCATAAAAGAGATTTCTTATTAAGCAAGAACACAAAGATGGATGAGAGTGGTGTTCTACTTACCAAGTGAGTTATGTTGATGAAAACTCATTCTTAGAAACATCCTAGATGAACCTAGATGATGATAGAACCATGAATAAATGATGGGTAATTGGGTTTTGGACAATAAAAATGGTTTCTTGCTACCTTTTCTTGCAAGACACTCTTGAGCTCTAAAAGGATTGAGAAAGAATGGATTCTAAAGCTCTAAAAAGGCAAGGAGGAGGAAAGGACATACATGTATGATGCCCTAGATGAAATGACATCATTTTGAAAAATAGCAACAAAAACCCGTCATTACCGATGTGCGTACCGCGGCTCAGGGAAGTTGTCCAGACCACAGTACACGCAGCAGTGTGCCTACTGGATAACATCGCGGTTGGGACCGCTGTGCGTGCAAGTGCACAGGCCGCGGTCTAGGCAGCAGGGGCCTACTGATGTTTACTACGACAGGGACCGCTGGGCGTACATGAGCACAAGACGCGGTACAAGAAGCATGACCCTACTGAAGTATACCGCTCTGTATGTCGCGGTGCAAGCAGAGCTTGCCAAGCGGTCTAGGCCGCGGTAAGAGAGGAAACTCTCTTTTCCAGGCAAACTCAACACACTAAGTAATGTGCAAAATGTGCAAAATGTGCAAGTGTGGAGTGTGATAAATGGTATACAACACATCATCCAATTACATGTAAACAAGAATATAATGCATGCAAGTGAGTGTGTGCAACTATATCTCTTCAAATAAAAGTATAGTCAAGTAATTTACCTTCCTTGAAGCACTTGGAGTGCAATGGGAGATCTTCAATTCCTAATCTACCCTTTTACAACGTTTAACCCCAATTGTGAGTTTGTCAACGAAATAAGCCAATCATAAAGTAAGGCACTTACAACATAAAAGAAAAAAAAAGTACAAAATAAAATTTAAAGAAATTCATACCTTTGTATGATCGAAGTCATTTGATTTTTTTTTCCATTACGTTGTTAAATGATAATCATATACACTTATATATATATATATATATATATCCACTATATATATAAGGACCACCGTGAAATCATATCGATTTGAATGAATTTTGATCTGAATTTTTTTATGGATGGTAAGTTCATCGAAATCTACCTATGAATAAAAATTGAGAATTTTTCAAGCACTAGAACTATTTTTCTTGAATTTTCTATATTTCACCCATTTTTCCGATACCTTTATATTTAAAATTGTAAGGACTTCTATTTATGATTGGCTTATTTTATGAAAAACCACATTGGGATTATTAGTAATGGGTAGCTTAGGTATCCAATTGTGACTCTACTTCAACAAGCTTCCAAGATCCCAAAGAGCTTCAAGAGAAGTAGTTCACTTGTTCTTGACCCCTTGAAGAGACTAGTTGCACACACACACACACACACACACTATTCATGCATGTTTTATTCATCTTGTATTTTTGTTAATTGCTTATTTGTGTGCATCCATTTCTCACTTCACACTTGCACAACATTCATTTAAGTTAGGTGTGTTTGATAGCCCAGAAAAGATATTTTATCTCTTAACTGCGGTACAGGTCGCTTTCCATGCACCTGCCTATACCGCGGTCCCAACAGCGATTATTACCAGTGTGTTTCACGCGTAGGGTACCGCGGTTAGTGTCCTTGCTTGTCCAGCATTCTCGCCCACGAAGTCTTCTAGGGCTTCCACAAGGTATGTACTGAGGTCTGTGCACTTGCACGTACCGCTTTATACACAGCGGTTTTGTCGGGTTTTTGTTGTCCAGGTTCAAAACGACATCATTTCATCTAGGGCTTCTTACAAATAGATATTCTGTTTTTCTTGGCCGTATGAGAGCTCAGAAAATCAGATTTTTAGTGAGAGATATTAACTCCTAGAGAGTGATATTAACTCCTAGAGAGAGAGAGAGCTCCAAGAACTCACTTTTACTCAACCAAACACCAATCCATGAGTATCTAACATCATTCAAGCATCATCTCATCATGGGTATTCTTGGTTTCTTTAATTAGATAATTTGAACATGCCCTAGAACCTTTATTCCATTCCTTATGTTCATAATTGCTTAGGATTAGCATTTATTTGTTGATTAAATGCATGACCTTTTGCTTTATATGGCCTTGAATATGCTTGAGTCACTTTTTATTGGTTAAGATTATTTGTTTTGTGATAGCTAGTATTTAGGTCACTTTTGCCCTCTAACTAAGTCTCTATGCCTTGCATTTAGATATTGTTGTGTTGATTATGACTCTTTGACTACATTTCTTGATTGCATTTACTGTCATTGTCTTGTTGAACTCTTGTTGATTGGCTTTTGTTTGATGACTAGATTTTAGATTCTCATATCTTTATCTAGTTAGGTCTTTATGAGCATTCATATAGACATTGATATCTAGGATTGTTTCTTGTTGCCATCTTAAATCCCTAGATAAGCATTTAGTGTTGCCTAGGATTAATTGCATTTAGAATATTTTTCACATATTCATATAGGTTGTTTATCTCTTCATTGAGAGTCAAGTCTTGTGACTACGGTGATGTAGTGTGCAAGCATTGGTCTAAAATCACTATAAAAGGCCTGCAGGGCAGTAGTGGTGGGTTAGTGACCTAGAATGGTGTGACTAGAGGCCGACTTAGGTTGTAAACATCATTACATATAGTGGATTTGAGGATCGTGTATGACTAGAAGGAAAGCCCGTGAGTTTTGCTCTGCTTGAGGGTTTCTCACGTAAATCAATCATCGTGTTATTTATTGTTTTCCGCACTTTAATTTTGTTGATTGATTGTTCGTCTTTGTGTTGGGTTATTTTTGTAATCTTGACTAATCAAAAAAATTGGTAAGTAATTGATTAACAACCCATCCCCCCTAGGTTGTATTAGACACACCTTAGTATATTTTCAATTGGTATCAGAGTGGGTTCCTATACATACTTAGGTGATCCTTGCTCTTATTTGTGTGTCTTGCATTTGTCTACTTTTTGTTCTTTGCATTCATTTGTATACATTGACCCAAACACTATAAGTGATTTCGGGATATGCAAAGAGGGAGCTTCGAGCATAAAACCACCACTGCATATGAGCGACAATTACTCCTCATGGAAGGGGAAGATAGAGTACTATCTATCGGTAATAGATGACAAGGTTTGGATGGTGATTGAGGATGGATATACTCCACTCACCAAGACTCTTAAAAATGGAACCATTGTTCCTAAGTCGAAGTCGGAATGGAGTGCTCAAGATTTCAAAGCCTCCAAGTGGAACAACAAGGTGATGCACGCCATCTTTTGTGCCATGGATGACAGCCAATACAAGCTCATCCAAATTACCAAGAATGCCCATGAAGCATGAAAGATTCTTGAGACAGAACATAAGGGGACGGACACAATCAAAGACTCTAAGCTTCAAATGTTACAAGCCAAGTTCGAGACCATCAAGATGGAAGAAGATTAATGCTTCAATGACTTCTAAATCAAGTTGATGGATATTTTCAACCAAAGCCATCAACTTAGGGATCCTTACACCGACATGAGGATCAAGCAAAAGATTATGAGATCTTATCCCAAAAGGTTCGATTCAAAGGCTACCGCTATAGAGGAGAATTCGATTACAAGAAGATGAAACCAAGTGAAGTCATTAGGAAGTTGTTTGCCTATGAGGCGATGAAGCTCACTTCTCAACCCAATAAGCAAAAGGGGTTTGCTTTGAGGACATCCAAGCAAGAGAAGATATATAGTGATTCTGATGAGGAGATGGCCTTCACCGTAAAGAGATTCAAGAAGTTCTTGAAGCTTGAGAAGAAAAGCCTCAACTTAAGAGGTAATGACTTCAAGAAGAAAACTGGGTCCAAGAATGGTGAAGATAGCTAAGACAAGTCTTTAAGAAAGGGTGTTCATTTCTACGAGTGTGGTAGAATCGGGTACATCTCACCGAATTGTGGTAACTTGAAGGATAAGAGAAAAGGAAAGGCGATGGCTGGCTCATATAGTGAGAGTGAGAGTGAAGAAGATTCTTCAGGTGATGAGACCTTGCAATTAACTGTACGGCTTTTGGAGCCTCCTATGTGAGAGTTAAAAAAGAAGGCAAAAATGCCTTGAATTGTGACCTTAAAGAAGGAGTAGATGAAAAAGTAGCTAGAAGTGTGATTGATGGAGCTACTTATGGAGATGTTGTTAATGTAACAACAAATGACACTAGTGATGATTCTAGTGATGAGAACTCTTCAACCCACTCCAACGAAGGAATTGGTGAAGGTATGGACCTTGAAGACTTCATCAAGTACTTTGAAGACTCTAGATTGAAAAATAAGAGGGAGATTCAAAAATTGAAAGACGAAAATCTGTAGCTTACAACCAAAGTGACTCACTTAAATGATGAATTGAGGAGAGTCAAAGAGAGTGAAAAGATGATAAAGAAGGAGCTTGTGGTTACTAAGGAGTTGCTTGCCAAAATGAACTACAGCACCGAAAAACTTGACAAGATGTTAGGGCTTGGAAAGAAGCCAAATGACAAGAGAGATCTTGGGTTTGTTGATGACAAGGAAACCCCATTCACAGTCAAAATGGTGTTTATCAAGGGAAGAGGAATCAAGGAATCCTCACCTCTACACCATCCTAGGATGAAGCTTGAACTTGGAGAGTCATCAAAGAGTAGCCAAGTGAAGATGCTAACAAAGAACGAAGCTCAACCTCAACATCTAAAGCTTCACACTCAAGCTTTCCTCGACCAAGGTTTCACCAAATAAGAAGGCAAGTCATGCAAACTCAACCAATGAGGCATCCCAACCCGGTTCAACAACAAAGAAGGAGAGAACCAGTTCAACGCCAAAGGCAATATGATAAGTCTCTAATGACCTCACAATGACATGGTATGACTCCTCATTTTATACCTGCTTGTCATTTTTTTGGTGTTGATGGGCATATTAGGCCATATTGCCATAAGTATATTAAGATATGTAGGGTTGAGAGCATGAAAGAAATGAATAGACTTAGAAGAGCCAATATACATGTGCCTAGAAATCTAGAGTCAATGATCCTAGGAAATTAAGTACCATGTTGACTATGACCACTAGGAATGATTATGTATAACCTAGGTGGATTAGAAACGATGAACCCGCATGTTATTGTGCTAAAATATCACTCATAGATTCAACTAGGTCCAATGGACTTGGTAGGTCTATATAGGCTCATGCCTCCCATTGACTTGGTTGAAATTGACCCCGTGTGGGGAGCTCAAGCAAAGAGAGTGACTTTACATTCTTGTCATGCAAAAATTTGATCTACTTTATGTTTCTTTATTAATTGTTCGGGATACTTGGTTACACATATATGCTTATATGGTACTTATATGGTACTTTTATTCGATAAGTGTGTAACATTGCCTTGTTTGTAATCGATGTCACAATTATGGTCAAACATGCATTTTTGAACTAGGAGAATTGATTGGGAAGTACAATTGAATGACTATAATTTATCTCCATGACATGTGAACTTGATTATGGCATGCTTATGTTTGGATTATGCTCAATAGCAAGAGTGTAATGATGTATTTGACAATCTTTTTCATATTAATAAAGTAATTTCTAGTTTAACAAATCTTATAGCATTTATAGTTTAATTATTATAATTGTCAAAAGTAAATAATCATAAGGTCAAAAGACTATAAGAGATGAAGAATTGTTCGTACATCTGGATATGTATAAGGTAGACACAATTCTTTAGTTAGTCTTGAACAATGTTCACAACTTAAGATAAAGGTTGGGCGCATTTACCTTGTTAAAGTTGTAGATTCTTTTGTTAGCATTTGACTGGGATCAAATGTGTTATGATGAGTCTAAAATCATCAAAGTGTAGTGTCTTTGGGCAAAAGAAAATAGTGCACTAGGTGCATTGAATAAGATCACAGTGAAATACTTTATCCAGAACCGTCAATGGATAAAAGTTTTCACTTGAGGACAATCGGAGAGTCTATCTCAATCCTGAGATATATGATGGACTTATGGTTACAATTGTTATCATTTGAACTATCAATGAGTACGATTATATAGCATAGTCTATCCTCGATAGTTTTGTGGTATTTATTTGTTAATCGATAGAGGACTTCATTTATAGATATGGACATCGTGGCTCTATTTATTAAATGTGAATAGAAATCATCATGTGGATATTTTGAGGTATTGGATATTAAATCTTAACGTTAAGTTTTCAATAGTGTCTATTGAAACATGGCTTCTGGACAAGTCAAAATATCCAAGTTTAAAATATGGTCATATGAGTAAATATGGTAACTAGGAGAGCTATAGGTGGTCTATGAGCTCTTGGCGATTACTGATATTCTTCACGAGGATACACTATCTCCAATAAAATTGTCTAGGGTACGAATGAGAAATATTATCTTATTTTATCTTTATTTAAGAGTTCAATTTTAGCTCTTTAGTGGAATGAGCTAAAATTAATATATTGGACCTAAGTGAATCATTTGTTGATTATGATTAGGTTATGTCTATTGAAGCTTAAATTAGATAGCCCGCCAAGATCTCTAATCCGCACGAACTTGTATGGATCACTTGATATATTCTACCGGACCAATTTCTAGGTCCATCTAGAATTGTTTTTGAATTTCAGAATCCAAAAGTTTTGGAGAGGTGTGGTCATGTGTGATCAAGACACGCGGTAACTCTTCAAAAAGGCCTGGAATGGGCGGCCAAGGATGTAGGAATCCTAGGGTGGCTCTAATGGGATGCGTTTAGCATTCCATTAATACATTAAGAATATAATTTGCACATTTTAATTAAATGGACTGCTAGATTATATTAATGTATTAAATTTAAGGCATGTGAACTTGTTTCTTTTATAGTAAGAATAGATCTAGTTCACATGTGGACTTTTTATTAAAGTCCAATGGATTTAATAAAATGGAAAAATAATATATTGCACAAGTATTTACTTGGGCGACAAGGCTAAATTAATTAGTCTAATATATTGTTTTATTTTATTTTATTAATCAAATGGAAATTAATTAATTTATTAATTAATTAATTGCTTGACTAAATGTCCAAATCTTTTTCTAACTAGGAGAATGATTCCTGGTATCATACTATTATTGGTAGTATGATAAGTATCAAAAACTATATTTGATAAGGTATTTTATTTATCTAGTCAAATTAGGAAGTTTTTGATAAAGTCACAATATTATATTCAATAATTTATTATTGAATAATACACTCATGAGTTGGAATATGGTTAAAACTTAAAGTTAATAGAAGACTTGGTGAAAAAGTAATCCTACTTGTGTGAGGATTTGACTACAAGGTAGAAATCCTACTTGAGTGAGGATTAGGCCATCACCTATATATATATATATATATATATATATATATTATTAAATTCGGAATTAATAACGGTAGTTCAAAAACTAAGTTTTTTTTTAGAAAATTTTTATTCTCTTGCTTTTGAATAAAAAAAACACTTTCAATTCAAGAAAGGAGTGTAGAATTCGGCCAAAGAGAAGAAGAATAAGAAGCGTTTTATTTTCGATAGTGCACTAGAAGCTTTTACATCAAAAGGCTTTATGCACAAGATTGAATTAGGGTTCATGTGAGTTCTTGATTAAAAAGATTAAGAATTCACAAGTGACCAAACGTTCTTTATTTTCTCTAGGAGGATTTTTGTGACTAACAAAAGAAAAATGTTTGTTTTTTCCATCCTCAGGTTTACAATTCAAAGAAAAGGGAGCCCACACTCATAGGTGATTCACGTTCGTGATTGGATTGGAAGATCTTGCGGATTTAATTCGAAGCAAGCAGATTCAAATCGATGCAAAATCAATCGTCAAGTGAAAAAGATATGATACTGTTACTATATGTTAATTAATCAAGAGTTAAAGTTCTTTCTTTTAAAAGGAAAATTTTTAAAATATACAAACTCAATTTTTCGCTTCCGCCGCGTGTTTTTCCCTACAGCTTAAAATGATATGCATGAAATGTTTTTAATTACTTGATATGCAAAATATGTGTGAAAGCAAATGAGAAGACTAAACTCAATAAGGATCTTGTATCCATATAATCAATAAGGATTTTTTATCCAAATTAATCTATGCTCTCTTCTTAATGATTTGAAGAAGACAACAACCAATAAGGATTTCATATCCATTCAATCAATAAGGATTCTATATTCATGTATTGTTTGGTCTTTAAGGATTGATATAGTTGTTTGTGTGCTGCAAATTCTTTTCCTTAAAACTGAAAATACTATATAGCGTGTGTCTATTAACCTAGAGGGGGGGTGAATAAGTTTTAGTT
Source organism: Dipteronia sinensis (assembly GCA_033220585.1). Taxonomy (NCBI): domain Eukaryota; kingdom Viridiplantae; phylum Streptophyta; class Magnoliopsida; order Sapindales; family Sapindaceae; genus Dipteronia; species Dipteronia sinensis. Next base: position 43,036,514 of record CM065639.1, read on the forward strand.
GATTTATTACCAACTTTTCGACTTAATCAATATTAATAGTCCTACCCCATATTAGCAATCAACCAATCATAATATAAACATGAGGAAAACAATAAAAACACAAGGATTGATTTACGTGAGAAACCCCCCAACTGGGCAAAACTCACGGGCTATCCTTCTAGCCACATTCGGTCCTCAAATCCACTATTTGAATGAAAGTTTACAACCTAGGTTGACCTCAAGTCACACCTACTTGGCCACTAACCCTTTCACTCTACCCAACGGGCTTTTAATAGTGATTCTAGACCATAAGCAAGTGCACTAATCCACTTAGTCACAAAGCTTAACAATCAATGAAGAGGTTAAACAACCTATGTGAATATGTAAAAATATTCTAACATGCAATTAATGCTAGGCAACACTAAATGCTTATCTAAGGATATAAAGATGTCAATGAGTGCAAATCGTAGATATCAATATCTAAATGCAAATGCATGAAGACTTAGCTAGAAGGGTAAAAACGTCATAAATGCTAGCTATCAATGAACATACAACCTCAACCAACAAACATAATCACAAACTTACTCAAATCATGCTAAATCAAATAAACATGCAATTAATTAACAAATAATTGCTAACCCTAGGTAAACAAGAACATAGAGATGAAAAGGAAGTTCTAAGACTTGTTTGATTACCTAGTCAAGAAGAGCATGAAGACCCATGAAGAATAGATGCAAGAATGAAGCTTAGATGTACATGGGTATGAGTTTGATTGAGTAAAAAGGATTTCTTGGAGCTCTCTCTCTCTTAGATTTACTTTCTCTCTCTTAGGGATATATTTTCAGAGCTCTAGGTCTAAATGGTGGAGAAGAAGATATATTTATAGAGACCAAAAAACGAGCTGGTGTGAAATACCCGAAATGCCCAGTTCGGGTAAAAAAGGCGACATGCAAGGCGACATGAGCAAATCGCCTTGGAAGTCGCCTAACACACTGTGAGAAAACACGTTGCCTGAGGCGACATCCCCAAGTCGCCTATGAAGTCGCCTTACACACTATGGAAAAAATCAAGATGACTATGGCGACATTGGAGGCGACATGCACAAGTGACCTTGCATGTCGCCTAACACACTGTGGGAAAAACCTAAGTCTTAGGTGACTTGTCAGGCGACATGCACAAGTGGCATTGCATGTCGCCTAACCTACTGTGCAGCCCATCAGCTCTAAAATGCAAGAAGTGTGTGTGTGCAACCATACATGCATGTCAATACAAATGCATAGAATGTGAGTGAGTGCAACTAAAACCTCTTCAAAGAGAATTAAGCAAGAGATATACCTTTGAAGTGCTCTTGAGAGAGATGAAGTCCTTGAAGCTTGATCACACCCAATGAAGCCTAATATACCCTTACAAAAATTAATCCCCAATGTGGTTGTCAACGAAATAAGCCAATCAAAATATGAGGAACTTACAAAAACTATATTTGTTTGCTTAAGACAAAAAGGGTGCAAATTTGTTTGAATTCTTAGGAAACCTTTTTGATGTTTACTTTGCCAAATATCATTGCTTGAACTTTGATGTTATATGCCTTGAATGCAAAGCAACAACTTCACACATTTCTCTTAAAATAAAACTCTATGAATCTCTCTCAATTATTTAAGTTGCATAAAGTTTATGTATATGATTATGTAATCATCTTTTGTGCGAATATCTCTCTTTGCTAAAGCAACCAGATAGAGGAAGCTCATTTGCCTATCTCATGACAAAAAAGGGAGAAGTCTTGAGAAATTTAGGGTAAGCCTTGTGTATGCTTTGGGGGAGGAGAGGTCTTGAGAGAGAGCAACCATTTATGGGGAGTATTGCACATGCATTTATTTGTATTACTTTATTGAGTGCAAATGCCTTTTATGTTTGATCACCTCACATGCACTTGTTCTTGGAAAGTGCTTTCTCGTTATTTTGTATAGGTATAATGATCTACGAAGAGATTGAAGAACTTAAAGACTTAGAATCTTAGGGTTCTCTTTGTGTAACGTAGAATATACATTTGTTGACCAATAGCTTATTTTTGTTTTGTGATGATTATTTTTATGAGTGGTTGTTTTGTCATGAAATAGCCACAAAGTGAGATTGTAAGGACCTTTATTTATGACTGACTTATTTCATGACAAACAACATTGGGATTATTAGTAATGGGCAGCTTAGGTCTCCAATTGTGACTCTACTTCAACAAACTTTCAAGATCCCAAAGAGCTTCAAGAGAGGTAGTTCACTTGTTCTTGACCTTTTGAAGAGATTAGTTGTACACACACACTATTCATGCATGTTTTATTCATCTTGCATTTGTGTTCATTGCTTATTTGTATGCATCCATTTCTCACTTCACACTTGCACAACATTCATTGTAAGTTAGGTGTGTTTGATAGCCCAGAAAAGAGATTATATCTCTTAACCGTGGAACAGATCACCTTCCATGCACCTGTCTATATCGCGGTCCCAACAGTGGTTGGTACCAATGTGCTTCACACGTAGGGTATCGCTGTTGGTGTCCTTGCCTATCCAGCGATCTCGTCTACGAAGTCTCCAGGGTTTCCACGCGATATGTACCGCGGTCTGTGCACTTGCACTTAACGCGATATACACAACGGTTTTGATGGGTTTTTGTTGTCCAGGTTCAAAATGACGTCATTTCATCTAGGGCTTCTTATAAATAGATCTTCTCTTTTTCTTAGCCGTTTGAGAGCTCAGAAAATCAGATTTTTAGTGAGAGATATTAACTCCTAGAGAGAGAAAAAGAGAGCTCTAAGAACTCACCTTTACTCAACTAAACACCAATCCATAAGCATCTAACATCATTCAAACATCATCTCATCACGGGTCTTCTTGGGTTCTTTAACTAGATAATTTGAACATGCCCCGGAACCTTTGTTTCATTCATTATGTTCATAATTGCTTAGGATTAGCATTTATTTGTTGATTAAATGCATGACCTTTTGCTTTATATGGACTTGAATATGCTTGAGTCACTTTGTGCTGGTTAATATAATTTTTTTTGTGATAGCTAGCATTTAGGACAATTTTGTCATCTAGCTAAGTCTCTATGTCTTTCATTTAGACATTGTTGTGCTAATTAGGACTCTTTGATTGCATTTCTTGATTGCATTTATTGTCTTTGTCATATTTAATGACAACTCTTGTTGATTGGCTTTTTTTTATGACTAAATTTTAGATTCTCATATCTTTATCTAGTTAGGTCTTTATGAGCATTCATATAAACATTGATGTCTATGATTGTTGCTTGTTGCCATCTTAAATCACTAGATAAGCATTTAGTGTTGCCTAGGATGAATTACATTTAGAATATTTTTCATATATTCACATAGGTTGTTTATCTCTTCATTGAGAGTAAAGTCTTGTGACTATGGTGATGTAGTGCGCAAGCATTGGTCTAAAATCACTATAAAAGGCCTGTATGGTAGTAATGGTGGGTTAGTGACCGAGAATGGTGTGACTAGAGGTCGACCTAGGTTGTAAACATCATTATATATAGTGGATTTGAGGACCGTATGGGCTAGAAGGATAGCCCGTGAGTTTTGCCCAGTTTAAGGGTTTCTCACGTAAATCAATCATCGTGTTATTTATATTTCATTGATTGATTGTTCGTCTTTGTGTTGGGTTATTTTTGTAATCTTCACTAATCGACAAAGTTGGTAAGTAATCGATTAAAACAACTCATTCACCCCACCTCATCCCCCCCCCCCCCCCCCTACTAGGTTGTATTAGACACACCTTAGTGTATTTTCAAAAATAATCGGGATAAATAATTCTAGGACTTGAAAAAAATTTAAATTTTATTCATAAGTAGATTTCAATAAACTTATTATTCACAAAAAAAATTCAGATCAAAATTCATTCAAATCGATGTGATTTTATGGTGAACCTTATCGAAATTAAAATAAGGGATCCCTTATGAGAGACTCATTATAATATTTATATATATATATATACACATACATATATATACAGTTCCGTTCTAGGTCAGCGCATACTGATATAATTTACATCAGTGTGTTGCATGTGGGACACTGATTATGGAGAAGCACTAACAAGTGCATATACATTGAGTCAAAGCATGTAAATTTATTGGTCCACATGCAGCGTACTGATGTAAGATATATCAGTGCGCACTGACTTGAAAATTTATATATATATATATATATATATATATATATATATGAGTGAGTCTCTCATGAGGGGTTCTTTATTTTAATTTCCGTAAAGACCATGATGAAAACACATTGATTTTAATGAATTTTAATCTGAATTTTTTTACGAATGATGAGTTCAATGAAATCTACTTATGAACAAAATTTGAGAATTTTCTGAGCACTAGAACTACGTATCCAAATTTTGTTAAATATGAACGCATCAGAAAATAAGCGAAATATAAGAAAATTCAAGAAAAATAGTTCTAGTATTCGAAAAAATCTCAAATTTTTTTCATAGGTAGATTTCAATGAACTCATTATCAAAAAAAAAATTTAGATCAAAATTCATTAAAATCGATACATTTTCATTAATATTCTTACCGAAATTAAAATAAGAGACTCACTCATATATAGGGGTGGGCAAAAAACCAATAAACCGAACCGAAACCGATCCAATCGGTTTTTTTCCGGTTTTTTATGTTGACCGGTTCGGTTTGGTTCATTTTTTTGAAAACCGATTGGATCGGTTTTTTTTCCGGTTCGCTATCTCAAACCGGAAAACCGAACCGAAGTCCAATATATATATATAAAAAAAACCTTAGTTTTAATGTTTAATAGTCCATGAAACTATAACATTATGAAAGTGTGTCACATCATATTTTTTTCTTAGTTTTTTTGTATGAATATTATTTTAAACTAGTATTTTCAATTTGTTTAAACCCATAATTTAATTTGGTCAAATACCCAAAAAGATTAAAATATGAAAATATGTGTAATAATTAAAACCAAAAAATTTGGTCCAATTGACACAAAACCGAAAAAACCGAACCGAACCGAACCGGTCAAATTTAATCGGTTTTTGATCGGTTCATAATTGTTAAGTTGATCGGATCGGTTCACTTTTTCAAAAACCGAACATTATCGGTTTTTTATCGGTTTACTCTAAAAGTGAACTGATCCATTAAACGCCCACCCCTACTCATATATATATATATATATATATATATATATAAAGAGTTTAATATAGTTGAAGATAAGATTGATGTAATCAACGAGTGTACATTGTATTTGATTTATTTCTTTTTAAAATAAAATAATTTGTACTTGGTCGATTTGTGTTGAGATATTATTATATTTTGTAATTAATTTTTTTAATAAATATGGGTCTATAAATCATATTCATAGAACCATGGAGACAATATCGGCACGTGAATAAAACTTATTGGTGGGGTATATACAAATAGTCCATTGATGGCCCAATAGATAAGCCCAATCCGGCCCAGTTTAGATTAGGCCCAAATCACTCCACATAGAAGAGGTGTTGAACTGCAAGTGACTAGCAACAATAGAGAAACTAAACAACCCCCACCGGCGAAGAGAGAGAGAGAGAGAGAGAGAGAGAGAGAGAGTTGATAGAGTGACAGACATAGAAAATGAACACAGACATCACAGCATCGGAGAAGCCGCAGTACCCAGTTATAGATCGGAACCCACCGTTCACGACGGTGGTTGGAAACTTCAACACCCTCGACTACCTCCGTTTCTCAACCATCACCGGCGTCTCCGTTGTCGTCGGCTACCTTTCCGGTCCCATCTCCCTCTCTCTCTAGACTCTATATCTCTATCTATTATTTGTTTCAATAATCGAAATATGAGCTTTGTGTAGCTGATTAGTAAAGGCGGGATTTTTATTGTTGTTTTTTCAGGGATAAAGCCGGGTTTAAAAGGGCCGTCGATGGTGACGGGTGGGTTGATCGGGTTGATGGGCGGGTTCATGTACGCGTACCAGAACTCGGCGGGTCGGCTCATGGGTTTTTTCCCTAATGAGGGTGAGGTGGCTCGTTACCACAAGCGTGGATTCGCCAATTAGTAGTTTGTTTAACTTTCATTTTTAAGATTTTGTTGTTAATAAAATGGCTGCTACTGGATTTCTGATTGAGGAATACTTGAACTCTGTGATGTATTTTGATGATAACAATGTAGTTTCATTGATTGGATTGATTGTTGGTGTTAAAGAGAATTGGTTTGAGTAATGTACTAATTGGAATATTTCGCTCGTCACTTGTGAGTAGGTGTTGAACGATTCATGAACTTGAGCTAGTTTTTAATGTGTTATGGCTTTTTGGTTTTGTAGTCGAACTAGGTTAGGGCGTTTCTTACACTGGTTTGGTCATTACTTCATTGTGTTGTGTATGTGTTAGACTTAAATATGAGATAGTGTAGGAAAGGGATGATTAATTTTGGCTCTGCATCTTTGCTTAAATGCTTGGAATTGTCACTTCTCTCAAATGTTCTTTCTTTATGTGATCTTATTTGTGTACTTGAGAGTGAACCTTTATAGTTTCATATAGGTGAGGATGCTACTGATTGCTGACATAATTTGATGTTGTTTACTACTCTCGTCAAATGTAAAATGAAGTCGTTTCTAGGATGGTGCCTTGGAACTAGCAAATGGTTATTAGACATATTTTAGGAAGGGGTGAGAGGGAGGGGTACATGACTGTTGTTTGTGCAGAATATTACTTTACTCTCTAGAGTCTAGACCTCTTAGCCTGTAGTTCAGCTGATATGCTATAATAGCTTCGAACTTTTAATTTCAACTGGAAATTCAACTTCCAGATGATCTGAAAATCAAGCACACAACACCAACTTAAGGTCTGCTCTTTTTAGATACTTGCATGTTGCGTCCAGTTTTGCAGTCGAATAAGGTTTGGGCTATATTTACACCAGTTTGGAACTTTGGTCATTACTTCCATGTATTGTATTTGTGTATGTGTTACACCTAAATATGAGATGGTGTAGGAAAGGGATGATTAATTTTGGTTTTGCATCTTTTGCGGAAATTATTGGAATTGCCACTTCTCTCAAATGTTAGTTCTTTATGTGATCTTATTTGTTGACTTGAGAGTGAGCCTTTATAGTTTGATATAAGTGAGGACTGAGGATGGGGAACTGAATGCAGACATAATTTGATGTTGTTTATTACACTCGCCAAATGTAAAATGAAGTTGTTTCTAGAATGGTGCATTGGAGCTAGCAAATGGCTAGGTAGAGTATGTTGTCGTTTTTATTGGACATAATGACATTTTTTTAGGAAGGGACCAGAGGGAGTGACACGACTGTTGTTTGTGTGGAATATTACTTTACTCTCTAGACCTTTTAGCCCGTAGTTCAGCTGATATACAATAGCTCCACACTTTAAAATGTCAACTGGAAATTCAACTTCCAAATGATCTGAAAATCAAAATCAAGCACACAACTCCAACTTAAGGTCAGCTCCTTTTAGATATGTTGCGTCCGTGATTTAGTTTATCCATCCTAACAGTTCAAAGGTTTTAATGTCTCTGAATTTTATGTCTGTATTATGATTCCTATGGCTAGGGATCCATACTTTTTTGCTTGTATTATGACATTGTTGGTTGATCGGTTTTGATGGGAACAAATCCAGGAATTCCAGAAATATCTTGATTTAAGTGGTGCCACGGTCTGAATGTTTGATTGAAAAGGTTTCCCTTGGATTCATTTTTGGGTCGGTAGTTATCTACTCTCACCAATGTCTTTAGACCCACCCCTATCCCCTTGTATTTATTTCACCTGTTTTTCTCAAATTCTTGAGAAGGGAAAGGTGTTTACTTGGTATGAACTTCCCATTTGAGTGTGTGATTGCTATTTAATGTCACCTTTCACTTGATTTTCCGGTGTTTTGTGTAAGAATATTGACACTTTCCTTTAAATGATGCTGACGTATAATTCATGTTCGTCTTAAAGATGAATATTTTCCATCGACGTTGAAAGCTGAAAAATGTTATACCTCGAATCTAGATTGAAGTTTACCACTATATTCTTTGTTCTTTTTCTGCACCGTCATTTTATATTATGGATTTGAGCCAATGTTCATCTCATTCTTTCTGATCTTCAAGGTAGCTCTCTTAATGACCACCACTCAGATAATATTTCTGTTTCTACATAGTGATTTTACAGTTTTATTTCATTATCATTTGCATCAATTTATTTGGCTTGTGCAAGATCCGAGTGGATGTCTCAAGATATATATATATATGGAAAATTTTCACCTCAGTGCGTATCGATAAATATTTATCATTGCGTTACATGTGGAACATTAGATTCAATTGTTTTGATCCAGTCTGTATATACTTGTCAGTGCTTATCTATAATCGATAGTCCATATGAAATACACGATGATATTTATATCAGTATGCACCTAAGGAGAAAAGAACTGATATATATACTATTTCCGGACTGTTACTAGAGAATTATCATTTGGTTATGACCTATGAGCACATATACCAGTATGGCATGTTATATAATCTGAGTTCTTGCGTGTGTCTGACTTTTGGCCTATTTAGTATATGTAATCTATTGATGGATGTTGGGATACTATGTTATACTTAAAATTTGCTGCTTCTTTGTCTCTGCCACCTATCGCTTATGCAACGAGCTTGGATGGTATGATATATGATATATGCACGCCACCGTCTTCGTCTTCATCTTCATTGCATCAGAGAGCAAAAGGATTTTCTTGCATTCCTATCACAATCTTTGGTCTCCATGCTCCGAAGGATCTTGCAAGTTGTGAGTTGTGAGTCAACATCGCAATCGCTCCTGAATAAACCAATCAAGTATCAACTATGAAGTTAGCAATAATTCAAAAAAGACTCACTGTTCACCATGACTCACTTTCCTGCTTTCTTCTTCCTTTCTTTTCCTGTAAAAGAAAGAAACTGACTTCATCCCACCTCCCCACCAACCTGTGTTTGAACCCCTTTTGGCTTTTGCTCTTTATTCTTGGCATAAAGTAGACAAGATTATTCCACACTCAAAACAAAAGAAATCAAGAATAAGACACCAAAGATGTGAGTGATGCTGCTGCTTAATTCAGGCAATAATATTTTTTTTTAATTCGAATAAGTCTCTTTAATATGGTGTTTTTTTTTTTTTTTTAGAATGTGGATCGGGACAAAACTTAGAATTAGAAGACAGTCCACAAAATAAAAATGTCTTCTTTAATCTGTCTTTTTGGTCATGCCATTGATTTTGATTTGATCTTGATCTTGCCTCGACGTGACGTGGTGATAACACGTGTAGGTCCCATGATGGTGACGAAATCTCTATACTGGTGAAAACACCAATCTTGATTCTTTGTTTTTTACTATGACACAGTTGACTCTTGCAATCAATCACTAAAGGTAATTCTGATCATTTGTATACCAATTTCACCTCCTTTTCTTCGTTGATTTGTGACGAGTTTTCAAGCCAGTCCAATAACAAGTGTAGCGGGATTATCTCCCATTAATTGTGAGTAGGGATTGGGGTGAGTTGATTCGAATCAATTTTCAGTTGAAATTGTCCTTGGCTCATTTATATTCGGTTTTTAATTTTTAAATTGGTTTAACTCGTTTTAACAGGGTGATTCGACTGAACTCGAACCTACTTTTTTTGATTCGAGGCTTTTTGGTTTAATACGGTTTTGAACTTTTTGGACCTAATAAAAAATTTATCTACGTGTTTAATTGTATAAGCATTTTGGACCATATTTCAACCATTCCAGATATTTTTTTTTTAAATATTTAGCTTCATAATATAATTGGAAGTCCAAATAATCCATAATACATTCCATCATAATTCAAAATATAATTCATAATAATAATAACAATCAAGACCGAATGTTAATAGCATATTCCAAATTAAAGATAAGTTTTGGTCTTCTCTCTCCAAAACAAAAATAAAAGTCACCCTTAAACAACATGAAATCGGGTAGAGATAACGTGACCAGGTTCATCAGATTGATTAGGTAAAGATAACTCTATCGGGTTCAATTGGCCGATCGGGTAGAGAAACCTGATCGGGTGAAAAGGTACACTGGTCGGGGTTGAGTAATCGATCAGGTTAATGAGACCCGGTCAGATTAGATTACCGATCGGCCAGTGATACATGAAGGATATTAATTCTAAGATAACCATGACTCAAATACGCAGAGAAAGAATCTCACCCAAACAAGGAACCATGAAGCAAACTCCGATAAGGAAACAAACTTCTTTGTGATATTAGAGCATAAGTTCAACGGAGAATCTAATTGATTAAATGCGCAGAAGATGCAAAACATGAAAGAAGATAAGGACGACTCCAACGAGTTAGAATCCTAATAAAATTCGTCAACTTCCCATACTTGTACTTCAAGAATAAGGGTATGTATAAATAGATCCTAAAAAATCATTACATAGATGATGAAAAAGATATATGCAAAAAGCAAGAATACAAGAGAGATTGAGTGTGTAATCCATTTTTACATATTGAAATCTTCCCCTCAACGTCTTCGGCAACCGTGATTTTTTCCCTTCTTAGGTTTTTCACGTAAAACATTGTGTTTTGCATGATTAATTTTCTTTCTTACTTTACACTTCAATTGTTAATTCATATTAACTTGTTGGACGCGTGGTTAATTTTACAATCCAAAAATCACCGTCAACAACTTGGTTTAGTCGGATCAATTCGGTTTTTAGCAACACAAAACCATCCATGATTCACTTAAAGTCGGTTTTTTTAATCGAATTGACTCGTTTCAACAGTGTGACTCTGCTCGAATACGTATTTTCAACTCGGTTAACCATCAATCGCAAAACCGTATCCACCCCTAATTGTGAGAATTATCTGGACCACGTCAATAGTTTTTGGTCGTTACCCATTTAAGAGTTTTTATTCAATATATCTTAATAAAAATAAAGTTTGTAATTAATAGAGTTCACTTATCATAATATCATTCAAAACCCATCAAAGTCGGTATAAAGTATAAACTCAAAGATCTTTAAACCTCAAAAGCTGATTCAACACATTTCTCCAAACATCCGACTTAGAAACTATAAAGCATCATAATAAAAATAGATAACTTAATCAAATACCCTTTAGATGTATCGATTTTTTTTTTAATATGTTTTATTTTTATCTTTGAAATATTATACCGAACAGGTTAATGATCAGTCAGACCTACCAAAATCAAACACTAAGCATATGAATATCCCTATTAATGTGAAAAGATACCCACCCAAGGTAATAGGAGCTAAAAGGGGATGTGTAATTATAAAATATAAAATATAATATATATATATATATAGGTTTTCTTGTAAGAGGGAAAAAAAAAAGATTAGGGTAGGCTTGTTTTATTTTAGGCTTTGTTTGGTAAGAGGGAAAGATGGAGGGAGGGAGAGGGTAGAAGGGAGAAGGATGGGAGGAGAGCTTCAATCCCTTGTTTGGTTGGAGAGAAAAGAGAGGGGAGAGGGGAAGAGGAGGGAGCTCTCCTCTCTTTGGGCCCACCAATACCAATCTCTCCAATTATGAAGGATGAGAGAGGGGAGGAAAAATTGGAAGAAAATTACAATAATACCCTCTAATTTTTTATTAACCTCAAATTTATTAAAGGGTAATATAGTAATTTTATAAATTATATATCAATTCATCCATTCAACCATCTTTTCAATACCAAACAACACGAAAGATTTATATTATCCTCTCTATCCTTAATTTATCCATCCCCTTAATTTATCCATCCCTCCTACCAAACATAGCCTTTATAGTATGATCTCTCTCAATCCTTTAAAAAAACACAACTTTAGCTCAATTATTCTTCTCTTTGTTTCTTTTACTTTTTCACTTTAATAATAATGCTCATGTATCCAAGATAAGATTGTGGCGGGCCATCAGTCCATCACCTTCTCATTTCTTCGAAGGAAACACCCAAGATTCTCCTTTTTCTTCATTCCTTTGCATCATCACCATCATCATCATATCATCAAAGTATTTTATCATGACCAACCGCCATTGGATTTAGAGAATAAAGTTCGGTTACTAGAGACTCTCATCATGCCACACGTGTATTTCTTATATTTTACCTTTTTTCTTGTAAATTAATTAGGTAGTTTTATTTTTTTGTATGTATAACCTACAACTGAGACCTGACGAGATTAGACTCTACAAACTTAGTCCGAAACACTACTTCCACTTATCGGGGAGAAGATACAAATAGTATACAGTCACTCTCACAACAGGAGACTCACTTATCGGGGAGAGGATATAAATGATATACAGTCACTCTTACAACATGAGAGGGGAATGTTCCCAGAACCGGGAGAGAACTCGCCACACTTAAGATTTTATGGCAAAAGTGGGACAAATATATACAAATATATGCACACCCCAACTGTTGAACCATGGTGGTGGAGGCTCCCAGGGTGCGTCCAACCACATTAACAAAAGGCACGTGTTTAATTAGGTAGTTTTACAATAAGAGATATATGAATTCCTAAATTTATTATTCACAATCCTTGAATATCATGCATACACGTTTACCTTTCTTGGTATTTGATCTAGCTGCATGATTATATCAACAGTAAACACTGGTTGTCCACTTCCCCATATCTTATTTGATATGGTTTCGAAAATCACATTTTCCCACTAAATCACAAAGTTAGGTCTCCACCAGCTCCCTAAGGGTTGCATTCCAGAGAATGTTTGAAATGAAATGACAATACATCTTTCGTGCTCATGTCAGTAAGAGTGTAAGTTTAAATTATGTTTTCTTTTAAAATTCAAACCTAAATTGTAATATTAGAAAAGAAAAAAAAAAAGGAAAAACAGTAAAAGGTAATTTGGGCCCTACTCAGAGATTAGATCATTTGGATTACTCAAATTTGCCACTGTTGAGATTCTTAATTAAAAAAAGAAAAAAAAGAATGAATGGTCGTTCCATGTGTAATGAGTTACACGTACACGGCAAAGTTTGATTGCAGCATTAATGGGAGGGGCACTAGCAGTAGCACCACGCTAGTGAAAGCAGCAGTGCTACATGGGGCAGAAAGGAGCGCAGGACCCACCGCTTTTGACGTGGCATGTGACCAACGGTGTGGGACCAGCATCATCATTAATATACGCGTTATGATTCGCCTGATCAATCAGATTACGGTGGAGGCTCCGGACACAACACTATCATTTTCTTTTTCTTTTTATTATATGGACTCGAATAACATACCACTATGACCAACTTCTCTCGATACCACCAAGTGGTTTGATTTTGATTTATTCTTTTCTAAGATTTGGATTCTTATATGCCAAGTAATAAATTCGGTAGATAAAGGTTCATCCTCACACATAAGTTTATGGATTTAAAAAAAAATATATCTTAAATTATTATAATACTTTGTTAAGAAGTAATAAATTTTTTAATCTAAAGCATGCTATGGATGAGATTGTATGATTGTATCATAACTTCTGTCTCGTTTTCCAAAAATAAGGAGTAATTTTTTAACAAAACTTTATCTTAAATTCTAATTGTTATCACTTAATCCGTATACCTCGTACATTTTTTTTAGAACGGGTATACATAGTACTAGTTAAATAGGAGGTGTTTGTTTTATGAGATTGAACTAATCTCAATCTAACCTCATGTTTGTGGTCTATATGGGTTTAGATTTCTTCAATCTCATTTGGATAAATAATCCTATTGTGACAAGACTATTTAGTCCTTCTACAAAGTTCTATTTTTTTTTTGTTTATGCCCAATCTTTTATCCTTTTATTTTATTTTATTTTTTACTTTTTTGGCTGGGACTATTTTTGTCTTGCCTTTTGTTTTATTTTGTTTTATTTTTTAAAATTATATTATTTATATTTAAAATATTAAATGTTTTTAATTTGATTCAAAAATTAATTTAATATATGTTATTTTATTCTAATATTTTTAATATATATATATATTTAATTTCAATTAAAAATTAAATGTTATTTTATTTCAAATTAATTTTATTTATTTTTATTCAAAAAATAAATTAATATTTTTTTAACCAAATTTAATTTAAAATAATTTTATTTTCATTTTCTTTGAATTGATTAAAATGATTTTATTTATTTAAAAATTAATTTAAGATAATTTTATAGTGGCCTCTAACAAAAAAGACAATTATTTTTAATTATTTTTTATCAAAACTAATGTTATACCTAATAAAAGATAATATTATTTTAATTTAATTCGTACTGTACTAAACACATCACAGTACTAATTTAGTCCAATCCAATCAAATCAAATTCATTCTAATCTAATACCATACAAATATTCTAATTATATCCAATTCATCCGAACGCATCCGTACGGTATTAAAGTAGAAAAATAAAAAAAAATAAAAACCCTTAATATCAGATAGACTCATTGCGTGCTCCCAATTAAAGCATGTCATACAACAACTTTTAGATTTAATTTCACTTTTCATCCGATCACATAAATCCTTTTATCTTATTGGGCGTAGAAGCGACTTTCATTCAAAATTTTCTCTATTATGATTTATGATGATGACAAGGTCTCACCTTAACAGTATGGTTTAGAACATCTCCATGTTAATATCGGTTGTAAAAAAATTAGATGACTCGTAAGATGAACATCAACTTCATTAAAAAATTCATCTCCAATGCAACCTTTATGGTATAACTTTAAGGTGGTAACTTTTATATCGAAGGCTATTAACATGACTCTCTAATTTCAGACGGTCTATTGAACAACCATCTTGTTGCCTAGTTAGCAATCACTCTTGTCTTCTATTTTGTTTTATTTAACAATTTTAAAGTACATTTAAGAAGATCAATAATAAATTGACATGTTATTAAAAATATTTATTTTACAAATAAAGTATCAGAGAGCACTTTTTATTTGGATGTCTATCAAGTTTTGTTACATACCACGTATAAAATAATTGACTTGACAATATTAATATATCACCATTTTTTTAAATACAAACTATATTACTGTTAGCATACACCGGAAACATTTTCAAGTTGACGTGGAAAGGAGGAGGCTGATTTGCCACTGTCATCAGAATGAAAATAATTTATATAAAAAAAACAAAAAACAAAATTATTAATGAATTTTTGGAATATAAAAAAAAATTCAACTTTAGCAGTTGTTTCGAAGAACGAGAGGGATATGTGTCAGCTTTCGTGGTAGAAGCGTTGGCTCGTAAAACACCCTGACGTTTGACGAAATTTACGGGAATGCCATTTGACCCCTCCCTTAAAAGAAACCGTGTACCATAACGCACATGGTTTTGTCGAGTGGAATCTAGAAACAGTTACTATAAACCAATCGACCCTTTTTAACTTTTTTTTTTTTTTACTTGATTATAAAATCATCAACAATCTACAATGCTATTATGAGATTATGTATTTGGATAAAACTTATTCTCACATACGATAAGTAGATGATGGGTAGAAAAAATCTCTGCAGTGCAATTATCTGATTTTATTCAATTTTATCTAAAATCAAGTATTGAAAATTGGAATGAAAAATAGGAAAAAAGATAGTTGTAAATCTTGAAAATTTTGCAAATTTTATTTATAAATATATTTCATTGAATTTGTCATCCATAAAAAAATTCAGATAAAAAATTATTAAAATAAATGGATTTCAAAACGGTCTTTACTTTATATTAAAATAAGAGATTTCTCTTAAAAGACATGCTTATATATATATATATATATATATATATATATATATATATACAGAAATTTTCAAACTGATATAACTTCATCAGTGCGTTGGATGTGGACCATTAGATTTACATACTTTGACTCAAAGTGCATACACTTATTCAAACTTCTCCATAATCAATAGTCTACATGATACGCACTGATATAAGTTATATCAGTACGCATCGAGAAGAAAATGATTATATATATATATATATATATATATATATATATATAAGGTATTAGATTTATCAATCATCCATCAAAACTAATTAATGATAAATTTAATTTTACCATGCTAAAAAACTAGAGACATTATATTCACATCATATTATTTCATAATAACCTTATAAAAGTAATCGGCTGAGATTAATTATTAAATAATAATTTTTATTACTTTTACCAAATATATCTTTAAATCAAAATTATTAAATAATAACTTTATTAACTTCTCAAAAATAATAAAAAACCGATACCTAGTGGCTAGTTCTATGTCATTTATTTAAATGTTGAATATAGTAGATTATTAGTGGTTTGGAAAAATTATCATCGAAGTATTCTTAATTAACATGACTTATCTGTGGGATATGTATTGGTCAATAACATCTCTAATTCTTATTTTAAAAAATATCGATATATTCTTATAATAATTGGGAATTCAATATTATTATGATTAAAAATTACTAACATTCTAACTCAAAACAGTTCCTCTGATGTTAATACCATATGCCATTTTTTTCCATGTTTGAATATATTATACTATTAATTATTTGGATAAATTATAATCAATCTATTAGTAAATAACAACCCTAATTATATATATATATATATATATATATATATATAAAAAAAACCTTAATTATAGTCTAATGCGAAAGGGTTTAGTATTAAGTGATCCTCACATGAAATTTTGAGTTTTTTTTTTAAATTAAAAAGATTAACTATTTATTAATGATCTAAGATATATATATTTGAGTTATTAATCATTCATCAAAACTAATTAACCATTAATTAAATGTTACTATGTTAAATAAATTAGAGACATCCACACTTAAAAATTGTCATTAGACATTGATAAAGTTGTTTGGATAAATTATCATCAACATATTCTTAATTAAAATGACTTATTTGTACAATGTATAATGGTCAATTACATCTCTAATTATTACTATTTATAAATATCAATCAAATTCCATATAATGATTGAGAATTCAACATCAATATAGTTAGAAAGTACCAACGTTCGCCCTCAAGAAATTTCATTTGATATTAATCTAGTAGTTTGTCAATTTTTTTTATATATATTTGAATACAATATATTATTTAACTATTTGGATAAATTAGAGCATCTCCAATGTAAGCGTGGTTTGTGAAAAAAAAAGATGCCACGTAGGATAAATAGACATTCTGTAAATAATTGTGTCTCCAATGAAACCGTGTATTTCCAACCTCAAGCTGACGTAGCAAAAATAATAATAGACATTGTCAACATGACCGTCCACTTTCAGACGGCCTGTTGCACAGCCCTTTTTTAAGTTGACTCAGCAAACATTTAAAATTGACATTAATTTTTCATCTATTTTTGGTAAGAAAATAAAATAAAAAATAAAATTGGACACGTCATTAAAACAAAATGTGTTTTAAACGGAAACATTGTAGACCAAATTTTAAGTTTGTTGTCTATCAAGTCCATATTTATACCACATAAGAAGCAGTCTCTTGATATCATTGTCATGTCAATACTTATTCATATACAAGTCATTTTTACATTGGAGATGTTCTTATAATTGATAGGTTCTTCATTAATGTCTTATTTATAATGTATGTATTGATCAATAACAACAGTAATTAATTATCTATCATTTTATCCAAAAATGCTATAAACTTATAATAGAACAGCATAAACTGCCGCCAACTTGCAAATATATATATATATAGTTATTATCGAACTAACTATAAAATAATCTATACATATAGATTTAGGTCAAATTAATTAAATAAATCTATGAATTAATAATCAAGCTTCGAGGTGTGGTTTATTGACCAAGAAAGCGAAATTCAACGTTCAATATGCTCTTGAAAAATATAAAGATTTTATACTAGAGTTTTCCAAGAAGTCTAACACAATCGTTTTGTCATTTTTTTCGTTACTGAAACAGAGAGTCAGATAGAGCCTAGAGTTGTTTTGAGTACTAATCTTTTATCCTTGTTTTTTACAGTTAAATTTATTTATTTTGGTTTTGTGTAAACATATTATTTTGAAAAATATTAAAAACATTAATTTAATAATTTTCAAATTATGTTCTTGTTTGAAAATATATAATAATAATAATAAAAATTGACGAGATGAGGTTTGTTCTGTGATATACCTCTCACATCTATATTACGAGGTTCTTATATCTATCCTACGAGGTTGTGAGTTAAAGTCCTCTCCCTATTAAAAAACCTGAATTTATGTATTAGTAAAAAAAAAATTAAACAACATGCAACACGGCTATTACAAATTTTATAAATACATTTTTTTTTGTGTTATTATTTAGTATTAATAATTAATTAAGATAAATTTAGGATAATATATATACTGTACTCATTTTGTTTCTGAACTCGAACCTAAATAGACGCCTTAACCACCTAACCGCGTTGACTCACTTACCACGTCAACTTCTGCATCAAATGGTCACAAAGTCACAACTTGAATGCATTAATTAGAAACCTCTTAATATTATCCTCATAAATATGTTATTTAAGTATTCAACAACCCTTGTAAAATTAAACACGCATAAAATAAAATAAAAACTTCCATCTAGGGAGACAGAGTCTATCATGCACCGGATGCTTTCCACATGGTGAGATTTTGAAAAAAAAATACATCACACATTGGGTGCATACAACTTTTTTTTCCTCTTCCAAGAGGTTTCAATCCTTTCCTACCTAGCAAATATAGAAAAGTTATTTTTTGGTTACTTCCTAGGATAATTATATTTTCATTTGTTATATAAAACTGCAGGTCTTAAAAGATTTTTGTTAGTTTCGTCAAATATTCACATTCACTCACGAAACATCCAAACAATACTCTTTAAAATTGAAAAAAAAAAAATTTAATCATTTCCATCCTTTATTTTTTTTTTTTGAGTTAAAAAATAAATAAATTTCCATTCTAACATCGTAAAAGTAGTGAAAGTCTAACAACACGAGGAGGATAGTTTTTATTTTAAAAAGACTTTGAAGAATTTTCTACGTCAATTAGTATACACTTCGATTTTGGCACTAACTACCACAAACACAGAGAGTAACACACACGTTGTCACTTGTCAGTACAAAAAGTTCAGCGTACGTACGTTTAAAAAGAAAATCTACACGGAAAAAATGGCATTTGTGTGAATAAAGCCATGTTTGGAGGGCATTTGTTGGAAAGGTATAGCTATAAAAGACACCATAGAAGTGATAGAACCCACATGACATACATAGGTATCATTTGTTTTAGCCTTTTAGGAGAAGCAAGAAGCAAGAGACACAGCACAACACGGTTAGTTGGTTGGTTTTAGTTAAAGGAGAAGAAGAAGAATCTCAGAGACAGCAACAAGCTGAGCTTCAAAATCTGCACTTATAATGAGTTCTAAGGTATGCTTTTTGATGTGGGGTTTTGTTCAAGTTCAGGGGTTTTTTTTTCTTTTCTTTTTGCGTCTTGTTTTGTTGTGTTTTGTAAGGAATGATCAGAAGATTTTTCTGCGTTTTGCTGTTGTTGTTGTTGTTGTTGTTGTTGGATTTTGGGCTTTTATTGTTATTGAATTAAATTTGAGGTCAAAGTTATGATTTATTTGTTTATTTATTGATGTTGGTAAGATTTGTCAAGGTGAGTTTTGTTGTGAATTTAATAGTAAGTTTATCTATAGATAAATCTCTTGTGTTTTAACTCATATTTTTATTGTTTTGGAATAGAAATGGAAATTTATTGTAATGGATTCCAAGAATTTAGTGCAAAAAAATAAAAATAAAATAAAGGCATGGTCGGCAGCTTTGTGGAGCTTTTGATTTATGGAAAATTCATATTGGTCTAGATAAATCTATGGGTGATTGTGATCATACACAGTTAGATGCCCTTTGAATCTGATAATCAATTGATATTTTTATATTTTAGGGGTACACTTTTGAACTTTGGCATCTGGAATGAATTTTATTCTTTCTGTTTTCTCCTTCCTTGAGAGTTTCCCATGTCAGTTTCATCCTATTTCGGATACTTTAGTAGCCTTTAAAGTGCCCTTTTCCCCATATATTTGGTGCCTTTAATTGAATATATTTGATGGGGGAGTTGAATTAGTATCGAAAGCTCGAAGCTTTGGAGATAAATTGAGTAGGAAATAAGAGTTGACTCTTGTATTGTGGCTGTTAAGTTTCCAGATCGCTTTAGCTTGTAGCTGATGTTAGTAGCTCAAGGAATCAATTTTTAAGTGTTTGATGATTTTGGTTATCATCAAAAAGAGCAGTTGGTAAGAAGAAAGCATTTAATTGTGCCGTCTTTTAGATTTCTGGGTTGTAAATTGCTTGTTGATGTTTCTGATTTTGTTTTAGTTGGATCCGGCTACTTTTTATTAGAATAAAGACTTATAGAGTTGTTTGTCTCTCCATTTGAGCCGTTGAGAATGCACCGGTAGTTATATGGTTGTAGATTCCCCTTAAAGCATCTTCAGATCTCTTTAACGGTTCCCCTCTTAAATTCTTTGCTTTGTAACCGTCTATGGAATACCTGTCAATTATTCCACACAACATATTCTTTTGTGTTTTCCACCGAGAAATCCAGATCTGAAGATAGATTGGCTTGATGGTGATCTATACTGCATACCTTTTGCCTATCTAATGGCAGTTAAAGAAATTGATTTGGAATTTTATCTAATACGTGTTGAAACAAATCTGTTTGTGATTTTGCAGGGCCATTTCTTCGAAAGTGTTGATATTATATTTGGTTATATACTCTTATCAAATTTTCTTTCTTTCTGGGTTGAAGTAGTGACAAGTCCATATTATCAGTGACATCGAAAAGTATTCATCTTTGCTTTAGTTTTGGCATTAATATTGACATGCCATGGATTTATTATCATCCAAACCTTAGTTATGAATTATAATTCGCTTACTTGTATATTTGGTATCGGTGCACTTGGTATTGGTGCACGCTAATATTTAGTTTGGGAGAATTTCAGACCATAATGCTTAGTCAATTTGTATGCCAAAATCGTTTTTAGACAATTCTGCTTTGCCTTGATAATTGCCTGTTCATGCTTTTCTTTCGTTTGTTCTTTCTTTTTTTAAGAGAAAAATAAGTTAACGCTACACATTGATTGTGCATAACCTTTTTTTTTTATTACATTTCAGGTTTGTCTTCTTTAACACGTCTGTTGCACTTACGGGAAGTAGCTTCTGACCAACATTGATGCTGACAAATAAGTGATCTAGCTGTGTTTCAGACTCATTGGATATCTAATTGGTCCTCAAGATATGCCGATTGGTAGCGTGCTGCTTTTTCAGAATTGAGTGTTCTTGCCAAGTCACAGAAGCATCTCAAGTAGAAAGGACTGCTTTTATCCATCCAACTCATACTTCTCGGTGTCAAGTCAATTATTGCTCTACTTTTAGATGCAAACATCTCGGAATCATCAAACTTCAGCTAGTATCCATAGCATGTACCACCAGCCGATGCAAGGGATTGATCCTTATCGTTTGTCTCATATCCAAATCATAGATGACAACATGTGCTCAGATGGTGGCAGCCAAGGGACGAGTGTATCCTTTCAGACGTACAAGGACCAGTTCTTTACCCTTGAATCATCCACTGGAACTACTGATTTTCTTGTGTATGATTCCCCTTCTAATGTCAGCATCTCATCTCACCGGAGTCCCTTTTCACCACAAGGTTCTCAGTCATGCCAATCGGATCCTCATCACTCTCCTGATCATGCTTATGGGTCGCCCATGAGTGGATCTTCCACTGTTGACGATGACAATGAAATGAGGCTCAAACTGAGAGAATTGGAGAGATCGTTACTGGGGCCTGAATCAGACATCCTTGATAGCGGCGACTGCTGCTTTAGTGGTGGGGATCACCAAGACACTTCAGCAGCAAGTTGGAACTGGAATCAGTTGATGGAAATGATCCCGAGGTTAGACTTGAAACAGATGCTTGTTTATTGTGCTCAGGCGATATCTGATGGGCACTTCTCAACAGCAGCTGGTATGATGCATGTGATGGAGCAAATGGTTTCGGTCTCTGGTGAACCGATTCAAAGGTTGGGCGCTTACATGTTAGAAGGGCTTAGAGCAAGATTGGAATTCTCGGGGAGTAAAATCTACAAAGCCTTGAAGTGCGAACAACCTGCAAGCTCAGACCTGATGACTTACATGGGTATCCTCTATAACATCTGCCCGTATTGGAAGTTTGCATACACTTCAGCAAACGTTGTTATTGCCCAAGCTGTTCAGAATGAGCCGAGAATCCACATCATTGATTTTCAGATTGCACAAGGCAGCCAGTGGATCCAACTTATCCAGGATCTTGCCAAACGGCCTTGTGGAGCACCGGTTATTCACATAACTGGTATCGATGATTCCCAATCATACCATGCTCGAGGTGGGGGACTTGGTCTTGTAGGGCAGAGGCTGTCAAAGGTTGCGGCGTCATGCAATGTCCCATTTGAGTTCCACAATGCTGCCATGTCTGGTTGTCAGGTCAAACGAGAACATCTTAGGGTTCAGCCTGGGGAAGCAGTGGTTGTGAATTTTCCTTATGTGCTGCATCACATGCCCGATGAGAGTGTAAGCACCGAGAATCACAGAGACCAGCTACTGAGACTCGTGAAGAGTTTGTCACCGAAAGTTGTTACCCTTGTCGAGCAAGAATGCAAAACCAATACCAACCCGTTCTTCGACAGGTTCTGCGAAACACTAGACTATTACACAGCCATGTTCGAATCAATTGATGCAGGTTCTTCAAGGGATGACAAGAACAGAATCAACGCAGAACAGCACTGTGTAGCTCGGGACATAGTCAACATGATAGCCTGCGAGGGTGCTGAGAGGGTTGAACGACACGAACTTCTCGGGAAATGGAGATCACGATTAATGATGGCCGGATTCAACCCGTACCCCTTAGAACCCTACGTTACGAATGCCGTTCGGGATCTTTTAAAGGGCTATGACAAGAATTACAGAGTTGAAGAGCATCTTGGTGCTCTTTATCTTGGCTGGAAGAACAGATGCATGGCAACCGCTTCTGCTTGGAGGTGAAAACCATGGCCGCGATATTTGCTCCGAAAAATCATGTAAATTTTAACTCAAAAACTGTTGTGACATTTTAGAGCATGAGCCATAGTGTTATTTTGTATTTAATAGAATGGAGAGTAGCTTATCTTCTAATACAGCTACAGTCTTAGAGCAAGTTTTCAACTTCGACTTCATTCTTTAAATTTCCATGCAAGAAAAACAGACAGGTCTTGAGTTTTCACCCAACATGTAGTGTTCCATCTCTTGTAAGCTAAATGTGATTTCTGCAGAAATCATTGAAGATCACTGATGAGAGTAGAATTTTACTTGAATTCATGATTAAAAGTCAAATAGTCAGTCCAATCCCACGATTGGATTGGTTTGTCGAATCCAGCGGGGTCCTATTTTTTGAAGAGCAAATTGCTATGAACCTCTTGAGGTTTGAACAAGTTACACTTAGATGAAAAATTTTCTTTATTATACACTAACACCCCAAGATTTAAATTTGACTTTTAAAATACCTAAAATGCTTATAGTTATATTATTTTATACTTTATTTTTTTTACCTTTTAACCAAAAACTTTATAAACTTTAATAAAAATAAAAAACTAAATAAAAATATGATTCATTAAATAAATAAATAGTTTAAAAAAATTAAATAAATAGAGTTTTAAAAAAAAATTAAATAAATAAATGGTTCAAAAAATTAAATAAATAAATAGTTTTAAAAAAATTAAGTAAATAAATAATTTAAAAAATTAAATAAAAAAGTATTAAAAATTAAATAAATAAATAGTTTAAAAAATAAATGAAAAAATTAAAAACATTAATTTTTTAAGAATATCCATTAATATGGACAAGATAAGCTCTAAATATCCAATGAGTGTTGGGAACCTTGAAGCTTCTCTCACCATCATCTTTACTGAAATTTTTTGGATATTTAGAGTTTTTCTTGTCCCTATTAATGGATATCCTTAAAAATTTAATGTTTTTGATTTTTTTCATTTATTTATTTACATTTTAAATTTATTTATTTAACTATTATTTTTTTTAAAAAAAACTATTTACTTATTTTATTTTTTTAAACTATTTATTTATTTATTTATATTTAAAATTATTTATTTAATTGTTTAAATATTTATTTAAAAATTTAAAACTATTTATTTATTTAATTTTTTAAACTATTTATTTATTTAATGAATCATATTTTTTATTAGTTTTTTATTTTTATTAAATTTTATAAAGTTTTTGGTTAAAGGTAAAAAAATAAAGTATAAAATAATATAATTAGGGGCATTTTAGGTATTTTAAAAGTCAAATTTACGTTTTGGGGGTGTTAGTGTATAATAAAGAAATTTTTCCATCTAAGTGTAACTTGCCCAAACCTTAAGGGGTTCCAGTGCAATTTACCCTTTTTTGAATTAGTCATGACTCGTGTTCCTAGGAAATTTTTTTTTAAACAATTTAATAATAAATAAATTTTAAATTTTAAATTGATTTAACATCAATATAAATTTGTAATTTTATTTAAAATTAACTTTGAATATTATTAATTTAATAATATATAGATTAAAATATTTATTCCATCAAAACAATTATTTTAGTACTTGTTATTCAATTTTTATTCGATTATTAGAGATTGAGATTATTTCAATCCTAGTCTATCTCAACGGGATTGAAGAATCTAAATTCGTTGGACAAACCGTAATCCCATATATATATTTAAAACAAATTATAAAATTTAAAATGTTTATTTAAAAATAAGATAAACCTATATTTTAAAAATTATTTCTGGATATTGTTATTTTAATAATATATAAATTAAAACATTTATTTTCATCAAATGCATATTTCAGTAATTTATTATTCAATTTCAAAATATTATCAAATTAAAAATATTATTATATTTACCCCATCTCATGTTTCACCGTATAAAACATAGTATTAATTCAATCTAGTACTATATTAGCATAATATTAATTTAGTCAAATCCAATCCAATTCAATCTCATCAAATCTAAGTCTCGTCTTAATTCAGTCTAATATCATAAAATTGTTCAATCTTAATACAATCTCATACGTCAGATGGGACCTAGAATTCTTGATTAGCACATGGGCCTCATAGCATATATTTTTTTTCTTGGAGTAACAATATTTCCACCCTTGAAAAACTCTATGTACATCCATTTTTGTATGTACATCCCATTAAAATTTCAATAATACTGCTTTGTCTAAATTTTGTGTCCAAATCCGATGCTTAAATAATGTGGCAACATTATAATCCATTCATTTAAATTGATTTAAATGAATGAATTAGAGTGTTGCCACATTTTTTGGACACCAAATTTAGGTAATGTAGAATTACTCTTAAATTTTTTTGAAATATGAAATACCGTAAACACATCCACACATTACCTAATATGGTCTTTATTTTCATTTTTAAAATATTATAAATAACAAAACTATAAAATGATATGTATATGTATATATATATATATATATATATATATATATGTCTCAATTTTTTTTTACCGAAAACAAAATAAAAAGGAAAAATAGAAAAACGCATAAACAAAAAAAAATGGAGACATCTTCGTCTTCACCTTTCCCCTTTCTTCATTTTTCTGTTCCTTTTATTGTTAATTATTTTTAACAGTTTTTATTGTTAATTATTTTTAGCAGCTTTTATTCCAGTTTTTGCGTTGTTTTCACCTTTTTAAATTATTATTTTTATGTAAAAACAAAATTAAAAGAGGCTTGGAGACGCACTCCTCCCAAATTTTTGAGGCTGATGCCTCCTCCATCTATTCTAGTCTTATGATCTCCAACTTCTATGGGGAGAATGCTACTGAATTTTCCACTTCTTGATTTGAGTTTTTGTTTTTATTTATTATTTTTAATTTGATTTAATTAGTTAAAAATTTAAAAAATAAAAAGTTATAAGAAATTATTATGTTTTAAAATTAAAATATTAATAATTTAATTTAAAAGTAATATTGAAATTTTAAAAATATATAAATTTGGATTGTACATACGTTTTAGGAGGGGTGCAAATCTGGTCGCTCTTTTTCTAGAACACTATTAAGGTCTGTCTGGTATATGTATTTGAGGCTCATTTTCGTTTTCATTTTATGAAATCAGGGTTGGAGCATTTTAAAGATACCGAAGTTGAAGTGAGAAAAATCAAAGACATGTAAATGAGATTTAAAAAAAAAAAATTATTACAACTATTACAATAGAACCGTCAGTACAGTCAAGATTAGACAATATATGTGCTAAATGTCTTAAAAACAATTTCTATACATAAACATATCTTTTTTTAGCACATGAACTCAAAATTATATCTTATATTTTGAAAAGCATCTGCAAATGATAATTTAAAACCCATTAAGTCTTCCAAAATTTACTTAAAAAACCTTTATACTAAAAAAAATCCATAAGTGACAGGAGTTGAGGTGATCTAATATTAAGTTTATTCACACACCCACAATAATGAGATTAAGCGTTCGTTCATATCCAATCTTCCAACTTTCAAACAATATGAGATTAGTTTGGTGACAAACCCCTCACACCTGCACCACGAGGTTACTGGTTCGAGTTCTTCTACCTCCCTAAAAAACATCAAATTTATGTAATATTATAATACTTTTAAAAAAAAATCCTTCCAACTCACATTTGTATTATTTCAAAAACTAGAAAATAAAATGGAATCAAATGTAGACCTAAAGAAAATCCTTAATACACTCTCCTGCATTGGTGTATGCATCATATTCAATAATATCATATCATGTGGTAATTTATTAATTTAAATGTTTGTATAACACAATTTTAGTACTCGGGTACATTGAGAATTTTCGTATGGTCTCAAAAGGGACCTAAATATGGTGGTTTCAGGCTTCAACGACAGACTAAGGGTGTGTTTGATATGACTTTTTAAGGAGAGCTTATAGAATAGATCTTTTTGTAGTAGGGCTTATAAAGATTAGAGCTTCTAACAAAAAAAGCTTTTGGTTGTGTAAATTACAAAAAAAAAGTGTTGACAATGTATTTTTAGAAATAGCTTTTGGTTGAGTAAATTACAAAAAATGTGTTGACAATTTATTTATAATGAAAGTGTTATGGTGAAATATCTAAATTTTATAAAGGATAGTTGAGACAATTCATATGTTTTAAAAAAGCTCTAAAAAAGCTTTATGGAAAAGCCCAAATTTTGGGTTTCTCCAAATAGACATAAAATGGTTTTTTAAAGGGTAATTAAGACAATTCATATATTAAAAAAACTTTTTGAGTTTTGCTAAACAACTAAAAAAAACTTCAAAATAGCTTCTAACATTAAAAAAACGTTTTTGATTCTTTCAAAAGTCATACCAACATACACTAAACTGATTTTGATGTCTGAGTGACATCTTAAATCTTAATGCATTGTACTATAATTTTAGAGATAGTGTATTATATTTGGAGTATTATATTTAATTATTTGAGGTGGAGAGTCGAGACATAGAAAAGGATCTGAATCAATCAATGACAAATTAAACGGCAAAAAAGGCAATTATGGTAATACATGGGTGTCAAGTGTCAAGTGTCAAATAGAGAATTGGCCAAATTTTGCTACTCGAAACGGTTGAGACTCTAAAACGCCCTTCTCGTGAGATCAGAACAAACACATACACGCAACGCACCAGCTGGTTCGACGACGACGACGATGCATACGTACTACCTTGGACAATTAGGACACAGTTTTTTTGTTCCGTCTCTCGCTTGAAACACGGTCCAAATCCTCAATCTGAGGTAAAGTTTTCTCCATTTTCAATCTTCTCTTGAGTCTCTGGTTGTTTTACAGTCTAATACATAAACAACCCATGAACAGAAGTTATTAATTGTCGTTGAAATGTGAGTTTCATGAGATTTTGGTGACGATTTTCGTGTTATAATCACACTTTTCATATGGGTTTTTTTTTCATTTGTTTGTTTTTTTATTTAATGCGTGTGCATATATGATTGATTCCTTTCATGGTAATCGAATCAAAGCATGAAAAAGCATTGTTGTGGGTATATAAACAGGCCATAATTGTGATCAAAATTGAGTTTTTGAAGCGAAAGTTTGGTGCTTGATTGTTGCAGGATATAAAGTTTGAAATTTTAGAAGATTTTGTTGAATGTGAACGTGAATGGAAGAGATGGAAAGACCAGAGATGCGGAAGTTGCAGAAGGAGCAAGAGAGGGAACGGCGTCGTTTAAGGGATAGACAGAGAAGACAATCAATGAGTGTTGAAGAGAGGGAAAAACATTTAGCGAGACGTCGTAGGAACTATCAACTTAGGAGATTGAGAGCTGAAAATGCTAGATTGGATTTGGACCCACAATCTCAATCTCAACCAACAACCCCCCCAACCGATCAAATTCCGCCATTGAATTCTGTTTCGGATCTTAGTCTTCAATGTACTGATGTTGGATCTCATCAAGAATGCACAAAGTCTGAGAGTGAGTTATTTTTTGTACAATTGATTACATGTAAAGCATTTACAGGGAGATAATGCCTAAAACTGGTTTTTGCAAACTTTATTTTATAGGTTTGGAGGTTCCAGCTCATATATTAGCCAAGTTCTCTGGGCAGTTACGGTTAAATCGTATAAAGCATCTTGCTCGATCACTGAATGGTCCTGTGGGCGATAATCATAAAATTTCTGTAGATATGACGGTAAAGGGACTCGAAGCTTCCAATGGTAAGTTCAATAAGATTTTAACTTTCACTAATGACTATTCATATCATTATCTTACATGTTTGAGACTGTTGTTCAGATATATCACCGAAAGGGTTGAGATTAAATCGTGTGAAACATCTTGCACGGTCACGAAATTCTGCTGTGAAAGAGAATATCGGTCAAAACCAACCAAGCCAAATTGAAGGTATGAGTTTTAGTCACAAATAAGCTGGTTTTGTTAAGCATTTGTGTATACCATTACCATGAATATGATTAATCGTGAAATGTTTAGTTTAGCGGAACGAATTCTACCATGAGCAGAGATTGTAGTTGATAAGTAACAATGAACAAAATTTGCACTAAGTTATAATGTCAGAGATGAATGGTTTTTCCTGGTTGGTTATAATATTTATGATATCATTGTTCAAGTGGTAGTTGTTTTTGATGCTTTAATAGTTAATTTTACGAGAGATTCTACTTAGATGATTTAATTAAGTTTTCGTTATCATATTTCAGGATGAGTCTCTCTTGTGCTACTTTTGGTCAGCCACTTATAAAGATGATATTTTCATAGTTCCTCCCAAAAAAGAATTGATTGAAGATGTGTAAGTTGCTGTTTTAATTTCATGAAACTTTTGTTCTGCAAATATCTGTTACATTCATGAAGGATTCGGTTTGGCTTTTTATTTTTATTTTTTAAAATAATCCTGAGCTTTATAGATTTTAATTAAATGGATTTATGTTCACAAGGGTTTGAGTTGTGCTTTTGGTTATGCATATGAAAATGAATGAATAGTTATATAAATATTGTTCCATGTGGTTCACATACTGAAGCCATTGCGAGGACAAGAGAACATGAATACATGTTGAGTATGTAACAAGAGGAGGTTGAGTATGTAACAAGAGGAGACCTGAGATAATAAGTTTTGACTTGAAAATGTGTTCTTGAAAATAGCAGAATGTAGAGAACGTTTGTTTGGCCATCGATGACTTTTTTCTCTGTCCTAGGTTTCACATATTTCAAATGATCTCTACTAGTAAGCTACCGCGGTTACCGATAGCCATAAATTATGATGATTGATGTTGGTTCTTATTTTGTAATGGTTGTTTTTAACCATTCTGTCATTGTTATAGATTTATGCCCTTTTTGGCCTTCTGTTTTGGTTTCTCTGACAGAACTAGCACAATAATGGTTGTTTCTGGTTAATGATTAGAAAACACTTTTCTCGCTTTCTTAGAAAAAGCATTGCGGGAGTAAATCGCCATGAGAGCCAGTTATATTTGATAGAATTCCTGTGAAATTTAGATATGTGCATTAGTTTTGTAAGTTTTCAAAGAAATATTGTCAAGTTGAATTATTATTTTTGTGCATCTTAAGTTGCAAATTGAAGTAATAGCTAACAATATCTTGCTCCTCTTGCTTTGGACAAACTGTACTTGTTTTAATTTCTACTATTCTTTAAACAGGGTGGAGCGTTATGGATATCGGAAAATTGCCTGAGATTTCAATGATTTTAAGAGTGACATGATAGTAGGGAACATTCATGAACCGCAACTAGATTTCGTGACTGAGGCAAGGAGTAAGATGAGGGTGGGGGAGAAATTTTCGAATTCCCTGAATACATTCTTACAAATGGATTATGTTTGCTGTCTCCTTTTCAAGACCTAGACATTGAATGCATTTATCATACACAATTTTTTTTTCCTCTAAAACAAATAGCTCAAATTTGTAAATTGGTTTTCTATTTGGCTTGTTGCTCTCCAATTCTTGATGGTTTCGTTTTGGTTTTGTTTTCCTTTTCTTTTGTGGATAAATCTACTTTTAGTTACAGCCCCCATTCTCATGGTTTCCGTATAGAGCGATGGATGAATCATGCTCAAGTAGTATGCCTACCCAACAAAATTCATTCATGATTCATATACATAAAATCATTTTCATAGTAATCGAGATAAACGTGATACGAAGTTCACACGCATATCGTAGGGTTTAATTATACAGGCGTTCGCACGCACATCGTAGAGATTAATTATACAGGCGCACGGATGACTTGATATACCTCTCAAATCAGAAACTTTTCCATTACAGAGATTTTTGATTTTATTTGTATACTTGGCTTGAGCATGTTCCAATGCAATTTCCAGAACTGAGTGAGCTGGGCCGGATGGGCTCCTTACTTCACCTGTTGTATGGTTTTGCAACGTGAAAGGCCCAGTCCTGAATGAACCCACCTCAAACACTCTGTAGTCTACCGTACATATTAAGGTCAATTATTAGCATACATGAATCATACAAAGACAAATGAGAAATTTTCAAGTTCTATTTTAAACTTCAAACCACCTTAATAACTTACGTTTAAAATAAATTTAATAAATTTTGATTAGATTTTTTATGCATGATAATGATAAGAAAAATGAAATATCCGTATAAAAAATTTCAAGTTAGTGACCTATTTTTTTCTAAATTTTTTAGACTAAAACATTTAAAAAGTGGAAAAAAAGAAATATTGAAAGAAAATTAGGTTTTCCTCAACGATATCTCATTTATCTTAATATACATATGAAAGATATCATCAAAATTCATAAAAGAGAAAAGATCGTTTTAGCCCCTAACATTTGTCCTATTAGAAAGGTAAGGACATGGTTTCCCTATTATATCCGGTTTTCCCCTGAAATGAAAATATCTTAAATCTCACCCTTTCTATTAGAATTTTCAACCAAAAAATATGTTGACTGTCAATCTCATGGTCAAATGACCGTTTTATCCAAATGACCATTAAACCCCAAAATATTTATTAAATAAAAAAATATATTTATAAAATAGAAAACAACATAATTGAAAACAAAATGGATCTCCACCGTCTATCTTTGTCCATCTTTGAGATGGACGGCGGAGATACCTCTTTTTATTTTTTATTTAATTTTATTAACAAAAATAAAAAATAAAGATAAAAATAAATTTTTTTATTTCTTTAAAAAAAAAAAATCAAACATATCCAGAACTATGATGTTCTGGAATTATTTTTTGAATCGACCTACGTAATTAATCAAAATCCATACCAGAAAAAAATTCCCCATTTCATCAAAATTCATCCGCAAACACAAAAAATCCATCTCAGTTCATTATCATCATCACCAATCTCAAACGACACTAATCCCAAACCAAAACCCGTCGTAAAAAAAAAAAAAAACCATACAAATCAAATCCAGAAAAAAAATAAACCCAGAAAAAAAAAATCAAACCACCTCTCAAACTCAATATAAATCTTCAAAATCCAAATCCATATATCAAGATTACTAAGAAAGTTTTATACGATTTTTTTTTCTCTTGCAGAACCAAAAAAATCAAAACACAGAATCGAACAAAATCAAAACCATCACACCAGACTCGCAACACAAAATCAAAATCAAAATCAAACCCAGACAAAATCACACCAGATCACACCAGAAAATAAATTCGAACAAAATCAAAATCAAACATTGACACACCAGCGTCAAACACCACGTCTAACAAACCCAAGTTGTTGAACCATATTCTTGAAGAAGAATAAACCCAAGAGATGGGTTCTTGAAGAAGAAGAAGAGATGCATTTTTTAATGATGATGATGATGAACCAGATTCTTTGTTTGTCATCGCCGATGAACCAGAAGCCACAATCCGCCGTCGACACTGTCCAGAAATGGTGTTGACTCGATGTGAGAGAGATTGAGATGGAAAGAACGAGAGATAAGATCAATCGACGATCTCCTCAGATCCCACATCGATCGATGGTGTGATTTTGGTGGTGGCTAGGTTCAGGTTCAGGTTCGGGTTCGTATGATTTGCTGGGTTTGGTTTTTATGGGTTGAAGATGGTGATGTGTTGATGATGTTGGTGGTGTGGTTTGCTGATGGTTGGTGATTCCAGATTTTGTTTTTGTTTTTGCTTAATTATTTGCTTTTACGATATTACCCCTTCAATTGTAATGATCAACATGATTTTGGATGTAAAATGTGACAGAAGGGTACATTTTCCATTCTTTCCATTTCAGGGGGATTAAAAGCCAATATTGACAAACTCTGTCCTCACATTTCTAATAGGGTAAAGGCCAAGGAGGAAAATGATAATATCCCTTTATAAAATTCCATCAAGGTGTGAATATAAAATGGTTTGTACTAAAGAGGTCATCTAAATATAAAATTGTAAAAAGTCTTAAATTTATATAAATGAAATTTTTTTTGTCTTTTTGCCTATTATCGGTATGGACAATTGACTTTTACTGTACTATGAGTCTATGAGTACACACATATTTTAATGCTCTATCCAGACAAATTCTGATAAACCAATTACTAGGACACCTAATCCAAATTGGAAACTAATTTGACCAGTACTTCACTTATACCTGTTCGTAATTGGACTCCGAGTAAAAATAAAGGGTTTAGCTATAATAAATATTTTAAGTTATTTTTTTTTTTTGATATTTTTAAGTTGTTTAACCATTTATAAAAACAAACAAAATAATTTAATAATTATGATTCAGATCTATTAAGTTTTAAGTGAAAAAAATAAACGATCATTTATTGTTAATGGAAAGTTTTAAAAAAGAAATATTATTTTTAATTAATTAATTAATTAATTTTTATTTATCAAACCTTTAAATATAATAAACCTCCGGATTAAATTCCGACTATTAGTTTTCACTCTATTAAGGATACAATAACTAGACCCAAAAATAAAATAATAACAAGAAGTTTCCAAAAGAAACGTATAAATAAACCTTTATCATGGAATGTTTTCCCAATCGTGAACTGACTCTAATTCCTACAAGCAACAGGAACTTCCGTACATTCTCTCTATATATATGTAGATTAGCTGAATCTAAAGGGTCATTGTTAAATTTCTCCGTTGAAACTTGTTTCTTGTTTCTTGCTCTGGAAGTTTCATGGAGGACTTCACTGCCGCTTTTTCCTACAACGCTCCTGGCTTCAGAAGAACAAGAAGGGATGATTCAGGAGGTATTAAAAGGCTGTCCCTGTCTTCTCTTTCTCTCCAGAATAATATCTGGAGTTGGAGCCCTACTTGTGGGATTGATGGGTCTGGTTCTTTAATGTCTGATATTGACAGAAGAGGAACCCTTCAAGGGATTTCGATGCCTGTTCCTGCACCACCATGTTCACCACTCTGCTATTATGGAGGAGGATCATCAGGTAACCTTTCAAAGTTTCAATTTTTAAATTCTTTGTACTATAATTCTTTCAATATATTCTACTCTACCACTTTGTGTTTGTCAAAAGAATTGAGATTTTATTTTTGTATGGATTTTTATGTGTCTGTGTAAGATTTGTTATGGGCAAATGATTATTTGAATGGGTATGGTCTCAATTCTCAACACACAGCAACCATGAGGGTGAGGTCAGGTTCTGGAGCATCATCATCTGCCGTTAATTGGGCAACCCAAGAAACCCTTTTGGGGCATCATACAACAACATCACAGGGACCAGCAAGAAGTTGTCCTATGTTGAATTTGGGCTCGTACAATAATGGTATGGCGAGTCGAAGAGCTTTTAATTTCAACCTTATTAGCCATCTACAACCAAGCCTCAACAGTGCTGATTTTGAAGCACTTGAACATTCTGATATTCTTCGGTTGGGTATGGACAAGTCAGGCTCTCTGTCCCTTCAAAATGCACTATCTTGGGGGAATATGAGGGTCACAAATAAGATATTTGAGGCAGTCGTGGTGCATGTTTTTGATCTGATTAACAACCAATATGGGCATCATCTGTATATAAAGCTAATCGAATCATGTAATGGGGATCAGCTACAGCGGATTATAGTGAATGTAACCGCACAATCTGATTTGTTTTACAATGCATCAATCAATATAAATGGGTAAATCATCTTTAATCCCAACCTTCAATCATCTCTTATCTGTTTTTGATGCTTGTAATTACTCTGGACTAATGCCATTACTTTGTTGTTGTGGCAGTTCACAATCAATTAAGAAGCTGATCAAACTGCTAACGGGATCGCCTCTTATTTCTTTTGTTATAATAGCTTTATGCAGCAGATTGAAAGAAATAATGAATGACAAAATAGGAAAATATGTTGTTATGCAGTGTTTCGAGACTCTTGATGATGAGCAAAACAAGGTATTCTTTGTTTCCATGAAAGTTTGATTCCATTTAGTATCTCTTACAAATTATTTTGATTCAATATGTCTTAACTTGCCTTGTTTGCTTCTAGTTACTATATGAAGCGGTCATCAACAACTTTCGAAGTATAGCTGTGACTGCTCAAGGATGTATCTCCTTGGGCGATTTAATTAACGACGTGAGAGGTCCATTCAGACAACAACTCCTGAATTTAGTCTTTGATCATTTAACATTCCTCTCAAAGGATCCTTATGGGTAAATACCATCACACTTCCTGTATCTATCTCAGTGTCGAAAACATGAATCATTTATGCAGTGTAGTTATATCTTGGAATGATCCTGTTGTTTAACTTTAAACGAAAAACCTTGCAGGAACTTTGTTGTGCAGAGAGTCATAGGACTTCAAAATCCAGACTTGACTGACAAAATATGCTCTGAGCTCCAAGGCAAGTATGTTGAACTTTCCATGCTGAAATATGGCAGTCATGTAGTGGAGAAATGCTTGAAGTCTCCAGGGATGGCGCGTTATGTAGTCACGGATTTCCTGAGCAGCGACAAGCAACTTTTGCAGGTTGCCAGGCATAAATATGGAAACTATGCAATTCAAACAGCACTGAAGGTCACCAAGGTAACAATTTTATAGCTTCAAATTGTATGTTAGTTAATGTAATGCATTGTTTGGAATTT
Organism: Dipteronia sinensis; assembly: GCA_033220585.1. Lineage (NCBI taxonomy): Eukaryota > Viridiplantae > Streptophyta > Magnoliopsida > Sapindales > Sapindaceae > Dipteronia > Dipteronia sinensis. The sequence continues at coordinate 43,071,991 of CM065639.1, forward strand.
GAGTCCAATTGATTTCTCCAACTTTCAATATACCTTACAGAATGAACATAGTCCCCTTCATCAAGATCTTCTGTCGAAGCTCCGCGGTCTCAAGACTCTCCAAGTTGGACATGGGAGGATTGTGTACAATTTGATTGTCAATGGTGTTCCCAATTAAGCAGGATAAACATCTGAACTAACCGATTAGTCTACACTTTATATATTTGTTAGCTGAATAAGGTCCATTTAATTCTGTATAAGGGAGTAAGGGAGGTTCCAAGTCAGCCATTTCCACAAATTGTGAATGGTGTTTTTGTTTCTTCTTGCTCTAGTAAGTGTGGAAGTAGTGTTTTGTAGGGGATGTTTCTGATGATCAAATTGAGTTATGTTTTGTAGGGGTTGTTTCTGAATTCTGATCATCAAATTGAGTTTATGTTTTCTTCTTACTATGCTGTAAATTCTGAATGGTTATAATTAATTTCAATTTAGCTAATGTTGTTTTAATTAATTTCCAATTAGTCTGAATTATTATTATTCAGTGTTGTGGATCACTTCAATGTCAAAAAAAAAAAAAGTGTTTCTTCCATTCTCCGGGATAAAATTGAAGATTGACAGCCACCAAGAGAGTCTTGAATGTTGTGGATAGATAATTTATTGAACCGTTATGATAAATGCAGGGGTTTGGGGAAATGGGACGTGACTCGAACCCACAACTTTGTATTGTAGGTGTGAATAACACAAAGCCAATCGCATCTCGTCTGAATAGATACTACATACATCAGTTTTTTTTTCATAATTTTTAATTTGTAAGAAAAAAGTGTTTGATAATCCTTGTAAGAAATTGCTTATAGGGTGCCGATATTGACACCGATAAAACTAATTAATATATCTATATTTTACTAAAGAGTGGCTCTATTTGCAGGTCCACCAAATATCTTTTTATGCTTCACTTTTATTTTTGTTAATAACAACTTTAACTTTAATTAAAATTATTAAATGGGACAAAAAAAAGTTCTAAGTACAAATTTTCATTTTTTTTAAAAGAAAATAATTTCATTAACCAATACCGAGATAATTTTAACAACCAAAGCTGAATTATATGTTCTGGAAATAAAAGAAACTGCAGAAACTTCAAAGGTGCTTTTTAATATTGTCGTATGCCAACTTCACGTCTGGAAACCTCCACCCCTTCGCATCTGACTCCAATTCCAACGGAAACAAGTTGTTTCCAGTAGCCAATTTCAAACCATCCAAGATAGCTCTACCACAAACCCAATGAAAATCATAGCAGCTGCAATAGCTAAAGACATCTCATCAAATAGTTCGGAGTTTAATATTAAAAAAATGAATTAACTTATAAAATTAATTTAATTAATTTTATAAAAAAAGAAGTGTTTTCAACATAAGAATGTCAAAAAAAAAAAAGATAATTTTAGAAAAAGTTATAGTGTCTTTACAATTTTTTAAATGTAAATCTTAATAATAGAGTGTTATTAGAAATGGAGGGTCAAAAGAAACAAAAAATGGATTGTAAGAAGAAAATCTCTTTATTAAAATTTTTAATTCTAAAAATATACCAATAATGACAAATTACTTTAAATAAAAATAAACTAAATATTATGTTACGTATACTCATTAATTACATATATATCTTCAACTATATATCTTCATTAAAAAAAAGAACTTACGATAAACCCTAATTAAACTCTAATTTTATTTCAAGTATCAAACTTTCTCATAATCACATGATTATCATATAACAAAGTAATGGAAAAAGAATTCTCAAAGGACTCTGATCATACAAATGCCGGTATTATTTTACTCTCTTCTTTTGTCTTTATTTTATAACTAGTTATAAACTCTATCAATAAATAAAATATATATTTTTAAAGATAGTTGTAGATATCAATGATTTTTTTTTTAAAGATAGTTGTATATAAGAGAATTTCAAATTGAAAATCTCTTGACCCAATAAACAATCTAGTTGATCTACATATTTCCTTTCATAAGGCTCATAATTCGAGACATTTCTAAAAGTAAATCAGACTATCATTAGATGAGGATTTGATTCAAAAAAATAATATGATTTTTTTTATTTATAAATTGAGCGTGATAATAATTTAAGAGAGTTTATAAATAAAATGTATTAAAATGAATATATTTATTTTAATAAGGATACTATTGATATTAAGATGAATGTTTATAGTAATATTTATTTTTAAAATTTTAAATATCAATATACTTATAAAAATATGTGTACTAATTAGTTTTATGATCGACAATATCAAGACCGTTGCTCATATTATAGTTCGGAGAGAAGCTGTTGCTGCACGGTGTAATGGTATTATGTTTTAGATAATTTTGCTACAAGACAATTTACTGTACCATTAATTTATGGGTAAATATCATTTTTATCCCTATGATTTACTATATTATCAATTTTAACCTATAACGTTCTAATATTGGCTCCTTTAGTCCTTCTGTTACGTTTTCCGATAAAGACATACCATCTAACATGTTCAAAAGGTAAAATGACTATTATACCCCTAATAGTGCTGATACCTTTTAAAAGACCATGATGCCCTCCAATAACCGAAATGATCATACTGCCATTTAAATTTAAATTATAATAAATATTTACATATTTAAAAATAGCATCATCAAATTAAAAAATATATATTTAAACCCAATCAGAAATCCTATTCATCTCATCATCAACAAAATCTATTCTTCATTTTACACATCAAACACCATTACCAAACCTTAGCCATCAAGAACCCACTGCCACAAACATCATCTATTCATCATCCTGTGGTTGCAAAATAGCAAACAAAAATATTATCAATCCTTGCAAGTGCACAAATCGTAAACGATAGTACAATAGGCAAGCAAGGGTCGTTCCCACGAGGAATGAATTACCTACGGAAGTTAAGAATTTAAAAACAATAAATTAAGACACTCTAAGACTCTAAGACAACTTAAATAAAACACAACTCACACACATACTTGGGGTTTTTGAATTGATTATTAAAAAACTAAGAATTTAAATTAAACTAAAATTAAGAAAAGCAGCAGAAAAATTATTTGGAAAAAAATCAATAAAGAAAAACTAACTAGAACTTCCTATTCACCACTAAACATTCATCCAATCCATAGACAATAATATAGTTAAAGAAGTCAAACATGATGCAGACGTTCACGACAAGGTGATGATGTCTCACTCAAGTCGTATGATTCTCTCTTAGTTGGTATGTAAATTGCATGGTGTCTACATAAATACGTATACTCCAAATTATAACCTAGCATGGTGTCTACTTAGATTTAATAATTGGAATTCATTAAGAATGAAGAGAATATGAACATCACATAAACCCTTGAACATGATATCTATTCTAGGTAATTTATGAAACAACTTCCCTTAATTGAGTCTTATTTCAATCAATTGTTGCAACTAAAGATAGATTCGTATGGTGTCCGACTTGTATCCTTGCAACATAAATCCTAAAATCATGATCCTAAGGTGATCAATCAAGGAAACACAATAAAAGAAAGACAATTTTTATTGTGAAATTGAATTCATCATGTAAGAAAATAATACTCTATTAAAACAATATGTCTATGAAATTGAAATCATGTTTAGGGCTTCAAGTTAGCCCTAGCTATGAAAAGTTTAGTTACACATCATAACTATAAAATCAAATAAAAAACATTAAAAATTAAAGAAAGGTAGAAGAAGTGATAAATAAAAACGACGAAAGATCTTTGGTCTTCAATCTTGAACAATTAATCTCCCACTCTCTCTTGAAGAAACTCTTGGTATTTATAGGTGACTACTTCTTGTGGAATCTCAATTTGCTTTGTTGTAAGAAACACACAAAGTAGGAAAATAGAATTAATTAAGGAATGAAAATTCTTTCCTAACTTGGATTTCCTCTTTGATGATTAATTCCTAAATTGAGTTTAGGAAATTTTTCCAAACATATCTTGATTTTTTAGAGTCTTTTAGGATTTGATTTGGGAAATTTTGGGACAATTCTGGACAAATTCGGAATCAATTCGGAGTGGAAATCCATCAAAAATAATCAACGACCGCTGCCATAATTTAGAGCGTAATTAACAGCGTAACAATACTGGAGAAACATCGATGTGCAAAAGTGCAGCGATCCCACACTATATCAAATACTGATATTGGAGCACTGTGTGTACCGCTGCCAAAATGCACATCACAAGTGACAGCGGTCCACAATTAACAAAAGCCGATGTGTAGTCGCTGTTAAAAAGCTAAAGCGGTGCACATTTAAATTGCAAATTGACTTGGTCAATTACGTTTTGGTCCCTTCTTATGACAATTACACTTTAATCCCTTTAATCTCTTTAAATCATCTTTTTATCTTCAAATTTACTCCAAGAGCTATCTTCTACACAATCTCAACAAACATATTAAAATATTCAATTTCACTCAAGAACATAACATAAAACATAGGAATTAGGGTCTCAAATATCAACATTTATCGACCTAACACATCCACATCAACAACAACACAAGATCCAGACCTTGATTCATCACTATCACCATCACCAAACCAATAATCGTCAAAACAAAATCCTCCCCACATCAACAAATAATCCACCAACGTCAGTATAAATTCAAGATTGTAAACAAAATAATAAAAATAAATTCCTCCACCATTAATACTCATAGAATCTTCATCATCATCAACCATCCTCGCCCAAACCCCCACTCAAACAACCCCGAACCACCCACAAACCTTTACCTAGTGGTGCCCACGGTTCGGTTCCGGTTCCGGTTCCGTGGGAAGATAAAACCGTAACTGTTACCGGTCTAGTCAGTTTGGTTTATGGTTTATGGTTTTTAACCGCCAGTTAGGTGGTTCGGTTTCGGTTTCGGTTTCAGACCGTTTTTTTTTCAAATACTATGCCATGTGGTAGCTTTTGATTGGCTGTTTTTTTTAATAAAAACCAGCTGTTTTTTAGGACAAGTAACCGTAACCAAACCGTGTTACAATCGGTTTTGTAACCGTCAGTTACGGTCACAGGTTTCAGTTACGGTTTTGACTGTACGGTTTTAGTTCGAAACCGTCGGTTTAACCGAACCGTGGGCACCACTACCCTCACCTGCCACAAACACCACCAAAATCGAACCCTAACCGCCACAGCTCACACCAAATCGGAGCCCAACAACAGCCTCAACCTCGCCACCACAAACCACACAAAATCGAACCGCACCAACCCGCGGAGACAGACGGTGGTGTGTGAGAGAGAGGCGGTAGTGAGAGAAAGAGATTCGGTGGTGAGATTTTTTTTAATGAGTGAAAGAGACATCGGTAGTGAGAGAAAGAGATTCAGTATGATTTTTTGAGAGAGAGAGTGTGGATGATGAGATGGGTGGCTAGGGTTATGCAAAGAAAATGATGAGATGGGTGTCTGGTGAGTTCGGTTCACAAAGAGATTCGAGAAGGAGATGAGATCGAGATCGAGAGAGATATGGATTCGCGAGAAAGAGAGAGAGATTTTGTGGGGAGGGAGGGAGGGGGAGGAAGAGAGAGAGAGAGAGAGAGAGAGAGAGAGAGAGAGAGAGAGAGAGAGAGAAACATGAGTTGGTGGTGGGTGTTTCGCTGGTTTGATTCACTAGTGAAATTCGGTTCATTAATAATAAATTTAATTAGTTTTATTTTATTTTATTTTTCATTTTTATTTAATTAATTATGAAACTACCATTATGCTCTTTCATCAAACAGGCTTCTAGAAACTCTGACATTGAATTACTATCTTACCCTTGTTGACTTGACAAAATTTTGAGAAACTGTAACGAAATTGGACTGTAAGGACTAACATATGGATTAACTGAAAATGTTTGGACCTGCATAGCCAATACTGAAATGACGGGAACCAAAATGGATATTATGGTAAAATATGTAGATCTATCTATATTTAGTTTAAAGTTTAAACTATAATTTTGAAAAACTTTTTCTTCAAGTAATTTTTATGTTATAGCACACAGTTGATAGTTCTGCACATCTCCCCTCCCACATGAGTGGCGGAGGTTTGAGTTACATTTTACATGTAGGTACAAGTATATATAAAAAGTATATATAACTAATTACATACAAGCTTTCATAGCTCAGTTGGTTAGAGCACCCGTTTAGTAAGCGGGAGGTCTTGAGTTCGACTCTCAATGAAAGCATCTGTTTTTATTTTTCTATTCCGCTTTTGTCACAAATTCAGAAACAAACCAAAGAACAAAATGGATTGCTTTGTTATGTTGATTTCAAATTTCTTTTGACATCTTTCAAGAATACCCACACACAATCCTTTTTGCTGTATAATGCAGTAGTGTAACTACAGATTCTGCCATTTCATTACAAGATTAAAACAATAAATGCTTCTAAAAAGAAATACAATATAATAGCAGACTATTGGGGAGAAAACTAAACATCAGCATCCAAATCATGATCAGTTTCATATCAAAGAAGTTCTACATCTAGTTTGGTTGTATCCAAATCAATGCCAAAATGCTGCAAATAGCTGGTGATGATGATGTTATCTTCTCCCTTTGAAGTTTTTCAAGATGAGCATGGTTGGATCTGACAAATATCCACAATTGCTACATATTTCATGAAGGCAGAAGGCTATATATGTAACCTATACGCAAGCAAAATCCGAACAGATATAAGTCAACTTCGAGAGCCTTAAATCGAGAAGTGCAACAAATGATAAATTTAATTAGGAACAGACCTGCTTTGAAGTTTTCTAGTAAGCACTTTGAATCCATGAGCCAGTGGAGATTTTAAGTCTTGATCGTTTTCACATAAGAGAACAAATTCTTAAAGGAATTACTCCCATGAAGGCATAAAAACTTTTCTTTCACTGCCAAGTTACAGAACGTAGAAGACCTGAGAACCAAGTTACAAACATTAATAAACAGGCAAGTAATCAAATCATTAAATAAAGGGTAAGACAAGTATGATATGATCACCTCAAGTTTGGTGGGCTATGATAATGATAATCTCTCTTGCCATGACATTTTAAAGTGTTGTTTCAAACCAACCATTTTCTCCTGCATAAATAAGCTTGACAGTCCATCTTGCAGACATATGACAAATCATTCTTCGGAGGAGCAAACTTGTCCGATAAAATCAGGCAAAACCCACCTTCAATCACTGTCTAAGGGTTACTGAAAATTCATTCAAAGATGCTCCCAATGTGCCAACTGGTTGCATTTGCATACTCCAACATTTTCACAAGAAAAGTTTCAGATAAGTAAAACAAGTATTTGAACCTCAATTATAAAAGAATGGTAGAGAAACAAAGCTTACAAGCTTAGAAGACCAAAGGAGATGCCATTTTCGAAAAGCATAAGTTTCCTTTTAGTCACCAAAACTGAGCATAGGAGAAGTTCTGATTCTCCCTATTAATTTCTTGAACAAATCTACTAACCAAGATATACCAAGTAGTATCATTAGGTACAAAACCATTCTCGACTCCTTTATATAAAATTAAACAAGCATCATCAACCAGGCCCTCCTTGCAGTGCCAACTAATTAAAGTGTTATAAGTAATAGCATCAGGATAGATTCCTTCAGATTGTAGTTTATCAAAGAGAATCAAAGCCTTCTGATTGAAACCCATCTTACATAGTCCATTTATCAGGCTGTTATAGGTGACTATATCCGGGGTCAAGCCTCGATGAATCATATCCCTTAGAAACTCAAGTGCAGCATTCACTTTCCCAGTTCTACAGAGGCGATTGATCAATATATTGCATGAGATATTACTGGGAGTAATTCCCTTCGCCATCATTTCTTCAAACAACCCCAATCCTTTATCAACAGCCCCGGCATTGCAGAGTGCCTTTATCAGACCATTGTAGGTAATTTGATCAAGAGGGCATCCTCTAAATAACATATCATTTACAAGATTAAATGCTTCCTGGATTGCACCTCTACTTAAAAAAGCATGGATTAATGTGTTGTACGTTACAGTGTTGGCAATTACACCCTCCAATAACATATCCTGATACAGTCCTAAAGCCTCTCCTATCTTATCGTCCTTGCACAGACCAGATATTAGAGAATTAAATGTATATGTGTCAGGCTTACATCCCTTGCTTGGCATTTCACCAAAAATTTCTAGAGCTTGATTGACCTTACCAGCCCTGCATAGAGCACATATAAAGCAATTGTATCCCACTGTGTTCAAACTAATTCCCTTAGCTGACATCTCATTTACAATATTGCTAGCTTTGTCTAGTTGGCCTTCCTTGCAGAACGCATCAATCAAAATGGTGTATGTGATAACATTAGGGTCACAACCCTTCATTGCCATCTCATCAACCAATTTAACAGCTGAACCTAAATGCCTCTTCTTACAAAGTCCACTTATCAATATGTTAAACGTAAAAACATCAGGTTTACAGCCAGTGTTCAACATGCCTTCATATACAATAGCCTTGGCCTCATCAATACGTCCGGTTGTCACATAGCCATTAATCACAGTGTTAAAGTGCACAACATTTGGACATGGAAGTTTGTTCAACAATGCCCTTGCTTCATCAACTTGCCCTGTTCTACACAACCCACGCATTAAAACTCCATATGTTATGTCATCAGGTGTGAAACCCCGGAGAAGCATCCTATCAACCAATTTTGCTGCCTCATGAATCCGATTGACCCTGCAAAGGCCATGGATGACATCATTGAAGGTTTGCACATCAGGCGTACAACCCATCAAAAACATTTCCTCCAAGAGCATCAAAGCATCATTCACTCTGTTCCTCTCAGAAAATGCATGTATTAAGGTCTGGTAAACCACAGAATTCGGGACACACCCATGTTTCGTCATATCCCTAAGTAAAGAGCATGCAGAGTCCACTTCATTAACCATACAAAGTGCTTTCATCACAACTCCAAAAGTATAAACAGTGGGCGAAACACCCTTACTTAACATGTCATAAAACACATTCGGCGCAACCTTATGACAATCACCAGCCACCAGTATATCCAACACCACATTATAAGACTTAAAAGTAGGTTCACAATTATACACACTCATCATATCCAACAACAACCTAGTAACCTGTCCAGGCAACCCTTCTCTCTCATAATACTTCATAATCAAAATGAAGAGGGACTCTCTAAAAACAATACCCTCTTCTTTCATTTGCAATAACAAACAATCTATAACCTTAAACTCCCTATTCAGACCAAGTTTATCTATCAACACATAGTACACATCAAATGTGTGACAATAACCCTTCTGAGAACCTGCCTTATTGAACAACTCCATGGATGTGACCGCATCCGGAGACAATTCAAGTAGTTTACATAACTGAAAAGGTGTTATTCCAGGGAGAGACCTTCTCAGCTCATTGAGATCAAACGGTTTGAGCAATCTCTCCCACTCGTTTTCATAATCAGATTCATTGCTTTGAAGTACACACGTGTTGTCACAATCACTAGTTGAATTGCTAGAATACCCAGATGAGAAAAACACAAAAGGAGGGGTTTTGATTAGAGATTTTAGCAGGGTTTTGGTCACAGTCACAGGTCTTTTTAACATAACTCTCTCAAACTCAAAAAAAGGAAAAACAAGTTTGCAGAAACAGATACTAACCCGAGTCAAAAATCCAAACTCTGAAGCGAAACGGCCATGACACTTGATAAGTTTTGAAGCTAGGAGCCTACATGAAGAGTTAGTTTTTTCGTTCTTTGCCGTTGTGATGGTGGGCGACTGGGCGTCAATCGGCAACAGACGGGTCACCGACGAATCGGTGGTTTTGTGTTTTAAGTTTAGGGAGACTTGTAAACTGTATAAAAAACAAATGTAAACTGTGGTTTTGTGTTTTAAGTTTAGGGAGACTTGTAAATAAACCCCCCAACTTTTGATACAATGGCAAATAAAACTCTCTAGTTTGAAATATCATTAAAAAAAACCCATACAAGTGGTTGACCGTCAGTTGACTGTTATTTTTTACCATTAATTGTCTTTAATTAAATTTAATAGGACAATTACCAATAAATCATTGACTTTTTAAAAAAATTCCAAGTAGGAATACTAGGAAAGTAGGGCACACGCATACGTGTTTTTCCCATTTAACGCACAAATGAAGAAATTTTTTTCCCCGTTTTTTACGTTTTCAACTTTTTGAAAATAGAGAACAATAACGGAGAGCTTTTTTTGGTGTTTTCAAACTGAAAAACAAAAAACAGAAGGCGAACACGGAACACCCCGTGAGGCGTGAGGTTCTAGGAATTGAATAAGCGAACATTCCAATAATAATAATGTTTAGACAATTGGTTAAGGCTTCGGAATGGAGCATGCCCAATGATAACCCCATTGCCTAAACATTTACTCAATAATAATTCTTATTCAAACATGAAACATGTGTGCTAATTAATGATCACAAGAATACATTCCAGTTTCAAATTTCTCTCTTTTTTACACAAGTATGAAGTACCCAAAGATGAATACATTCCTACTACTAAGCCCACAAGACAGGTAAGATCCAGACTACACATCAACATATAACAGGTTCAACAGTGTTGCAAGAAAATTTAGATTCCAACTAACATAAATACTTCAACTATAGGTAAGAGCCGCACTGAGCTTTTTGAGATTCCAGGACAATTCTTGCTGCTTCTACAACCACTTGTCCACTCACATAGTGCTGTCGACATACAGGCATGTATATATCAGACCCTCCTATAAGTTCTGTCTGTGTCTCCTCCGTCTTCCTTAAGGTAAAATAAGCACGTTTCCCGCAAAATTCGCATCGAGCGTTTAATTTAGTCACAGAATCGGCAAGAGGAATTATATCTAACACAGAACCAAAGCTCCTTCTGCGAACAATATTTCTCACTATATTAATAAGGAATTGATAGAATTCCAGAGACAAATAATGAGAGCATAAATACATTTATAATATACCTCAGATAGTCACCATCTAGCCCAGCAACTATTACTGTTTTTCCGTCATGATCAGCAGCTTCACGGCAAAAATCATAGAGGTCTTCAAAGAATTGAGCTTCATCAATGCCTATAACATCTAGCTGTCACCATGTACCAGCCATGTGTGGATATTAAACAAGGTGTGCATTTGTACAGAGAAAGCTTATGTGAAAGATATTACCAAAATAGAAATAGCTATATAGCACTATCAGAATTTCGGATTTGGTAGTGGCCATTTTTCAAACGTTTTTTATTTTTATTCTACAGTCTAAGAACCGAACAATGGGAGACAATGAGAACTACTTGTTATAATATATATATTAAATTGCAGTATCATTTTTCATAACAAAGATCATTCATTTTCACAATGAGATACCTGATCATAAGCATCAAGACCAAATTTTTGTCTAAATGATGACAAACTGGCCAATGCACAACATGGCAATTTCACCCCATCATGTGTAACAACTGAATCCAACCCATATCTTGTATCCTTGTTGGATTTTATCATTGCTACACTTCTGCATAAGAGGTACACGAAAAGGAAATGAAATAGTAAAAATAAATCCCAAAATACTTAAATATATTACTTAAAACTAATTAACAAGCAACATCCAGCTGTATAAAACAAACAATCAAAACCAAACAAGCAACAACTCGAAACTCCTTCAGTCACTGAATTAGGTATCATGGCAACAAAGTTAGGCAATGACTAAAAACAATAAATTATCAAGAATCTCAAAGAAGAGGGAAAAAGTCCTTTGAAGTTATGCAACCTGTCTTGCCCTCAACTTGTGACATTAGTTTTAAGGCACGAAGGAAAGTTGACTTGAAACATCCACATATGCAATTGTTTGCTGCTTCCCAATTTGAATTGTAAACCTCGAATGTTAACAACATGGCTCTGGGGCTCCTTTACAGAAATATGTGTCAGAAGAGACTTCAGCTGCCAAGGCAAGTTGCATCTGAATAAGCTTGAAAACTGCCTAACAGAACTTGGTAGCATGATGATTGATTACTTCAGGACAACAAGGAGGTCAACAAGCACATACTTGCAATCTGATGAAATCCTGACAAATAGTAGTCATATATACTGGATTCTACAAGATGTTGTGAATGCTCTGAACTCCCCATCATTGCCTTCTCTTGAGTTCAAACAACATGACTCATACTGAAGATTAAGAAAATCCCCCATTCAGACATCTAAGTCCCTAACTTAAACTGTAACAGCTGCAGTTCTTATGTTTCTCTTTTGTTATTCAAGTATCGATAAAAATATTATAAATAAAATTTTCAAATTTGAACATTATTCTTCAACCCCACACCTTTTTCGTTTTCTCTTTTAATTCCTTAAGAATATGATATATCATAAGCGGGACAAGTTGTGATTGCCTAGTTGGGTAACTCTAGAAAAACATGTTTTACGTGCCTTAGATATATGAGTCTCAACATTCTATATATTTTTTGACAACTCTATGATTGAAGCATCTTTGGCTTTAAGAAACCTCAAGTACCCAGCTTGTTTAAAACATTCATAAAGAAAGTGAAATGCATAGGAAAAGGAAGTGAATTCAACAACTTCAACTAGTCGTCACTGAAGTTAGGAACATAGCCAGCATCCTTTAAAATGCAAGTCATTTCCTTAATCATCTCATAGGTCTCCTCAGAATGTTTATGAGATTTATCACCCATTAAGAATAAGTGGACAACCCCTTGAAGTTCAATCCTGCTATACCCAGGCTCCTTAATCACCCCTAAATCCCTCATTGTAGCCCTAATCTCAGCAACATTGTCCCAGGACCCGACAGTGGCATATGCATTAGCTAGAACCACATACTTCCCAGCATTTCCTTGTTCCAATTCAAAGAATTTCTCTGCTGCAAGCTTAGTCAGGTCTATGTCTCCATGAATTCTACATGCCCCAAGCAAAGCACCCCATACCACAGAGTGTTCCTTACAGGGTGAGGTCAGAACAAACTCGTAAGCCTCTTGTAACCTCCCAGCACGCCCTAGAAGATCAACCATGGCTGCATAATGTTGCCCTCTAGGCTGGATTCCATAATCCCTTGTCATGGATGAGAAATAATCCCAGCCTTCATTCACTAGGCCTCCATGGCTACAAGCAGAAAGGACAGCTAGAAAAGTAACGTAATTTGGTCTAAAACCTTCATCTTTCATCCTATGAAATGATTCCAAAACTTCTACGACTCTTCCATGCTGACCATATCCAGATATCAAAGCAGTCCAGGTAACAACATTTCTATTTAATGATCTATCAAAAACTTGTTGCCCATCAGATATACTGCTGCACTTGAAGTACATATCCACGAGGGCACTATTGACTACAACATTTTCACTAATACAGCACTTTATCACGAAACCATGGGCTTGTTTCCCTAGCTCCAACATAGCCAAGGTGGCACAAGCTCTGAACACCGACGCAAAGGTATATTGGTCTGGTGTCAAACCATTTTCTTTCATCTTGTAATAATAACTCAAACCAACTTCTTTGAACCCCTTTTGCACATATCCAGCAATCATTGCATTCCAAGAAATCAAACTTTTATCCTGCAACTTATCAAACAGAACATGAGCAGTAACCAAATCCCCTGATTTTGCATACAATATCAACAATTTGGTCTTTAAATACTCATTGGGAACATACCCAATAATAACCATTTGTGCATGGATTCTTCTCCCTAGTTTGTAATCTTTCCTGAATAAGCACTCTTGCAGCATAAGAGCATACGTCCCATGATCCGCTTTCAATCCCATTCGCCATAATAACCCAACAGCTTCACTTAACCTCCCCGAAAAACAAAGACCCTTCAATGTTTTATTCAATTGGACGAAACTCTTGCGCTGCTCGACCTGAAAGCTGGGAATATCTCACCAGTAACAATCCCATCCAATCATGGAAAGGAAACATTTTGCCATTCCATCAAATAAATTCTAAGAAAAAATTAGAGCTTTTAACACAAACAAAAAAATTGAAACATATATTTGCCAAGTAACTCTACAACTCTCCATTTTAACTCAAACATGATATAATCAAAAAAGAAAAAAAAAAAGCAGCATCCCATGAACAATACCATCAAGTTCAGGCCAAAACCCCATGTCACATGACAATATAAAAAAGTCAAATCACAAGTCCAAAACAGAAAACAAAAGCAAAAAAGAAGCCACCAAACCTGCCCTTTTCCGTCTCAGCTTGGATCCTCCGGAGAAGCGTGGTCGTTTTGCCCGCAAACATGGGTCCCACAATCACGTGAATCTCACCTGACGAAGAAGAAGACGCTTCTGTATGCAAATACCGATTTTGGAGCGAAACAACCGGGAATCTGGGTGAAGCCATAATGGGTTTAGTACAGAAAAATTTCAGGTTTTGAACATTCTTTGTGGAGTTGCAAAGATTGGATTTTGATGCAAAAGGAGAGATTTTTGAGAGGTTGAGAGACATGGGTGTGAATGAAAATGGTGGGGCTATCAGAGCCTTCATTTTCGTGACAGTTAACATGTGTTTACCTTGAATTCGAGAGAGAGAACCAAAAAAGAAAAAAAAAATTTGAAGGGTTTTTGATTGTTAAAAATAGAGATTTTTCATGTTTGGCTAAATTTAGGGTTTAAGAGGGAAACAGAGGTTTAAGGATGTCAAAGAAATGGTGGGGCTTATTTTTTATTTTTATTTATTTGTTATTTGTTATTTATTTTGACTAATGAAAAAAAAAAAATTATCGTCAAATAACAATGAACTCTTTCATTTTGTTTTAACATTTTTATAAAGTGCAATTCTACAAAAAAAAAAAAGAGTAAATCAGAAGCAATTAAAGTATTAAGTGTTTCATTTTACAATACTGTAGTAATTGAAATATACCACTCCCAGAAAAATAATTGAAATATGTCATTTCACATTTGATTTGTGTTCAAAAATTCAATTAATCCCACCGTTTATTGTAAATTTACGATAAAATGTGTTTATTTATCCTGATAATCTCTTGATTGGAGTTGTCTTATAAAAAGTGCTCATTCAACATATTAATCTATTTGATTAAAGTCATTATTTCAATATCTTTAAGCTATGTTTGGGATTATTTTACTTATAAAATAATCCGTTTTTAGCTTAACTTAATGAATAATCAGCTTACTAGATAAGTTGATAGGTGTTTGGTAAATTGACTTTGTAAATAATCAACTTTAGAAAAAAGTGTTTGGTAAACTTTAATTGATTATGGAAAATGACTAAAATAGACATTAAACTGTAATATGTTATTCAAATATTTTTCTACTATTTATTTATTTTTGTTTAAATTAAAAATACTCAAAAATATACATATAAAGCACAGAATTTATATATATATATATATATATATATATATAAAATATTTAATATTCAACAGAGTCAACTCGCTATTCTCAATACAAATATACTGAGTCAGCTCGCTATACTTAATACAAATATACTGGGTCAACTCAGTCTTCACAGTCCAATCTACTGAGTCAACTTGCCCATATAAGAAGAAAATCAACTGAGTCAACTCACTCACTCACTCAATCTTCATCAATTGAATTTATGCAACCTCGGTTCCAAATCTGCCACCGTCTGCTACTCCACCGGATTCTCCATCGATGGCGTTGTCATCCTTCATCCTTCGCCGCCGACATCGTCTCCTCGCCGCCAACGTTCAAGATTTGAAATCGTGAGATTTCGTCCCTGATTTGTCGCAATAATGGATGATAAAATCGCGAAATGGAGGAGGCTTCAATCGCCGGAGAATCCCTCCTACAGCGTTGGAGGAGGCGAGAGGCTGGTCTCTTCAATGCCGAGAATGGAGGAGGCGAATTCGCTATAACAGAGGAGGCTGCCTGAGGGGAAAATGATCTCCACTACTGCTGGAGGATTCCAGCTGTCCTCCGACATCCATCGCCGGTGGTGGCCACCACCACCACCACTGTCCATTTGTCACCAGCAATCGGTGGACACCAACACTGTCATTTTATTTTTTTAATTTTTTTAATTTTTCAATTTTAAAACTGAGGATATTATTGTATTTTCAATAAAATGTCAAGGGCATTATAGACATTCCAAAGGTAAGGGGCTAGCTTCTCCAATAATCAGCTTTGAAAAGCAACCCCCCACCAACTTCTCAAAAGCTGATTATTGGATGAGCAAATTGTAAAATAAGCCACTTTTGAAAAATTTACCAAACACTTATTTGTTTAAAACTTGAAAAATAAGTGATTATTCACCAAGTAAAAGCAATCTCAAACATAGCTTTAATTAAAGTCATCGCATCATAATAGGTGTATAAAAAAATAAAATAATCACTGAATTACATAGGATTTTACCGTTTTATTGATATATATACATCAAATATTAATTTTGTATAATGTTTATAGAAGTCTCATAGGTTTATATATATGATTTATCTTAATAAAAGAATGTAATCTGTGTCAATTTCCAAAAAAAAAAAGAAGATCTACTTTTTTAGATTAAAATACTAAATATATAAATAAGTTATTATGTCAGTATCGATTTGAGAATGTAAGATTTGCGGAAAAAATCTTGCATGCACCTAATGGATAGAATACAGTGTAGTTGGGTAAGAGAATCAA
Organism: Dipteronia sinensis; assembly: GCA_033220585.1. Taxonomy (NCBI): domain Eukaryota; kingdom Viridiplantae; phylum Streptophyta; class Magnoliopsida; order Sapindales; family Sapindaceae; genus Dipteronia; species Dipteronia sinensis. The sequence continues at coordinate 43,088,551 of CM065639.1, forward strand.
TTAAATGAGTTTTCATTGTCATATGGTAATGATGGGAACCAAGGTTAGAATTCATAACGAATGCAAGTTTTTATGAGATTCTTGAATTAATATGTAATAAGTCCCCTTAATTTTTTATCTAAAAGAATAATAAAAAAAGTCACCTCAATTTCTGATTGAAAAAATAAATAAAAATAAAAGTAGTTTCTTTAACTTTGATTAGATGAGAGTGAGAGAGAAAAAGGTAGTAGGAATCCAGGAGACAAATGAACCCACTTCCAGCATAATTATTATCTTCCCATGTGAAATAATCAAGTTTGTTTATGTGCATATTTCACTTGATAACCCTCTTTATATTATTTTCTCTTCATTGACCTCCCATCAATTAATTTAAACCAAGTCAATTAATTGATAAAAAATAATAATAATAATAATAATGCTGTCAAGATCCATGCTTGATAGGTTTAGTTTGAATTGGTAAAATCTGTTCATGTCTTTTCATTTCTAGAAACACAAAAATAACAAGGACCCCAAATTATGTGCATACAATTCCAACAAATGTATAATGAAAGTGAACAAAAATAGAATGGAATAAAATAAAAAAGCATAGATTAGAATGTGTTTGGTAATGGTATGAGAATATAATTAGCTGTATGGTATATTAAACCAGCATTAGCTGGCTAACAAGAGACGTACTTTGTGGGAAAGGCATTTTGGTTCAATTTGGACCATTGTTTATATTGAAATTATTTTCAAAGGACCGTTTTAGATTTTAAAATGAAGCTTATAAGCTGTGTTTGATTACCTCAAATAAGATAGATTTAATGGTTGACTTGATAATTGAGGAATAGATTTATTAAAGTCAGTTTGCATCTACGAAAAAAAATAAGTAATTGTTTGTATATCTATAATTTGTGGATTCTGCAATTATAGCGTTAGTAGCCAATATTTGAATCGTTAAACACGATAATCTAATAAATATTAACGATGCTAGTAACATTAATGAATTCATATACTGTATAATGTATATCATAACTCTACTCCAATAATTAGCTTTCTAATTGTTATCTTTTTATTTTATTTTATTTGAATTTAAAGAATATGGACAACCCTATTTTGACAAACATAGTGATGGTAACCCTAACCATGAATTATTATTAGTAGGATACACTTATCGTGCAATATATTTCATATTAATTGGCCTAAGCAACTTACAAGGTGTTATTTGTAGTTGTTAGTTAAATTTCTAAACCAAGTATCATTGTAATTAAATTATTCTATACCCAATTGTTAAAGGAAGATTATATATTCAGTTTGTCAACCAGAAGTAACTTTAATGAAACATACAAAAACATACATTCATGGGTCTTGTTAATTTAGAGCTGTTACTTATATAAAAATAAATAAATAAATGTAAGGTTTGCAAATCTGGGTTATGATATTGGTAAGTTTTGACAATCCCTGTATCACTGTTTCAATATATATATAGCTTTGCAACATTACATATAATTAACTTTATTATATTAAAAAAAATAGATGTTTAGTTTTTTAAATAATCTGATTTTGTTTTTCAGAAGGTTTGCACTAAAAAATTATTATTTGACTAAAATATGTAAATATATTATAATGTTTTTGCCTAACAACCTTTCTTACAGAAAAATTAAAAGCATATTTCTTTCTTTTCAACATCAAGAACCAAATAATTTGAAGTAATTAAAATGTGGAACATAATTGAGGGTGGGAATGTGATTTTATGATCATAATAATTTGGTGAATTTAGGTATAAATGAGGTGATGGCATGTGCATTCTTTGGATGAGTGGAAGCACAAGCATCCTTTCTGTCTTTCACACATCACCCACTTTCATTATTCAATTTTATATATATATATATATATATATATATATATATATATATATACACTCAAAAAAAGTTGCTTACAAAGCTATTTTTATAATACCCATCTTATCTAATATCTATTCTCATCTAGTACAATCCACCCATTATTTATTTATTTTAAAACTTTTAACCTATATATCAAGCATCAACTTGTGAAGCATAGATTTTATGAATATTATTTGGAAGAGGATTAGGGTTAGGTTATTTCATTGGATTGGATGAACAAATTCATCATCCCTTGCCTCTTAACAAAATGCAATTTTGTGATGAGATAATGTCAATTCGGTAGTATACCCCATACTTGTATTATGAGGTTATGAATTCAAGTCTTGTTTCCTTTTCGACATCTCAAATATATTATAATATATATTTTTTTTCTATAAAATTATCAAATATCATATTCTTGTTTATTTAGATCATTTTATTCAATAAGTAAATTAGTTATTGATATCACAATTCATGTTTTAATAAAATATAAATGTCTAAACATTACATCAATATTAGTTATTTATTATTTCCTTTTTTATCATACAAATTGTTTACCAATTATTTAAAAGAATAAAAGAAGTTATGTTCTTTTCTTTGATGATGTATATTTCTTTATTTTCCTGCCATCAATTGTTGCTAATTTTGTTTGCAAAAAACGCTCTCTATCAAATAAGTAACAACACATGATGGTTGGAGTACATTGCAAGTTAGATTTATACAACTTGTTTTGAAAATAAAAAAGTACCATCCAATATTACCTTCTAAATATATTTTTAAAAAATCACTTATAGATAAGAATAATAATATATATAAAAAACATAGCTTTAAATGTCAATATCACTAGTGAAAAGAATAAAATTTCCCAAACACTAGACATGACTGTTGATCAAGTGTTTATGGTAAATTATGCCATAAACTAATTAAAATTTTAGATAATTTTGTCCAGACTGTGGACCTGATTTCAATAAATAATGTAAACACTACAAGTGTCCAAATTTGGCTAGTCAACAAATCCTAATTAGAGGACCATGTTAATTCATGGACCACCTAAAAATGTCCAATATTCTTTGATCATTTTTTTTTTTGGTCATAAAATAAAATCACTGCAATTTACAATCCTTCCCTACAAACAAAGGGATGTATTTACAATAGACTTAATATAAATGGTATAAAATAGCAATTATCATGTGTGGATTATGTATGTATAGACTTTTATCTTCCCGTAAATCCTCAAAGTTAAGAATTAACTCTACATTAATGTTAGACAATCCAAAAATGTAGTCTAAATTTCAATTTAAATGATATGACAAGTGGTTTTTTCATTAATCACATCATCTCATGTTATGTGTGGTGATGACAACTCTCTTATCTTATCATTTCAGTTGAAATTTAGATTAATTATTTATGTTGTATATCATTACTCTTAATTCTAACATGATAAAATCCAATAAGAGTTGATTCATATTCATAATTATCTAAAATGCAAAACTTAACATTATAAGTTATAACATGATAAAGAAATGTGATATTTTCCTTATCGATCAACGGTTAAAATAACAAAGAAATAAAAACTATTTATAGTAGTTCTCATACGTGGATCATATCGGTTTAGACTTCGATCTCTGTATAAATCTTTAAAATAAAAATTAATAGTAACACATAAAATTTAAACATGAGTTATTTCATATTCATAATTAACAGGAAAAATTCGCACTAGAACCGTTCACCACTCCACACACATACATAAATGATAAAGAAATGAGCATCTTGTTCTTTCTTCAACAATTTTTGTTACCTTTTTATGGATTTCTTAAAAATTTCATAAAATGGACACTTTTTTTTATTATCTATTAATGGTTTAAATTATCATATATGTATCATATCGGTTTAGACATCTATCAACACAAGTTAATTCATATTCGTAATTCACTGAAATACGAAAATCTATATCCAAACCGTCAACAGTCCACACACGTATGTATATACATACATAACCATCCACAATCCACAGTCACGTACATACTACGTACATGATACATGAGATGATAAAGAAAGGTGACATTTTTATTTATATTTTGAAAACCAAAATCAAAACATTGCAAAGTCACCATCTTCCACCATCCACCTTCTAGTTTTGTATTGTACCTCTCCTACACGGCTACACTGAGAGGTTTTCTAAATGTATATATATAAATATTTATATGCCCAAATTTTGATCCAATTCCATCCTCTCTCCTTCTTTCACACACACACACACACACACATATCTATCTCTCTGGTTGAAACACATAATAAAAATCTATCAATTGCAAAAAAATCACACAGTAACAGAGAAAAAAAAAGGAAAAAAAAAAGGAAAAAAAAAGGAAAGAAAGGGAGAGCAAAAGGAGGGCCTCTCGCCCTCTCTTCTTCATATTATGCTTCCTCTTATTAGATCTTAAAGATTCTCTCACTTTCCCATCTGGGTTCTCTCTCTCTGGTATTTCTTCTTTGCTTTTCATCTTTAGTTTTGAAAACATTTCTGGTTTGGATCCTTTTCATTGGTTTCATGTTAAATTTTTCAACTTTTCGTTTGGTTTTGTAGGAATCCTGGGTTTGTGAGTCGATCGGTGATTGATCGGTGAACGTTTCAATGTTATTGGATTGAATCCAGGATTGCCCATTTTTTGTTTGTATATTTATATTGATAGACATACAAGCTTTTTGCTTGATTTCTATTGACAAGGTACTCTCTTTGTTTTATCCGCATTATGATTTCTTGTGTTGGATGCTTGTTTTTGAACACTATCGAGGAAAGTGAATATCGAATTGTGTTTTTGTTGCGGTTCACATCTGGGTGTGTTTTGTTTATAGATCCAGTGCTTGTTGTATCTGTTTGGTGGTTTGTAGATTGATTTGTGTGGATTCAGTATTGATTTTTATTTGCTCATCATATGATAAAAGTTCAGATTATATTCATCTGTTTTTGATTTGTTTGATGATTGCACATGTGGTTCTGTAGGATGGAAATGGAGCTTGGAAAGCTGTTCATTGGTGGGATTTCGTGGGACACGAATGAGGATCGTCTCAGAGAATATTTTCAGGCTTTTGGAGAAGTTCTGGAAGCCGTGATAATGAAGGATCGGACCACTGGTCGTGCCCGTGGATTCGGTTTTATTGTTTTTGCTGATCCTGCTGTTGCAGAAAGAGTTGTGCTGGATAAGCACATGATAGATGGTAGAACTGTAAGTTTTAACCTCTTAATATCTCATACTATTCATGAATTTACAGCAGTTTCTTTTTCTTTTGATGCAATCTATAAAAACATACAATTCAGTTCGGATATATGCAATCAAAGTTCATCATTTTGCTCGTAGTGTGAGGAGGATTAAGAGTATTCTCGGGTGGATGTTGGTTCCATAATTGAGTTTCTCTCTTCTTTGTTGATTTTTTAGAAGAAAAATGATGTTATTTGATTGTTCTTCTGGAGTTCATTGACTATATATGGTAAGATTTGATTAATAACATCTCATTATTGAATAATAACTAACGAGTAGATAATTAAGATGCAAGATATATATTTTCAGAAATGTAAAATGTCAGTAACTCCGGCTTTTTTCAGCATCAAAGTTCTCTCTTTGGCAACAATAAGCATGTACTTGATATGCTGTCGGACTAGGGTCTATTTTGGACGAGATTGTTTGAGATCTATTAAAAAAGGAGCAAGTGGTTAGGTAGAGTTGCAGTTAGTGACTTTAAAATGATAATGCAAATGGAAAATAATTAACACAATGATTGCACTGGAAAATTTAAGGAATGAAGCATCAGTGACTCAACCGATAGTAGGCGAGGGAGGATGTTCTCTGTTCTCATTGTTTTAATACTTTGGTTTTGATAGGCTGGCATCTGTCATCATTCTTATACTTGCAGATGTTGACCAAATCATTTTTCAAGGCTCACTAAAACAATTTGTTGTGATGCTAAATCATTTATTGAGGATTTTGTGAATTAGAGGTGGCATAGGCAATATAAACAAAGAACTTTAAGAGAAGAACCCTAGTTTTTTCTAAGACTTTCCTATTCCTCCCATTAGTCGAAGACCCATCTTATTCCCTAGTCCAGCATCTCTAGCAATGCAAAATCATAATAATTTCGTGAAGAAAATAGCAGAGGGGTCTATATATATTTATTGAATTCTTAGTTCTCTAATGTTACTTAAAGGATCCATCATATACCTTGCGAATATAAAACTGAGAAGCTTTGAATGATGCTTATCTGCGGACCTGCGGTAATATTGAAAGAATTTTGAAGCTGAAGAACTTCTTATTCATTTACAAATGTGAAATTCAGTTTTAGTCTGTTTTTCATTATCTAGCTTTTGATCATCAGGTTGAGGCAAAGAAGGCTGTTCCCAGGGATGATCAGAACATTCAGAGCAGAAACAGCAACAGCATTCATGGGTCACCCGGTCCTGCCCGAACAAAGAAGATTTTCGTAGGAGGTTTAGCATCCACAGTCACAGAGAGTGACTTTAAAAAGTACTTTGATCAGTTTGGAACAATTACAGATGTTGTTGTGATGTATGACCACAACACTCAAAGGCCTCGAGGTTTTGGATTCATTACTTATGATTCAGAGGAAGCAGTGGACAAAGTGCTGCTCAAAACCTTTCATGAACTTAACGGTAAAATGGTTGAGGTAAAGCGGGCTGTCCCTAAAGAATTATCTCCAGGGCCAACTCGGGGCCAGTTAGGCACATATAACTATGGTCTGAATAGAGTCAGTAGCTTCCTTAATGGTTACACTCAGGGATATAATCCAGGTTCAGTTGCAGGGTATGGAGTTAGAATTGATGGTAGATATAGTCCGGTTACTGTTGGGCGGAGTGGATTTTCTCCAATTGGTCCTGGGTATGGAATGGGACTGAATTTTGAGCCAAATATGAGCCCGAGCTATGGAGGAAGTGCAACCATTAGTTCTAACCTCGGCTATGGTCGTGCATTGAACCCTTCTTATGCTGGAAATTCGAATAGGTACAGTAGCCCAATTGGGTATAGTGGTAGCAATGTAGGAAACAGTTCTCTCCTCAGTTCACCAAGTAGGAATTTGTGGGGAAATGGGAATCTTAATTATTCTACCAACTCTGTAAACTCTAATTCCTTATTGGGCTTGGGAAGTGGGACTTCAGGAATGGGTTCTTTTGGCAGCATTGGAGCTATTTGGGGTACCTCTCCCAATTCAGGTCAAGGTGGAGGTGTTGGTTCTGCTTATAGTAGTGGCAATCTTAGTTATGGCACTGGAGATTTCGGTGTTGGGTCAGGAGTATTAGGATATGGAAGAAACAGCGGGACTGGTGTACCAACATCTGCATCAAATGGAGGCTATGATGAGGGTTATGCAGACATTTACGAAAATAGTTCACTATATGGTGATTCCGCTTGGCGATCTTCACCTTCTGAGCTAGAGGGGTCTGGCTCTTTTGGTTTTGGGCTTGGAAGTGCAGCTTCTGATGTAATGACCAAAAACTCTGCTGGTTATGTAGGTGGTTATGGTGTTGCTAATAGACAACCAAATAGAGGTAAGATGTTACTTTCATCATAGTTTATTCTTTGATATTATTTTTTTCCTTTCCTGTCGTAAATCCTATATTATATTTATTTTTGATTGCTTCATGTAATTGTTAAATGTTTTCCTTTTTCCAAGTTTTGAACATTCAAGTCATTGATCTAGGTGGATAGTGTGCACACTATAGTTTTAGGCTAACAACACAGGATTAAATGATGCTGATTTCCATTTGTACAAATTGCTTATGGCCTGTGGAGAGATCAGTCAATGGAATCACTTTGTATAATAACAATGTTATTTTTAATTATTTTGGCTTATTGGTTTGAAATCATCATTTTCTTTGGGTTGCTAAGCTATATATAATTATCAGTTGTGGAATCCCACATGCGCACACACGTGTGTTTATATATATAGTTCTTTCTCTCTCTTAGCATGCCTATTTGGTGTGGACCTAATACCATTACCACTTATGGGATTTCCAAATGGATGCTGTGCTGTCTCTAATCTGATTTCGGCACTCCATATTTCTTTATTAATTGCTTTGATCTTGCAAGTGATAATTGGTGTTTAAACAATGCTTCTTTGGGGGTATTTACACTCTTTGGTCATCACTTGTTTCAGGAATTGCCGCCTAGGATTACAATATGGATGTCAAAAAGTGATTGTAGGTGAAGTATATCTGGTTGGTGAAGCAGGTGAATCATTGAAATTCATTCATTTTCCTCGTTGAGATATATCAGTTTACATAAACCAAAATATGACTAGAGCTAATTGATTTCGCCTGTTTTGATGAAATTATAGAGAGTAGTTTCATGTAAGGTTTGAGTTTGAGTTTTTTTATTTATATATATTTTTAATATAGATTTTCTTTCTTGGGATTTGATTAAGATGTAAAATCAGAAAGCCAGGTATACAAGAATTATTGTATCATCCATCTCTGGTGAAACAGCTGATACAAAAAAAAATCAGAACTCTTCTCTTTGTTACTTGTAATATCCAGCAAAGTTGCTGGTTCTTGTTACTGTTTCATTTCTTTTTAGTGGGTTTTGTATTTCACAGACTCTTATGAGATGTTTGGTGTGAAATTCTCAGTGGATGCTCAACTGAGGTCCTAAAGAAGAATAAGTTACATCATAGTCATTTTTTTTTTTATATGGCCAACACTTTTTCATGCAATTTTATAAGCTTTATTTGATATTCTGTTCCAATGATGTTGTTTTCCAAAAGAAAATTTCTTTTCTTAAGTCCATGAAAAAGAGAAATAAGCCATGCTTTGATGTTGGGAGGTCGAAAGTGTTCAAATCATGGACCAAAACTAGTAATGCTAGACATTTCCATTTTTTGTATCTCACTTGCATCCCAACCAAAGATATGGTATTTGATAAATAGTTGTGTATAATTGTTAGATATTTTGCAAGTGAATTATACCAATGACTTTAATAGTTACCTTGTTAGAGAATCCAATGTTTGGAACCAATTTGATATCAAATCAACTTTGATCAGATGGTACCATTTTTTGGTGGATTATTCCTTTCCGTTTACCTCTAGAATTTTCCTGATATATTTGGATAATTGGATAGACGTTGACCGGTATAAATAATTAACAAAAGAGTAATATTAGATATCACAACTCATATAATCATATCTCAAAATATTACTGATATATATGGCTACTTTAGGTGCATCACTGCAGAAATAAATATGTTTTGAGTTGGTATAGATGTGTCTGGTACAAAATTGCTTCAACTGTGAGAGAAGTCGCGTACTTGCTTGATTGAATAAGACTAGTGCCTTTTCATTTTGTCACAAAATACTACTAGAATACAAATAAGAACATTTCAGTGCCAATAATGCTTACGAGGAAAATGAGAGGATTTTTAGTGGGGGGATTTCAAATAAATGCTGGTGAAGGTGATGAAAGGACCCATCATGCACACAGGATTTACTTGAAAGGAGCTCTAGACAGACTCCACTGAAACTGAAATGCAGCCACAAAAAATGGAGACATGGGTTGTAGCAACACTTGAATTCCTCACATTTCACTGAATGTGTCATGTGTCATGTGTCATGTGTCATGTGTGGTCACTTTGATTGACCTCCTTATCCAAACATACTATACCAGCAAATAGTGTTTCTGTACACACTTTGAGGTCACTTTCATGGAGCCAAAACTCCTTCCAACTCCTAAATATAGGAATATTATTATTGTTGGGTGGTCTATTCTTTTATGGGATGGGACCAAAAGACCACCCATGCTCTTATTAATTTACAGGGCCCCATCTCTTAAATGACATCAAATGTTTTTCTTTTTTTAACAAAAACTTTTATGACACGTTCGTCCTATCAAATTTAATCATTTTATAACATGATATATTTGACTCAAACGGCATTCGGCACACAAATGATGTGGTGAGACCGTACCCATTCAAAATCTTCTCATCATTCTTTCCTTCTTGAAATCTGATTTCAACTGTCTTATACCATTCTGTAAATTAGTAACATTAGTACCATATAAAATATATAATGTGAAAATCGTAAAAAATAACTTAACCATGGAATGAATTATTGTTTTTTTATTTTATGACAATATCTATTAATTCATGTATTTTTTTAAAAAGCTTTTATTATTGATAGGATTCGAGCCGCTGACCTAAGAGTCATTTGCCCAAGCCCCAAGCTCGTCCATCTATCCGTTGAGCTACGCCCCTATTAGCAATTATTGTTTCTAACCAAATTCTAATTTTATTGTTCGTAACCAATCATCATAATACATTATTGTTTTTAGTCAATAAATTACAAAACTATCCTTTTATCCTCTTCTTCCCTTTATTTTTTTCTCTCTCCATTACTCATCTCTCTCTGTCATTCATCTCTATCACCCATCTTTTTATCACTCATATCTTTATCAAATGTTAGTTCTCAACTAATTTTTATCAAGAAATTAAAGTTATTTTGAAGGGAAATCGCAAAGAAATCAATATTTGGAAAGAGTTTTTTGAAAATTTCGAGTTTGTGGTTGAATCTCTCCTCAAAACTTCAAGGTTTGTAAATCTTCAATTTCAATAGCATTATTGTATTTATTAGATTATTGTTGATGAATCTTTGTTATTTTGTTTCAATTTTAAAGATTTTTTTTGGTTGAAAATGGAAGAAACTTCGATTTCGATTCGAAATTATATTTCACGTAGTGTGTCACGGTAAAAGTAATACAAGTTGGTTATTTCATATTTAACGTGACACATCGCCTAATATTGTGCAATCATGTATTTTTGAAATACATGAGATATTTCATACCTAACATGACATATATGGGATATTTCACGTATAACATGATATGCATGGGATATTTCATGCACAACATGATATACATGAGATATTTCATGTCTTGCATGAAATACTTCATAAAGTGGATATTTCATACCTAACATGACATACATAGGATATTTCATGCACAACATGATATACATAGGATATTTCATGCCTTGCATGAAATGCTGCATAAATATGATATTGCATATCCAACATGACATACATAGGATATTTCATGCCCAACATGAGATATTTCACGCACAACATGATATATATGGGATATTTCATGCTTTGCATGAAATACTGCATAAGAGGATATTTCATACTCAACATGACATACATAGGATATTTCATGTTAAACATGACATACATGAGATATTTCATGCACAACACGATATACATGGGATATTTCATGCCTTGCATGAGATACTGCATAAAGCTTACAATTTTTTTTTTATGAATTGATTATTTTTCAATTGTCATTTTCTTCAGGAACTATGAAAAGCTTTAGGTTAGCAATCAATTACAACGGTCGATGGGACAATTTAGATTACGTGGATGGGGAATTTATTAGGGAGTTGGTGGAAAACAAGTTGTCGTACAATGAGTTGGTGGAGAAGACATACATATTAACTGGGATTGACAGAAATATTTATGACATCATTCTTTATGGGGTGATTAAGTTACAACCACGTTGGATAAAATATCGCTTGAAAAGTGACAATGATATTGATTTTGTATTTCACGATGATTAGCCGATCAAAGAGATTTATGTCGATATGGAGAAGAAAGTGGATGGAGGTGGAGGTGGAGATGGACATGTACACAAACTTCCACCATCGTTTTTCAAGTACGTTAATGTTTGGTGTTACACTACAGATTCCGATACTGAGGACGAGAAACCAAATGAGCATGATTATCCTAGTAGTCCAAGTGATACTTTTGTCTGAGTTGACTAGGGATTTGAAAAATTAGTTTAATAATGAAATGTATTTGAAAATGACTGTTATAAGCAACTGATTTATACCTGCGCAGTGGATTCCATATGTTTCGATTTGGGAGCCGGGTAAGTGTCTGCGGTAGCTTTTGTGGAATCATGATTGGGAAAAAGTTCCATCCGAGAGATTTCCCTAATCATGATGTTCATTATAAACGGAAGTCCACTTGGGCAACTGAGTATCTGCTTCATTTCGTAGTGTCCGAACCTCCTCACGTAAAATATTGAACTGCCGGGTAAAACTCACAGTCATCCCTTTCTCAGCAGCCTTAATCTGATCTGTAACATGGACGAATAATTTCACCCACATATCAGATCCGGCAGTTTCATGAGCTTCAATAGTATAGGTCTACGACGAACATTACAAAGTTAGTATGTATTATCATGCTCAATAATGTTAAAATAATTTAGAATTTGGTAAAACTAACAAGTTTACATTACCTTTTGTTTCTCGGGTCATGATTGACCTTTGATTTCATCTCCCGAGTAACACTCTCCGACAATAACTCTTTATCACTCTCGCTCACCGTAACATCATCTTTTGATGTTTCAGGAACGTCCCCCATACGATTCTCTGGATTTAAAACTACCATATAATCCTGTTGTAATTCATCTGCAGTCGGAGTTAATGTCGGGATAGCTTCCATCTGAATCCATAATGCACAAAAAGAATAATTATACAACGTTCATAATAATAATAAAATTAAACATACATTTACAAACTTGTACCACATCAGTGAACTCGTTATCAAGTTTCTTGGGCTTGTTTTTGTAACACCAGTTCATAAATCGAGGATATACGTTACTAATTCGGAGTCCATGCACTCCAGTGAGGCATGAAATAGCCTCCATAGCCCAAACCTATTCATCATAAACAAAATTTGTAAATATGTTGTCAAACAATAGTTTTAAAAGTTAGTAAAGACTGAGATACACACCTGGAATGCCCATGTAAAGCCGTATATGTTCACCCCCCAAATTCTGCTTCTTGCTGAAATTCTGGTTTGGCTTCTTCCGACCAGTCATAAATCATCTCAAGTAGTATACGGTCTGAGTGTATATGTCGGTTCCCCATGGGAAACCCTCGAAAGCCGTTAAGTTCTCTACAAACATACAAGCCAACCTAGGGAATGTCTTTTCGTATTCAATCCCAAGAAGCACATGTCCCAATACAAACAAATATGACAACTTGATGGCATCATCAGGTTGGTCAAAATTTCACTCATCCAACTGATTTAGAATCGTATGAAATGTCGGCACCTTTCCACTAAAACATCTATCTAACACACCCCCTTCAACATCCTCACATGCATGGACAAAACTGGTAGGTATCGTTCCAAATTGTAAACCGGTTACCAAACAGAATTCTAGTTTCCCGAATCGTATATCTGTTTGGCTCACCCGAAACCACATCTCATCTGTATTCCCACCTGGGTGATTAACCTCCATACACAGTAGCAACTGACATAACCTTCCACCAAAAATTCTGAGACGAGGTAATTCTAAAAAGTGCCTAAATACACCATCCTGGAAACACTTCAGTTCCCTAACTTTATCTAAAGAATCTCTCATTCTATTCAACTCCGTAAACCTTTGATGAACCAATATTCTTGCATGAAACCAATTCGATGGACGGTATACATATGGTATTTCGGCCATCTGCAATTATAAACATCAAATAAAATTGGGCAAGTCTTCAATAAGCAGAGATGTGATCTATTGCGTTTCAATGAAATTGGAAAAAAAACAACATTAAATAAATTCAAAACAATAAAAAGCTACCGCAGCAACAACAACCACCAAGAATGACGAATTAATATTTAATAGTACACATCCACAAGTTTCATAATTTCTTTTAAAACAAAATGACATAATAAATTAAAAAGAACTCACTAAAAAGGCATGGTTTTTTTTTTATGCAGAATTCAATCATACGTGAGGCATCATCATCATCACATGAGTATTATTCTGGGTTAAAACTATTATTCTGGTTTAACAAAAGCAGTTCCATTGTCACGAAATGATCATGCTAGAATTCCAATTTTGGTGCAGAAATTCATGATATTGAGCTCTAATATGTTATTATGTACTGGTTAAATTGTATTAAAATAGCTAGAAGCCAAAAGAAACAGAGTCGTACCATTTTTCATGTTAATTTTCAACCTAACTAAGCAATGTGTTTATTATTATTATTATTATTATTATTGCAAGAAAAGTCTAACTTGTTGAATTAGAATAATTTCAATTAGAATTTTTATTTTTTCAAGAGGCGGAGAGAAAAGATTTATTGGTGGATTTATATATGATATGTGTTGCCAAGAAGCTTTAGTTTTTTTATTTGTTTTGGGAGGTATTGCTTTTAAGCTTTTGAGTTTGTTCTTCTGGTTTAGATAGTTTGGGGACAAAAAAAAACCCTGTTTATATACTTTCTCATTTAAAAAGATTTTTTTTTAACTGCAAACAACTTTATTAAGGTTATAGACAGAATGACCGGCATGCCAAAGAGCAACACCAACACACCTTACAGAAGCACAACACCCCAAAAGCAAACAATAAAACCCATAACAGAGAAACAGAGTAGCACAAAAACAAAGAACCAAGAGTACCCAAACAAAGCAAACACCAGCCTAAACGAATAGAACCCAAGAAAACAGTTAAAAGAAAAACAAAGCCTTAAAACAAAAATCGAAAAAGGCCTGAAACAAAAAAGACGTCACTCCAGACCAATAAAAAGACGTCTCATTCAAAAAGATGATGTCTCAAGATCATGCACTTTTTGTTCCCTCCACAATCATCAACAATAAAGGGTTTGTTCAATAACCAAATCCAAACCCTAACCCTAACCCTAACCCTAACCCTAATAACAACAATGATCCATTGAAGAGGAAGAAAAATTTACCAGGAAATCCAACCGATTCTTCTTTGCCGGCGACTGGTCGGCGTCACTCTTATCTCGTTGCCGTCGCGCGGTTGCCCACCTCTTTTCCGATCACCTATTCCTCTCTCACTATAGTTGAAAACGATGATAACACGATTTAGGTTTTTTTATATTAATTTTTTAAGTTAAAAAGGATTTAGGTTTATGTTTGTAAATAAAATAAAATAATAATTTAGGTTTACAAACATAAAACGATTTAGGTTTTTGTTTGTAAAAAAAAAATGAAAATTTAGGTTTACTTTTACAAACAAAATTGATTTTTTTTAAATTGGCATTTTAGACTTTACAACTTACGTCTGGTTAAAAACAATAACTTAAATTTTTTTGATTAAAAACAATAATCTGTTTCTTAATTTGACTATTTTTACAAATGTCTCTATAATAATTTATCAAGATATTAATATTTATTAATTGGGTCAGTAATATCTGATTTGGTGAGGCGGTCTCTAAATGGCCATTAATTTTTCAAAATGACTCAAATTAGTTATTTTATAAAAAGAAAATATCAATTGTTGTTAATTTGACTATAATTGTTTGAAGTCTGATTACTTATGTCATATTATATTAGAATATGTGTCAAAATAGTAAAACATGTATTGCACCGGTTTTTGAACTGGTTTTTAACACGTTTTAAACTAGTTTTTTATCTGTAATTTTGACTATTTTTTGACCATGATTACTTTATAAAAGAGGAAATATTGTCTATAAAATTCTTATAATCAAATCATTATTTTTTTATATATAATTAAATAATAAATTAATCATAAAATAAGTTTGATGTCACTCATAAACATGAAGTATTGCCCATAAAAATAATAAATTAATCAAATCATTAATTTATATATATAATTAAATAATCAAAATAACAATAGTTTTCTGTTATATTTTAACAGAATGGCTGCCAAATGAACAATGTTTTATTAAAATTGTGATTTTGGAATAATGTTTTGTCAAAATGGTGATTTTGGAACAATTTGAACATTAAATTGCCTTTTTAGGACTTCACCCACAAATTAATGGTGTCTAGTGCTATTTTCTTTTATTAATTTATGAAGATATTAAATGACAGCATCACCTAGAATCTTTCCAATGATGAAGTTGATGATACAACAAATTTGAAATATGTTATAAGGAAACACTCAAAATATCAAAGACATTAATAATTTCGGGTTGTAATGTAATATTATGGGAAGACTTTCATGCCAAAATTCTGTCACAATGATTAGAAATTGTCAAATTGATAGTAAGCTCATCATTCAAATTTCAAAAGACTAATCAAATGAAATTTTCACTTTTTTTTTTGAGAAGTTCTGTTCTCTATATATTTGATAAACAGTCAAAAACACACAAGCACACATACACATGCTTTTGATAGCATCCATAATCTGATGAATTAGCAACATCAGAAAGAAATTATGGGTGCAAACTGCAAAGCATAAAAATTAAAAACTAAAATAGAACAGAACATTCAAAAAAAAATTTGATGCTCAAAATCCATGAATTCTTTTTCAATAAAGTTGCACCAGCTGTATATATAATAGCTTACACAATCAACATCTTCAATGTTCAGTATAAAAAAAAAAGTTATCTTCTTCCAAATTATTATGTCTATCTACAACATCACCAACCCACCTTCAACATCCGCTCCTTTTCCAGAATGTACATTCCTTCTTTATACTTCTGGCTTTCTTCATAGGCTTTCTCCTAGGAGCATTGCCGTTACAACAACAGAAAAAAGAAAAACAGAGAGACAGAGATAAAGTAATTAGCAAAATCGAAGATACATTGGTAACAAACTATTTCACAAGAAGATCATTTTGTTTAGAAAGAAACGCAACAAAAATACCACGCAGTTCTTTCAGCAATATAATTTACGAATCTCAGGGAGAGACGGTACAGCAAATAAGGGTAAACAAGTACTCCTATCAGTACATTGTCGACTGCATTTGGCAATTGGTACTCACATACACATAATCTATAATATCGAATGCTGAAAGTCACTCAAACACAATGTAAAGTAAATAAAACTCTACTCATAATTCACTTGTTATTGACTTGACAACGCATGTTATATGACACATATATGAACAGGACCATACGGGCAGAATTTAAATCCGAATTGACCATGGACATGGATTCTCCTCCATACCATTCCTAAAATGAACAGTTTGATTCCGCCATGGCAGGGAACAAATTACACATTACCACATCTACATCTAAACATCACATAAACTATATGAGTTTTGCAAGCAATGTACTACATAATTGGCTGATAACGACTGTCCAGCTTGATAAACATAAAACATAAAACACATTAAAATAATAAACTCACATATCTCCAACCCAGTATTTGCTGACAAGAGCTACAATAAATGTCATTCACAGTATGCAATCCACTAGTGAGAAGCCGCTCTTCTGTCGGCCCAAGACACACATTGACCCTACAAAACCCAAAAATCAATGATTTTGTCTCATTGGGACATTTCAACAAACAGCTGGTTCGCAAATAACAATCTTCAAAACGAAAAATAGTTAAGATTCGATTCTTTTTAACATACTCAGATGGAATCTCGAGTGAATCTCACATTCTAACAACAAAACACGAAATGGGTCGTCGGGGTCTTACACGGATCGGAAGAGGTAGGCCCGGCCGTAACGGCCCTGAAACTCCTTGGAGACGATGTGATCGTGAGAAGCAGAGTCGACCTTGCAACACTTGCACTTGAAGATCCGAGGCCCACTCAGAGATTCTATAAACAATCGTCCCATTTGGGTTGCTTTGTATTCTCGCCTTCTGCGATTTTCGTGTTTTGTCGTCTCCGTTAAATTTTTAAATCGCGGCGTTGCGTGCGTTTTGTATGTATATCGGCTGCCGTTTTGATCGAAGCGTAGTTTTGTCATTTTGAGTCTCAATTCTCAATAATTTATAATCACATTTGTTCTCCTAATGATTATTTTAGTAGGTATTATATCAGTCAACAGAGGTTGAGATTTTGAGTTCAGATCCCGCTCTATCCCAATTTTTTATTTTTAAAAAAATATATAAAAAAAATTGGTTTTTAAAGTTCAATTTAATGTGTTACGTGGTTGAAAAGGGATGAATGCTGTTGTCTTAATTATATTGATCGAAGAAAGAAAATTGAGAGCAATAATACCAAATGAGAACGAGTTGAGAACTTGAGACTAGCTGATATATCCTTCACACCTGCATCTTTAGATCATGGCGAACTTGAGACTAGCTAATATATTCTTCACACCTGCATCTTTAGATCATGGCTTCGAGTCGTATTCTCTTCTTTAAAATCCTGAATTTATTGTAATGGTTAAAAAAATATGCAAATGGGACTCGAGAAAAATAAAACAAAAGGAACAAAGTAGAATGTGAAAGTTTTTTGTATGATATAACTAATGTTCCAAGCCCCTTGATGAGGTCATATACATTTGCTAATCCTTCTTCAGCCCTCATTTAACCATCCATAAACAAGTGAAACAAAGAAAGAATGAAAAAATTTAAATTAACATTTTGACAATATCAAGAAAACGAACACAGAGGAGAACAAAAGTGTGGTGCTTGTGCTTGTTTTCGGTGGCAAATTCAGGCTAGAGAGGATTTTCAGCAGAGATATAATAACATGTTTAGTAGCATCATTGTTATGATGAACAACACCCGGCTTTTTTAGGCACCTCTGCTGCAGCATCTTCGGTCATCTCTCCTTGTAAAACCACTGTCTTTCCGTTGGTCAACGAGGACGGATCCTTATGCTTTAGTTCTTGAGATATGATAACTTTCCGGCTTAGTATTATGTTGTAGATCTCTTTGACAACAGTCTGAAAGGCAGCGGTTACATTGGAGGAATCGAGAGCTGAAGTTTCCATGAAAAACAAGCCCTCAGCTTCTGCCAAGGTCTTGCCTTCTGCTGTAGTGACTTCCCTGGCATCTTTCAGATCCGACTTGTTGCCTACTAGTATCGTTACTACATTCATGTCGGAGTGAGCTGTTACAATAACAAACCGTCAATCACTCCTCTGTTCATCGTATTTAAGAATGACAAGTTAATTCTTCTGCAGCTATCTTTATTACAGAAACAACAATTCAATTTTATGGATTGGAAACTTGAACAGGAATGGGAGTACACAACGATAAGAGTTTAATACATGACAAAACAAGACAACCGATTTCTAATTTTTAACCAAAAAACAGGGTAAAGCATCAAGATTCTTACTGTGAAGTTCATTTAGCCATCTGCCAATGCTATCAAATGTCTGTCGTCTACTAATGTCATACACCAGAAGAGCTCCAACCGCACCTCGATAGTATGCAGATGTAACAGCCCTGAACCGTTCTTGACCTGCTGTGTCCCAGATCTGTGCCTTAATTTCCTTTCCGTTGATTTCCATCTTTTGGGTTTGGAACTCTACTCCTATAGTCGATTTTGAATTTGGGTAGAACTCATTTCGAGCAAATCTTGCAAGTAAATTAGACTTCCCAACAGCTGAATCCCCAATCAAAACAATCTTGAAAAGGTAATCCTCAGTTTTTTCCTCCTCAGAATAAAAGGCCATCTTCCAACTTCCGTAGAATTGTTACTCTTAGATAACTATCATGTTATTAGCAATGACTAGCCATCCTAGATTGTAGATCTTTTTCAGGGACTAAACAAGTACCCGAGAAATATCAACCTTCCAGTGTGCAAGATGAGGAAATCAGTTAATAAAAGACAAGAATAAAAGCGGTTAAAAAAGGAAACTTGAAAGATGGGGAAAGTATATAAAGTACAGAAGCTGCAGTCAAGTTACTTATACAGCATGTACAGAATCAGAGAAAATACCTATCTTCCGAAGCTAATGTTGAGGTGGTCTAATAAAATAGCAGTAACTTCTACTTCACCCTGCTTCCTGCCACTTATGCGAATCTATCTGGAGCTTTCTATACCTCAACAAAATCTGGCCCTCCAAAGAGACAGAGTTTCAGGTTCCTGCAGTATCAAGCAACATCAGGATCTGAGAAACTCTAAAGCAGAAATTTTTTTTTGTTAAAGCGAACACGTGGAAGGAGTGAGAAGTTGAAACATGTAAGTAACATTTATCTTTACTCCTGTAAGTTATAATTTCTATTTTTTTAATATATATTAAAAAAAATGTTAGAGAGGAAAGATGTGTTTGCATGCATATATATAGGCTTGGCCATGCTTGTTTTCTACAAAAAAAACTGTTTGTATATTACAAAATTAAGGCTTTCTACATGCTCAAGAACCTTATACCCCCTTAAAGGCAAGAAATACAATTCCTCCGCTAAACCTACTTCGGGCCCTTCTTCCACTCCAGATAACACTTCAGCTCTCCCTCTCACTCGATGCTCCTTTGCTCGTCCTGGTGTTTGATAAAAAAAGTTAGTTCATTCTCAAATAAATGATATTCATACATGACGGAAAACCAAAAAAATGGGGATAAATGAGGTAAATATATCTATGTATTCATCATTTCAATCCTCGATGAAAATGGTGAACAATTAAACAATAACTATTATATCTTAATTAATCCACCAAACTACATTTCACATTTGTTATTATGGAATAATTACACAAAGCTAAATCATTAAACTCAACCATGAAATCAGTTTACAAGTCAAAATCAATGAATACAAGCATAATGAAGCTCTCAACAAAAAAGGGTCTGTATCCACATCATGGATATCGAAATCTCAACTATATCGGTATACCATAAATGCCATAATTCATTTAACATTAATTTACCCGATAAACTACAACGAAAATCGAACAAAGATGCATACTAATCATTACCAAGACGTAAACAAACCCCACCAACATCATCCTCCTGCCAAAAGAGTGGCAACGAAAAACTACTCGAATTCGATATATTTGAGAAAGAACAAAAACACTTCTGATCAGCTAAAAAACACTAACTTGAGCAACAAAGTCCCAATCAGAAAACCAAAGTTGACTATCAAAATACAATAAACACATCAACTGACAAAATATTTCTAATTTCAACCAAAAACATAAACATCAAACACCAAAATACATATAAAAATAAAAAAATAAATAAAATGAAACACAAGCTCGCATTTTGCATACATATTATTATAACAAGTTATTCGTAGCAGATCATATAAGCATCAAAAATGAAATCTGTGAGCGACCCAGAAGAATAACTTGATTAATGTAGCGAAACGTAACGTACCTGTGTGTTTGACGATTTGGTTCCCTCCCAGGTCCCTGGTCTCTCAGATTTGTGATCAAATCAAAACCGTTAAAATGGATCTGAAAACAGAAGCTAGAATGAATCGAAAAAATGCCTGCGTTTCGTTTAAGAGAACGCAATGACGCGGTTTTACAACGGTTCTACTGAGAAATTGAGGGTTCAACCAAGGAGGTAATATTGAGCGAGCGAGCGAGCGAGCCAGAGAGCCGGAGCCGAGGAGAGATAGACAACGAGAGAAGCCACGATTTACATTTTAGTTACAGCTCGTGCTATTGGTCTGGGCTGGGCTGGGTTCATTTACTTGGGCCAGCTCTTGCCTTTTCTTTTACTTTTTTTGGGCCGATATGGACCGGGTTGCTTATAAGAAACTGTCGAAACCTATTAAGATCAATAATTACAAAAATATATATAGATCGACTATGACAAGAATCTTTTAAATAAATACTTCCACAAAATGAGGAGATATTTTATTTTTCTTTTGATGGCTAATAATGACTGGATCAAGATTTTACTTGAATGTGTCTAGATCAATCCCTACAATCATGACCCAAATAACTACTATAGAATGCAAGTGACTTATTTTTTTATTATAAATATAGTTAGGGTTTAACTCGGTTGTTCTTTGATTGATCATTCCAAATGCAACATAGTTACTCATTATCATCTTCTATCATACGAGGAGGCTTTTTTTTTGGGTAGAGACCAACTAGGTTTTGGAAAAATTGAAAACTCATTTGTAAAACGAAACCAAGCATGCCTTAAAGTTTTTGGTATGGAATTAGACAATTAGTATTGTGGATTTCTTTTTTCTTTTTCAAGCTGAGATTTCATAGATTTGGGTGTTCATGAATTTGGCATATAGTAGCATAACTTGTTAATTAAAATGCTTTATGTTTATATGTATTTTATTTGGGCAACCATATATTATGCAAAATCTACTTGCCTCCAACGAATGCAAATTTAAATCTAGGATAGTTTAAAATAAATTACGATAATGAAAGTCACATAAAACACCTTAAACATATAGAACATTATACATGAAATAAAACTTAGCATGTAACGAATTCTGACTCCATTTCTATATGAGCATTTGCCAATGTGATTTGGTGGTATAAGATCATCATTTAGCATAATAATATACATGTTCGAATTTGTGCACCGCAGTGATATATATAAAAAAACTCTGTTTCTATATAAATGAATTTATTCCTCTTACTCATGCAATAAATTTAAAATTTTAATGCTCAAAAGTCACTTGGTTAAAACCGCTAACAACCTTCAAAAAAAATTGAAACTTAATTAGTAGACTTATCAACATGATTACTGACTTCTTTCCAAAATTTGAAATTTTATAAATCATATATGAATCACTATACTTCAACAATTGACTTGAATTTTATCTAGCTCCCTTTGAGAATTAAAAATCACTAAACTTCGCCGCCATACCAACCACTATTTAAGATTTTTACTTCAAAAAATTGATATACTTGTATACTTATTCTGATACAAAAATTGACAATTAAGCACAAGCTACAAAGAGAATTCACAATTGACAGAGACATTGGGAGTGTAGTGGGCCATGGTATGTGAGGAAGGTGAAAGCAGCAAGTAGCAAGCAGCAAGCAGCAAGCAGCAAGCACCTAACCAAGTCCATGATGTGGCATGCATCTTTAATGGTTGAAATAAAGCTAGTCTCTGCAATGAGCGACTCACTTCATCACTAGTCTATAGGAAGAGGGTTAGCTGGATAAGGCTCTGCAAAATTATTAATGTTGAATGAATGTCACTTGGTTTGCTATGCCCCCCTACTCATTTATTTTATTTAAACCATTCACTGCCATGCCAGAAAATTGCCCACAACTTTGACTTTTTTTCTTCTTCTTTGTTTTCTTTGGGCAATTATACGTGGCAAATATCCAAAAATCCATACTTTTGTTTAGCTCTTTGCTTCTGTTTCATTTTAACTTTGTTATGTGTCATCAATCACCGATTGTTCTCACAAATTTCCAAGTGTGCATTTAACAAGTTCGTGCTTCTCTATGTTAAATATGAGAGTAAAATATTGAGCCCTGCATGTAATGTTTCATTTCGACCAGTTTAATTTGAACCCTATCCAATTAAAAGAAGCCATTAGGCCTCTATTCATCAGGATATAGGGGCTTTGGGCTTAGAGGTGGTTCATTCCTCAGTATGTTTTGACCTGGATTTGAGCTTGATTCCTTTGGCAAGCTTAGTTGTTTCTTTGGGTTTGGCTTCGTTAGCGGCTCTTGCTACGTCGTTCATTGCTTCCAATTCGGTCTCCTCAATGGATTCTTAGTCGCAGCAAGTTGGGTAGGTTAGTGCTATTTCCGTTCTTGATGCTACAGTGGATTCTTCCATGGTGGGAAATGGTACTGTTATATGGGTTCCAGCTTTTCTTCAATTGTTCCTTTGAGGCTTCGGTAGGTTCGGTTGTTGCGTCTTCCTCAGTGAATGTGCAAAAGTCAAGGGTTGGAAAGGAATGTGTTTCTCCGGTGGTCTCTCTTTGGCTCAATCCTATTGTTTCTACGGTTTTGTCGAAGACTTCTTCTCATTTGAGTCCCTCAGCTAGACGGGATGTCGGAGTTCCCCGGAGTTCTCTTGACAGGTTAGCGGATATTCAGTTAAGTCTTCGGTTCCGGTTGCGAGGTTTGATCAGAGGGTTTCGGGGGATGGGTTCTGGGCTTTCTCATGTTCCTCCTTTAGTTGCGGTTTCGGTTTCGGTTATTCCGTCACAGGGATCTCAACTTCCATTGTCGGATTCCCAAGCTGAGCTTTGTTTTATCACAGATTCTTCCTAGGCCAGCCATGTTGACGTTAGAGAGCTTGAGGCTAGTACAATCTCTCAGAGAACCATGATGGTTGCTTGTAGGCTGGATTCTTATAAGTCTGGATTCCAGGCTCTTCCTTCTGTTTCCGATGATTAGTGTCATTTACTGAATTGTCATGGTATTGAGAATAGGTCTACGAGGCGTGTTTTCAGAGATTTATGTCGTTTGCATTGTCCTCTTTCTAAGCATGCTTTGAGGCTCGAGGTTGATGCTTGGTGATTCTCCACCCCGTCTTTCTGCTCTTTGTTGGTTGGAAATGACTGCATGGGTCGGGAGTCTTTTCGGTTGTCCTATTGGTTTCAATTTCTGTTTGTTATGGCCTGCATGTCACTGTTTTGGTTGGGGTTGTTTCCCTTGGTTTTTGTGTGCTTTTCGGTCTTTGTTACTATTTATTATTTTCTTTTCTCATTTATATAGATGGATATTGCTTAGGGGTGTTTCAGTATATAATCGCTTGTAATGCTTTTTCTCTTTAGGTCATTCTAATTTTAGCATATATATATATTCTCTTCTTAAGACATGTGAGTTTAGACTTTTTTTTAGAGGAATCCTCCGCAGTACCAAACAGAAGAGGAGATAAGGGATCTCCCTGACAAACCTCTCTAGAATAGCAGAAGTAACCCCGGAACCCCATTGATCAGCATAGAAAACCTATAAGAATTCAGAATGCTGTCAATCCAGTCCATAAAAATAGGAGAAAACCTAAAAGCCTGGAGCACTCTGTGAATGAAAGACCAGTCCAGAGTATCATAAGCCTTGCGGATAACAAAAGCCTCTTTGTTTGGGGTTGTTTCCCCCTTGTTTTTGTGCTTATTTGGATGTTGTTACTTTTGTTTTTTCTTTAATCATTTATTTATATATGGATATTATCTAGGGGTTTTTCAGCATATGATCGCTTGTGATGCTTTTTCCCTTTATGTTAGTCCAATTTTATATATACAAAAACTTTTTTATAGGGAAATTATGTTAAATAGCCCTTAAATTAAGGCTTCATTCAAGAATATTCATCTTCAATAAGTTGATTATTTTTATCCACTATTATAGGTGACTTCACAAAAATAACATTTTGAATTTAATTAAAAAATCTTTTTGAATTTAATGAAAAAAACTTTTTCACTTTATCTCTCAAACACATTAATAATCTGTTTCTTTTTCATCCACCACTGTCTCTCTCCATCAACATTCTCTCTCTCCTAAATCGCTCTCTTTCTCTCCACCTAGCGTTCTCTCTCATCAACTTTCTCTCTCTACAATATAGAAAACGAACCCATCAACTATAGATTACACACACGACTCTTTTGTTCTTTAGATCTACTTGTACATCAGATCTATATTGTCCACAAATCACTCGTCTCAAATCTTTACTGTAACTGTTTCGTAATCGAAGGTATATTGTTTTTGTTTTTGTTTTGAAACTTTTATAGGAACGTATGTTGTTGTTTTCTTGTACTTAAGAAGAAGGTGAAATCGATTTTGAATATTTTTCAAACTATATTTTTGTTAACCCTGAATCACTGGACGGCGGAATATTGTAACGTGTAAAGGTGTGTATTTTAATCGTGTTATCATATTTACATGTCACCGTGTAATGGAATGTATATTAAATCGTGTAATAATATATTATTTTGGCATGCTGTTTGTGCAGTGTAATAGGAGAGTTGCGATTGCTTATTTCATACAGTGGCCAGTGGTTTGGTCAGAACTATGAGGGTGGTGATTCAGGAATGGAATTTGTACCTTGTGATTTGACATACGATGGCTTAATGAAGACAACTGAAGATATTGTGAGGATTGATTCATCTTGAATTAATGGCTGTTATGACTACTAGTGGGAGGCGTGCCATACCAAGAATTAAAAATGACAGAGATGTGGCATTTTTGATGTGTGAAGAGAGGGTTATTCCAGAAGTATATGTAACAACTGTTGGAAGGGATTAGACGGCTGGTGGTAACATGCAAAATGCCATAGAAATGCAAACCCAAATTCCTCCGAAAAGTGTTCTCTAACAAGGGTTCCCACATTTTCCCCAACAGTTTGCACATCAATATTCTCAACCTTTTTAACAACCATATTCCCAATCTTTTCAATAGCCATACACCTAACCTTATTTCCAAACATATGGCCAACCATTTCAACTAAATACACAACAAAACAACATATTGCCACAACACCTCGACCCGAATCTTTTTTGCACAATTGACTTCTCAACTTAGACCCGCTTGTTAGAGCAACACAATGTGTGGATCAATTCCATCAGTGGAAGATGGCGAACATCACCCAAAAATACCATTATCGAGCAAACAAATAATGTCAGAGGTTAATATTGATCCAAGTCTTCATCTTCATTAACATCCATCTGCATTCAAACAATTTGCAATACACATATAAAATTTATTTCTAGAATGATTACACTATGAAAAACGAATGTGATTAAACAAAATGATATAAACTACATTACACGATGTAATATCTGTTACTTTGCATGATACAATTATAAACAATATACTCAAGTCAATACCAGATGCAATTTTAAAATTTTAACACATCTTAAATCTTCACAACAAATCACTTCCCAACCTAGAAAATCAATCAATCTCTATATGCATATATGTATATATCCTATAGTCAATTTGTTAGCACAACTGGAAGCTGCATCTCCTATACTAAATGAGCACACCACAGAACAACACATATTTCTCAGCCTTATTTACAAGTCATAACCTACAAATGGATAAAACAACAATGATCCTAATAGGACTGTCCCACATACAATACTAAAGTCAAATCTATAAATTAGTATGCTTGTTGGCCTTTGTGTTGAACTCAAACCAAACATATCCACTTCCCAATTTGACTTAATCAAAAAAGAATATCTGCAAATGGATATCATTCTTTTAACCAGAATTCATGCTAAATGCAGACATTCTTAGGGTGAGACATTCTTTTCTAGATTTTTTTTTTTTGCTAATTACAACCTGTTGACAGTGATTTTTGGGACTATGTAAAGTAGGTTACGCGTCTAACAAGTTATTGTATATCGTCAATAATGATGTAAAAAGAACAGAGTATGCAGACACATAATTTTATGTGATAAAACCTTAAGTTGGGGAAACGTCCACGGTTGCCGGTGAAGGCGAGAAGGGAAATTCACTATGAGTTAATGATTACACACTTTTGTTCTTTCTTTGCGTAAATATTTTCACTCACTCCCATAATTACATTGTTAGGGTCTATTTATACATGCATAGAACCCTAATTCTTGAAACATAAGTAAGGAAAATTTCTGAGTTTTGATGAGACTCTGACTTATTGGAGTCATTGTAACCATCTTTGCTATTCAGCGTGTTTCCCGTATTATACCTCTTACCTAATCTGGACTCTGATATCTTTAAGGAGTTTGTTTCCTTATTGAAGTATGCTTCGAGACACCTTATTTAAGTAAGACTCTTTCCCTACGCATTTGAGTCGTGATTACAATGAGTGTATTGTTGTCTACGTGTCGTTCAGCCGACCATCTACCACAGTTGTCCACTTGTCGCTCAGCTGACCACCTACCATACCCGAACAAACTTCATTCTCCCTGACCAGTTACTTTATCCCAACCGGATCATCTTTACTTGGTCAATCTAATTACCTTAGTTGAGCTATTTTCACCCGACCATCGAGGTAACCCTGACCAGGTATTGCGAAGTTTATATTTGGTTAACTCAGGTCGGTTTAGTCTAGTTGACTTCTGGTGACATGTCATCTTTAATCTCCGTGAATTCCGGTGATCATGCTAACTTGTCATCCTTCCAGATTTTACCAATAACACAACCGTATCAAAAAAAAAAAAAAGATTAGAGACCAGAAAACCCTATTATGTCAAAAATCCCTCCATAAGCAATTTCAAAATGCAATAGTTCTTTTTTCTTCCCACTAGTTTGTCAAAATAAGAAAAGAAGAAAAATAACAAACTTATCCATATTTACTTGATTTGAAGAAACACTAGTTCAAACCCTGAAGTGGAAAGCCAAATCACAAATACAACATTCACTTCTCAGTAGCTTGAATACAAAAACACCTAATTCAAATTTGACCAGAAAAATCATCTTTGGAAAATGTAACTTCACGAACCAAACCATAAAACCGAAACTAATTTAAATCTTATTTGGATCAAAGAATATACCTTCATCGATTTTTGATGAAATCAAATTTTTTACAAAAGCTTCATCTTCAACAGTGAAACAAAGCTTCGTCTTTGTCTTCGTCTTCAACGAGTTCTTCGTCTCTTACTCTTTGTTGATTCTCACTCTATAAAACCGCTTTCTCTTCAATACCACTTTCTCTCTCTGCAAAACCCCTCTTTCTATCTCTCTGTAAACAAGAAAGAAACCCTTGTGCTTTTTATGGTTTTACTTACCACTTTATTAATTTAATTTTTTTCTTTTCAATTTTTGAAAACAAATAAAAAAACATAACACGTCACTTTCCATTGACGGCATTAATGTTCAAAAAAGCATTATTTGGATAAAACAATCTACTTATTGAAGATATATATTCTTGAATGAAGCCTTAATTTAATGGCTATTTAAGATTTTGCCCCTTTTTATGCAAGTTTTACTATTCAATATGCTATTACTTGGTGGTAATATTGTAATGGGGTCGGCCCGGTACGGTACAGACCATGCCGTGCCCGTTTCTGGTGTCGTGCCAAATTGGCACGGTCGAAAAATGATCCATACATTTCCGTGCCCTTTTAAATATAGAGAGGCACGATACGGCACAGTGGCATAACCTTTTGGAGTCGTGCCGTGCCGTGCCGGCTGACAGGTTGAACCCTGCGAGCCATAAAGGGGTCGGCCCCTTATATTTAAAAAAAAATCCAACTTTTAAAAAACAAAATTAAAAAGAATTTTGTGTTAAAAAGTGCAATTATTAATATTAATAATAATAATTGTAAGTTCTTCATATTTTGGTTGGCTTATTTCGTTGACAAACCACATTTGGATTATTTATAATGGGTAGCTTAGGTCTCTTATCGTGATTCTTCATCAACAAGCTTTCAAGATCCCAACGAGCTTCAAGAAAGGTAGTTCACTTGTTCTTGATATCTTGAAGATATTAGTTACACACACACACACATACACACACACACACACACACACACACACACACACACACACACACACACACACACACACACTGAAAATACTCTAAGAGTGATTACTAGAAGTCAAATAGCTAATCAAATTAGCTATAATTGCTACACCTCTTAATTAGAACCCAAAAAGGTTGATGAAGACTTGGATGATGAATTTTGGGTTCTTGCCATGTAAGAAGAGCTAAACCAATTTGAAAGACACCAAATGAGGTTTGGACTCTAGTTTCTAGGCCTAAGAATACCAATGTGATAGACACCAAATGAGTGTTTAGAAGCAAATCGGATGAAAATGGCAACATTGTGCGTAACAAGGCTAGGCTTGTGGCACAAGGATACTCTCAAATTAAGAGTATTGACTTTAAGGAGACTTTTGCTCCCGTTGCTCGTATTCAGTCTATAAGGCTTCTCTTGTCCATTTCTCGTGTGTACAAGTTCAAACTACACGAAATGGTTGTTAAGAGTGCATTCCTCAATGGCTTCTTGCATGAGGAAGTGTTTGTTGAACAACCCAAGGGGTTTATGGATCAACACCACCTCAATCATGTCTATCGCCTCAAAAAGACACTTTATGGGTTGAAACAAGCATCGAGGGCATGGTATGAGCGCTTCACTCTCTATCTTGTTGACAATGGCTACTCAAGAGGTAGTGTTGACAAAACCTTGTTCATCAAGTGCAACAAAGATGAGCTTTTCAAAACTCAAATTTACATTGATGACATTGTATTTGGTTCCACCAACAAGTCAAAAGTGAAACAATTTGTAGATGTCATGTCTCTTGAATTTGAAATGAGCATGGTTCGTGAACTAAATTACTTCCTAGGCTTGCAAATTAAGCAAATACATGATAGGATTTTCATATCCCAAGCTAAGTATGCAAAGAACCTAGTGAAGAAGTTTGGCATTGACAATGCCAAACATTGTGACACACTCATGAGTACCATCTTGAAGTTAAGGAAAGAAGCTAGTGATAAGAGTGTTGATCAAAGCTTATATCAGGGCATGATAGGTAGCTTACTCTACTTGACCGCAAGTAGGCCCGATATTTCTTATAGTGTGGGTATTTGTGCTAGGTACCAAGTTAATCCCAAAGAATGTCACCTTGTTACGGTGAAGATGATCATTCGATTTGTGAATGGTACCTCAAATCATGGGATTTGGTACTCTTTTGACACTAATCCAAGTCTTGTTGGATTTATTGATGCCGATTGGGTGGGAAATTGTGATGATAGGAAGAGTAAATCGGGCGGTTGCTTTTTCCTATGAAACAATTTGGTGTCTTGGTTTTGAAATAATATGTCTGGAGGTATACCTTCTTGAAGCACTTTGGGATGTCTGGAGGCCTTAGATTAGATTAGATTAGAGGCATCCAGACATCCCAAAGTGCTTCAAGAAGGTATAACATTTTAATATACTTACTTAATCTAATATAATCTAATCTAATCTAAGGCTTCTAGACATCCCAAAGTGCTTCAAGAAGGTATATCACTTACTTAACTCTTTGAAGAGATTAAGGTGCATACACACACTTTTCTCATGCATGTTTTGGTCACCTTACATTTGTGTTCATTCAAATTGTACTTCCTAAGTAAATCTCCTAGTCCAAAAATGCTTGTTTGAATATAAATAGGACATGGATTGTAAGGAAAACAATTTGCACACTTATTAAGAAAATAACATAGGCATATGCACAACCAATCATCTCAAGCAATCAATAAAGAAGCATAAAATATATAAATGTAGCACAATGTAGTTTTATGCAAATTCGCTCTCTTTGCTTGGGCTCCTCATATGAGGTCAAGACATATTATTTCAAGCCAAATGACAAATCCCTATAGACTTACTAAGGTTACCAAATCTAATAGTGTCTAAGGGCTTTGTGATCAAGTCCGCTAGTTGGTCATTAGTTACCACATGTTCTAATGCGATAGTTTTTCTCTCAACTAGCTCTCTAATGAAATGATGTCTAATGTAAATGTGCTTTGTCCTAGAATGTTGGACGAGATTCTTTGAAATGTTTATGGCACTCATGTTGTCACAAAACAAAGTGAGAGTGCCTTGCTCTAAGCCATAATCGGCTAGCAATTGTTTCATCCACAGCAATTGAGTACAAGCACTATCGGTGGCAATGTATTCCATCTCGGCCATGGATAGGGAAATTGAGTTTTGCTTCTTGCAAAACCAAGACACAAAATTGTTTCATAGGAAGAAGCAACCGCCCGATTTACTCTTCCTATCATCACAATTTCCCACCCAATCGGCAACACTAAATCCAACAAGACTTGGATTAGTGTCAAAAGAGTACCAAATCCCATGATCTGATGTACCATTCACAAACCGAATGATCCTTTTCACCGTAACAAGGTGACATTCTTTGGGATTAACTTGGTACCTAGCACAAATACCCACACTATAAGAAATATCGGGCCTACTTGCGGTCAAGTAGAGTAAGCTACCTATCATGCCCTGATATAAGCTTTGATCAACACTCTTATCACTAGCTTCTTTCCTTAACTTCAAGATGGTACTCATGGGTGTGTCACAATGTTTGGCATTGTCAATGCCAAACTTCTTCACTAGGTTCTTTGCATACTTAGCTTGGGATATGAAAATCCTATCATGTATTTGCTTAATTTGCAAGCCTAGGAAGTAATTTAGTTCACGAACCATTCTCATTTCAAATTCAAGAGACATGACATCTACAAATTGTTTCACTTTTGACTTGTTGGTGGAACCAAATACAATGTCATCAATGTAAATTTGAGTTTTGAAAAGCTCATCTTTGTTGCACTTGATGAGCAAGGTTTTGTCAACACTACCTCTTGAGTAGCCATTGTCAACAAGATAGAGAGTGAAGCGCTCATACCATGCCCTCGGTGCTTGTTTCAACCCATAAAGTGTCTTTTTGAGGCGATAGACATGATTGAGGTGGTGTTGATCCATAAACCCCTTGGGTTGTTCAACAAACACTTCCTCATGCAAGAACCCATTGAGGAATGCACTCTTAATAACCATTTCGTGTAGTTTGAACTTGTACACACGAGAAATGGACAAGAGAAGCCTTATAGACTGAATACGAGTAACAGGAGCAAAAGTCTTCCTTAAATTCAATACTCTTAATTTGAGAGTATCCTTGTGCCACAAGCCTAGCCTTGTTACGCACAATGTTGCCATTTTCATCCGATTTGCTGCTAAACACTCATTTGGTGTCTATCACATTGGTATTCTTAGGCCTAGAAACTAGAGTCCAAACCTCATTTGGTATCTTTCAAATTGGTTTAGCTCTTCTTACATGGCAAGAACCCAAAATTCATCATCCAAGTCTTCATCAACCTTCTTGGGTTCTATTTAAGAGGTGTAGCAATTATAGCTAATTTGATTAGCTATTTGACGTCTAGTCTTAACACCCTCATTGACATCTCCAATGATATCATTTTTATCATGGAGTTTCCTAACTCAAGGAGTGAGTTCATTAGAGTCCAAATGTGGATCTCTATCAAGAGGTTGATC
The DNA here is from genome assembly GCA_033220585.1 of Dipteronia sinensis. NCBI lineage: Eukaryota > Viridiplantae > Streptophyta > Magnoliopsida > Sapindales > Sapindaceae > Dipteronia > Dipteronia sinensis. The sequence continues at coordinate 43,120,926 of CM065639.1, forward strand.
ATCCTCTCCACTATGATTTGACTTCACATCACTTGAAGTCTCACCACACTCCTTCAAAGAAAGGTCATCATTCTCATAAACATCCTCCTCATGGATAACATCTTTGGGCTTACAATCATCAATTACAATATTTGATGATTCCATGACACTTCGAGTTTTTAAGTTGTAAACTCTATAGACCTTGCTATTGTGTGCATATCCGATGAAAATACCCTCATTACTCTTGGCATTAACCTTGCCAAGATGATCTCGATTATTAAGAATATAGCACGCACTTCCAAATATGTGGAAATAGCTAACAATGAGTTTTCTTCCATTCCATAACTCATAGGATGTTTATTTGGTACCGGGTCTAAGGAATATTCTATTCCTTATATAACAAGCCGTATTGACGAATTCAACCCATAGATTCTTAGGAACCTTGTTGCTAAGCAACATCACCCGAGCTATCTCTTGTTAAACCCTATTCTTCCTTTCCGCAACTCCATTTTGTTGGGGAGTTCTAGAGGCATATAATTCATGGAAAATACCTAGACCATTACAAAAGCTCTAAAAGCTACTATTCTAAAACTCTTTCCCATGATCACTTCTGATTCTCTTAATGCTCATAATGTGAGAATTGTTCTCATTTTGAATTTTGACACGTAGCATTTTGAATTTCTCAAAAGCTTCAGACTTTTCTTTAAGAAAATAGGTCCAAGTGAACCTAGAGAAGTCATTAACCACCACAAGAATATATCTTTTACAACCTAAACTTTCGGTTTGCATGGGACCCATGAGGTCCATATGAAGGAGTTCCAATGGCTCCTTGGTGGAAAGATATTTTCTCTTTTTGTGCACACTTTTAGTTTGCTTCCCTTGTTGACAAGGTTCACAAAATCCTTCAATCATCTTCCCAAACTTGGGAAGACCTCTCACAACATTTAACCACTCAAGGACTGTCAAGTCTCTATAATTCATATGGCAAAATCTTTGATGCCACAATTCAACTTGCTTACAACTAGACAAGTTACAAGAGATATCATTGGATTCAATACAATAACAATTGTCACTTGATCTCTTGCCTTTCAATAAAACTTGCCCAGTTCCTTTAGAATAGAGCAATCAACTTTGCCAAACATAACCGAAAGCCCTTTATAACTTAAATATGATATACTAATACGATTAGCTTGCAAGCCATCTACGAAGAGAGTATTAGGCAATGATGGCAAACCGGGAATAGATATATTACCTTTCACTATGACCTTTTTCCGTGAACCATCACCAAAGGTGACAAATCCTCCATCCTTTATCACAAGAGTTTCAATGAAACTCTTGTTTCCGGTCATATGCCTAGAATACCCACTATTAAGATACCAAGTGTTAGAGGCATTGGCCTTCAAAGCAACTTGAGCCACATAGTAAAAATACTCATCTTTTCTAGTCCATCTAAGTGAAACATTTTCAATCCTAGGAGCCTTGGGTTTATTGGCTCTAAGTTTCCTAGGTGCATACTTTTTGGCTCTTCTAAGCATATTTTTCTTAATCATGTTTTCAATTCTACACAATTTGATATACTTAAAGCAATTAGGCCTTATGTGGCCTTTAATACCTTAATAATGACAAGTAGGAGTGAAATAGGAGTTCATACCATAGCCTTGAGTAAGCATTTGAGGCTTCCTTCTCCTTTGAGTAGTCCTTTGATATTGAATAAACTCTATCATTTGTGGTTGAGCCAAAGTAACATGTCTTCTTTGTTGAGCATAAGGAATCCTTGGTTGTGGTGGAAGGATTCTTGGATATGGATGTCTTGATTGAGATGCTATAGCTTGTTGTGGTTGAGGTCTTGTTGAAACCTTGGTTTGAGCACGTTTTGAGGATTCTCCAACTTCAATCCTTTTTCTAGTTTGTTGTGGGATTTTGGCTTCTTCAACTTCTTGACTCTTGACAAAAATAGTTTTTTTTTTCAAGGAAGTGGTATCCATGTCTTCCTCATATCCCAAATCCCTTTTATCACTAAGGTTTTTCCCACTTGATAGCATTTTATCAAGCTTTTCGGTTCCGGAGGTCATCATGGCAATTACACATTTTGTCTCTCCCAAGCTCCTTCCTCAAACTCTCTTCACTCTTCTTAGCCACAACAAGCTCCAATTTCAAGCTTTCTTCTCTTTCTCTTGCTCTTTTCACTTTCTCACTCAAGTGAGTCATCTTGGATGTCAATTCAAGGTTCTTCCTCTTCAACTCTTGAATCTCCTTTTTCTTATTCGCTCTAGAACTCTTAAAGTATTCCATGAAGTCTTCATAGTCCATCTCCTCATCAAAGTCATGCTTGGACTCGGATGAAGTACTTCCATCACTTGAGTCATCTTCTTCTTCTTCTTGCTTGTCTTTCTCTTTTTCTTTATCACTCATAACTTCCTTACCGTTGTGAGATGATGAGAAGGCAATGAAGTTGGCAACTTGGTCTTCATCATCTGAAGACTTTTCTTCCTCCTATAAGTCTTCACTATCATTCCAAGTAGCCGCCATAGCCTTTTCTTTCTTCTTCTTCTTTAAATTAGCACACTCGGGAGCGATGTGTCCATACCCACTACACTTATAGCATTGAATGTCCTTCTTGGAATCCTTTTCTTCACTCTTCTTTACCTTTTTGAAAGGAGTCTTATTCTTTATAAATTTTCCCTTGGAGCCCAAACCTTTCTTCTCAAACTTCATAAATTGCATGAACCTCTTAACCATTAGAGCCATTTCTTCATCCGAATCATCTTCCTCTCTTTCTTCCTTGGAGGTCTTCAATGCAATGCTTTTTTGCTTCTTTGGAGGTGTTGTTGAAGTATGGATTCTTCTTGACTCGAAGGCTAACAACTTGCCAATTATTTCACTTGGCTTCATCTTCTTATATTCGCTATTCTCCTCAATAGCGGTCACCTTTGCATCAAATCTCTCTAGAGGAGACCTCATAATTTTTTAATTTATCCTCCTATCCGAATATGGATCGCCCAATTGGTGACTTTAGTTGACAATATCCATTAGCTTCACTTGGAAATCATTAAAGCACTCGTGATCTTCCATATTCAAAGTCTCAAATTTAGTTTGAAGGACTTGTAGCTTGGAGTCTTTTACCACATCGGTTCCTTCATGTGCCATTTCCAATATGGTCCATGCTTCATGTGCATTCTTTGTGGTTTGGATTAACTTGTGTTGGTTATCATCTACCGCACACAAGATTGCATGCATGGCCTTATTGTTCCACTTTGAGGCTTCAAAATCTTTAGTATCCTATTCCTATTTCAGCTTGGGCATGATGTTTCCATCTTCGAGAGTCTTGGTAGGTGATGTGTAACCATCCTCAATCACCATCCAAACTCGATCATCTATTTGTCACAGGTATGACTCCTTTTTTCCTTTCCATGATGAGTAATTAACCCCCGTTGGAAGTGGAGGTCTTGTACTCAATGCTCTCTCTTACTCATACCTGTTGCCATCTTCGAGAGTCTTGGTAGGTGATGTGTAACCATCCTCAATCACCATCCAAACTCGATCATCTATTTGGTACATGTAGGACTCCATTTTTCCTTTCCATGATGAGTAATTAACCCCCGTTAGAAGTGGAGGTCTTGTACTCGATGCTCTCTCTCACTCATATCTGTTTCCACTCATGGTGTTTAAGGGTATGAATGAGATGAATGCAATCAATCAAACAAGACAAGCAAGACAAACTAACTAAAATGCAATCTAATGCAAGACACATTAACTAAAATGCAATCTAATGCAAAACATTCTTAGAGAGCAAGGGATCTCCTAGTTATGTTAAGGAACCCCGCTCTGATACCAATTGCAAATACTCTAAGAGTGATTAAACTAACCTAGATGGGGGGTGAATAAGGTTTTAACCAAATCATATTTTTGTTAGTCAAAATTAATCACAACAGCCTCTAACAAACAATCATTGTAACAAAGTGTGAAAAATAAAAAACAGACACAATGATTTATTTTACGTGAGAAAACCCCCAAAGGGTAAAAACTCACAAGCCTAAAGAAAATCAAACCCTCAAATCCACTATTTGCAAAAATGATTACAACCTAGGTTGACCACATCACACCCAATCGGTAACTAATCTGTTCTTGCTATCTGCAGGCCTTTAATAGTGATTTTAAGCTCTTGCTTGTATATTAGCCACGACACATACAAGACTTAACTCTTAAAAGAAGAGATATGCAATCTAATGTAAATATGAGAATATTCTAAATGCACAAATGCTATGTCAACATATTTTATGCTTATCTATTCATGTATGAATGATTCAACAATTCTAGATATCATGTTGCTATATGTCATTAGACATGACGCCGGTTCCGGTTCCGGCTGTTCCACCGGTTCGGTTTTTTTTATTTTTTTATTAATCTTATTTCATAAAAAATATAACCATGTAAAATTGTAATTTATAAATGCATTTTATTGGGTGACCCGCAAAATAAAATAAAATAAATAAATCTCTCTTACAACCAATTTAAAAAAAATTAAAAAAATAAAAATGTTGGAGCCACCCGGTTCGAACCGGAACCTAACAGTCGGTTCTGGTCCTGTTCAAATAGGGCGGTTCCTCAAAAACGAGAACCGGAACCGGAACCGGAAAAATCGGTTCCGGTTCCGATTTTTCACCTGCGGTTTTGGTTCGGTTCGCCGATTCTAACGGAACCGGCGTCATGTCTATATGTCATACATATAACTTAGCTATATAAAATAAGTGCAAACCTAGATGCAATGGCTATCATAATACAAAACCCAACAAACATACGAAGATGTCATCTTGAAAATAAAAAACTCAAACTTGATGCAAACAATTCATAAAAGAGCTATCTTGCTAAGCTAGAACACAAGAATGAATGGAGATGGTGTTCTACTTACCAAGTCATGTGCTTTGATGCAGAACCATGCAATAGTACATCTTAGATGAAGCTAGATGATGTTTAATCCGTGAATGAAAGATGGGTATTTGGGTTTTGGTTAAGAAAGATTGAATCTTAGTGGCTTTCCTTGCAAGACACTATTTTCCTATTCAAAGTTCTAAAACTTTTAGCTCTAAAAACGAGATGGGGAAAAAGAGAGAGAGATATATATATAGCAGCCCTAAAAGAAACTACATCGTTTTAGAAAGTTTGCAAAAAAACAAAGGCAAAACTGACGTAGTGCGTATGTAGGAACCCGCGTACTAACCCGCGCTTATGGGCTTCGCTGGTTCCTGACCAACGAACACACCAACGAACCGGGGATTAAAATACACCAGGGCCAACTGTGATGGTCTACTGCGCGGGTAGTGACCCGCACACTAACCCGTGCACAAGAACTTCGCTAGTTTAAGACCAGCGAACATACCAGTGAACCACACCAGGACAACTGCGCTGGTACCTACCCGTTCATAAGAACTCACACACCGGCCTATCAACGTGTAAAAATACTCACACCAAGACTTGCGAGCGCGGACGCAACAACCACACTTAAACTAGAAATGAAGTGAAAGTAATTGAATGAATGCATACATGAGAAACAAGGAATAAATGCATGTCAATACAAATGCACTTAAGTGTGTGTGCAATGTGTAAATGATGCACACATACAAGTAATGATGAACACAAATGCAAGGTGAACAAAACATGCATGAGAAAAGTGTGTGTGTGCACCTAAATCTCTTCAAAGAGTTAAGTAAGCGATATACCTTCTTGAAGCACTTTGGGATGTCCAGATGCCTGTCAATCACAATCACCTAAGCTACCCGTTACATAACAATCCTAATGTAGTTTTGTCAACGAAATAAGCCAATCGTAGAGTGATGCATTTACTCACACACACACTCTTTCATGTAGTTAAATTTGCTCTTACATCATGCTTATTCTTCTCAGTATCGTTCATTCTTTACACAAACACACTTGCACTTTGTTTCTAGCTTTAAGTGTGGTGTAATTCGTTTTCGTTTGTGTGATCGGAAACGTCCGCGCGTGCACGATTGTGTACTTCTTTTACGAGATGATCAACCGCTTGTGAAGACAACTTTTTCTCTTTATTTTCCCTGAAAGATGAATTCAGTGGTTGGTGTTCGGCGGTTAAGAGCCGCCGATTTCCTTTAGTGGATTCTGCGGTTTGTGTGTTCGACTGCCCGTGGCCATTGATTTGACTGTTTTCTAGGCATTTTCGGTGTTTCATAGTTAATTGTTTTTGGATCATATAAATACATCATCTTCTCTCTTTGGCTTTTTAAGAACTCCTAAATACAAACCTTAGAGTGTCTCTTAGAGTTCCATTGAGAGAGAGGTTCCAAGATTGGATTTTTAACTCTCCAAATCCCAAACCCTCATGCATTCAAGCATTATCAATATTTAATCAGGCATTGGTCTTCATAGCATCTTGACTAGGTAAGTTAGATTCTTCACTACTCATCATCTAGTGTCTTATCTACCAAGATATCTCATTGTTTGCATTTCTTGATTGCCAAGTTATTTGATTTTATTATATTTTGTGACACATGTGTTGGATTGTTTGATTGCCATCATAAATCTTTAGATAAGCATTTAATATTGTCTAGCATTATTTGCATATTAGAATATTGTTATATATTCACTTAAGTTGTTTATCTCTTCATTGAGTGTCAAGACTTGTGATTACGTGAGTGTGGTGCACTGGCAAGCTCTAGAATCATAATAAAAGAACTACGGGTAGTAGTGGTGTGTTATATTCCGAGAATGGTGTGACTAGAGATCAACCTATATTGTAAACATCATTACATATAGTGAATTTGAGGACTGAAGTGGCTAGATGGATAGCCTGTGAGTTTTTATCATGTTGGGGTTTTCTCACGTAAATAAAATCAAAGTGTCATTTATCTTTCCACACTTTATTTACTTCGACTGATTTGTGACTGACATTGACTAATCAAAAAAATTGGTAATTAATCGATTAAAAATCCATTCACACCCCTCTAGGTTGTATTAGACTCTCTCTGTGTGTTTTAAATAATAATAATAATAATAATAATAATAATAATAATAATATTGCTTTTTTACTTTTTTTGAAGCAATTATTATTATATACTTTATAGCAACTCAAATGTAAATTAGACTAAAAAAATGAGAGTGGTGGAGTAGAATTAATTTGATCCTAACAAAAATAATATAACTATTGAGACATGTATTTCAAAATATGAAAAAAATATAGGTAAAGAAATGAATTTTATTTATTGATTCAGATTTCAATATTACATGATTGCCTCGTTAAAAACCTTACCAAGAAAAACCCAATGAGATAAAAACTTGGTAAGGGAAAAATAATGCAATCAAATTACAAGTACATCACATGTATAATTAAAAACTGTCTATCTGTCTTCAATCTTCACTCTTCAGCCTTCATGCTGTTTACTGTTGGAACCCTCATCGACGTATAAGTTAGAGAAATTATTAATTATTTCTTCGTCCTCCATTCCATAATGCATCCTCTTTCGAGCATGCTCATAATCTCGAAGGCATGTTAATACAAAAAGTCAAAGAAGTTCTTATAGGTTCGATTATACGTCCACTCGTGCTGAATGCATGTTCTCAAGAAACAGTGGACACATGGATAATGAGTACGTCGCGTGCTAGTTGTGACAGTACTGGATATATGTTGCTATGGTTTCTTAACCACAACAGCACATCAAAATTCCGGATGTCTTCCTCCTTGCCACTGGTTGTTTCCAACAAAGAGAACTCAGTTTGAAGGTAGTTGTTGAGTTCGACATTTTGAGTTTGTGTTTTGTTTTGCAATTGGAGGTTGAGATTAAGAACTTGTTGATCTACGATTGGAAGAGCTGGGCCTTAGGAGGAGGTTCCAACTACTCTTCAATGGGCGGGTGTCCTGTTGTTCTGATGGCTGTTTGTTTACATCGCCAAACTTGCGCTTATAAATAGAATAAACTTCTAACAACTTGTTCTGTAAGTTAGTAAACTGTTCAGTAAAATCTAAATTCAAATTAGTATCAATATAATAAAGAAAAGTTTCTAAACAAGATAATTTAACTCTATGATCTAATATACCTAATGCATAGAGGAAATGAATTTTAACCCAGTCTTTTTTAAATTTTACCTTCATGGCGTCAATTGCAGGGTCTAAAATTCCATCCTCTCTATATGCGACAAACATTTCAGACATTTCAACAATTTACTGAATTACTGATGAAGATGTGGGGTAATAGGCCCTATAAAGATGTACGGTGGAATCATAAAAATACTTTAAAATTTTAATAAATATGTTTGCCACATACCAATTGTTTTCAGATAGTATTGACTGCCCTTTTTAGAATTATAAAAACCTGTAATAATGTCATCAAGATCAATAGCATTTTGTAGCATTAAGTAAATTGAGTTCCACCTTACCGGCATATCTGTTTGGAACTTATGGGATCGCATTTTTTATGCGTGACAGTATTTGTCAAATTCTGCCACTCTTGGATTAGAGCTGCTAATCCTAGAAAGGACATCTCTAATGCGATCTATATAATCCCTTACAACATTCAAACCATCTTTTACAACTCAATTTATTATGTGACAGACACATCGTTGGTGGAAGAAATAACCCCCATTTAGGGGGACATTACTATGCTAAAAAAATCTAATAGCTCTAGTGTTTGCTCATGCATTATCTAATGTCAGAGAAATGATGCGATCATATATGCTATAATAATTTAAAACAAAAGTAATTGTAAAATAAATATAATCAGCAGTATGTTCATAATGCATGCAACAAAAACCAAGAATTCTTTTTTGTAACTTCCAATCAGAGTCTAAATAGTGTCACGTGACACATAAATAGTCATGTTTAGAATGTGCCTTCCAAATATTGGAAGTTAGTGCAATTGAAACATTCAGATCCTGTAATTCAGTAATCAAACTGTTTCGTGCGGTATGAAAACATTTTTTCAAATCGTTTCTAGTGGTTGTTCTAGAAACAGATTGAAATTGTGGGTTTTATGCTTTTTTGGATAAATTCTTCATACCACACACTGCCACCGAAATTAATCAGTTGATCAGTCTGTGCAATATATCATGCCATACACTCTCTAGCATACTGAGAATCGTACCTCCAAGTTGAAATGGACCTGTTTGGGTTCCGTTGCAGTTGTGTATGTTGTTGTGTCTACCATACCGTGTGCGGACATACATTTTCTCCTATGCCTCCCCAAATGTCCCGTTCCGGACGTAGAAGCAGTATATACTTTTTTACAAAATTTACATCGTGCCATTTTTTTGTCTTTACTGTTCGGGCCTTTATGTACTTCGGTTCAAAACAGTCCCATACCTTCGATGTCGTCTTTCTGGGACGTGTTGTGGTTCTGCTCGACCCTAGGATGTCTTGGGTAATACTTTCGTGTTATCCTGGACCTTGGGCGTTGACACCGTCATCGACCCCTAAAAGGTTAAAATCACCATTCTGTAGGTTCAAACAATCCAAAAAATAAGGAGGACCAATTTCCTACAATATAAATATTAACTCATGAAGTATGAATATTAAAATTAAAAATCAACCATAAATAATAAATAAAAAAGTAAGCATAAATATTAAATTTAAGAATAAATATAAAACCTAAGCATAAATATTAAATTTAAAAACTAAGTATAAATATTAAAATTAAAAACTAAGCATAAATAATAAATATAAAAGTAAGCATAAATATAAAACCTAAGCATAAATATAAAAACTAAACATATATTGAATAGAAAAACTAAGCATAAATATTAAAATCTAAATAAAAATGGAATTACCTTTGTTGTTTGTAGGAGAAATGTTGAGACTTGAGAGAATGAGAGTAGAGAAATATTTGGTGGAAAGATTAGAGAGTAGAGAATTATTGAATTAATGATTATAATTTATATTAGAGAGTGAGAGTGTGTAGAGACCAGAGAGAGAGTAAGGGTGTAGAGAGAGAATGATAATTGAGAGAATAGAGATAGTAGAAAGTGTAAAAAAATTGGAAATGGAATGTGTATTTATAAGGAAAGTGAAATGAGGGTAATATTGTAAATAGGGGGGAGTTTGGTTTTTATTTCTTTTTAAATATTGGGGCCCCGGTCAAAATGGAATGTGTATTTATAAGGAAAGTGAAATGAGGGTAAAATGGTAAATAGGGGGGAGTTGGGGCCCCGGTCAAAATGGAATGTGTATTTATAAGGAAAGTGAAATGAGGGTAAAATGGTAAATAGGGGGGAGTTTGGTTTTTATTTCTTTTTAAATATTGGAGCCCCGGTCAAAAATTTCAAATGTTGTGTGTGTAGGTGTATGTATGTGTCAAAATGGAATGTGTATTTATAATGAAAGTGAAATAAGGGTAAAATGGTAAATAGGGGGAGTTTGGTTTTTATTTCTTTTTAAATATCGAGGCCCTGTCAAAAATTTCAAATGTTGTGTGTGTTTTGATTTTTATTTCTTTTTAAATATTGGGGCCCCGGTCAAAAATTTCAAATGTTGTGTGTGTGTGTGTCAAAAATTTCAAATGTTGTGTGTGTTTTGGTTTTTTATTTCTTTTTAAATATTGGGGCCCCGGTCAAAAATTTCAAATTGTATGTGTGTGTGTGTGTGGGTGTGTGGGGGTGTGTGTGTGTGGGGTGGGGGGGGGGGGGCTTGATACCGTGCGTTCCGTGCCTGGCACGACACAGTACTTAGGGGGTGAGCATGATACCGTGCGTTCCGTGCCTGGCACGACACAATACTGAGGGGGTGAAAAACGGGCCATGCCCCCCAATCCCAGCTCTGTTTCACAACACTACTACTCGGTTGAGTATGAACTGTTTATTGTGTACTAAAGACACCAAAGTTTTTTATAAATAAAAAATATATAATATTTATAAAAAAATAGAAAATTTTGATTTTAAAAGAACAACTAATAATTTCTTTAAGGGTGCAGATATTTCCCAAAAATTATTTGTACGCCCCTAGGGGGCGTAGCTCAGCTGGTAGATGGACGAGCTTCAGACTCAGGTAAATGACTCCCAAGTCAGCGGCTCGAATCCTACTAATGGCAAAAGCTTTAAAAAAAATACATGGTCTAGATATATGGATAGATATATATTGTCAAAAAAAAAAAATAGTACACGAATTTTTTTATAAGCAAATTATATAAACTTACCCTAGTTAAATACATACTTACACTAAAATCGGTAAAAAAATTATAATAACACTAATTTACTCTTGACCATTAACTAACGGTTGACTAGCCATTGACGACAATTAGTTACTAATTAGTAAAAGATAATTTGGTATTTTTCAGTGCTTTTAAATAAATAAAAAAAGAAAAGAAAAAAATTGTCCAATAACATATTGCTACATTAGTCCTAATAATTTATTAATTAAATATAATATTAATAAAAAAAATCTGCTTCATCCTCTCCTTCAATTTTTCAGAGACCAAATTGCAACCCTAAACAAACTAAATCACAACCTTATACAAAGAAAATTGGAACCCAAATAATTCTGCTTCTTTCTTCCTTACTCTTCATCTTTTTTACCATCACAATCTCATCCAAAAACAAAAACAATAAAAAATTATTTAAAAAATTTAGAGAAAAAAAAATGTAATAGAGATTCTCCATGGAGAAGATGTGGTCACAGATCTCCTGCATTTTTTTAGGAGATTCAGAACAAAAATCTGTATTAATGGAGAATCCGGATCTTCTGCATTTTTTAAGAAAATCTGGAATCAAAATCTCCATTAATGGAGATATGCCATCTCCATTAATGGAGGTTTTAGATTTACTCTAATGGAGATCAAGTTCTCTTCCATTTGATTTACATGTAGATCTGGAGAGATCATTTTTTCTATATTTAGTGGTAACTGCACAAACATCCCCTAAGGCTTGACATTATTACACTCATATGACCGTTTTGGAAAATTTTAACACAAACATCCCCTGACATTTGAGAAATATTGCACTAACATTACCTACTGTTAATTTTTTACAGTTAGCACTTAACGGCTGGGGGTAATATGGTCGTTTTTACTAAAATTAAAACAAATTGAAAAAATTATTATTTTAAAAATATTTTAATTAAAAAAAAGAAAAAATAATAAAGGTGGAGAGATGGAGCAGATCGATCCATCTCACCAAAGATGGGGTATCGGCTTCATCTCTAGTCAGAGATGGACTGGTTTGACTAGAGGGAGCATATGACTCTATCTCTGGTTAGATTTGGAGCTCCACTCTATCTCCGGTTAGACCGCCCCAGATCTGACCTTCATCTCCGCTCGAGCCAGGACATCTCTGCCGCTCCTTCTCATCGGATTTTGTTGATTTCTATTGGTTTGTGTGTAGATTTTGATGGGGATTGGTTTTGGTTACTGTATGAATTGGGTGTGGATTTTGATGGGTTTTTGTTATGGTAAGAATTGGGTGTGGATTTTGATGGGGCTTGGTTTGATTTCAATAAATTTGTGTGTATTGCAAAGTTTATGTTTGAGATGCAGACATGGATTGGATATTTATACAATTGGGGATTGTATTTGTTATTTCTAGATGAACTGGTGCTATGAAGATCATTAGTTTGTTTGTTTGTTTTTTTTCACTTGGTGTGCATACAAGAGAAAGAAGAAACGATGTTTGATGAACTGATGATTGTTAGTTTTTTTTTTCTGCCAGATTTTATGGTAACTAAAGAAGATGGTGTTTGATGATTTTGTGTTTGTTTTTTTTTTTTCCAGATCCAGTGGGTAATAGAGAGGAAGAAGATGATGTTTTCCATTTTTTTTTATATTCATTTGTTAGTATTTTAATATTTTTAATTTTAAAAAATAAAAATCAAGGGTATTTAAGACTTTTTTATGCTTTTGACTATTGAGCGTAAGGACATAACGACAATCAGTTAACGATAGAGGCTATTAGTGTAATATTTTTCAAAGGTCATGGGATATTTGTGTCAATATGTCCAAAACTATCATATGTGTGTAATTATATCAAACCTTACATGACGTTTGTGTAATTTCCCCTTACATATTATTTTTTTTTCTTCTGATTTTGTAATAATTTTCTTATTTCTTTTAATCATTTGATTTTTACATATGGTTTTTCAAAAAAAAAAAAAAATTATTTCTATTTTACAGCTATTTGATTTTTTATATACATATTTTTTTTGATTTTTAATTCATTAATTTATTTAATATAATATTTCGAATTACTAGAATAAAGATAAAACATACATTTTTCCTTTTTCATGATTGACTAACAGTCAATAAGTTAAGGGATGTTTATGTAATATGCTCATAAAAAAATGAGTGTGCAAATAGTTTCTTTGAACAGCAATATCTGCACCCTTTCTTTAATTTATAATAAAATTTGCTCATTTGTCTTGAAATGAGAATATTATCATGTTCGTTAAAATTTTGACAAATGGTCTTACTTCATTATTTTAACCATCATCATGAAAACAGAAACAAATACAGGATCCTCTTAACAACTATGACAGCCAAACTGGAAAAGCAAAAAAAGACCATATACAAGGAACATTGAGGCCATGGCATGAGCAACAAAATCACCAGCATCCCTGCACAGATTTTATTTTAGCAGTCCTTTTTCCACCATGAAACAGCAGACAGATTCCTATATATCTCACCAGATTAGCCAGCCATCAACAATAAAGTGCTTAATACTTCTGTCAACATCTTTAATTCAAAATATGAACGAAATTTTGTCCGGAAAATTTCTAGCCTTAAACTGTTACGAAAGTCAACATATCTCTTACCTAATATGCTTTTGCATAATCAAATAGTACAAGGAAATATTCTTTCCAATTATATATAACTAGACATGAATCAATTAGCTTGATTGTATTAAACTGTGGTGTGGTAAGCATGTTCTAGATTAGGCTTCAAAATATGATTAGTTGCAATTGTTTTTCCTCGTGAGCAAAATTTGCTACCAAGTATTTGATTCCAAATTAGAAGTTTCAAAATGAATTGGAAGCATATATATAAATATATATATATATATATATATATATATATATTTGTGAAGAAGATGAATTTAAAGGCAAGGGACATCTATATGTGTTTGAGCTAATCAAGATGGAGGACTTGCTACTAGAAGTTTCAGTAATTTAATTAGGAGTTTAGAATCTATTACTGGGACTAGTTGGAGTCTGCATTGTGCTTTCTAATGAACATTCTAATCTATTACTCATATCTAGATACTCCCAGCCTCTCATCAACGCCTCTCTCCTCTTGCATACCATACACTGTTTCAGTCAGCCCAGATGATTAGTTGGTTGTAGCACTCCACACATATATATATATATATTCCTAAAGATCCGAAATCACTGAAAATTAATCTTCATCACATAAAAGTTCTGCAGCAAATGAGAATGTTTAGCTTACACCAATGATCAAGCGGCACTGCGGCAATTCCAGAGATGAGAAGACCAAGAGCTGATCAGCATCCTTTATTACTGCCTCGTGAGAAAGGAATGTGATAAGTGATGTAATGCAAATACTGCACAGGCAAAAACAGTTGCAACTAATCATATTTCTAAGCCTAATTATATAAAAAATGTCTTGGTCACATTTATTTAAAAAGCTTACGACACCACAATTACATATGTGACTTGGCCGCAAGATATTCATGAATGAAGAATATTTAGGCTTCCAGCATGACCCGGCAACATTGAACATTCTCTTTTTCTTTTATTGATAACAATCTATATTTTATACTAAGAGAGACTCCCTTATCTTCAAGTATAGCCAATAATTCAAATTCATCTGCAAGTTGTGGAGTTACAAAGCTTACCATTGTTTTCACTGCTGTTTTTCCGGTCACTACTCTCTTTGATAGTCACTTCTTCAATTCCTTCTTCTTCAGCCCTCACAACAGCCCTTTTTTTAGATCCTCAATCAAATTAAGAGCTGTGCTAAGAGAAGTCGCCAGGCGACTGCTCCTAGACAGTCACACATGTGGGAGCGACATGTGTCCTCCCAAACCTTTTTTAAATATTTCAAACATTATAAACACTTACACGTTAATCCACTATTTGTGTGTTTAGTTTATATGACCCATAAATTATCATAAATTCATTAATTTATTTTATTTGATTGAAATTTTAACAATCAAATGTAACTATACTAGAAAATTGGCAGTTTTACCCTAGTATTAGGATAATTATATTAAAAGATGTATTTGCCCTCTTCCTTGTGAGTTGTGACCCATATTATTATGCTATACTTTAACAAATATATACATCGTATTTTTTAACATGTGTCTAATTAAATAATATATAAATAATATAAATATTTTTGACGAGGGAATGGTTCTAAATAGCACCATTTGGAAGTTGAGTTGTGCAACTAGCTCTACTATAATAAGTCTTGTTTTATTAGCACCTAAAAGGGTGTGCTGACGAAAATGCCCTCTCCTTTTACTTTTACAACTTTTACTTATCATTTTCAAAATTTCTCTATTTTTTCTCTTCTTTCAGCCGTTCTTCTACTTATCATTTTCTCTCCATTCATTTGTTCTTACTGTACAAAGCAACATCCAGTCATTTTTCCATAATTTTTCATTCATTCACAAGGTAATCTGTCAAAATTGATGAATGCCCAGGTTTGAAAGAGTAGATCCAGTAAGTTTATGCCAAGGTTTGAAGATTGAGAGAGTTGATAAGGTAAATTTCCTCCATTTCAGTTGTGGTATGGAAACTTTCACTTTCAATTTGTTAGATGTATATGTTGAACTGAAGTTAATTCTCCATTTCGATCTGGTTTTGTGGAAAACTTTGTCTTTTCTCGAAAACTCTGTCTTTTCTGGAAAACTGGTTTTCCAGAAAATAAGTCCTGATTTCGACACATAAGTGTATTCGGTTCGAGACATAATTGTAATCTTTTCGAGACTTATTTATATTATTTTCGAGACTTATTTATATATGTTTCGAGACTTAATTATTTAATTGTCGAGACTTATGTATAGCACATTTTGGACTTATTTACTTTTGAGAGTTTTTAATCACTTTCGAGACTTATTTATCATTATCGAGACTTATTTATATTAAATTCGAGACTTACTGGGATGAACTATTGTTATTGTTGTTTGTTTGACTAGTTTTCATATGGTGAATAATTAATTATTTAATTGTCTAGACTTATTTATATCATTTTCGAGACTTATTTATATTCGTATTGAGACTTAATTAATTATTTAATTGTCTAGACTTATTTAGATCATTTTAGAGACTTATTTATAATAGTATCGAGACTTATTTATTCGGAACTTATTTATATCACAGACAAGACTTATTTATATCCGTATCGAGACTTATTTATATCGTTATCGAGACTTATTTATTTCACATTCGAAACTTATTTGTATCACATTCGAGACTTATTTATATCATTATCGAGACTTATATATATTAAATTCGAGACTTAATTCCATTACTTCGAGATTTACTGGGATGAATCCGAATTACTTTTATTGTTTGACTAGTTTTCATATGGTGAGTAATTTGATTTGATAGTGTTATTTGTTTGTAGGACAATGGATCGAGTTAGAATATTGATATCATATAATGGACGATGGAATGAACTACCGGATGGAAGCCAAAAATATGTCAGCGCCATTAATAAAGGTGTATATGTTCAGAAGAATTTGACATATGAAGAGCTGCTAGGGGTTGTGAAGGCCATTGTCAAACATGATCCGAACAGATATGAAATTGACATAGAATCAATATCTGTTGGTCCAGACAGTACATGTCGCACTATGATAGCGGATGATGATGACGTTCAGTTTCTACTAGGGGAAGACAAGGTAATTCCGAAAGTGTGTGTTACCCTTGTTGAAAGAAGATACGAGGAACTAGTCATGGGTGATGACATTCAAATCAATCAAAATCCCGTAGAAACACGGCAATCTGATAATAATGTTGTCCATGATTCGTACAAGACAGTTGACCTTGATGCACCTCATACCGTACCTCATTTTGACCGTGACTTGGAACCGCAGTTAGACGACCGCTTTGATATTGGTTATGGTCCTGAACAACATCATGCATCGGGAAGACGTGTGGAAGGAGAGCATAACATTTCTAGTTCGAACAATCCAACAACATGGGTTATCCCTGGATCAGAGTCATTTTCGTTTGGCGACATGAGCACTATGGGTTCCAGTACACCTAACACTATGAAATTTGAATGTCGAGACTTTCGAGACTTATGTATATTCAATTCGAGACTTAATTCCATTAATTCGAGACTTATTGCAATTAATTCGAGACTTACTGGGATGAATCAGAATTAATGTTATTGTTTGACTAGTTTTCATATAGTGAATAATTAATTATTTAATTGTCAGGACTTATTTATATCAGTTTGGGGACTTATTTAAATCAATATCGAGACTTATTTATATCACTTTCGAGAATTATTTATATAATTATCGTGACTTATGTATATTAAATTCGAGACTTAATCCCGTTAATTCGAGACTTACTGGGATGAATCCGAATTAATGTTATTGTTTGACTAGTTTTCATATGGTGAATAATTAATTATGTAATTGTTGGTACTTATTTATATCAGTTTCGGGATTTATTTAAATCAATATCGAGACTTATTTATATCACATTCAGGACTTATTTACATCACTTTCGAGAATTATTTATATAATTATCGTGACTTATGTATATTAAATTCGAGACTTAATCTCATTAATTCGAGACTTAATGGGATGAATCCGAATTAATGTTATTGTTTGACTAGTTTTCATATGGTGAATAATTAATAATTTAACTGTCGGGACTTATTTATATCAGTTTCGGGACTTATATAAATCAATATCGAGACTTATTTATATCACATTCGAGAATTATTTATATCACTTTCGAGACCTATTTATATAGTTTTCATATGGTGAATAATTTGATAGTGTTATTTGTTTGTAGGACAATGGATCGAGTTAGAATACTGATATCATATAATGGACGATGTCATTACGTACCAGTAAGTCTCGAACTACTTTAGATAAGTCACACATTATTATAATAAATCTCGAATATACTGTTAATAAGTCACAAATGTTTTCCAATAAGTCTTGAAATGCTGAAATAAGTCTCGAATGAACCTAATAAGTCTCGCGTAAACCTACATGTTCTAATAAGTCTCGAAATTACCTAATAAGTCTCGAATATAGTTAATAAGTATCGTAATTCGAGACTTACTGGAAGTCCATCCATAATTCAATATAAATGTAATCAACTGTCAATATAACCATTCAAAATCCATCCCTAATTCCGTTCAATAACATTCATAATCAACAAAAATTCCATCTATGATTTGGTGTATTAACATTCATAATCAACAAAAAATCCATCCATAATAACATTTGCAATAACCATTCAAAAGTCCATCCATACATAACATACTTCACTAGTCTTCAACAATGGAGGAGTTTGAAAATACCTCCACAGCCATTTTCTGTCGCATGTGTGGCATTTGGTCATCAGTCCAATTGAACTTCTTTCTCTTTGCCACAGTATGCTCAATCAAAGCTAATGTGTATGCTCCACAATTGCCACTATAAAGACGTTAAGAAACTGTTAATGACCTTATAAACAGAATAAGGATTTCAATACCGTATATAATCATTAACGTTGTGCTATTTACCCAGTTTTCTATTGGGGAATGTTATGTTTGCTTACTACAACCATATGAAACGGTTTCGGAGACATCGTTGTGTTCTTCCCCCACCTCTTTTTGTAAAAACCCATTTGATTCAGCATCAAAGGCAGAGAATACCGTAAACAAGCAACTTGTTGATTTCGGATTTCGTATTGAACCTCCTACTGCCCTGGATCATACAAACGGATGGATCGTAGTGTTAGCTCCACTCTAGCCATTAACCAATGACCGCCTCCTACATTCATCGGAATCAACTATATTATATGATGTCATTTTCATTGCATGAGTAGTGACAAAAAACAATGCAAGTAAATATATTCAACAATTTAATCCTACATACGAAATCTTCATACAGCTGCATAAATCAAGTGATGATGAGGCAGCCTGAACGTTTAAAGTTCTATAGCACTATAAATTTCTGAAACTTAAAAGAGTTTATATATGAAAAATATGGCATGTAAAATATTCTAATCGTGGAAGTTGTCAAAGCAAATGGGGTCGGTGGAGAGAGGAGAATGATTAACAAACTACGGGATCATGGGAGAAACTAATTGCATATGTTACACATCAGAAGCAAAATCTGATTTTGCAGTGGAGCAGATGCTGCCATAAAGCAAAGTAAATTGCTAAGATAGATTCAGAAAATTGACTTTTGGAAGCTTGAGTAGTACTCAGCAAAACAAAATTTGGAACTCTCTATTAAACATAAAGCTACACTATTGGTGGGAACCACTTACTCTCTTAATAAAATTAAAGAAATTAGAAGTCATTTTCTGGTATGGAGACTCACAAACTAGCATACCCAAAAAGCAAAAGAAGAAAGGATTGAAATCGATGACTACTGCCAAAACAGAGCAACCCCACCCTAAAAGAAAATCAAAAGCAGACAACATCACATATCTACACATTCCACAAATTCACCACATGAGCCTGCAAATTCATCATCTTCTCCTAATTGAAAAACCCTAACCCACCAACACCACATCAAACAACAAAATCGAAATCAACCAAACCCAAACTACCTAAATCTACCAAACAGTAGAACAAATTCAAAACAAAACAACAAAATCAAAATCAGTAACACCACAACTCATATTCAAACAACAAAACATGACCACTGAAATCAAATTCACAAAAAACTAAATTGAAATCAACAAAAACAAAATAAAAATCAACTTTATCAAATTTGAAAACAAAACCCAAACGAAATTACCTCAAATCAAAGCCGGTTTCTATCGACAAGATCTCGAAGCTACGTGTCACCAGAGTCTAACGGCTACCGTCGAAGTTTTCACGGTTGTATGCCGGTGCCGTACTGTTCGTCGCCGTCAATGGGTTTCTCGTCCCTGTTGGTTCGTCGATGTCAATCTCGTTGGAGTGATTATCTTTCCATAGTCAATGTAGTAAATAAATTGGAAACATGAAAAGTTAACATTAAATTTTAAAAATCAGATGTGGCCTGATATGAGGGTATTTTTGTCCGAATTCAATATTTAGTGCTATTAAAACAAGACTTATTAATGTAGTGTTGTTTGCACAAAACCCACCCAAAAAAGTGCTATTTAAGTTTTTATCCCTATTTTTGACACTATTATTTAATTAGACTCATATAAAAAAAAAGAGGTACACGTTTCAAAGTATGGTATAAATGTATAATAACCCGTGTCACAAATAGGAGGGCAAATACCTCTTTTAACTTCAATGTCCTAATACATTATAACCTCTAAAAATTAATAGTAGATAAATTAATAGCCTTATTAATATTATAAATTGTGCCGGTCAAAAATCCTAATGGGATAAATTAATAATTTCGATTATATTATAAGATAATATACTTTAAAAAACTCTTATATAAGTATGTACTCTCATTCATTACTGTTATTTAGAAATTCCGTCGGGACTTTCTAGAATGTACAACAGTTAGCCGAGAGGTACAGAGTGTCCCCCCGCTCTCGAGGGTGAGGAGAGGAGATGTTGCTTGCGGTTCCAATTCTGGTATCTGATCTCTGGTCTTGGTCCCTGGTCCCTGGTCCCAATCCATGGTCTCCTCTCTGGGTCTCCTCTGTAGTTCCCCAATACGAATGGCATGCAGAGAGGAGGAATATGTGCTCTTCATGGTGGAGGTGGTCACAAAGGATGTGACCACCCAGTGATGACTCCCTCCATGCTCCGGTTCCTCCAGTTGGGAGCCGGACCTCATCTAGACTCTTCTAGTTGGTCTAGTGACGCTTCTAGGGTTTTGGGGGCGTATTTGACCAGGCTCTTCTAATCCCGGTGTCGGATCCCCATAAAAGATATTAGCTCCCTTCTAATGGGGTGGTGGAGCTCTAGGGGTCCTTTGGTGGGTCCATCGGCGCTTCTTTGGACTTGTACATGGATTTGGTCTTACTCCTTTAGTTCTGATGCTAGATCCTCAAGAAGGCTGTTCGACTCCATAGAAAGGTACATGGGAGCTCCTCATCTCCCTAGGTCCCCAACTACTTTCTAGCAGATCCAAAGGGTATGCCATCCTTTTATGTGACTCAACATGTAAACATGTGGATAAAGGAGCTAGGACCATTAAGGTCGGAGCCTAGCTCTCATACATGCATAATAAAAGAGATGGAGGGGAAAAATGACAATTCTTTTATATTTATGAACAAGATATGCTCTAGAAAGCTTACACAAGTAGCCAAGTAGTATACCACAAGTGCTTTGAAGAGCTTGAACAAGTAGCTAAGTAGCATACAATATCTTATCTAAGAGGGGAGCATAGGGGATGCCCCTTGGAGAAGGTCCCTCCCACTAGGTGTATACTCTCTCATGGAGATAAATATGCTAGAGAACACTTTAAAATGAGAGTTCATAGAGGAGAGGAGAAGCCCTTAAGTAAGACTGAGGATCACACTTATATAGTGAGTTTAGGTGGTGATGTGGAGGGCATGTGTTTAGCACACGTGGGCTCATGGTTCCCACATGCCACACACTCATTGAAGGGTATAGGATGTGCCACATCATATTAAGGCATATGTGGAGTCTTACATGGCGATGACGAGGAGATTACATGTTGTTTTGGTGACTTTCCATTGGAGGGAGGTGCTTAGGTGGTCTTTTGACCAAATAGCCATCACATGTGGCTGTTAGAGACCAATTAGTGCTGTTGGGAAATGGCTAAGAAGCTGTAGGTCGTGGGCCCCCCTCGTCCCTCCCAAAAAAGTTGTGAAAAGCTTCTTTGTTGTCCCCTATGCAAATTTGATGGGTTATTGTCATTTTAACTCACTTTTTCTCATAGAATACGACCCATTTGTCCTTTGATGGGTTGAATTGGCTCATCCCTGTTGAGATTTATGCTCTAAAGTTTGTAATTTGTAAATGTTATAAACCTATCAATAAAAGAAGTAGTATTTTCATTCAATAAATATTACTTATATGTTTATATTATATGTGATAAACATCCAAGATATCTAGATGTAATCTCAAACTGATTATATGAATGTCATATACAGAGGAATTCAGTTTTAGACGTGCAATCTAAAGAGTTTGTAGAAAACAAATAAAGCTTGGTACTTTATTTGTGGTTAATCTACAACTGCGATCTATTCCGTAATGTACGATGGTCTTATCCTAGACTACACATACGGTGATATGAGAATAGAGGCACCTTATATGATGTGATCATATAGGACTGAGCCAAGATCTATATGAATCTCTCAACAAGATCCGTTACATGTAGAGATTCATATATATATATATATATATATATCGACAAATGATGGCTGTATATGGGTGATCTTAATCCTAAGTATCTTACTGACTCCTTCAGGTTAGATCGTGGTTTTTGACATACGATAGGTGAGATCGGAGTAACATTCCCGATCAATTACTTCGTATCATGGAATCACGGTTTGGCTTGTGGCTGGGAATGTCTGTACACAATTAAGAAATCCACTCCTTCTTGAGAAAAGTAGATGAGTAGTTCCTTTAAGGGTTGATTCGGGACTTGAACGATTAAGAGCGCTCTCCTTCTTCTGTAAAGGAATGAAAAATATAATTGTTCATTAGAGAATCAATGGTACTTAAAGGAAAAGATATAATTAGAGAGGTATAACGGACTTTATGACCTAGCTCTAATTATGAACTACTTGTAGAGGATCATACCATATGAAATAGCCATATCGATGGACATTGTTATTTTGGTTGTGTAAAACATCAACAGTTACGAGAGTGAAACCTCAGGTTTTTAGTGGAATAACTTCGAGGTTAATAATCATGAAATATTAATTAAAGAGTTTAATTAATTTTTCTAAGTATTATTGGACCTCAAAACCGTGGGTTCATTAGGCCCCATTGCTAGCCCTTTACGATTATTGGTAACAAGGTTCACAGTTAATTGGATGGTCCAATTAATTATGTTATGAAAGTGACTTGGATTTATTTTGGGAATTAATTAAATAATATGATTATTTAATTAATAAATTATTTAATTGATTAATTAGATATATTTGTACATTCATTATAGAGAAAACAAATTAGGGTTTCAGAGCGGCACTGTTCACGGCCTGTAGCGGCACTGTTCATAGCTGATGTGTACACTGTTCCCGGTACTATAGAGACTGCTCACAGAGGGGGGAAAGGACTGTCACGGCACTGCATCGACTGTTCACGAGGGGCTGTGCGGACACTGTTTATAAGGTGATATGGCGGCACTGTTCACGGTACTGTAGCAGCACTGTTCACAATTTTTTTTTGGCTCTTTCAGGTTTAGGGTTTTGCATGTGCATGGTAGTTAGGGTTTAGGTTTTTCGGTTGTGGTTTTATATGGTCTCTAACTCCATGGATCCAATGAGCATGGAGGCTTCTTTGTATGTTACTTCTTCGGCGGGGTCAAGTGTTGTTCCTTCAAGGCCGCATGTCTCTTTGCATCCCCATGGTGGCGAGGCGGTTGATGGATGGGCTGATCCGCTGCTAGGAAGTTCCTCGCTGTCCGTTAGGGGTTCTTTACCTTGATGTGAGGCTACTGTTGGCGTGGTGGATCCGCTTGTGGGTGGTTCCTTGCCTATGTCATCTATTAGAGGCTCTTCTTTTACAAATCTTTTTAAGGCTGTCCCGATTCAGGTGGATAATGTTTCCGGTCCTTCGATTCTTTTAAAAAAATGGTGGTTATGTGGCTGTTCGGGTGGATCCCTTTGCTTATAAGTCAAGATTGGAGGTTTGTAAGTTTTCTCTCATTGGTCGGGTTGTCCTTTCTAGTGGTGAGAAACCTTGGAAGTTGGTTGATCTTAAAGCCAAGCTGCAGTCTGTTTGGAAGCTGAATTCTGTTTGGAGGCTGATTTCTGTAGGTAAGGGATACTTTCAGATTTTGTTGAATTCAGATGCTGACAAGAATATGGTGTGGAGTTTGGGGTCTCTTAATCTCAAACCAGGTATTTTACAGCTTCAGCCTTGGATTCCAGATTTTAACCCAACATTACAAAAGTCTTCAAATGCTCAGGTTTGGGTCCGTTTTTATGATCTGTCATGGTAATACTATCATCCGAAGATTATTTCCGATTTAGCTAGAGGGATCAGAGTGCTTTTACGGCTGGACATGGCTACTATGGAGGGTGATTTTGGACATTTTATGCGTGTTCTAGTGGATATTGATGTGTCTACTGTACCTCCGTCTTCTTTGCATCTTGAAAGGGATGATTCTCATAGTTCTTTCATTTCAGTGGAATATGAGAATCTTCCGGCTTTCTGTTCTACTTATTCCTCCATTGGTCATTTTCCTAATGCTTGTCGTTGGAATAAGTCTGGCAATGGGATTTTGGTTAGTTCTAGTAAGCCCGATTCGGATAGAGATGGTCCGGCCACGATTGTTGCTGATGAGGGGTTTCAGGTTCCTCGAAACCGTGCTCTTAAAATGGTTTTTCATCCTATTTCTGGTCCTCGGACAGAAGTTTCGATTTCTAATGTCTTTGCCGCTCCTTAGCAGGATTTAGGGTCTCTAGATTCAGATGTTGTTCATTCTTCGGCAGGTTCAGATACGGTTTTGAGTATGGTTTCTTTTACTAGTCTAGTTGCTTCTCCAGGTTTCACTTCTTTGATGGTTCCTACTACTTCGGTGGTGACTGCTCAGGTTTGTCGGCCCCAATAGGGGGTCGAAGTGATGATTCTCTTACTGATGTTTTGGTAGCTTCTCCGAATCCGGTTGTTTTAGCTATTTTCTTTGATTCTGATTCTGTTTCTTTGACAACTTTATGTGAGCAGCAGTTTGGGAGTGTTAACGCAATCCTGATAGTTTCTAGGTCCTTAGCAGTAGTCCTAGTTTCTAATATCTTGGTGGTTCATGACTCTCTTGTGGATATTGGGTCTGATTTGAGTGTGGATTTGTTGGCGGGTTACGCTTCTTCCTTTTCGGGATCGGGGCTGATATTGTAGTCCTCTAATACTTCGGGACTAGTTCATGATGTTCACTCCACTGTTCAGAACCAGACTGTTCCGGTTATAGATTCATTGGTTCAGACGGTTCCTACTATTGTGGAATCTTTCTCTCTTCAACGTCAGCCGTTTCCGTATGCTGCTCACGGGGTTAGGAATGTCTATTCTGGATCTTCTTAGATTTCCTCTTCAGTTGCAGGTTCTACCCAGAGTTCCGGACTTCCAGCCTCTGACTCTCAAGCTGAGCTCCGTCTCATTGCTGGTTCTTCATGGGCTTCTCAAACCGAGGTGGAAGGATTAAATGCTAGCAATATTTCTCAGAGGACAACGATGATTACGTGTACGCTGACGAAGCTAAAGTCCAAGATGCGGACTTCTTTTGGCGTTTCCGATGATTAGTGTCCTTTATTGGAATTGTCATGGTATTGGGAATGGGTCTTCGAGGCCTGTTCTCAGAGATTTGTGTCTTTTACACCGACCTTCTTTGGTTTGTATTACTGAGCATATGGTAGTTTTTACTTCCATCTCTTCTAGTTTTTGGTCTTCTCTCGTTCTTCATTTAGTGGGTTTGAATGATAGGGGTGGTCTTTTACCGAAAATTTGGGTATTTGCTTGTGACTCTTTTCCCAATGCTTAGATGGTCCATTTTCATGAGCAACAGCTTACGGTTTCGCTCACAGTTAATTCTCGGTTACAGTTTTACACTTTCATTTATGCGAGCACATCGGCGATTGTCCGAAGATCGCTTTAGCAGTCTTTTCGGGATTTGGCCAGTTTGGTTTCTTCCTCTTGGTTGGTTGTGGGTGATTTCAACGTTGTTTTGGGAGCTCATGGGTCTTTAGGCCTTCATTCTCCAACTAGTAGTTCCTGTGAGAATTTTAGGTCTGTTATTGAGGATTGTGATTTGATTGGTGTTCCCTCCCAAGGTGCTCGTTTCACTTGAGCTAGGGGTCGTTATCCCCGTACTAGAGTTGAGAAGAGGTTAGATAGAGCTTTGGTTTTTGAGGATTGTATTTCTTGTTGGAGGGACATTTCTTGTGTGGCTCTCCCTCGTAGATTTTCGGATCATTGTCCATTGGTGATTCGGTTGTCGGATATTGAGAACGTTAGTCCTAGACCTTTTAGGTTCCAGAGCATGTGGTTGGATCACCCAGATATTATGGCTTTAGTTCGACCTATTTGGAGTTCCTCTTTTACGGGTAAGCCTCATCAAGTGGTTATCAACAAGCTAAAGAGATTGAAGAATGCTCTTAAGACTTGGAATTAGGAGGTTTTCGGGGATTTTAACTCCAACATTACTGGGAAATCGGCAGAACTTCAGTCTATTCAGCTTCAGATGTCCAATCTGAGTTTTTCAAAGGAGCTTTTCTTTGCCAAATCTCGTGTTCATCATGAGCTTGACGTGTTTTTACGCAGACATGAGTGCTTTTATCGTGATCGGTCAAGGGTGAAGTGGGTGAAAGATGGTGACTGTAATTCCTCATTCTTTCATGCCTTTGTCAGATGTAGGCAGTATATGAACGCTTTGTCTTCTCTCTCGATTAATGAGGTGCTTACTGATGATCGTTTGATTATCAGGGATCATATCATCGAGTTTTAATCCAATCTATTTTCTTCAGATTCTTCTCGGGTTAAGACTGAGTTCTCGGTGGTAGAGGATGTGATTCCTTCTTTGGTGACTGATGTGGAAAATGCTTTCTGATTAGCATTCCTTCGACGAACGATATCCATGATACGGTTTTTGCTATGGATGTAGCCTCTGCCCCTGAGCCAGATAGTTTTTCTAGAGGGTTCTATCAACGTTGTTGGGAGGTGGTGGGTAGTGACGTAGTTCTTGTAGTTCATGACTTTTTCCGTACAGGGGTTATTTTTCCAAGTTTGAACTCCAGTTTCATTGTTCTTCTTCCAAAGCTGAAGGATTCAATTTCGATAGACCTGTTTCGTCCGATTGTGCTTAGTAGCTTCTTGTTCAAAATCTCTTCCAAAATTTTGGCTGATCGGTTAACTCAGATTACAGCTAGGATTGTCTCTCCTCATTAGTTTGGGTTCATCCGGGACCGACACATTGATGACTGTATT
Organism: Dipteronia sinensis; assembly: GCA_033220585.1. NCBI lineage: Eukaryota > Viridiplantae > Streptophyta > Magnoliopsida > Sapindales > Sapindaceae > Dipteronia > Dipteronia sinensis. Next base: position 43,148,060 of record CM065639.1, read on the forward strand.
GATTTAGCTTCTGACTGTGTGAATGTGATGCAGAAGAAGTGTTATGGAGGCAATTTGGCCATGAAGATAGATATCTGCAAAGCTTTCGATACTCTGGATTGGTCTTTTCTTCATAGAGTTCTTCAAGCTTTTGGGCTTTCTCCAGTTTTTATTAAATGGATTGACAGCATCCTAGGATCTTTGAGGCTTTTGGTGCTGATCAATGGATCCCCTGAGGGTTATTTTCATTATTCTAGATGGGTTCGTCAGGATGACCCTATTTCCCCTCTATTGTTTGGTATTGCGAAGGATTTCCATAGTAGGCTTCTGTCGAGGATGGTGGATTCCTCTCAGTTATTGCCTATTTCTTCTCTGAGGGAATTTTCTGCTCCTACTCATTTGCTTTATACAGATGATGTTCTGATTTTTTACAGAGGCACGGTTCGGAATCTGAAGAATATCCAGAATACTTTTGAGGTTTATGGTAACATTTCAGGTCAGCTGGTAAATTGGGGTAAGTCTTCTATCTATTTTGAATCTTCTGTTTCCCCGTCCTGGATCGGTAGATTGCAGTCCTTAGTTGGTATGCAGATTGGTCAGTTGCCTTTCTCCTACTTGAGGGTCCCGTTATTTTGGGGAAAGCCCAACAAGTCCGTGTTACAGCCTACCGTGGATAAAATCATGTCGAAGTTTGCCAAGTGGAAAGGGAAAGCCCTTTCTTTGGCCTGTCCCGCTACTCTGATCAAGTCGGTCATTACGGGCTCCTTTGTGCATTCTTTCATGGTCTACAAATGGTCTTCTTCTTTGCTGCGGTTGGTTAATCACAAGTTGAGAAATTTTTTTGTGGACAGGTTCTTGTGAGGAGACTAAACTGATTCGGGTTGCTTAGGATCGTTGTTGTAAGCCTTAATCTCAAAGTGGTCTTGGTTTGAAGGATCTTGGGTTACTGAATGATTCTCCTTTAAAGAAGCTCACCTGGAAGTTTATGACCTCTTAGAGTTTTGCTTTTTCAATTATGAGGGAGTGGTATCTCACGCAACTTCAAAAATCTCATATGGGGTATGTCACTTCGTTGATTTAGCCTTCTTTTCGCTCTCATTATTCAGATCTTCTTACAGAGGGCATTTGGCTCATTGGTGAAAATTTTCAGCGAGATTTTTGGCGCGACAATTGGTTGGGGGTTCCCATTCTTAAGCTTTTGGGGATTCCTGATTACTTGGCTAGCCTTCTCAGGGCCAGAGTTTTTGATTTTATCCATGAGGGTAGGTGGGTTCTTGACGATAATATTCGTGCCCGTTTTCCAGATCTCTATTTTCGGATCGATAGGATTGCTATCTCTCCAGTTACAGATTCTTTAGTGTGGGCTCATTCTCGAGATGGGCAGGTTTCTTGCAAGTCCACTTATTCCCGTATGATTCATGATTCATGATTCTCCTCAGGTCTCTTGGTGAAGGGATGTATGGTGCCGTTTTATACCTCCTTCTCGGTCAGCAATGATATGATGTCTTTTTTTGAATCGGCTTCCCACAGAGGATCACTTGTGTAGGGCTGGATTTCACTTAGCTTCCCGATGCAGTGTTTGTGGGGTTAGTAGTTAGTCATCTGATCATCTTTTCCTTCGGTACCCCCTAGCGGCTGCTCTTTGGGTGGCGGTTTTTTCAACTTTTCAGTGGCGTATTTCTGTGGATTCGTGGAGTTCATTCTTCTCCCAAGTCCTGTTAGTTTCGTTTAGTGATCAGGTGTGGGTTTATGGAAGACAGCTATTCATGCCGTGGTTTGGAGTGTGTGGCTTGCCCGTAACTAGTGGATTTTTGAGAGTAAGGCTATGGAGTTCAGATCTGCTTTGTCTTTGGTTTGGAGTGCGGTGTTTGACTCTTACTGGTTAAAGATTGGGTGTATTCGAAATTGTATAGATGATCTTTTGATTCTTCGTCGGTTTGATCTTCGTGGTCGTCCGGCTAGGGCCCCGGTTATCAGGAGTGTGATTTGGTCGCCTCCGGCTCCTGGTTGGATCAAAGTTAATACTGATGTTTCCGCCTTAAGTTCTCCAGGTGTTGGGGGTTGTGGGGGTATCTTCCGCAATTGTAGAGCTTTTGTGAAGGGTTGTTTTGATGTTCCTCTTGGTCAGGTGTTTGCGTTTGAGGCGGAACTTCTTGCAGCTTCGATGGCCATTAATTTGGCTTGGCAGAATGGGTGGCATCAGATCTGGCTTGAGAGTGATTCTTCTTATGTGGTTTATCTGCTCATCTCTCACTTCGAGCAGGTTCCTTGGCGGATTCGGCAGGCTTGACAAAGCTGTATCTATCAGTTATCAAAAATGGAGTTTCAGGTTTCTTATATCTTTAGGGAAGGAATCAGGTTGCTGACGCTTTTTCTAAGCATGTTTTGGGGTTGGCTGTTGATTCGTGGTGGACAAACACCCCATCTTTTTGCCCTTTGTTGGTTGGCAATGATTGCATGGGTCGGGAGTCTTTTTCGTTTTTCTTGATGTTTTCTGTTTCTGTTTTTTATAGCATGCGTGTCAATGTTTTTGTTGGGATTGTTTCCCTTGGTGTTTATGCTTTTCTGGTTTTTGTTACTTTTTATATTTTATTTTTATAATATGGATGGATTCTGCCTAGGGGTTTTTCAGCATATGATCGCTTGTGATACTTTTCCCTCTAGGTCAGTCCAATTTTATTAACAAATTTTTTTTAATTGATTAATTAAAAATAATAAATAATATGATTATTTAATTGATAAATTAATAATTAATAATTATTAATTGGAGGTTACATGTTCGAACCTTGACAAGAGCTAATGATTATAATAATAGGGATTATTTTTATTTCCTTTAAAGAGGTCAACGGTACAAGTCTTAGGACAATCCATATTAATATAGGATTTAGAATCCTATCTTAATTGGGTCATTAAAACCCTAGTCTCCTGATAATATATATATATATATATATATATATATATATATGATATCATGAAACAACCTAGTCTAACCCTAAAAAGGAGAGTGAGGTGGAATTCATCAAGAACACAAAGAGTTGTCTTCTCCTGTCTTTGCAATCTCCATCCAGTATTCCCGAAGTCCTTGAGGTGCCCATACACAGTTGTTAGATCGCGGGTCATAGCTTCGAAGGCTTAGTGGTAAAGGATCAAAAAGAAATGAAGGAGAGATCTTCAAAGGTTTGAAAACAAATCTCTTCTCATATTCATGTATAAAGAAAAAGGTCTAAAGATAAAAAATTTAAAAACCTATCTTTTTTCTGCTTGCGCGACTTACAATTGGTATCAGAGCCAATGGTTTTCGATATACACGAATATGTTAAGATTGCTTTCTTTTTCTTTTCGATATGTATGGTATGTGTAGGAACGATCTAGGGTTGTTTGATGTTTATATATATATATATATATATATATATTTTATATAAACATGGTTGATCGTTAATTATATGCTACGATGAGTTTAGAGTTATAATTTTTTAGGTTGTAATAATTAAATTTTCTGCTGTCAATTCGTTCTTTGTAATTTTTTTGTAATATATTACTATAATATTGTACGAAGAAGACGATTCAAGAAAATGAAGGAGCCGGGTGTGTGTTGGACATACAAACGACAGCCGTGTGAAAAAGGCATGAGTAGCAGCCGTGCATGCTCGCAAGGCAAAGGCACAGGATGCGGCCGCTACATGCGCTTTGTGCATACGGCAGTAGCTGCGCGTGCTTCGCTAAATCAACGCTGCTACATGCAGTTGGCGCAATGCATGGATGTGCCCAGCACTGCTAAGCGTAGCCAAGGCTGATGTGCGAGCTGTATGTGCAAGGCTACGGACAACCCCTTCGGGCGAATGACGCCTACGCGCGAAAGCGCTAGGGCCGCATGTTTGCAACGCTAGGGTTCTGTATTCGGAAGCGTGTATGGGCCGATAATTTATTTATATTTTGACACTTTGGGCCTCTGATAAATGTTAGGGTAACACTTGGGACTTCGGTTTAGATTCATGAGATGGATCACCTTTAAAAACAAGTAATCAAGATGAACTTTGTTGAAAGCCCAAAAGATGCAAACGATGGACTTGAAGAATAGAGGGATTACAAGAAGACCAAGGAATGCCTTGGATTAATTCATTGTAATTAGAATATTTTTTAAGTTAGATAGCTCATTGTACTCGGTCAACTCATGTATGTTTTATTTATGAGATGATTAAAACATTATCATGCATACCTATGCCATATAGATTAGAAGTGCCTACACTTGCATTATAAGATATCGTACATAAATAATAGCCCATTCAATTTATGTGTTTTTATTTATTAATAAGATTAAAATTATATATTTACATAATTGGCTATTAATAATGAGATTAGTTATTAGGAGTTCAAACTTGGTAATTTTCATTCATTACTAATGTTTTATTAAAGAGTTTAATTAGTTAGATTAGTAAAGCCCAACTTATTATTAAGATTAATATGATTAAGGCCTTAATAATAATTGGACCGAATAATGTGGTTTTAGTTTTAATAGTTAATACTTGGTAAAATTCACATTTAATTCTAGTCTAATTAAAATAGTTTACATAGATTAGAATTAGAATAATAAATTAGTTTTTAATAGTTAAAAATACAGTTTATTATTTAATGTTAATAGGATAAGATTCTAGTAACATAACCTAAAAACTAGATTCCCATAAAAGTCAATACAAATGTTAACTTCCTAATGGATAGGGTTTCTGAATGTATTTTGGGATTGACTGACCCTAAGACAACAATTCTCAAGTTAAGTTCATGAGATCTGAAATGATGAGTTACGCTCACAAGGATTTAATTAAATGATTAATTAAAATCCGGACTAAAATAAATGATGGTTAAATGATATAAGAATTAAGAGTTATTCTAGTGTATCATTTGATTGAGAATGTCTCTATCCAACATGTAAGTACTTGACCGACCCTAAGGCGGCACTTGCATGTGGTATGTTGGATTGTCGTGGCATAGTAACAACTTTAGGGTTTATTTTCTTGTTCATTAAACATGTTCATGCATCATGTTTAATTATATGCTGAATATTTTATATATGATTTAAAAGTATGAATGAATGATTTTTTTTTTAATGTTTATTTCAGCAATGTCTTCTACATTACTTCAAATACTTGCTAATGAGAAATTAACCGAGGAAAACTTCACAAAATGGAAAAACAATATTAATGCAATCTTGGTCACCAAAGACATGATGTTTGTGCTTACGTAGGAATGTCCTCCAGAGCCTGCAACCAACGTAACACGAAATGTTCGTGAGGCCTACCAGAAATGGGTCTCAACTGATGAAAAGGCATGAACTTACCTTTTGGCTAGCATGAGCAATGTGCTTGTTTCGAAGCACAAAACAATGGCTACAACATTTGAGATGACAGAGTCATTACAGCCTTGCAGGCCATGTTTGGGCAACCTTATGAGCAAAAGCGGCACTATGCTGTTCGTTCCGCAATGCTTGCTCGTATGTATGAGGGGGCATCGGTTAGGGAACATGTCCTGGGCATGATATCCCATTTCAACACGGTTGAGGTCAATGGTGGGGCCATGGATGAGCCAAGCCATATAAGCATCATATTGACAACTCTTCCAAAGAGTTTTGATCAATTTAAAAGCAACTACGGGATGAACAAGTTGAGGTTCAGTCTGAACCAGTTGCTCAATGAGCTCACAACTTTTGAGTCCATGACTAAGGACAACAAAGGTAAGACCGGTGAGGTAAATGTTGTTAAACCATCTTCTTCTAGATCTAAGAAGAGGAAGATGTTTATTAGCAAGGCAAAAGATATGCCCAAGAAGAAGCAAGCCCAAAGCAAGAAAAGAGCACACAACCGACAAAGTAAAAGGGAAGTGTTTCCATTTTGATAAGGTCGATCATTAGAAGAAGAACTGTCCACAGTATCTCGATGAGCTCTCTAACAAGAAGAAAGTGAAAGGTAAATCTAATTTACTTGTCATTGGATCCTGTTTAGTGGGAGATGATTCTTCATCTTGGATAGTAGATTCAAGAGCCACTAACCATGTTTGTTCTTCTTTGCAGTGGACTGATTCTTGAAAAGAGCTAGAGAATGGGGCCTTCTCAATGCGCGTTGGATCAGGGGATGTCGTTTCAGCTTATGCAGTGGGAGCAATTAGATTATTTTTTAATAGTTGTTTTCTTTTATTGGACAATGTTTATTACATTCCTGGGTTTACCAGAAATTTGATTTCGGTATCCAAGTTATTAAAACTATTAAACTCAATTTCTTTTAGTAATAAATCAGTTATTATTTCTAGAAATGGATTGAATATTTGTTCTGGTTTAATTGAAAATAACTTGTATGTTTTAAGACCGTTAATTCATACATCACTACTCAACATTAAAATGTTTAAAGTTGAAAAACCTAAAACAAAACGACAAAAGGTTTCTCCAGATAATGAAACGTATCTGTGACATCTAAGACTTAGACACATCAACCTTGACATGATAAATAGACTAGTAAAAGGTAGATTTTTAAATCAGTTAAAGATCGACACTTTACCTGTCTACGAATCTTGTTTGGAAGGAAAAATGACCAAGAGACCTTTCACTAGAAAAGGACTTAGAGCTACACAACCACTACAACTTATACATTCAGACGTCTGCGGACCTATGAATGTTAAAGCTAGAGGTGGTTATGAGTATTATGTCACCTTTATTGATGATTACACAAGATAGGGATATGTTTACCTAATGTAAAGTAAGTCGAAAACTTTTGAAAAGTTCAAAGAATTCCGAGCTGAAGTTGAGAACCAATTAGGAAAAACAATCAAAACTCTGCGATCGGATAGTGGAAGTGAGTATCTTGACCAAGATTTTGAAGACTACTTGGTTGAGCATGGGATTGTATCCCAACTCACAGCTCCAGGGACACCACAACAGAATGGTGTTTCTGAGAGGAGTAATAGGACCCTGATGGAAATGGTGAGATTTATGATTAGTTTCTCATCACTACCAAACTCTTTTTAGGGATATGCATTACAAACAACAGCCTACATATTGAATGCAGTTCCATCCAAATCTATTCCTAAGACTCCTCTAGAGTTGTGGAATGATCGTAAAGCTAGTTTGCGACATTTTCGCATATAGGGGTTTCCAATACATGTACTGAAGAACAAATGTGGAAAGTTGGAACCTCGTTCACAAGTATGCATGTTTGTAGGTTATTCCAAAGAGACTAGATGAGGATACTTCTATAGTCCTCAAGAAAACAAAGTGTTTGTATCGACAAACGCAACGTTTCTTGAGGAAAACTATATGAATGATCATAAGTCTCGAAGTAAGATTGTATTAAATGAATTAAAACCTAGTCTGACCAGTGATCGATCACCAAAAGATGTTGACAAAGTTGTTGTTCCATTAATGTCTGATAATTAGACGATTTCTAGTCAGATCACACTACCACCTAAAAGTAGTGGGAGGGTTGTACGACAACATGATCGCTATTTAAGTATTGGAGAGGCACAACGTGTCATCTTTGATGATAGTGTGGATGATCCATTATCATTTAAACATGCAATGGAAGATTCTGACAAAGATGGATGTCTTAAAGCCATGAATCTCGAGATGGAGTCCATGTACTCCAACTCAGTCTGGAAACTTGTAGACTTACCTAATGGGATATAACCTATAGGGTGTAAGTGGATCTATAAGAGAAATAGAGGATCAGACGGGAAGGTAGAGATCTTCAAAGCAAGACTAGTGGCAAAAGGTTACACCCAAAATGAGGGGGTCAATTTTGAAGAGACCTTCTCTCCAGTGGCTATGTTTAAGTCTATTAGGATACTCTTATCCATTGCGGCCTATTTCGACTATGAAATTTGGTAAATGGAAGTCAATATTGCATTCTTGAATGACAATCATGATGAGAGCATCTACATGATGCAACCAGAGGGATTCGTGTCCAAAGATCAAGAGCAAAAAGTTTACAAGTTGCAAAGGTCCATTTACAGACTAAAGCAATCATCTAGATCTTGGAACATCATGTTTGATACTTCTATCAAAACCTATGGTTTCAAGCAAAACATTGATGAATCTTGTGTTTACAAACAGATCATTGATAAGAAAATAGTTTTCCTAATACTTTACGTTGATGATATCCTATTTATTGGGAATGACGTAGGAACATTATTGGAAGTAAAGTGTTGGCTTGCTAACCAATTCCAAATGAAAGATTTGTGAGAGGTTAGTTATGTTCTAGGGATCCAATTAATAAGGGATCACAAGAACAAACTATTAGCACTGTCTTAAGCATCGTATATCGACAAGATACTTGTGTGATTCTCGATGGTGAACTACAAGAAAGGTAATTTACCTTTCAGGCATATAGTTCACTTGTCTAAGGAGTAATGTTTACCTTTCAGGCATATAGTTCACTTGTCTAAGGAGTAATGTGCTAAGACACCTCAATAAATTAAGGATATGAGACGAGTTCCATATGCGTCAGCAATAGGCAGTCTCATGTATGCTATGTTATGCAAGAGTCCTGACATCTGCTTCTCAGTGGGAGTAGCAAGCAGATTCCAGTCTAACCCAATATTGGATCATTGGATTGCTGTGAAGCAAATTCTCAAGTATCTCCGGAGAACGAGAAACTATATGTTATTATATTCAGAACAGGATCTGATCCCGTTAGGATATACGGACTCTGACTTTCAGACAGACAGGGATTCTAGGAAATCCATGTCTGGGTCAGCGTTCACCCTTGGTGGTGGAGCCATAGTATGGAGGAGTATCAAGCAATCTTGTATTGCTGATTCCACCATGGAAGCTGAATATGTAGCAGCTTGTGAAGCAGCTTGTGAAGCAGCTAAAAAGGCTGTATGGCTCCGTAAGTTTTTGAGTGATATGGAAGTTGTTCCATATTTGGATAAACCCATGACACTTTATTGTGATAATAGTGGTGATGTGGCTAATTCCAAAGAACCAAGAAGCCACAAAAGAGGGAAGCATATAGAGAGGAAGTATCATCTCATTAGGGAAATAATGCAGAGAAGGAGATGTGACCAAGATCGCGTCGCACTATAATCATGTTGATCCATTTACGAAGACCTTAATAGCTAAAGTGTTTGAAGGTCACCTAGAAGGTCTGGGATTACAAGATATGTCTCACCTGCTTTAGTGCAAGTGGAAGATTGTTGGAATTTATGCCCTAAAACTTGTAATTTGTAAATGTTATAAACCCATTAATAAAAGAAGTAGTATTTTCATTCAATAAATATGACTCATATGTTTATATTATATGTGATAAACATCCAAGATTTCTAGATGTAATCTCAAATTGAGTATATGAATGTCATATACATAGGAATTCGCTTTAAGACGTGCAATCCAAAGAGTTCGTAGAAAGTAAATAAAGCTGGGTACTGTATTTGGGGTTAATCTACAGTTGCGGTCTATTATATAATGTACGGTGGTCTTATCCTAGACTACTTATATGGTGATATGAGAGTGTATGCACCTTATATGATGTGATCATATAGGATTGAGCCACGATCTATATGAATCTCTCAACAAGATCCGTTACATGTAGAGATTCATATATATCAATAAATGATAGCTGTATATGAGTGATCTTAATCTTGAGTGTCTTACTGAGTCCTTCAGGTTAGATCATGGTTTTTGACATATGATAAGTGAGATCAGAGTAACATTCCCGATCAATAACTCTGTATCTTGGAATCACGGTTTGGCTTGTGGCTGGGAAGGTCTGTACATAAATGAGGAATCCACTCTTTCTTGCGAGAAGTAGATGCGTAGTTCCTTTAAGGGTTGATTCGGGACTTGAACGATTAAGAGCTCTCTCCTTCTTCGGTAAATGAATGAAGGATATAATTGTTCATTAGAGAATCAATGGTACTTAAAGGAAAAGATATAATTAGAGAGGTATAACAGATTTTATGACCTAGCTCTAATTATGAACTACTTATGGAGGATCATACATATGAAATAACTATATCGATGAACACTGATATTTTGGTTTTGTAAAACATCTACAGTTACGAGAGTGCAACCTCCGGTTTTAGTGAAATAACTCTGAGGTTAATAATCAGAAAATATTAATTAAAGAGTTTTATTTAATTTTTCTAAGTATTATTGGAGCTCAAAACTGTGGGTCCATTAGGTCCCCTTGCTAGTCTTTTATGATTATTGGTAACAAAGTTCACGGTTAATTGGATGGTCCAAATAATTATTTTACGAAAGTGACTTGGATTTATTTTGGAAATTAATTAAATAATTTGATTATTTAATTAAAAAATTGTTTAATTGATTAATAAAAAATAATTAAATAATATGATTATTTTACTGACAAATTAATAATTAAGAATTATTAATTGGAGGTTATAGGTTCGAACGTTGACAAGAGCAAATGATTAAATAATAGAGTTTATTTTTATTTCCTTTAAAAAGGTCAATGGTTCAAGTTTTAGTGACAATCCATATTAATATAGGATTTATAATTCTATCTTAACTGGGACACTAAAACCCTAGTCTCTTGATAATATATATATATATATATATATATATATATATGATATCATGAAACAACCTAACCTAACCCTAAAAAGGAGAGAGAGGTGCGGCAAGGAGAAGAAGAAAAAGAAATTTTTTTTTTCTGTGGTTCTTGCTTGGCCGAATTCATCAAGAAGACAAGGAATTGTCTTCTTTTTTCCACTGCGTGACTTATGGCTTCAATTTTAAGCTGTCGAATCACTTTAGGTGTACTTTTGGTCTCATTAATGCACTTGACCTATCTCCCCGGCTCATACGCTAGTTTTAGCTATGGTTTATTCATTTAGGATGAGCTACTCCCCTAGAGGGCTCCGATGGTTCCGGTGCATAACGAACCTCTTATAGAGGAGTTACACCGATGCAGACCAACTGTAGAGGACCTGCACTGGTGTAGAGATGTTCCTAAGAGGGAATCCGTAGTGGAGATCCAGAGCGGAGACCTGTGGAGAGGATCCCGATGGGATATCGTAGTGAGGGGATCTTGAAGGGATCTCAAAGATGAGATTCTAAGTGGATCTCGTGGAGAGGGGCCATTCATGGAGAGGAATCAAGTGGACCTTCTCGGAGTGGATCCCATAGGAGAGATCCGGAGGGGATCTTATAAGGGAGATATTGAGAGGATTCTACTGGAGAGACTCGAAAATGAGGTTTTCCTAGAGGGGCCTAAGGAGGGTTTCCTTTAGTTATGTCTTGAGAATTCTCTCTTGGATAAGTGACCAAATTTTGGCGCTATCAATTACATAAATTAATAATTTGCTAAAAAAGTACATATAGGATTGATTATGATATTTTTTTTTTGAAATATGAATCTATTCATACTTTTTTTTAAAAATTAAAATTTAGTTAGATCTCATCTCTATTTGTTTTTGCAATGCACTTAAGAACTCTATAGTTGACTTATCGTAGCAAGACATTATTTAGTCGCATTGATGCTTTGAGTGTTTCTCGACGTGTAATATACGTTAAGTATTTCAATAAATTAATAAACTATTAATTTATATATAAATGAATACAATATTAATTTATCTATAATTAATATCTTGATTAATTAATAGATTTCATATAGTCCCAATATTATGGAGTAAAACCCCTCTAAATTAATATTCTTGGAACCCATCATTGAGTATTAATTTAGAGGGGTTATTAATTTGAAGTGTTTTACTTTGTAAAATGTTATTTTGCCTTAGAAAATGTGTGGAAGTCAGTTTCTTGTCAAATGGAAGGTTCATTTTCAAAATTCCTTGCTTAGTCGATTTTCTTTTTCTGAGAAAATTCTTTTTTTCTTTCTTTCAGGATTCCTTATTTATGAAAGATTTGTTAAGAAAATTTCCAATTCCTTTTGAGAATGTGATTTCTTAGAGACCAATAATACTCACCCTATAGATAACGAGACTTATTCTTTGGTTCCATTTACAAAGAGAGATTTCAAGATACATCTAAAAATTCTATTCTTTACAGTTATTTCTAAAATCTCTACAAGGAAGGATGAAGTCAAAAATATCAAACACGGTGGCCTTGTGCAAACTAGGATCTTGATGCTCTTTTCTAGTTCTTGAATATTATGTAAGATATTTTGTACTATGGACTGAAATTTTATACTAGGTTTCAAAAAGAAATTATTAATTGTTACGATAGAGAGGTTTATTAATTTTTTACACTGGCTCAAGTCGATACTAGAATTTTTTATTAATTTAGATAATTTATTAATTTAAAGGAGATTAATTTACATAGGTTCTACTATAATTTATAGAGATTATACTGTTAGAGGAAAACTATTTTGGGTATTTATTATATAATATTTAATCAGATACATATCAAATAATGAGAAGTATGCGTGTCAAAATATAGAATAATATAATAATATGTGTCACAAGTAGGAGGGTAAATACATCTTTTAACATAATTATCAAATACAGTAATTCGATGAATTTACGATAATTTAGGGATCACATAAACTAAACACACAAATATTGGACCAAAATAAAATAAATTAATGAATTTATGATAATTTAGGGATCACATAAACTAAACACATAAATATTGGATTAGAGTGTAATTGTTTATAAGGTTTGAGAAAAAATAAAGTGTGGGAGGACACTTGTCGCTCCCACACGCGTGACTGTCTAGCACAGCTCTCAAATTAAATCAATAGGTTCAAATTATTACTTACAATCCAAGCATACATCTACACAGCATTCACACATGTAATAGAACAACAGTTAAATTAAAAGCTTAATTTTTTTTATTATTATATATATATATATATATATAGAGAGAGAGAGAGAGAGAGAGAAAGAAAAGAAAATGATTTTGACTAGGATTAGATCTGCTAATTATTGTTGCAACTTATTTCAAGAACCAAACTTTACATTATAGCATCAGAATACATCACAAAATAGACAAACCCACCAAAACATCATAAATTGCTAAAACCCCATCCTCACGAAACAAAAAAAATCCCATGTAAGATGTACAAAGAAATCAAGAAATTAAGCTAATACAAAGCTCAAAAGTCTGGACTCTAAAGTTAAAATATTCTCTATAACTTCCTTTAATCTTTTGTTGTGAATATAATAATTTAGCGGGCTACCCATCAAGTCCTTATTATTCATGATTTAGTATAATAAAATGTGAACAAGGACTCTTGTGAGCAGGATTGGGTCCGGTTTCCACCTTAAACCAAGATATATTCAGCTTAAAAAAATTTAAACCGATTAAAATTGTTTAGTCACAAAAAATCGAATGGGGTATTATCACTAAGGTCTCTTCTTTTTCATGAATTGTAACATTTTTAAACGTATTTGTTATATTAGTCACTTTAGTCCCTTAGTTTTTTCAAAATACATCACTTTAGTCTATTTGACTAAAAACTAATGGTCAACTATAACAGAATACGTAAAAAAAAATACAATTTTACCCTTTATTGTTATTTTTAAAATTTTTCCCTTTAGTCTCTCTAGTTTCAATAATAGCCGGTCAACCCTAAAAAATTAAAATGCTTTCATCTAGGATTGAACCCTCAACCTTGAGATTAAAAACCACAAGCTCTAACCAGTTGAGCTACTCTAGCTCATTGTTGAAGATTTGTTGATTTAAATGTGTATATATATATATATAGTTATATAATTAAAATAAACTCATAAATAATTATATAATTTAAAATAAAATCATATTTAATAATAATAATAATAATATATAAAAATATATTTATTAAAATGAAAAAGAAAATAACAAAACAAAAGGAAACCAAGAAAATCCAAAAAATCAAAGCCAATAAATTTTTTTCTTTTTTTTTTCTTTTTGGATTTTTTTTTCCTTCTCAAAAAATATATTATTTTAATTTGATAAAAAAAACCCAGAAAATCAAAGACAATAAATTGAAAAGGGAAAAATCAATAACAAAAAGGAAAATAATAAAAAAAATTAACTCATATTTATATAATTTAAAATTAACTAATATATAATAATATATAAAAACATATTTATGAAAATGAAAAAGAAAATAACAAAACAAAAGGAAAAAAAGGAAAAAAAAAACAATTTTTTTTATTTTTCTTTTCTGTTGTTGATTTTTTTCTCTTTTCAATTTATAGGTCTTTGATTTTCTAAGTCTTTTTTATCAAATTGAAATAATATGTTTTTTGAAAAGGAAAAAAAATCCAAAAAAAAAAAAATTACAGGCTTTGATTTTTTAGATTTTCTGGGTTTCCTTTTGTTTTGTTATTTTCTTTTTCATTTTCATAAGTATATTTATATATATTATTATTATAAAATATGAGTTTATTTTAAATTATATAAACATATTTAAATTAGTTTAAACTAATTATATAAATATATATATATATATATACATTTAAATCAACAAATCTTTAACAATGAGATATTGTAGCTTAGCTGGTTAGAGATTGTGGCTTTTAATCTTAAGGTTGACAGTTCAATCTTTGATGAAGGCATTTTAATTTTTTCAGGGGTTGACCAGCTATTATTGAAACTAGAGGGCCTAAAAGAATTTTTTTTTTAAATAACAATAAATGGGTAAAATTATATTTTTACATATTCTGTTATAGTTGACCGTTAGTTTTTGGTCAAATAGACTAAAGTAATGTATTTTGAAAAAATAAGGAACTAAAGTGACTAATATGGTAAAGACGTTTAAAAATGTGACAATTCATGAAAATATAAAGACTTTAGAAATAATACCCCAAATCAAATTGTATCTAACATGTTTCGTTTCGGTTCAGCTTGGATCGATTGGTTTTTTATTTTGTGTCCACCCATTGTCGAAGGGTTCAATATCTAACGAAGGGAAGAAAAAAAAAAAGAGTTCAATATCGGCGCAAATCAAAATTCGGGTAATTGATAATTTTTAGTATTAGATCATTTATTAATTCCAATTTATTCAGCAGTCACTAATTTTATAGATACAAATCGTTGTGTAATGCAAATACATAGTCAAGATGGCCGAGTTGGTCTAAGGCGCCAGTTTCAGGTACTGGTCCGAAAGGGCATGGGTTCGAATCCCATTCTTGACAATAAAGAAAATCTTTTGTTAGTTTTAGTCTTTTAGAAGATTTTTTTTAATATATTTATTTGCTTGGATTCTGTAGCAAACTTTCTTTGTTAGTTTTTTGGTAACATCTTTAATAAAATGGCATCCCTGTTACAAAGAGTATGCGTTTCTATCATGTTCAATAATTTTTTCACTTAAGTATTTCATACACAGCGTGACATTGCTATCATATGTTACCATATATGATATGATACGAATTGATATGGTATATTTTCTATATGGTGTATTTCCTGTATGATATATTTCCTATATAATGTATTTCCTTTATGGTGTATTTCTTATTATTGTTTTGATTAGTTCCTGTTTTGAATCCCTTGTATAGACCGTATACAGGCTTCATATTGTACAAAATAATTATTCAGAGAAATACTATTCTTTCTCAAATTCTATCATGGTATGAGAGCCATGGTAATTTAGTTCTATTTTTTTTCATCCGTCTCTGAATCAGGTCTTTCGCACGTGTTTTACATGTTCTTCGTCAGACACATCATCGCGTTTACACGCGCATCATCGATCCAAGTTCTCAAATTCTACCAGTTCGTTTCGTTCGCAACCTATTTTGGTGTTTCTATTTCTATTTTGGTTTTGAATCAGTGATCTCTGAGGACCCTGCCTACATCTACTATTTTGATGATTTGTTACTTGCTCCCTTGCTATTTGATTTTTATTATCATTTTTTTTTATTTGGTGCTTTAGATCTTTATCTTTATTTCATGGCCATGGAGAATTCTTGGAGGTTGGATGTATACCAACCCATTCAAATTATTTTGGATGGACCAATTAGGTGTTATGGGCTCAAGCGATGCAAAGTTTTCTTAAAGGGCGTAATTGAGGCGATATGTTACCGGAGATATTACAAAGCCTAGTCTCACCAAGTCTGAGACAGATGATACCGAAGATATTACAACGCCTACTCTAGCCAACTCTGAGACCTGATGATAAGTATAAAGAATGACTTGATGATTGGGAAAGTAAACATCATCAGATTATCACATGGTTCCATAACACATCGATTCAATCTATCAACCTTCAGTTTGGTATAATTGACTCAACCAAATCTCTTTGGGACTTCTTAACTCAAAGGTACACTTCTTCCTGATCTTTCACATCAATATCATTTATTGCGTACCCTTCACCAATTACGACAGGAACCTGGTCAGTCTATTGCTGATTTCCACTCCAATATGCAATTTCTATAGGATCAACTAGCACTATCTGAACCTACTTGGGAGAATAATTCTGATGCCGTCCAATTCATAGTTTACAGAGATCATCAATGCCTGATACAGTTTCTCATGGCTTTGACTGATGCGAGCCCACTCATGCATCTCTTCTTCATCGTCATCTGTTGCCCACTCTCAACCACACTGTTTCTGAATTAAGATCAGAAGAGACTTGACTTGCCACCCTTCAGACTCAGCACACAGATACTGTTTTGGCTACTCACTCTCATCAGTCATCCCACCAACTATTGTTTTGCAGATATTGTTGCCAGTCAGGCCACCTTATTCTTCATTGTCCCATCAGACGTTGCAAACATTGTCAAAAGGTTGGACAAGGACACTTTAATGATACTTGTCCCACCAATCATGATAAGAGGGAATCTTCAACAAAACCCAAGTGTGCCTTCTTCAAGAAATCTAATGGCAATCAAAATTTTTTAGCTGCCGTAGCTAATGACACTCAAGGTACTGTTGCTTCCGATTCACCATTTTCTTCATTCTCACTCCATGATCTCGAGTCCATGCTTCAACAAATTTTATCCAAATTTGGTAATCCTTCTATTTTCGCATTATCAATATCATTAGGTACTCCATCTTGGTATTTTGATTCTACATGTTGTAATCATATGACATCTGATCATACTTTATTCTCGAAAAAGTCGTCATCATCTAAATTACATGTCATTTACACTGCTGATGGTTCTTCTATGCACGCTCAGCATGTAGGTGATATTTCTATAGCAAATCTCTCTGTGTCTAATGCTTATTTTATTCCTAAGCTTACACTGGATTTACTTTATGTGGGTCAATTATGTGAACTTGGATTTGATGTCATTTTTACTTCTTCTGGTTGTCGTGTGCAGGATCCGCAAACAGGGCAGACTCTTGGGATAGTCTTTATCTACCTTCTCGAGTCTTCTCACCTTATCAGTCTGCTGCTTCTATTTCTTCATTGAGTCTTTGGCACTCAAGGTTAAGTCACGTTTCATTTAGTCGTTTGCGTTCTTTAATAAGTAGTGGACATTTAGGCTCTGTAATTAATGAACATGTTGATTGCCTATCATGTCAACTTGTAAAACAAACTGCTTTACCTTTTAATAATAGTGATTCTGTTTCTCATGTGCCCTTTGATTTGGTTCATTCTGATATTTTGGGATCCTCACCCACCACTACTATGGGGGGGATCATGTACTTTGTTATTTTTGTTGATGATTATTCCTGATACACATGGCTTTATCTCATGCATAATAGGTCCGAGTTACCAAATATTTACTGTGATTTTACTATAGTTATTAAAACTTAGTTTTCTCATTCTATCAAAAATTTTGGAACTGATAATGCCATGGAGTATAGAGATGCAACGTTTTTAAATTTCTTAAGTCAAAATGGAACCATTTGTCATCAATCATGTCTTAGAACATCCTAACAAAATGGGCATGCTGAACGCAAACACAGACACATACTTAAAATTGTTCGTGCACTTCTTATATCTTCATCATGTCCTGAATGTTTTTGGGGGGAAGTTGCATTGACTACAGTATACACGATTAATCGAGTTCCTTCCTTAGCCATACAAAAGCAAACAACTTATGAACGACTCTATGGCACACCTCCAAATTATCAAAATCTTAAAGTTTTTGGATGTGCATGTTTCTTTCTTCTTCAACCTCATGGATGTACCAAGTTAGAACCATGGGCTCGTTTATGTTGTTTTCTTGGATACATCATTAAACATAAAGGTTATAGATGTTGGGATCCTATCTCAAATCGTCTTCGTATCTCTCATCATGTTATCTTTTGGGAACATAAAATGTTTTTGTCCATATCAAATTTCACATTTCACACACTTCACCTAATAGTTTTTTTTATAGATACCACTATTCCTTTGTTTCCTGATGACATTGATCCAGGTACGTCCTTTGAGGCTCAAATAGGTGCTTCTGACAATATATTGCCAACTCCAGAGTTGTCTGACTTGTCTGCTAATCTTGTACCAGAGTTATCTCATTCTTCTCCATATCGTATTCATCCGGTCTAATCAGGTAAGGGAACCATCTGTCAAACTTCGAGATTTTCATTGTTTCTCCACTATTCTTTCCTTATATGAGCCTGAATCTTATAAAGAGTCTAGTTCTAACTTTGTTTGGCATAAAGCTATGGCAGAAGAATTATAGGCTCTTGAAAAGACTCACACTTGGGATTTGGTTGATCTTCCTTCGAACAAAACGGCAATGGGGTGCAAATAGGTATATAAGATCAAAACTAAATCTAATGGTTTTGTTGAGCAGCATAAAGCTCGTCTTGTAGGAAAGGGTTTTACACAAGAGTATGTGATTGATTATGAGGAGACATTCGCTCCAATTGCTAGACTTACCTCTGTTCGGAGCTTATTAGTAGTTGTTGCAGTATGACGGTGGAAATTATTTCAGATAGATGTGAAGAATGCTTTTTTTAATGGTGATATTACATATGAGGTATACATAAAACCTCCCACAGGGTATGTACATCCTCTACACAAGATGTTCAGAGTCCGTCGAGCATTGTATGGTCTCCAACAAGCTTCTAGGGCCTTGAAAATAATATAAAGCGTGTGTCTACTAACCTAGAGAAGGGGGGGGGGGGGGGGGGTTTAGTTGATTTATTGCCAAATTTTGTGACTTAATCAATTTTAATAATGCTACCCCATATGAGCAATCAACCAATCCAAAATAAACATGCGGAAAACAATAAAAACAATAGGATTGATTTACATGAGAAATCCCCCAACTGGACAAAACTTACGGGCTATCCTTCTAGCCACTCACAGTCCTCAAAACCACTATTTGAATGAAAGTTTACAACCTAGGTTGACCTCAAGTCACACCGTACTTGGTCACTAACCCTTTCACTCTACCCAACAGGTCTTTAATAGTGATCCTAGACCAACAAGCTTGTGCACTAATCCACTTAGTCACAAAGCTTAACATTCCATGAAGAGATAAAGCAACCTATGTGAATATGTAAAAATATTCTATCATGCAATTAATGCTAGGTTATACTAAATGCTTATCTAGGGATTTAAAGATGTCAATAAGTGCAAATCCTAGATATCAATATCTAAATGCAAATGCATGAAGATTTAGCTAAAGGGCAAAATGGTCCTAAATAATAGCTATCATTAAACATGCAATCTCAACCAACAAACACAATCACAAACATACTCAAATCATGCTAAACAAAATAAACATGCAATTAATCAACAAATAATTGCTAACCCTAGATAAACAAATGCATAAAGATGAAACAAGAAGTTTTAAGCCATGTTTAATTACGTAGTCAAGAAGAACATGAAGACCCATGAAGAAAGGATGCAAGAATGGAGCTAGATGCACATGGGTATGAGTTTGGTTGAGTAAAAATGGCTTCTTGGACTTTCTCTCACTAAAAAAGAGTTTTAAACCTCTTAAAAACGAGTTGGGAGAGAGAGGAAAATATATATATTGAAGCCCTAAATGAAACTACGTCGTTTTAGCAAAAACAGGCACAAAACAGACTAAGTGCATGGGTAACTACACGTGTAGGAGACCCATGCAACACGCGTGCAAAAGGCTCACTAGAGAGCATCTTACTTCATTGCACGGATAGACGACCCGTGCACAACCCGTGCAGTCAAACAGACCCGAAGCAACCAACCTCAGTGCACGGGTAACTGCACGGGTAGGAGACCCGTGCACAACCAGTACAGTTTCTCAAACCCGAAGCACTATCATCGGTGCACAGGTAACTGCACGGGTAAGACCCGTGCACAACCCTATGCAAGACCCATGCACAACCTGTGCAGAATGAGAATCCGAGGGAAACCATCTTTAATGCACGGGTAACTGCACGGTAGGTAACCCGTGCACTACCCGTGCAAAATAGCCATTCTACAAGGAATGTCACTTGTCGCGCCAAGAAAAAGCACACCAACGTGCGGGCACGGATGTTTCCGAATATACATCGGAAAACGAAATACAAAGACCACAACCACACCTAAAACTAACACAATGTGTGAGAAGTGTAATGAAGAACACATACAACAAACGATTGAAACACAAATGCAAGATATGTAAGGCATGCATGCTAATGTGTGTGTGTGTGCTACTAATCTCTTCAAAGAGAGTTAAGCAAGAGATATACCTTTGAAGTGCGTTTGAGCTTGAGGATGACATCGAGGCTTGATCACGCATAATGAGACCTAACTACGTTTACACTCAAGACCCCATGTGTTTTATCAACGAAATAAGCCAATCAAAAAATGAGGAACTTACAATCTCCCCCTTTGGCTATTTCGTGACAAAACCACCACTCATAGAATATCCTCACAGAACAAAAATAAATACAAGAGGTAAACAAAAGTTATTCTACATTACATGTATATACCTAAGATCTAGATCTTCAAGCCTTCGATCTTTTGTAGAATAATCATCCTTGCAAAACAAGATAGCTGCCCTTTCCAAAACAAGTGTATGTGAGGTGATCAAGAGAAAACATTTAAAAAACACAATAAACCATACAATGAAGTGCAATGCAAATGCTCCCCCTAAATGAGTTACTCCCCCTCAACAAGACAATCTCCCATAATAAGCAACTCACCTGACTTCATACTACCCCTAATAAGCAACTCACCTGACTTCATACTACTCCTCCTTTTTTTGTCATGAGATAGGCAAAGAAGTATTCCCCAAATGGGTCACTTTAGCAAAGAGAGCTATTTGCAAGATAAGTGCATAATCATATACAACAACCTTATGTAGCTTAATTAATAGAGAGATTCAAGAAGGGTTTATTTAAAAAAAATGTGTGAGTTAGTTGCTTTGGATGCAAGACATATAACATCAAAGTTCAAGCAAAATGGTATTTGGCAAAGTGAACATCAAAAGGTTTCCAAAGGAATTCAAACCAATTCGTACCATTTTTCCATAATTAAACAAGATATAGCTTTAAAAACTTGTAACTATGTCAATCATTAATGTTCAATCAAGACATGGATATAAAATCCTTATTAATTGAATGGATATAGAATCCTTATTGGTTGTTGTCTTGTTCAACCATTAAGAAAAGAGACAAGGCTAAATTGGATGAGATATCCTTATTTATTGCATGGACATAAAGCCCTTATTGAGTTTAGCCTTGTCAAGTTGCATCCACACACATTTGCACACACATAACTCACGCATAATATTTAAGCATGTCAAGAACAAGTTCACATGTCATGGAGATAAATTATAGGTCATTCAATTGTACTTCCCAATCAATTCTCCTAGTCCAAAAATGCACGTTTGTACATAAATGTGACATAGATTACAAACAAAGCAAATATCACACTTATTGAATGAAAAGCCATATAGTCATATATATGCACAATCAGAATGCTCAAACAATTAATAAAGAAGGTTAAAGTTGATCAAATTTTTGCTTATTTCAACATTCAAGGTTGCTCTCTTTGCTTGAGCTCCCCATAAGGGGTCAATCACCAAAACATATCAAGGCATATGACAAACCCCAATACACTTATTAAGTGCTTTGAACCTAGTTGAGTCTATAGGAGATATGTTGGCACAATAGCATGTGGGTTCATCTTTTATAATCCACTTAGGTGACACATTTTCATTCCTAGTGGACATAGTCATCACATTTCTCCTAGGATCATTGACTCTAGACTTCCTAGGCACATGCATATTGGCTCTAGCCCTATTCTTTTCAATCATGCTTTTAGCTCTGTACATTTTAATAAACTTGAAGCAATTTGGTCTAATATGACCATCAACACCACAAAAGTGACATGTAGGAATGAAGTAAGAGGTCATACCATTCCCTTGAGTGTATATTGGAGCTTTCCAATGTCTTTGAGTTGGCCTTGGGCGTTGGATCAGTTCTCTTCTTCTATGTTGTTGAACCGGTTGAGCTTGCCTTCTAGATTGAGTATGCATGACTTGACCTTTGGCTTGGTGGGATTTGGGTTGTGGAAAGCTTGCTTGTGGAGCTTTCATTGGTTGAGCTTGAGTTCGACCTCTTGGTGCCATCTTCACTTGAGCACTATTTGAACACTCTCATAGATCAATCTTTTTTCAAGGATGTTGTAGTGAATGAGACAACTTAGGAACAAATTCCTTCACAAAAGTTGTCTTGTCCGAGGAAGGGGTGGACTCATCATTCACAAAGCCGAACTTTCTCTTATCATTTGGCTTATTTCCAATGCTCAGCATGTGATCAAGCTTTTCCGAACTTGAGGTCACCTTAGCAAGAGTATTTCTTGTCTCCTCAAGTTCCTTTTCCAATATTACTTCATTCACTTTGACAAGCGTCATTTCCTCATCTAAATGAGTCACTCTCGTTCTTAGTTGGAGATTCTCCTTCATCAACCTTCGAACTTCATCCTTTTTCTTTTTCAAACATGTTTGAAGATAGTCAATGAACTCTTGATAATTTACCACATTATCACTTGAGTTCCCGGAGCATGAACTATCTTGATCGAAGCTTCTACCACTAGTGCTATCGTGGCTCATATGTTCAAGAATAACTTCTTTTAATGTTGCTCCTCTTTGGTCTCCGCTTTTCAAATCATCATTCTTGAGTCCTTCAAGTGACAAACACTTGGTGACCACTTGAGCCTCTTCATGATATGAGACCGGAAAAGCAAAGTAATTCTTCTCACAATCACTCAAGTTTGAGGGACGTTCTTCAACCACTTCCACTTTGTTGTCTCGCTTGTGAGAAGTAGCAAGTGCTACAAAGTTGGCCACTTCCTCTTCATCACTTGAAGAGTCATCATTTCATCAGTGTCATCACTGTCACTCCAAGTGGCAACCATTGCCTTCCTTGTCTTCTTATTTTTCAAGTTACCACAATCCAGTGAGATGTGCCCGATTCCCCCACACTCGTAGCACTGAACACTCTTTCTTGAAGACTTGCATTGGCTATCTTCATCATTCTTGAACCCGGTTTTCTTCCTGAAGTTGTTTCCTTTTAAGTTGAGGCTTTTCTTCTCCAATTTCAAGAACTTCTTGAATTTATTTACGGTGAGAGCCATCTCCTCATCGGAGTTACTATATATCTTCTCTTGCTTAGATGTCTTCAAAGCAATCCTCTTTTGTTTCTTGGATTGAGAAGTAAGCTTCATCGCCTCATAGGCTAACAACTTCCCGATGACTTCACGTTGTTTCATCTTCTTGTACTCGTTATTTTCCTCTATAGCGGTAAAATTTGATTCGAATCTCTTGGGAAGAGATCGCATGGTCTTTTGCTTGATCCTCATGTCGGTGTAAGGATCCCCAAGTTGATGGCTTTGGTTGACAATGTCTATCAACTTGACTTGGAAGTCATTGAAGCATTCACCTTCTTCCATCTTGATGATCTCGCACTTGGCTTTCAACATTTGAAGCTTAGAGTCCTTGACCGTGTCCGTCCCCTAATGGCCACGTCAGCTGATTAACACATTTTCATACAGCCACATCAGATGGTCAACCATCCACCTTACCTGGTCAACGTTTTGTCACCTGATCAACACCTCATCACCATCCAGGTCAGCTGGTCAACATCATGAGATAACCAGTAGTGGGGAGATGGAGGATCCCACTCACCAAGAAATGTGCTATAAATACAAAAATTAAAGATATTGTAAAGGGATGAGGAAACGAGGAGAAAAACATACCATCTGAACTCTATTCATCCACTTTTTGATGTACAATGA
This sequence comes from Dipteronia sinensis, assembly GCA_033220585.1. NCBI lineage: Eukaryota > Viridiplantae > Streptophyta > Magnoliopsida > Sapindales > Sapindaceae > Dipteronia > Dipteronia sinensis. The sequence goes on from CM065639.1 coordinate 43,172,095, forward strand.
TCAGTTGAAATAAAAGAACACTTTAAGTTTTGATCTTTCATTTTGAGTTTTAATCATCTTGTATTGTTCATTCTTGCTGCTAGATGTTGTGCATGAATGTTATGATTTATTTCACAGTATTTTCTATATATTCAACACAACCCATGCACTTTTCCATCTCGTACAACAACTAGATTGACCTTCGAGCCCATTACTAAGTCCATACTAAGAGTGCTCTAGGTCGATCCGAGGCGGTCATATACAAGACACACCTTGTAGAATTTGATTAGCGAAATTTTTTCGTTAATAGCCCCTACTTGAAATGATTCAGCAATCTCAATATTCAATTCACGAAGTTTTGTGACAAGAATTTGTAACTTATGGATTTGATCAAGAACAGGTTTAGTGTCAACCATAGAGTACTCGATATATTGTCAAAGAAGAAATTTGTTAGTACCTTCCTTTTCTGCTTTGTATTTATACTCAAGTGTGTTCTAGATTTCCTCTGGAGATTGCATGGAATTGTAAAGATCATAGAGTCTGTCTGATAAAGTGTTTAGAATATAAACCCATCACATTACTTAATCCTTTGCTCAATTTTTTCTTTCTAACTTCGTTGCATCAGTATATTTGTCATTATTTGGTTTTGGAAGTGGGTGAAAATCTGGATCTAGAACATATTTTATCTTTAGAATAATATGAAGAAAGAAACGTTTTCTTTTTCTATGGGTAAAATTGGTTCCATCAAATCAATCAAGCTGAACATTCGGATTCAGCATCTGTAATAACACCTTAGATTGTTGAATGAATTTGGTAAAGGCTTGCGAAATATGAATTTGAGTCGTAAGGAATTACTTTCCTTAAGGTGTTATTTGCTCCCACTTAAATGTTTGCTAACAGGTTTAAATGCAAATTACCTCAAAAATACAACAAATTCATGAAATTCAATAAATAACATTTTTGTAGATATTTATGAGAACACTCTTTGAAACTGAAAATTAAAACTAAACAACTGGGCTCAAAAAATAAATAGCACTTTTTGGAGGTGGTATTTCAACAATGTCATTGCTTTAATAACTTATGTTTAAAAGGCACCTATTATGGTGAACGGACAAAAATACCCCCAATTGTTGTTCCACATCAGCTTTCTTTCATTCAATTTACAGTGACAAAGTTGTGAAGTAGAGAGAGAAAGTCCGGTTGAAACTCAGGCAATCACTTGAACGGTGACGGAGTGGCGCTATGCAGACTCATTCGGGGGTTGAAGCCTTATGCAAAAAGCTCGGGCAGAGCAAATCATGAAAAATCTCGGGCAGTTCATGAAAAAGCTCGGATGAAAAAGCTCGGAGCTTTTATGAAAAAGCTCGGAAAAAGCTCGGAGCCTTATGCAAAAAGCTCGGGCAGAGCAATTCATGAAAAATCTCGGGCAGTTCATGAAAAAGCTCGGATGAAAAAGCTCGGAAAAAGCTCGGAGCCTTATGCAAAAAGCTCGGGCAGAGCAATTCATGAAAAATCTCGGGCAGTTCATGAAAAAGCTCGGAGCTTTTATGAAAAAGCTCGGAAAAAGCTCGGAGCCTTATCCAAAAAGCTCGGGCAGGGCAATTCATGAAAAAACTTTGACAGTTTATGAAAAAGCTCGGAAAAAGCTATGAAAAAGCTCGAAGACTTATTAAAAATGCTCGGAGATTCAAAATTGACAAAACTAATATCCTTGAAAAAAGCTCGGACAACAATTTAAAAGGCTCGGATAGTTTTACAAAAGGCTCAGACACAGTGTTAAAAGTCTTGGACCCAGATCTTCATCATCTTATACATAAATTTTACCAACTCAATTTTCAGACAAGTTTATTGTAGAGAGAGAGAGATGAGTTACTGAGTTCATTGTTTGAAGCGTGGAGATGGAAGTACAAACAGAATAAAAAATTGATTATTTAAGGGCAATTTCGGTAGTTCACCATAATAGGTGTCTTTTAAACATAACTTATTAAAGCAGTGACGTTGGTGCAACACACCTCCAAAAAAGTGACATTTATCACCATTTCCACAACTAAATAATTGATTTGGATATTTCTAAACATATTTAAAGACAAACTTAATTATATATGTACTTAATTATATATGTTCATTAACTGACAAGTCTGTTAATTGCACATTTTTAGACTTGTGTTTGTTCATCAAATAGACAAGTTTGTTGAGACAAGTTTGTTGAATTTCACCTTTTCAGATAGTAGACTATGAAAGATAGTAGCAATAACCAGCTCACCAGCCTCTGAAAGATAGTAGCAACAACTAGCTCACTAGAACAATCTTTCACTAACTTCAAGCTTTCACTAACTTCAATCTTGATTCAATAGGAGTTAGAATCGACTTACATCCCTCCATCTTGAACTTCTTCAACATATCACCAGCATACTTCTTTTGACATAAAAATAATTCATCACCTGTATAACCCCCAAATCTGTCATCTCAAAATGACCAATCATTTCTTTCTTTTAAACTCAGCAATCATATCAGCGTTATTGCCAATAATAATCAGATCATCAACATACAAACACACAATGAGAATATCTTCTAATGGGTTCGATTTGATGTACAGAGTGTGCTCGTAGAGACACCACTGAAACTCGTGTTGGATGAAATATGTGTCAATATGTGTATACCTAGTGAATGTATGTAAGATTTTTTTTTCTCAAGAGAAAGTCTTCAAAAGTCTCTTGGGAGAGTGTGGGAGAAATTTGGAGAAATTATGAGGTTTGATACTTATATCTTCAACATAAAAGTCTATAAAAGTCATGATATGTTGAATTCCATAAAAGTCATTGACAATTTGAATACCGCTAAACTTTTATAGACTTTTAAAAAGTATTGATTGAATACCCCGTGACTTTTATAGACTTTTTAAAAGTCTATATTGAATACCCTATAACTTTCAAAGAGTCATTAAAAATCTAGATTGAATACACCTAAACTTTTTAATTTAATAAAAGTCTTTCCAAATCCTAATTGAATACACCCCCCTTAATATCCGAATGATATGACATTCTTGATTTCTTTGCATTATAATTGTATGATTGAAATGATTGGATTTTGGAGATGCCACATTATTTGAATATCAAATTTAGTTATCAAAATTGGACAAAGCAATATTACTTTTACATGTTTGATTGTTTGATAATGGAAAGTTGATAAAATATTTGACTATTTGTTTCGTTCATAATTAATTTTCTTAATCAAGGGCTAAAATGGAAGTTTCAACAATATATTATTGTTTCTAAATAAGTGCAATAAAATCTGAGACCTAAAATTCCTAAATTTTCTTATATCAGTTAATGAATTTAACGCGGGATTCAAATTATTTAATTACTAATTACATAAAATGCAAAATATTCATGGGTATTATTTATATAATAATTCATAATGGCAGGTTGTAACATTTTGATTATTTTGATGAATTATATCTATTAATTCGGGACCGGATTTTTTTTGAAAGCTTTCACTATTGATAGGATTCGAGCCACCTATGAGTCATTTGCTCAAACTCCAAGCTCGTTCATCTGCCAGTTGAGCTACGCCCCTGTTGACTGATTATTTTGATGAATAATTTTTTCTGTTTATGATCTTTTAGAAAACTATTTATTATTATAATTGATAAGAAAAAGTTAACATTTTTTCCCTTATTTTTTTCTTTTCTTTTTTAATGATAGGATTTTATTAAATTTTCATTTCATGATGAATATAGTAATGAATGACATGATGCATTAGTTCCATGATTTACATGCCTCGTTAAATACTTTTTCTTTGGTGACCGACCCTTGTGATAATTGAAAGCCTATTTATAATATAGATAACACATAATGAATCTTATCACACGTACTTGTAAAATACGTATGGTGAGATTTGAATCCCTCACCACTTATATAAAAAGAAGGTGCACTACCAACTCTGATAAAAGGGGTCAAAAAATAAATAGCACTATTTGGGGTGGGTGTTGTGTAAATATCACCACATTACTAATTCATGTTTAAAAGGCACCAATATAGGTGTCCAGACAAAAATACCCCTTCCAAGTGAGTTTTTGTCGTTTTCAAACCTAGTGAGAAAAACCAGAGAGAGAAAACATCTCTTGGAAAAAGAACCGGCGTTGGAAGATCAGTGGTTTTCCGTCTGAAAAAGACGTCGAAGTAACCGGCGGTAGGACAACAGTGTTTATCGGGTGTTCAGACGAGAGCATCTTCAATCGACGGTAAGTTGAGTCAGATTATGTTGTTGATTTTGTTTTTAATAAGTTCATGTTTGATGTTGATTGTTGATTAAACTTGTAGATTAGGTTTGTTTGTTGATCTGAGAATGGTTATGGGTTAGGTTAGGGTTTGTAAATCCGTTGAAGATCTGGGTTCCCGAGGTTTTTCAAGGTGATTCCGAGCTTTTTTCAAGCTTTTTCGAGCTTTTTAAGAGGTTTTTCCGAGCTTTTTAAAACGTTTTCCGAGCTTTTTCTGGGTTTTCGAGCTTTTTCAAACTGGTTCCGAGCTATTTGAAAATGCCCGAGCTTTTTGAAACTGTTCTCGAGCTATTTTAACATGTGGCCGAGCTTTTTAAAACAATTTCCGAGCTTTTTGAAACAGTGCCCGAGATTTTTTAAACAGCCCGAGCTTTTTTAAACAGTGTCCGAGCTTTTTGAAACAGTTTCCGAGCTTTTTGAAACAGTTTCCGAGCTTTTTGAAACTGAGTCCGAGCTTTTTCAAACAGTTGTCGAGCTTTTTTAGACAGTCCGAGCTTGTTAAAACTGAGTCCGAGCTTTTTGAACAGTCCGAGCATTTTCAACACGTGTCCGAGCTTTTTGAAACAGTTTCCGAGCTTTTTGAAACATTTTCCGAGCTTTTTTAAACTGAGTCCGAGCTTGTTAAAACCGAGTCCGAGCTTTTTAAACAGTCCGAGCATTTTCAACACATGTCGGAGCTTTTTGAAACAGTGTCCGAGCTTTGTAAAGCTGGGTCCGAGCTTTTTCAACAGTCCGAGCTTTTTCAAACTGGTCCCGAGCTTTTTCAAACTGTGCCCGAGCTTTTTCAAAATGTGCCCGAGCGTTTTTTATATGAGTCCGAGCATTTTCCAACTGTGTCCGAGCTTTTTTCACACTGTCCGAGCGTTTTCAATATGAGTCCGAGCTTTTTGAAACTGCTTCTCTGCTATTTTATATTATTATGTCCTAGCCTTTTACAGTTTACTGATGCATTCTTTCTATGAAAATGCAGATGAGTAGTGAACTAAAGGATTTGATTTGAACTAAAGGATTTGATTAAAACTCCAGAGGATGAATGGTACGATGGAAAAATCATTCGGCATGACCATTTCAGCGACCTTAAAGATATCGACGTCGCACTAGACAGTGTACCAGAACAATTCAAGGTCGAAGACCGACGTCGGTATACAGAGTCTTGTTTTGGTCATTTCCTTAGGATGGATCGGGGGATGAAGTTTTCGGGTAGCGTAGTCCATCGACTGCTATTGCGCGAGCTACATCACGATGGGCCGCAGGATGAGATGAGATTTATGTTAGGTACTCATTCGGTCCGGTTCTCCAAGGTTGAATTCTGTCTGATCACCGGATTGAAGTTTGGAGTGATTCCCGACACGACGAGGTATGAGATGGTTCAGAACGGGATACAACAACTGTATTTCAATGGTGCAGCTGATGTGGATTATGAACAGCTGAAAGCTGTTCTACGGATCGGTGTATTTGAGGAGCAGTACGATGCTGTGAAGCTGTGCTTCCTTTATATGCTAAACTGGATATTGATGGGGTTGGACGAGAGAGAGAAAGTTCCATTATGGCAGATCTGGCTAGTCGAGGACTTGGACGCTTTTGATGCATTCCCGTGGGGTGCCCACGTGTATAGGCAGTCCATTATTGGATTCAAGAATGCCTTAAACGGTCGACGTGTGCGGTATGAGAGATGACAGCAGGAAAAGGGCGTTGACGTTCACACGGTGGAGACGTACAACATTTACGGTCTAGCTCACGCACTGTTGGTGAGAATTTAGAATTTGTATCGTTTGAAAACCTGAAATTTTTTTTCCATGAGTTACGGAATAAATGATTGGATTCTGAATAACTTGTTCTTTTACATAGGTATTTGCGTATGAGGTTATCCCCGAGCTTGGGACCCGATTTGGGACTCGTAGGGAGATTGAGTTGTCCCCCCGTATTCTGAAATGGCAGTTGCAAAAGCAACCAAGGTCGGACAAGCTGGACAAAAAAATTTTCTTAGCCAGGGTAAGGATCTATTGTGTTAAAGTGTTTACATATTACGATTATACAAATAGAATGGTCTAACCACGATTTCAGATGTTTGCGAGGACTGCACTGGTGCCGACAGCAGCTGAGAGGGTTGCACGGTACTACGAGGGCATAAATGAGGGAGGCAGTCTATATATGGATGCCGATGGACACGACGGCTCGGTACCGGATCCCTTACATCATACGACTGCCGGACCCAGTCATACGGAGGGTTCCGACCATGAGTTTGGCGGTGGGAGTCCCCTCAGGCACAGGCCGGATACGGAGGGTTCGGACCCGAAGTTTGTCGCTGAGAGTCCTCTTAGGCGCAGACAGGTTCACTTTGCGATGCCCGGTGGAGTACATTCACGAGAAGACGTTGGAGGGCATCGCCAGGTATGTAAAAAATGGTGTAATGCATTATTTATGTTGAAACAAGTGTTGGGTTTTAGTACTGACAATAATGATTTTGTTTCAGGATCGTTTGGAACGAAAAATCCAAGATGTGATGGATGGAGTCGCTGCGTTACGGGAGGATATCCGGAAGAGTGATCGGGAACGGGATAGGCAGCATAGGGAGGTGATGGACTTTCTCCGGGGGCGGTGGGGTTCGACATCACAGTCTGGCAGGGATGGTCCACCCTCCCATGATCAAGACTCTCCCCGTACAGACAGAGACGGAGGGACAGACCCAGCCACCGGACCTACGACGGAGGCTGATGGACCTCAGACGCAGGGTCCAACAGCTGGAGATACAATACGAGACCAGCAGATGCAAGTCCCTGGTGGCACGGATACAGGAGTATTTGGGGAGACAGTTACCCAGGCGATATTAGAGTATCCGCTGCTTATGGAGGTACAGGATGTGGATCCTCCTGTTTATATCCAGGACCACACAGCGGACCCGTTCAGTCCACTGGGTCAGAGTCCCTCCTCCCGTACAGTCCACACTCCTAACCTGACCAGGCGATCCATAGGGAGCACCCCTGCGGTCCATCCGACACCGCTCTCCTCTACTCGATCCCGTCACACCTCACCCCCTAGTGACACTGCCGGTCCATCCCGACACAACCCATCCCACCGGAGCCCTCGATGAGATCCACGGGGACAGAGTTCCTCCTCCCAACACCCCCCAGTCCACAGTCAGCATAGGCAGCAGCGGATGCCCAAACGAGGCTGGCAGTTGATGAGCCCATACACTGACCCCTGTCGGCCGAAGAGGCCAAGGACACTGCCCATGTCATTAGCACATACATTCAGGCCCAATGGATTGGTAGACGCTGACCAGCTTGCGGCTTACAAAGCCTACAAGAGGAACGTGACAGGGGAATTGTAAGTATTAAAATATTGTGAATTTATTTTGAAACACCTAAGTTAAATTAGTTGTTTTCCTAAATAATTGAAAATTACACAGACGTGATGTGGATCTGATGACCCCCGTGCCTGTGACTTGGTTCCACCGGTTGCAAACCAACTTTATGGAGTTGGAGGACACTGTACTTTCCTTACTTTGATTGTCTTTTAAGTTTGTTTAACTTATGGAAGAATACTAACAATGTATAATGTTTATATTGTCAGCATATGGACGCGTACCTGCATATTTTACGGAAGCGTCAGCTAGCATTCCCCACTGTCTACATTCAGAGGATGAACCTACTAGATTCTCAGTTCTATGTAAGTGTTTCAAATGTACTGTTTTCACACGTCTATTTGTTGTGTTTCATCCTGTTTCTAACGTTTCAGTTCGTTGTCTATTTTCAGTCAATGCTGGAGTTTCAGTGGCGGAGAATCATGCCTCGCGATGCTGTGGGCAAAGCCCCAAAAAACTGGTCTGTGTTGAAGTACATGTGGTCCCCTGAAGATCTGATGACGGTACGTGGATTGCTCCCGGTAGGGAACCGACCATGGCACGAGGTTGACGCGGTGAGCAAAATACAGTTATGGTTTCAATGTGTTTAATTAAAAATTCCTATTTTGACCATAACAATATCTTGAACACTTGGTACAGGTCCTTATTCCGTGCAACATTGGTGGCCAACATTGGCTCGTGGCCAGCATTGACCTTACTGTCAGGGAAGATCCACCTGCTAGACCCGTTCAGACAGGAAGTCCCCCTACAGATCAGGAAAGAGCAGGTCGCTCCATTGCGGTGGTTTCTACCCTCGATGTTGCATCAGGTGGGGTTTCACGATGCCAGACCAACGGGCGAGGCGAAGTACGAGAAGCGGAATAGGCCCTTTGGGGTAAGCATGGTGTCTACAACACATGTGCCCCAACAGACTAGAGGGTATGACTGTACGAACATCATTTAAACTTTAAGTTTGTTTTATTCAACTTCTATTGTAACGGTTGTTCATGTGCTGAGTCGCAGGAGTAACTGTGGTGCTCATACCTTGAGATTGATGGAGTACGTACTGGCGAACAGGATGACGTTCGACTGGTCAGAAGAAGATATGTGCACCATACGGGAGAAGATGGCTGTGGAGATTTTTTGTAACTCCAAGCCACATTAGATGTTGTAGTTGTCGATGTACAAACAATTATAGTAATGAACTTTCAAATTATAAATTTTTTGTTTAAAATTTAAAGTGTTTTCATTTATAAGTACAACACACGCATTTCATATCATACAATAACACAAGTAATAATTAACACCCCAACTTAATTAAACAATAAGTATGAACGGCTCGGTTCACTCCTCGGCAGATTCCTTGTGTGGGCACGTCTGTTTGTTATGTCCAACTTGATGACATACGCTACACTTGCGACGGTATTCCTCGGGAACAATTCTGCTCGGACCTTCATTAATCAAGGGCGGATTAGAACACCTCATGCTATTATGACCTGATTGTCCACATCTTCTACACGATTGGGTGGTTGTCCTCTCGGAAGACGATGCATGTCGACCCTCCATCGGGCGACCTGATTGTCTCTTGGTCTTTGGATTTAAAACCACCCGCTCAGCGATGTCGGACGGCACTACCCATGAAGAAGGATGGCCAACAGGCATAATAGGAACTGAGTATGCATCAATAAGTGTCTGTCTCTTGTAGTAGTCCGAACACAGCGATGTGAAATCCAAATTCCGCTCCCTGTAAAACCAATGAAAAAAGTGACAATCACGCTTGCTTAATATAGGGTATAATTGTATACTGTTAATGTACCTTGCCGCTGCGAGTGCGTGAGAACACGGAAAATGATCCATTTGGAATTTGTTGCATGTGCATGTCTTCCGGGCTAAGTCAACAGTCCACTGTTTTCCGGACCGTTTGACAGAGAAAATGTTCCAGTCCACTGGATTGACGGTCATATAACCGCACTTCTCGACCCGTTGTAGCATCACAAGATGTGATGCGTCGGTCAACTGATGACGCATGGATTGTGCAGCTCGATGTCGATCGTGAAACCAACGCTGTAACATATTCCTAATGAACTCTGCCAATGTCAACATAGGGAGTTGTCGTGCGAATTTAAGGCATGAGTTTATGCACTCTGCAACATTTGTTGTCATCACCCTGAACCTTCGTTGGGGACAGTGTACACGAGACCATTTGTATAGACCGGCAGATTCAACATAATCGAAAGCATTCTTGTGCAGGTTACGTAACTCACCCATGTACCGGTTATATTTGAATTCAGTGTACGCTCTAGCGGCTTTGCCCATTAAGCTGGCAACATCTTTTCTGTGAAATCACTTCTTCACATTTTCAGCAAAGTGCCAACAACATATGGTATGGGTTGCATAAGGGAACATTTTAGAAATCCCTGCTTCAATGCTTGCATGTCGATCGGAAATAAAAACCAGATCATCTATATGACCAAGGGCACCCTTCAAGCAATCCAAAAACCATTCCCATGAAAGGTTGTTTTCGGAGTCGCCGTACCCAAAAGCAATTGGATACACCTGTTCGTTTCCATCTGGGGCAGTTGCAACAAATATTGTACCCCCGAATCTTCCCTTCAAATGGGTACCATCAACTGCAATAACCGGACGCATGCACCTCTGAAAACCTCTAACTGAGGCCCCTAATGACATGAAAAAGTAAAGGAATTTACCTTCGTCAGCGCACTGTAAGTCAATGATTGTGCCGGGATTTTGTTGTTCCAGCACGTAACCAAAAGACGGCAGTAGTTGGAAGGTTTCTTCATGTGTCCCATAGGTCAGTGACAATGCATAATGCAAGGCTTGATATGCCTTACTGTACATGATTTGGATGCCATACATTGTTTTCATATCGGCGATTATATCCTTGGGACACATGAGACGACCATCTTGTTGTTGAAGTCTAGGTGCAACCACTTCTCCAATTATAACTGCACTAGCTTGTCGGTGGCGACGGTGAATCTCCTCCAATGGACAACTGTGTTCATTGACAAAACTTCTTACTTGGAAGCACGTCCCTTCATCTCTTCTCACCACTCTTAATTTCCATGTACAGTTGTCAATCAAACAAACAAGATGTAACGTTGTCTTATTGGACCTTTTCACCTTCCATTCGAAGTTTCGCCAGCATTGCAAAAAGGCCAACTAGTCTCTTCAGATCCTTTTTTGTCGGAAAGAACTGACCTTTATAAATCATGCATGTAGGTTCTTCTGCTACCAAGGTTGTGCTTCTACCAATCCCAAACGAGTATGAATCTGCTCCGGGAATAACCCACGTTGTGGTATTATCAGAATCATCTGTAGATACATTATGCCGGACCTCGGAAGTACCAGGCATATCTGCTCCAGTGCAACTAACTCCTTCTACACGTCTTCCACGTCTTTGAATTTGGACATGATCTTCATCAGTGTTCTCTACATGATCTACCAGATCAATATTTGCCTCATTATCCACCTCCTGGTTAGGCCCAAGGTTCGGTTCAGTGTTCTCCTCATTGTACATCTCATTGTATTGCTCATTGTACCGCCCATCATTCATCTCAAATCGACAACCAAACACATCGTCGAATTGAGGTTCACAAACTTCTGCATGGTCGACCACTACCGGTTGGACAACACATATGTTTTCCCCACCTTCAGTGGCACTCCTTTGTGTGAACACTTGGTTGCTACCGCTAGCGGATCCAAATGGTTGGGTATTTTCAGGAGCAGGAATATCATTCCGTATCACATCTCCAGTTGCCCTCTCAATTAGACTAACACATACTTGAGGGATCACCCGATCTTCCCCTAGCATAAACTGAACATCATCGTCATTTCTTACAAATGTGCGACATGTAGCGTCAGGAACGATTGATATTGACTGTAGAACAACATTGTATTTGTTTACATCATACTTCACAACGGTATGCACGATCGACACCAATTCTTCGTAACTCATATTCTTTGACACATACATTCCTTGGTTGTCGGATCCAACAAACCTCTGACTTCCGTCGGGTAACTGCTCCCATCGACCATTGTAAGATATTACTATTCTCACCCGATTCATTCTCCTGTAACATTCATCACCACAAACCATTATGACAAACATAAAAGCTATGGAAAAGGCTCAGAGCCTTTTAAAATAGTTTCCGAGGTTTTTACTATGATCTCCGAGCTTTTAATAAAGGTTCCAACCTTTTTTCCAAAGATCCCAAAAGAGCCGAGCTTTTTTACAAAGTACAGAGCTTTTTTATAAAGTCCCGAGTTTTTTCACAAAGTCCCGAGCTTTTTTACAAATTCCCGAGCTTTTTTACAAAAGTCCCGAGCTTTTTCACAAAAGTCCCGAGCTTTTTTACAAAAGTCCCGAGCTTTTTCACAAAGTCCCGAGTTTTTTTACAAAAGTCCCGAGCTCTTTCACAAAGTCCCGAGCTTTTTTACAAAAGTCCCGAGCTCTTTCACAAAAGTCCCGAACGTTTTTACAAAGTTCCGAGCTTGTTTTCTAAAAGCTCGAGCTGTTTTACAAAGTCTCGAGCTTTTTTCAAGTCTCCGAGCTTGTTTTCTAAAGGCTCGAGCCTTTTGTCCAAAGGCTCGAGCTTTTTCAAACAGGCTCCGAGTTTTTTCAAACAGTGTCCGAGCTTTTTAAAACAGGCTCCGAGCATTTTCAAACAGGCTCCGAGCTTTTTATTAACAGGTTCGGAGATTCAAATTTCACAGATTCAATATTCACAAAACCAGTTTCATGTTTACAAAAGGAACGTTTTTAAAAAATGAAGGATAAAAAACAGTATTTCAGACAAACATATTACCTTGTTGTGCTTACTTAAGAACGTTGAGTAGAGTAGTTTTGAAATTTATTGTAGAGAGAGAAAGAGAGGAGTTCCTGCCTTCAGTGTTTCAAGTGTGGAAATGGAAGTACAGAGACAATTAAAAATTGATTATTTAAGGGCAATTTTGGTAGTTCACCAAAATAGGTGCCTTTTAAACATAAGTTATTAAACCGGTGACGTTGGTGCAACAACGAGACAAAAATGTGATATTTCTCACCATTTCCACTCTGATAAAATGTGATAACAGTAGTGATACTTTTTTATTAATCGTGCTTTTGAATGATATGATTCATTGAATACTTTATCTTTTGTGAAAGATCACATACCCTCTTGAAATTATTTCCCAAAAAGAAGAAAAAGATAAAAATGAAAACCAGTTGGAAATCGGAATCTTAATTTAGAAAAACCAACTCACACTCTCGAATCTTATGGCAATTCATTAATATGGTAAGCGATAAGATGAAATTAGTGTCCCTCTTCTCAAATCCCAAATTATTGTAATATTAAACAAAAATGGTAAAAGAAATTCCAATAGAAGAGCTAAGGAGAAATTAATGTTGAGCCTCAACAAAGGAAACAAATCTGAAATCTGTCTAATGCACCCTTTCCAAATATAGCAAAAGTACAGTTGTGATGCTGAGAAGCAAATAATACGCTAATTTAAATAGGTCAAAAATCAAATTACAAGAAATTCCAAAAAAAAAAAAAGAAAAAAGTATTGTCTAAAACATCCAACATCTTTTAGCTGCATGAAGAAATTATTATAGAAGAGAATTACAGTATTGAATTTGTCTTTCTACTCGGTGGCTTATAGGGTTTGCAAAAGACCTTTTTGACTTGTAAGATTCTTTTTGTTTGTGCCCTATAATTGATTGTTTACCTGCACAAATTATTTGGATTTTTATTGGGAAAGAAATTATATTGAGTTTTTAAAAATTGTTTGTTATGATCACGAGGGAAGTTGATGTTACGATGAGATTGTTGCATTGGTTCCGAATTATGTTTTTCTATGTTTTCTTTTCGATTTTTTTTTTGTGTATTGTTAATGGATCATAAAAAGAATTCAAAGATTAAGAAATTTTTTTTATGAGTTCTCTACTGCAATTACAATTTGTGTAATATAAGAATTCTCTTGGTTTTATGTTTCTCATATAAAAAAGAATCTTATAAGAATTGTCATATCTATTTTTTTTTTCTTGAAAGAACATATCTAGTTTAATTCGTTTTAAATTAATTAATAAAAAATGGTATTATCAAATATTATAAAAAATTATTATTTTTGTAACAAAATTACCTAGTTATCTAATTCAATCCAATATATTTTAATTGAATTCTATCTAGATAAGATGGAATACTGGTATAAGATAATAGATTAATTGGATTAGAATTTCGAACTAATCTGATATTGTATGAATTTGTTTTTCTTATTACTTACCTGCAAAAATAACTTCTTCTTTTTTGGTAAATTAGTTTATAAAAGAGTCTCAGGGCGTAACTCAGCTAGTAGATGGACGAGCTTGGGGTTTGGGTAGATGAATCCCAAGTAAGCGGCTCGAATCCTACCAATGACAAAAGCGATAGATAGATAGATACTAAAAAAATAGTTTATAAAAGAATTATATATTATCATAATTTGTATTAATTTAGAATTAGTAAACAGTAAGCAGTTCGAATTTCACTTTCAGCACAGTAGTTGTGCATTGTTTCTCTCATTTTCTGTGACAGGAGTTCAACTTTGAGAAGCACTTGCATTTCGGGCCATGTAACCGTTAGTGTTGCCAGATTCCGGCAAATCCATGACTTAGAAAAGAAGAATCTTCTGAGTATGATTATATTTTTGAAATTTATTCTTTTCAAATTATCTGGAAAGGAAAATAATATATTTTTTTTCTGAAAAAGCAAAAGAGAAAATCAAGAATTATTCAAAAACATGAGTGAGAAGTGAAGATCACGTGTGATGTCATATGATAAAGGTTTTTTTATTTTTTTGTTTTGATAAGATAACGTTGATAACGTTAAAAGTACACAAAACCAGAATCCAATCTCTCAATAGTCTTAAGTCTTAACCGACTCGTACGTACGTTAGTTAGTTTAACCATACAAGTGGATCCCACCCATTTGAGAGGAAAAATCAAATCACAGCCGTAGGATCATCAGATCGTGTCAAAACGTGTTAGAGAGTGATTAGAAGCACTCCACAAGTGTAATTAATGCAGATAATCCCTGATCACTAAAATATATTATCCGTTATCTGTCACTTACCAATTACCATAAACTGTCACTGCTTTTATAGATATTCTCAAACTTCCATAACTAGAATTTTAAATTCACTAAACGCTCTTCTGGTGTGTCCGTGCGTGTGTATATAATATTTACAACTTAAAAGATTTAAATTTTAAGAATACGTACATATCTATTTCGAAAAAGTGTCACAAGCAAAGAAGAAGAAGAAGAAGAAGAGGAGGAGGAGATTCTGATAAGGTAAATGCATGGTTTGAAAGCTGTTTTTGATGTTTTTTGAAGCAGATTTCTTTTGACAAGTTTTACGTGGGTTTGATGGGTTCAAATCAATGCATGTATTTATGTGTTTTGTTTTGGATGTTTAGATGGTAAACCCTGATGTTTTTAATTGCTATGTTATTGAAAATATACAATATATTTGATTTGTTAGGCTATAATTTCAGGATCTGAATCATCTGATTTTGTGTGTAATTGTGTAAAAGGTTTCAATTTTATGATCAGAAATCATGTTTGATTCATATTTGTGAAATTGTCGCCCAATTGTTTGTGTTGTTTTGTGCTGATATCACTTCTCTTTAGTTTTTGTTCTTTCTTGAATCGACCACTGACTTGTAATGACTGATTTTTTTTTTCCAGGTTGAATATCTGAATATGTCCATGGTTCTATTGTTCACAGAGTGAAACTTGAGCTGAATTTATTGTTTTAGCACCAATTGCACAAAAATGGTTGATGGGGGTATTGTTAAGGCAGACAAGACTGAGTATACTGAATGTTTTCGAACAGTATGGACAACGCCTTACATCGCGAAACTTGCATTGGCTGCTGCCATTGGAGGGCTCTTGTTCGGTTATGATACAGGTAATCGAAAGGATCTTTGATTATATAAACATTTGCTAATTAGTATTTGTCATGTTTTGAAATCATTCAACTACTAAATTGATATATATATATATATATATATATATATATATATATATATTGTGGGTTGTAGGAGTTATATCGGGTGCCCTGCTTTATATTCGCGAGGACTTTGAAGTTGTTGACAAGAAAACATGGATGCAGGTGAGTTTTTGATCCTGTATCACTTCAAGTTGGTGTAAAAATGCTAAGAGAAATGTCGGTTTAGTGTATTTGTGTGAATCACTGAATGTTGATTCTAATTTTGCTTGTTTTGCAGGAGACAATTGTGAGTATGGCAGTTGCCGGTGCCATTGTTGGGGCTGGTGTCGGTGGATGGTTGAATGACAGATTTGGGAGGAAACCATCGATTCTAATAGCTGATGTTTTGTTCTTCATTGGTGCGTTGGTCATGGCTTTTGCTCCTGCTCCCTGGGTGATCATCCTTGGAAGGATCTTTGTTGGTTTCGGAGTTGGAATGGCTTCCATGACTGCGCCTCTTTACATTTCTGAAGCATCTCCTGCTAGAATTAGAGGATCTCTTGTCAGCATGAACGGGTTGCTTATTACCGGAGGCCAGTTCATGTCGTACCTGATCAATCTGGCTTTCACCAAGGTATGTCAATTCCAATTTTCTACCTTCATTGCTGTTCGAACATGTTTACCATTTGATAAGTTTGGTATGTGAAAACTTTAATGTTTCAGACTCCCGGAACATGGCGTTGGATGCTTGGCGTAGCAGGCGTACCAGCTTTTATTCAGTTCTTCTTGATGTTGATGCTTCCCGAGTCTCCCAGATGGCTTTACAAACAGGTAACTAATACCTTTCATGGCGTTTCCTACATGTTCATCTAACTAACTTTGCTTGAAAATTTCACATGTATGATTCCAACATAAACTGAACTGGATCAAGAACATTGTGCTAATCAATTTTTTCTCTATTTTTTGTGCTATCCAGAATAGGGTAGAGGAGGCCGAGGCCATCTTAAGGAAAGTTTACCCAGAAGATGAAGTGGTTCAGGAGATTGAACAATTGAAACAATCTGTCGAAAAGGAAAGGGCTGAGGAAGAATTTGTTGGGAAAAACTTGACCTCTAAGTTGAAGAGAGCTTTCGGTGACAGAATTTTTAGGAGGGGACTTATTGCCGGTATTACAGTTCAAGTGGCTCAGCAGTTTGTTGGTATCAACACTGTCATGTACTACAGCCCAACCATAGTCCAATTCGCCGGATTTGCCTCAAAGAGTACAGCTATGGCACTTTCCCTGGTGACATCTGGTCTTAATGCTGTTGGTTCTATTGTTAGCATGTTTTTCGTTGATAGGTACGGAAGGAGGAGGTTGATGATGATATCGATGGTTGGACTCATTTCCTGCCTTGTGGCGCTAACTATCGTGTTTTCCCAAGCTTCTTCTCACGCTCCATCTATTAGTCCTCTCGAAAGTAGACGTTTTGGCACGAATTCAACATGTCCAGCCTTCCAGGATGCCAAAGATATAGGAAAATGGAACTGTATGTCTTGTGTGAGAGCAAAGTGCGGTTTTTGTGCTCACGCTGGAAATGAAGTAAGTCCATTCAATCTTTTCGGGTCATTTGGTAGTCCAATAATATGTGTGTGCACTTGGCTGATTCATTTTGATTGTTCATTCTGTTGTATGATCAGTATCTTCCTGGAGCATGCTTGGCTGATGACAATGCAATAGAGGGCAAATGCAAGGGAGAACACCGCGTCTATTTCAAGAACGGTTGCCCTAGCAAATTCGGGTTCCTCGCGGTGGTCTTTCTCGGATTGTACATCATTACTTACTCTCCTGGAATGGGATCCGTCCCATGGGTTGTCAACTCTGAGATCTATCCTCTGAGGTACAGAGGCATTGGTGGAGGGATTGCCGCGGTCTCTAACTGGTCTTCAAACCTATTAGTGAGTGAGACATTCTTGACACTGACTGAAGCTCTTGGTTCTGGGGGCACATTCCTCTTGTTCGCCGGGGTTTCATCTATTGGATTCATCGCCATTTACTTACTGGTACCAGAGACCAAAGGCTTGTCATTAGAAGAGGTCGAGAAGATGCTAGACAAAGGGTTCAAACCCGGACTATTGAAGAAGAAGAAGAATGCCAAAGACGTCGAATCGACTGGTTAAGAATCTCAGGTTCTACTCATTGTAATTCAGCATTTTAAAGAATTACTTTTGAGTGATATGTGAATAAGCAATGTTTGATCATGAATGTTTAGTGGTTTGGACATGACCAATTGACCATATATATATATATATATATATATATATTTATCCAATAATAAAAGATGCATGGTATTTTATGCTATATAGGTTTGTTTCTTGTTTATATTTTGCATATATTTATTATTGTTGAGAGAACCGATTTTGAAAAACAGTTCATGTTGAAACAGTTAGAGATATTAGATGTCATTCTTTACCCATTTTGTTCTTCTTATTGTTTTTTTTTTTTACGGATTATTCTTCTCATTGTTGAAACAATTATTTTGCACATCAAACCTCAAGGTTATATCTTCTGAGTCTGCCATTTTCTGACCATATTATTTGATAGCAAATATAATAGTGAAGATAATCAATCTAGATCAAACACTATATCAATAAGATAGTTGCTCCCACGGCATAAATAAGATAGTTGCTCCCACGGCATAAATAAATAAGGAGAAAATTTCTCATGCTTACAATTTTTATGAACAAGATGACATTATCTGAGTTTTCAAAAATGAAAAACAATGTTTTAAATTTAGGAATAGGCGATATAAATTTAAAAGTTTGACTTAAATTTATGACAAAAAGTTACCATGAGGTTCTAGGTTCGAGTCGGTCTATCATCCCCAAAACCCTAAATTTACGTAATATTTAAAAAATAATAAATAAATTGCAAGTTCTCCGTCCAAACAACTATATTACCCATTAAAAAAGAAAAGAAGGAAACACATTTACATAGTAAGAAAAAGAAATTCAACCATTGCATCCTTTAATTTACAGAGGTTTTGGCCTAGTGGTATGACATCACATTTACACTGTTGAGGTTGTGAATTCGAATCATCTCATCTCTCAAACCCTAAATTATTTGTAATTGTTCAAAAAAAAATGTGATTGATTCCTATAATTTACAAATGTACTGAAATTAATATAAAAATCAACTTAGCAGAATATCTCAATCCCACACAAAGCTTTGCAGAAGATCTAAATCATATCCATGCACCCACTCTTTTACCATAAGCCAAGCCCAACTTACTTTCCCTAAGAGAGCTTTTGAAAATGCCAGAAGTCTAAGGCCCCGTCTTGCAGCTGTTTTTCACCCTGTTTTCTTTTTTGTTTTTCAAAAACGATTTCGAATTCGCGTTCGTTAACCGTTTTTCATTTTATTTTCAAAAAACAAAAAACAAAATGAAAAACAAAACCAATGTTAACAGTGAAATATTTGAAAAACACAAAATATTTATTTTTGTTTTTCGTTTTGTCTTTTACATTTTTTTTTTGAAAATTTTTTACTACTTTTTTTCTTATTTTCCTCTTTTCCAGACCGTCTTCGTCATCGCTTTCTTCATCTCATCTTCTCTTCGCCATCCCTTCTTCTCTTGTTCTCTTCATCTCATCTTCTTTATATATTCTTTTTCTTTTGAATTGTTTTATTTTTGTTTTTGTTTCAGATCACAAAGAGTTTATTAACAAATATATATATATATATATATTAACATAAAATCTTGGATTTTGAAATTATTTTAAATTTAAAATCACAATAATACATTAAAGAGATTTTATCCGGTTATTATGAGTTATTGGATAATTATTTGGAATGAATTATTGATCTATATTTTATTCAAATTAAAAACTTACAATATAAAAATAATAGAAAAATTATACAATTTTTGATATTTTTCGGTGAACTTACCAGACGCGTTTTTTTCGTTTTCTTTTTCAGAATACAGCTTTCACTATATGCTACCAGACGCATTTTTGGATTTTGAAACTGAAATCAAAAACACTGTTTTCATTTTCATTTTTCTTTTCGAAAAACAGTCAACCTAAAACGCTTACAGGACGGAACCTAAATTGGTTTAATGAAGTTTTTTTATTAACAGTTTTACCCTTCATATAATGAACAACAAAACTATAATCTCAGTCGAATTTACTCCGAACATATTTTTCCTCTTTTATTGAGGAACCCTAACTACAATCTCATAAATTCCTTTCTTTATTTTGAATATGAAGAAAAATAAATGAAATTTCCATTGAAAAATCTCACTGATTTTCTCAAATATTTAGTTTTGTTTTTGTGTGTTAACCCATACACAATCACATAACTCACCTTGAGTGAACTAAGAACATCTCCCACCATACTCTAAAATAAAATATGAACTCTAAAATAGAGTATCGGTTGCTTCCACCGTACTCCAAATTTTTGTTTCTAAGAAAAAAAATTTAGAGTTTGTAAGATTGCCACTCTGAATACAGAGTGCCAAATACCAAACTCTAAATTTATTTTTAACATTTTATATTCCATGTTTACCCTCATGTCTATAGTTATAAACAAATATTTGACATTTATATCATTTTACCTTTTAATTAAATTCAATTAATATATAATAAGTTTTAATTTATAAATTTTATTACCATAAAAATTATATCATTAGAAATGTCGTATCTAAATCTTTAAAATAAGACTAATATTGAATATTTATTAATAATATTTTTATTTAATAATTTGTTATTTATCAATATTTACTTTTTCTTACCATACTAAATACTAATTTCGTGTGTATGAAACTAGTGTATTTATAATACAATATTAATTTCACGTGTATGAAACTGGTCAATGTGTGACATTAGCTTCATTAAATAATATGGATATGATTGTGGATTTAATATTCTACTTGTTGGTCCACGCTTGCACTTGAGGTAGTCTACATTTAAGTGATAAAACTAATGTAAAAATTATAATAAATTCATACACTAATAAAAACGTTAAATTTTACAAAAGTTAACAAAAAATTTACAATTGTTATTAAAATAATATTTGTTAAAATTTAGTTGAATACTTGAACAATAATTTATTGAAGAAATTAAAAATGGGCATGAGTTATTTGAAAATAAAAATAGAGATAAAGATAATGATAGAGAGTGTGGTGGTGGAAGTGAAAAAAAAAAGTGGTGCTATTGGCACACACCCTACTGATCTATTCATTCCCAATTTTTTAATTATATAATATTATTTTTTCCCTTTATCAAAATTACTTTAGAGACATACAATTTAATAAAGAAATCTTCTACAAAGTAAATCTATTAAATCTCATATTCTTTTTTTAAAAAAAAAACCCAGTAATTTGTTTCTTCAAAAAAAAAAATTTAACTCTTAAACCCTAAAATCTGCTTCTTACATACATCTAAAATATTATGAAATAGTTTGAGAACGATATCAAGAAAATTGAAGAATTGTCTAAGAACAATATCAAACATCTTGAAGAATTATCTGAGAATGACATACAGTAAGAATTGTCTGACAATGATAGTAAGCATCCGGAAACAATTCATTCTTTGGAAGTAAGTTTGAAATTTATTTTTTCTTTAGAATGATATCAAGTTGTCGTTGTGTTAAAGTACCTTATTATTTTTTATTTTTTCGTTTCCGAAATAAGAAGAATAAAAAACTAAAAATAAAGAAATAAGAAGAAAAAAAATAAATCAATCGAGGTGAGAGAGATGTATACAGATACAGAGATAAGAGATAGAGAGGTTATATATGATATGTATTAAGTTTGAAAAATAAGTAAAATGGGTAGTTTTGGAAATAAACAAAAAAATTTAATAAAAAAATTTAATTTTATTTAATTAAATCAAAATTTTAAAAAGTGGGGCATGAATAGATTAATAGGGGGTGTACCAATAGCACCACTCAAAAAAAAAATTAGAGATAGAATTTGGAGGAAATATTCTTTCATGAAATACTATTTGAGCGATAGAGATAAAGATGTAGTTAAAGATGTTTTAAGTTTGGTTGCATATTAAGGATATCAAAACAAAAACAAACCTCAAACTCTTAGGGACCCAAACTCATATGAGAAAGAGTAAAAGCAAAATAAATAATTTTGTTGGGTTCGGAATCAGAAATTCATAATCCCATCCTAAAACCGCTTCATTGACATCCTTATTGCCGATATCATACTTGAGATAATTCTGAAAAAATATTATATTCTATAAAATGAACTAAATTTTTATCAAAAAAAATAAATACATGTATATAATTCAATTAAGATACAAATATTTTATAAATAATGTTATACAATCCAAATAATTAACCTAAATTTCAACTCAAATGATATGGTAAACGAGTTGTCATCATCACACATAACAACACACAACAAGTGATGATGTGATTAATAAAAAAAACACTTACCACATTAATTAGGTTGAAATTTAGACTAAATTATTTAATTGCCTATCATTAATGATATTTTATTATTGTTAAAAAAATTTATAAATGTTCCAATTCAAAAATTATTTTAGAAGGGTACAAAATATCGAATCTGTTATGAATCTAACGTGGATTCCCACCACAACCAAACACTCAAGTGCAACTCTCCACTTGACTGCACATAGCACACGTGTGTCCTTTTTGTACCATTTGTTTTGCTTCATCAACAGCCATGTATTAGAGTATATGACCACCTCTTATCTTTGTTTATTGTAAATCAAATGGGTTTCGTAAAGTCACTATATATACAGAGAGAGAGAGAGAGAGAGAGAGAGAGAGAGAGAGAGAGCACAGCTCTTGGGGATGAGTTTTTTGGTTAAAAGATCAATACAAAATATCGGATTATAATTCTCTGTTTCTCTCCCGTCTTCTTTGTTTTTATTTAGTTTATTATCCCAATTATTTACAACATATTATCAGTACAATTGTAATTATATAAAAAAAAAAAAAAAATCTCCGGATCTTTGTTTTTTGAAAAACCCATAAAATTTGAAATACTCGAATCGTTGTTCGGAGAATACCGTTATGTTTCTCTTTGAAATACGATTCTAACGCCACTGACCACATCTCAAACGGAGTTCTAACAAACTCTCTAGCTCTGGTCAAAATTTGGTCAAAATGGAAAAAAATTCAGAAATTTTTCTACAGTTTTTCTAAGGTTGAAGACGACATTGTAGCACCACGTCATCAACACATCATCGCCCAGTCACGCCATGTCATTGCCACATCAGCGAATCACCAGTACCAATCGTGCCATGTCAGCACTTAGTCGTGCCACGTTGTCGCCACGTCAGCGGTACGCCTCGTCAGCACCATGTGGCAAACCAAGGGAATATTCCGTTACAGTTAGAATATTCCGTATGTCATTGCCACATCAACGAATCACCAGTACCAATCGTGCCATGTCAGCACTTAGTCGTGCCACGTTGTCGCCCCACGTCGTCGCCACGTCAGCGGTACGCCTCGTCAGCACCATGTGGCAAACCAAGGGAATATTCCGTTACAGTCAGAATATTCCGTTAGTCTAACGGAATATTTCTGAGACAACTCGGTCCAGAAGTGTTTTTTACCCAACTCAGTGCATTTTCACCCGTTTTAGACTGAGTCGGACCTGTTTCCAGCTATTTCGACCGTTCTAGACGCAACTGTATCATCAGTTTCAGCTAATTCCGTTTGTAAGTATTGTTTTGACTTATTCAAGCTTTATTACTACATGATGGAAGATCCAGAACCTGGAGATCTGAATCCAGTGTTATATACATGTTTGATGCTCATGAAGAGCAATATTCAGAGAAGGATATACACATCTAACTAGATGTTGTATATATCATAAAAATGATTTAAGATCCTAAAGTATAATGAAATTGGAATAATATTTTATCCATTTCATACACATCCAACAGGATGCTCTGAATATCATAAAAATGATTTAAGATCCTAACGTATAAGACTGGCATATGTTGTGTCTTCAGATAAATTGTTTAAATATTCAACATTTATTTTCATACAATATATGAGACTGGCTTATGTTGTATCTCGGGACTAGCTTATGTTGTGTCTCCAGATAAATTGTTATTTGTATGCATATATTAGGTGATTTCATGACCCTGAAATCATTTATTTTTATGCACATATCAGGTGATCTCTTGACTCTGAAATGTGATCTCATGACCTTGAAATCATTTATTTTTATGTACATATCAAGTGATCTCTTGACCCTGAAATTGTTATTTTTATGCACATATCAGGTGATCTCATGACCCTGAAATTGTTTATTTTTATGCAACTTATTAAGCTGGGTTATACCCATAACAGAACCTGGAGATCTGGATTCAGTGTTATATACATGTCATACGGCACCGTTTTGTAAACCTATGAGAAACTGGAGTTCTGAATCCAGTGTTATATACATGAATGTCATTCTTCATTATTTGGAACCTAGTTTTCAAACCCGTTCAGAATCTGAAGTTATCTTATATATATGAAGTGATATGTTTACATGTCATTTATTTAAGAGAATGATCTACACATCCAACAAGATGTTGTGAGTATCATAAAAGAGATTTAAGATCCTAACATATCATTCATTTGAAAAATCTACACATCCAGTCGAATGTTGTGAGTATCATAAAAATGATTTAAGACCCTAATATCATGTATAATGAGACTGTAAATGATATTTTATCCATTTTATACTTGCTTCTGAAGGAGCAATATCAAGAGAGTAAATTTGTATATACTTATATTCATGAGATATCAAAACATACCCCGGGAGTGGATATTTGTAAATGACAAGAGAAAATGTTTATAGAATAAACATATTGAAAAGATTATTATCATTTCAAATGAGATATAAAATGGCAATACACATAATGTCCATAAAATTCCCAGATGGGAAATATATGTCTTGCTGAGAGTGCAACGACTCATACAGTTCTGCGGAGTCATGTATACTTTATGAATTTGACTTTGCTCTGAGCAAATGTTAATACTGTATCAGGTCCAACGGATCTGATAGAAAGCTCTGGAAAAGTCAGGATATTGTTGTCAAACAATACTAAATTATGTATAAATAATACTTGATATTATTCAAGTAGAAAGAAATATGTTTAGTTCAAGGATATATAAAGTTAATACCAGATCAGATCCAACGAATTTGATTAAAGGCTCTAGAATAGCCAGAATCTTATTACCAGATGGTATTAAATTGTGTATCGATGATACTTTATATCATTCAAATAGAATATAAAGGAATTGCTTAAATTCAAAGATATACGGAGGAATGGATATCATTGAAACTATGAGTAATGAGAATGTTTAATACATATGCATTACTTCCCATGATTCAGGCCAGAAACTCATTACAGAAAAACTGCGTGCTTTATCATATGGATTATATTACACTATTATAAATAGTGTAGATGTTTATACAATTATGAATCAAAAGTTCCCAAATCCAAAAATGTTTGTACTTTGGTGTAACCATATTGGTCACCCAGGATATACAATGATGCACATAATCATATTAGAGTTTATGTCCTAAAGATGTAATTTGTAAATGGATTTATGAAATAAATAAAAAGAAAAGTTTAATTCATTCTTGTTGTGTTGTTTATTTTATAACTTGTGCACATATTAACATCCTAGATTGTCAGATGTAATCTCGAATTGTGTATATGAGTGTCATATATGGACGGATACAGTAAGAGAGGTTCAATCTAAAAAATCTATAGATAGCAAATAAAGCTGGGTACTTTATTTGTGGTTAATCTATATCTGCGGTCCATTCCGTAATGTACGATGATTCTATCCTAAATCATTCATATGAGATATGGGAATAGAGGCACCTTGTATGATGTGATCATATAGGACTGGGCCATGATCTATATGAATCTCTCACAAAGATCCGTTTACAGATGAGATTCATATATATCAACTAATGATGACTATATATGGGTGAAAATATTACTAAGTGTGTATCTAATAACCTAGGGGGGGTGAATAGATTTTAATTGATTTATAACCAACTTTTCGACTTAAGCAATTTTAAAGACCTATCCCATATTAGCAATCAATAAAGCCAAAATAAAATTGCGGAAAACACTAAAAACACAAGAATTTGTTTTACGTGAGAAAACCCCAAAAGGGTAAAAACTCACAGGCTATCCTCCTAGCCATACACGGTTCTCAAATCCACTATTTGAATGAAAGTTTAAAACCTAGGTTGACCTCAAGTCACACCATAATTGGTCACTAACCTTTTCACTCTACCCAACAGGCCTTTAATAGTGATCCTAGACTAACAAGCTTATGCATTAATCCACTTAGTCACAAAGCTTAACAATCAATGAAGAGATTTTGCAACTTATGTGAATATATGTGAATATTCAATTATGCAATTAATGTTAGGTTACACTAAATGCTTATCTAGAAATTTAAGGATGACAATAAGTGCAAATCCTAGATATCAATATCTAAATGCAAATGCATGAAGATTTAGCTAAAGGGCAAAATGGTCCTAAATGATAGATATCAATTATCAATGTTCTCAACCAACAAACAACAACTCAATCATGTTATAAATGTCATTAAACATAAAGATATGCATTAAATTCACATAAAAGAGCTAAACCTAAAAGATGCAATGGAGATTTAGAACATGTTCAAGTTACCTAATCAACAAAAGCAAGATGAATCCATGGTGAGATGATGCTTGGAAGAAGCTAAATGCACATGGATTGGAGTTTGGTTGAGTAAAGATGGTTTCTTGGGAGTCTCTCTCTTGAAGAACACTTTTTCTCTCAAGAAGATGATTTTTTACTCTTGAAAAACGAACTAGTGAGAACACAATGTATATATATGAGGTTAAAATGAAACTGTGTCGTTTTAGACGAATTTTAAGAAATATGCCTTGACCGTTGTTCACCCGCTGTACGAACAGCGTCTGTACAGCGGATCACATGGAAAAATAAGAACAAAACTCAAAAGACTGCTATACGAACGGCGGATCAAGGGCGACTCACCCGCGACAGCCTACTGGACCAAAACCGTTGTACGAGTGAACATCGAATAAAGGGCGATATACAAGCGGTGACCTACTGGACCAAAACCGTTATTCACATGTTGTTCGTAAGGTGAGTGAACAGCGATAGATAAGGGATATAATAAAATGTCATCAGGTACCCCCGCTGTACGAATAGCAGGTGAACAGCGGTGGCAAGACAAAAGGCCTAATGCCACTTATAGACGCTGTACGAACATCGTCTCACCAGCGGGCAAACATCGACCATATGCAAAAATGCACTCCTAAGGCCTAAAATGACATGTCAATAAACAAACAAGATGCAAGGAATTAAAGCATGCATGAAGAGAGAGATATATCATGAGTATGCACCTAAAAGAAACGCACAAAGTATAAGGAATATGAGAATGCATGAGATGTGTGTGTGCTACTAGTCTCTTCAAAGAGAGTTAAGTAAGAGATATACCTTTGACGCGCTCTTGATCTTGAGGTCTTGAGTATGCCTAGACTACCCTTACAATTTGCCCTAATGTGGTTTGTCAACGAAATAAGCCAATCATAAAATTGAGGATCTTACAATTTCCCCCTTTGGCTATTTCGTGACAAAACCACCACTCACAAATCATCCTCACAAAACAAAAGTAAAAACAAGAGGTCAACAAAAGTTATTCTACATTACAAAGAGATACCTAAAATCTAGATCTTCAAGTCTTCAATCTCTTGTGGAATAGCAATCCCTACAACACAATGAAACTACACTTTCCAAGACAAGTGTATGTGAGGTGATCAAGAAAAAATGAAAAAAGAAAAGAAAAAAAACAAAAAAAAAACAATTTGCATAGAGAAAATAAGCAACATGCCACAAGCAATGCGAATGCAAATGCTCCCCCTAAATGGGTTACTCCCCCTCAACAAGTCAATCTCCCTAAATATACAACTCTCATAAACAATACACTACTCCCCTTTTTTGTCACAAGAAAGGCAAAAGAGCAGTCCCCAATTAGGCCACTTTAGCAAAGAAAGCTATTTGCAAGAAGAGTGCATAATCATATACAACAACCTTATGCAACTTAATTAAGTGAGAGAGAATCAATGAGGTTTGATTTAAAAGAAATGTGTGAAATTTTTGCTTTGGATGCAAGACATGCAACATCAAGGTTCAAGCAAATGGTATTTGGCAAAGTGAACATCAAAAGAGTTTCCAAAGGAATTCAAACCAATCTGTACCATTTTACCTTAATTAAACAAGATATAGCTTTAAAAACTTATAGCACACACAAGCATCCATGTCAATCCTTAATGGTCAATCAAGACATGGATATAAAATCCTTATTAATTGAATGGATATAAAATCCTTATTGATTGTTGTCTTGTTCAACCATTAAGAAGAGAGACAAGGCTAAATTGGATGAGACATCCATATTTATAGCATGGACACAATGTCCTTATTAAGTTTAGCCTTGTCAAGTTGCTTCCACACACATTTGCACACACATAACTCATGCATAATATTTAAGCATGTCAAAATCAAGTTCGCATGTCATGGAGATAAATTATAGGTCATTCAATTGTACTTCCCAATCAATTCTCGTAGTCCAAAAATGCATGCTTGAACACATATGGGACATGGATTAATAACAAAGCAAGGCACACGTATTGAATAAAAAGCTATATAATTATATAAGCACAACCAAAACACTCAAGCACTTAATGAAGAAGATAAAGTTGATCAAATTTTTTGCTTATTTCAACTATGCAAGGTGGCTCTCGTTGCTTGAGCTTCCCCATATAGGGTCAAGCGCCAAAATACATCAAGGCATATGACAAATCCCAATAGACCTACTAAGTGACTTGAACCTAGTTGAGTCTAAAGGCTTTGTAAATAAATCCGCTAGTTGATCATTAGTGTCAACATTCTCAAGTGCAATGCATTTGTTTTCAACTAGCTCTCTAATGAAATGATGCCTAATATCTATATGCTTTGTCCTAGAGTGCTGAATCGGATTCTTTGAAATGTTAATTACACTCATGTTATCACAGTAGAGGGTTAAAGTACTTTGATCAAAGCCATAGTCTACAAGCATTTGCTTCATCCAAAGGAGTTGTGTACAAGCACTCCCGGCGGCCATGTATTCCGCTTCAGCTGTGGATAGAGAGATGGAATTTTACTTATTGCAAAAACATGAGATCAAGTTGTTGCCTAGGAAGAAGCAGCCGCCTGATGTACTCTTATTATCATCACAATTTCCTGCCCAATCTGCATCACTAAAGCCAACTAAGCTAGCATTAGTGTCAAAAGAGTACCATACCCCAAAGTTGGATGTCCCATTCACATATCGAATGATTCTCTTCACATAGGAGAGATGGGACTCATTGGGATCTGCTTGGTACCTAGCACACACACACACACACTAAACACAATATCGAGTCTACTTGCAATCAAGTAAAGCAAGCTACCAATCATGCCACGATAAAGCCTTTGGTCCACCCTCTTTCCACTAGCATCCTTGCTTAGTTTCAATGTGGTACTCATGGGTGTGTCACAATGTTTGGCATTCTCAAGACCAAACTTCTTTACTAGGTTATTTGCATACTTAGCTTAGGAAATAAAAATCTCATCATGCAATTATTTAATTTGTAAAATTTGTAAACCTAGGAAGTAAATGAGCTCACCAACCAAACTCATCTCAAATTCATGAGACATGACATCAACAAATTTTTGGACTTTGGATTTGTTGGTGGAGCCAAACACAATATCATCCACATAGATTTGAGCTATAAAAAGCTCATCTTTGTTGCCCTTAATGAATAAAGTTTTGTCAACACTATTTCTTGAGTAGCCATTGTCAAAAAGATATAGAGTGAGGCGCTCATACCAGGCCATTGGTGCTTGTTTCAACCCATATAACGCCTTCTTGAGGCAATAGACATGGTTAGGGTGGTGTGGATCCATAAACCCCTTAGGTTGCTCATTAAACACTTCCTCATACAAGAAGCCATTTAGGAAGGCACTCTTAACATCCATTTGATACAATTTGAACTTGTGCACATATGATATGGACAGGAGAAGCCTTATGGACTCAAGACAGGTAACCAGAGCAAAAGTCTCCTCAAAGTCAATACCCTCAATTTGAGAGTATCCTTGTGCCATAAGTCTAGCCTTATTGCGCACAATGTTGCCATCCTCATCCGACTTATTCCTATACACTCATTTGGTGCCTATGACATTAGTGTCCTTGGGTCTAGGAACTAGAGTTCAAATCTCATTTCTTTCAAATTGGTTGAGCTCTTCTGGCATGGCAAGAACCCAAAACTCATCATTTAAGGCTTCATCAACCTTTTTAGGTTTAATTTGAGAGGTGTAACAAGTATAGCTAATTTGATTAGCTATTTGATGCCTAGTCCTAACACCTTCATTCACATCTCCAAGAATGTCATTCTGGTTGTGGAGATGTCTAACCCATGGAGCAGGTTCTTTAGAGTTCAAGAATGAATCTTTATTAAGAGGTTGAATGACCTCTTTATCATAACTTGACTTCATTTCAATTGAGGTCTCATCATCCTTCTTCAAAAGAGAATCATGAATCACATCAACCTCCTCATCACGATCACTTGTTCTAAGCCTACAATCTTCTATGACAACATTAGATGATTCCATAAACTATGAGTTTTCAAATTGAATACTCTATAGGCCTTACTATTAGGGGGATAGCCAATGAAAACTCCATCATCACTCATGACATCAAACTTGCCAAGTTGATCTCGGTCATTAAGGATGTAGCATTTGCTTCCAATTGAGTGGAAGTAGCTAACATTTGGCTTCCTACCCTTCCAGAATTCATATGAGGTTTGTCTAGTACCTGGTCTTAGGAAGACTCTATTTCCTTGGTAGCAAGCCGTATTGACGGCCTCGACCTAAAGGTTCCTAAGCACATTGTTGCTAAGCAACATCACACGGGGCCATCTCTTATAGGACCCTATTTTTCCTCTCTACAACCCCATTTTGTTGAGGCGTTCGAGGAGCTGAGAACTCATGGGAAATGCCAAAGCTATTACAATAACTTTCAAAACAAGCATTTTCAAATTCCTTCCCATGATCACTTCTGATTCTTTTAATGCTTTTAATATGTGAATTCTTTTCATTTTAAATTTTAGTGCATAGCATTTTAAAATTTTCAAAAGTTTCAGATTTTTCTCTAAGAAAATATTTCCATGTAAATCTAGAGAAATCATCAACACAAACAAAAATATATCTCTTGCCACCAAGACCCTCGGTTTGTATGGGACCCATGAGGTCCATATGTAGAAGCTCTAATGGCTCCTTCGTTGCGAGATACTTGCCTTTTTTGCGCATGCTTTTGGTTTGTTTAACTTGTTGACAAGGTCCACAAACACCTTCAGCTTTATTCCCAAGCTTAGGGAGGCCACAGACAACCTTAAACTTATCTAAGATCCTCAAATCTTTATAGTTCATGTGGCCAAGTCTTTGATTCCACAACTCAACTTCGTCATACTTGGACATGTTGCAAGAGATAGCACTAGCTTCAAGACAATAACAATTGTCACTAGATCTTTTTCTTTTTAGCAAGGTTTGTCCATTTGGCATTAAAATAGAGCAATCATTTTTGTTAAACAAGACGGAAAGTCCATCATCATTAAGATGAGAAATGCTTATAAGATTGGCTTGCAAGCCATCAACAAGTAGAACATTGGACAATGAGGGTAAATCGGGAATGAAAATGGTTCCTTTCCCTATGACTTTATTTCTAGATCCATCACCAAAGGTGATAAATCCACCATCCTCCATGACAAAAGATTCAAAGAAACTAGTGCTTTATCAACAAGAGTTGTTGATCCACAAACATCTAAGAGTCAGATAGTTCCTGATCAGGATATACTATCACTTAGACGTAGTGGGAGGGTTGTAAGCCAACCTGAACGATATTTAGGTATAGGTAAGGGACAAAGTGTTGTCTCTGCTGATGGTGTGGATGATCCATTGACATTTAAGAATGCAATAGAAGATCCTGATAAAGAAGAATGGCTTAAATCCATGAATCTCGAGATGGAGTCTATGCACTCCAACTTAGTCTGGATCTTATAGACTTATCGAATGGGGTAAAACCCATAGGATGTAAGTGGATCTACAAAAGAAAGAGAGGAATATACGGGAAAGTAGAGACCTTCAAAGCAAGGCTAGTGGCTAAGGGTTATACCTAGAAAGAGGAGGTCAATTATAAAGAGACCTTCTCGCCAGTAGTCATGTTTAAGTCTATTTTGATTCTCTTATCCATTGCTGCCTATTTCGATTATGAGATTTGGTAGATGGACGTCAAGACTGCATTCTTGAATGGGAATCTTGACGAGAGCATTTATATAATACAACCAGAGAGATTCGTGTCTCTAGATCAAGAGCAAAAGGTTTGCAAGTTGCAAAGGTCCATTTATGGACTTCAGAAAGCATCTAGATCTTGGAACATTAGGTTTGATGATGTGATCAAACCTATGGCTTTTAGCAGAACGTCGATGAGCCTTGTGTTTACAAGCGTATCATTGACAAAAAGGTAGTTTTCTTGGTCCTATACGTGGACGGCATCCTACTCATTGGGAATGATATGGGAGTGTTATCTGATGTAAAGGGCTGGCTGGCTAGCCAATTCCAAATGAAAGATTTGGGAGATGCGAGTTATGTTTTAGGGATCCAATTTATAAAGGATCGTAAGAACAAACTCATAGCACGGTTTCATGCATCATATATCGGTAAGATTCTTGTGCGATTTTCGATGCAGAACTCCAAGAAAGGTAATTTACCTTCTAGGCATGGAGTTCACTTGTCTAAGGAACAGTGTCCTAAGACACCTCAAAAAGTTAAGGATATGAGACGTGTACCATATGCATCAACAGTATGTAGTCTTATATATGCTATGTTATACACGAGACCGGACATCTGCTATGCAATGGAAGTAGTCAGTAGATACCAGTCTAACCCAGGATTGGATCATTGGGTTGCTATCAAGACCATTCTTAAGTATCTTCGGAGAACAAAAAACTATATACTAGTGTATTCCGGACAGGATTTGATCCCTTTTGGATACACGGATTCTAGGAAATCCACGTCTAGATCAGTTTTCACCCTAGGTGGTGGAGTCATTGTGTGGAGATGTATTAAGCAATCTTGCATTGTTGACTCCACCATGGAAGCCGAATATGTAGCCGCTTGTGAAGCTGCTAAAGAGGCTGTTTGGCTCCGTAAGTTCTTAAGTGATCTGGAAGTTGTTCCAGATCTGGTTAAGCCCATCACACTTTATTGTGATAACAGTGGTGTTATGGCTTATTCCAAATAACCAAGAACCCACAAGACAATCATGATGATCAATATAGAGAGAAAGCATCATCTCATTAGAGAGATAGTGCAGAGAGGAGATGTGATTGTCACCAAGATAACCTCACAAGACAATCATGCTGATCCATTTACGAAAACCTTACCGGCTAAAGTGTTTTGGGGTCACCTAGATGGTTTAGGGTTACGAAACATGCCTCACATGCTTTAGTGTAAGTGGGAGATTGTTAGGGTTTATGCCCTAAAGATGTAATTTGTAAATGAATTTATGAAATAAATAAAAAGAAAAGTTCAATTCATTCTTATTGTGTTGTTTATTTATAACTTGTGCATATATTAACATCCTAGATTGCAAGATGTAATCTTGAACTGTGTATATAAGTGTCATATACGGATGGATACAGTAAGAGACGTGCAATCTAAAGAGTCCATAGATAGCAAATAAAGCTGGGTACTTTATTTGTGGTTAATCTATAATTACGGTCCATTCCGTAACGTACAGTGATTCTATCCTGAATCATTCATATGAGATATGAGAATAGGGGCACCTTGTATGATGTGATCATATAGGACTATGCCATGATCTATATGAATCTCTTACCAAGATTCATTTATCGATGAGATTCATAGATATATATATATATATATCAACTAATGATGGCTATATGTGGATGATCTTAATCCCGAGTGTCTTATCGACTCCTTCAGGTTAGATCGTGGTCTTTGATATACCATGGGTGAGGTCGGGTGCAGTTCCTGATCAATATGCTCCGTATGTTGAGATTGTGGTTTGGCTTGTGGCTGGGAAGGTATGTACACAATAGTAGAATCCACTCATTCTTGTGAGAAGTAAATGATAGTTCCCTTAAGGGTTGATTCGGGGCTTGGACAATATGAGTGCTCTCCTAATTCCGTGAGGAAATAGGATTTATTGTCCATTAGAGAATCAACGGTACTTAAAGGATATATGTAATTAGAGGGGTATAACGGACATTATGACCCAGCTCTAATTATGAACTACTGTGGAGGATCACACCATGTGTAATAGCTATATCTTTGGACACCGAGTTGTATCGGTCTGTGTAAAAGCTTCTAAAATTGAGAGAGTGCAGCTTCGGGTTTTTAGTGGAATAACAACGGAGTTAATAATAAAGGAATATTAATTAAAGAGTTTAAGTATTGATTTCGATGATTATTGGAGCTCAAAATACTGTGGGTCCATTAGGTCCCCTTGCTAGCCCGATCGATTTAGGTAACAAGGGTCACGGACAATTAATTGTACAGTCCAATTAATTGGACAGTCCAATTAATTGGACAGTCCAATTAATTATGTTATGAAAGTGACACGAATTTATTCGGGAATTAATTGGAAAATGAGATTATTTAATTAATGAATAATGGTGATTAAGTAAATTAAATAATAAGATTATTTAATTATGTTTTAATCACTAAATGAAGGGTGATAGTTGATATTTAATTTTAAATAGAATATGATAATATGATTATTTTATTTTATTAAATTAAATATTTGAAATTGAATTTAAAATGTTTAAATTCAAAATAAATATTTAATTATTTTTTAATTAAAAGATATGAGATATCATTTTAAAAGATTTAGTTTTAAAATCTAAAAAGATATCAATTAAAAAGTTTTAAGTTATAATATATATATATATATATATATATATATATATATATATGAGATATATATTTTGATAACAAAAAAATAGAAGAAAACGCATCATTGTTGTGCGTGAAACAAAAGTGAAAAAAAAGAAGGCAATTGTGCTGTTTGTGCATGATTGAAAGAAAAAAAAATTATATATTTTTAAGAACGATAGTTGTTCTAAGTATTTTTTTTCTCTTAGAAGAAATAGTTTCTTCTTATTTTCTCTACATCCTCCTAAGTTCTTGAGTATGTAACGCGCTCACACGCAGTTACCAGTTCTGGAAATAGCTAGGAAGATTGGTGGTACAGACTAAGAGCATAACGTAAAGTGAATGAGCCTCCAAACGTTGGTAAGGTTCTAAATATTTTTTAATATATTGATTACAATTTCCTGTATTTACATATTGTATGTATTAATTCCGAAAAAATAATTACGATCTTAAGTTCACTGGTTCTAAATTAATTATGATATGTATAAAAATTTAAAAAAAAAACATATTTCCACTGTGTTACCAGTGAACGGGGGTTCCAACAAATCATTGAAAAATCTCATGGATATCCATTAAAGAACCAAAAGATTTTTTATCCAATGAGAACTTATGTACTGCATGTTCACAAGGGAAACTAGCAGTAAAACCATCTTATTCTAAAAATTGGTTTTGAATCCTCATCATTCTTATAAAGAATTCAAGGGAGTATATGTGGATATATTCATCTACCAAATGATCTCTTTCATTATTATATGGTTCTAATTGATGCATCTACGAGATGGTCACATGTTTGTTTATTATCAAACATCTCCATATTACTTGCACTGATTATTAGTTTTTCAGATATACTCATAATAAAAATGGATCAGGGGAATCACTTATCAAACATCTCCAGGTAATTGCGAGAACTTTATTATTTAATATAGATTTTGATTAATCTTCAATTAGATCATTTAAACTTCTGATAGTTTTATACTCACAATCTGCATATTATCATATTGATTAATTTCCAAATGGGAAAGTTTCTCTAGAAGAGAAAAATAAATGAAAAGTTACTTATATACAAAATAGAGATACCAGTTCGGTTCTCTGTATATATATATGTGTCTCATTCCAATCTTCGTATCTCTCAAATACGAAAGATAAGGCTCCGTCTTGTAATCATTTTTCATTGACTGTTTTTCGAAAAGAAAATGAAAATGAAAATGAAAATGAAAACATTGTTTTTGGTTTCAGTTTCAAAATCTAAAAACGCGTCTGGTAGCTTATACTGAAAGCTGTATTCTGAAAATGAAAACGAAAAAAACGCGTCTAGTAGGTTCACCGAAAAATATCAAAAATTGTATAATTTTTCTATTTTTTTTATATTGTAATTTTTTAATTTGAATAAAAGATAGGCCAATAATTCATTCCAAATAATTATCCAATAACTCATAATAACCAGATAAAATCTCTTTGATGAATTATTGTGATTTTAAATTTAAAATAATTTCAAAATCCAAGATTTTATGTTAATATATATATATATATATATATATATTTATATATTTGTTAATAAACTCTTTGTGATCTGAAACAAAAATAAAAACAAAACCTTTCAAAAGAAAAAAAGGAAAAAAAATAATAAAAAAATATAGGAGCCGATCTGATCTTGGAGGAGCAGATCGGCGACACTAAGAAGAAAAGAAGATGAAGAGAAAAAGAAGGAGAAGATGAAGAGAAGCAGATCGGAGAAGATGAAGAAGATGAGATGACAAAGGGAAGAAGATATGAAGAAGATGAGGTGAAGAGAAGAAGAGAAGAAGAGAAGAAGAGATGACGAAGAGAAGATGAGATGGAGAAAGAGATGACGAAAACGGTCTAGAAAAGAGGAAAATAAGAAAAAAAAAGCAGTAAAAATAATTTCAAAAAAAATCTAAAAACAAAATGAAAAATAAAAACAAAACAAAAACTAGTATTTTATGTTTTTCAAATATTTCACTTTTAACACTGGTTTTGTTTTTCATTTTGTTTTTTGTTTTTTAAAAATATAATGAAAAACGGTTAACGAACATGAATTCGAAATAGTTTTTGAAAAACAAAAACGAAACTGGTCGAAAAACAGCTGTAGGACGGGGCCTAATTGATCATCGGATGATTATTAATCTGTTACCTGATATATTAAAGGTAACAAGATTTTATAAGTTGTTATCTTATAAACCTCGGCCGGGTGATTGTTCTTGAAGAACGACCAGAGAAAAATGCAACAAATAAATCATCTGATATATATCATAAGCTTATGAACATTTTTGAAAGGTATTGTTATTGAGATCCCAAAAGTAAACAAAACTCGAGTTATAAATAAATCCACTTTCTCTAAATCAACTCTATAAGAGTCTGATATAACTAAAGAGACACAAGTCTATGAAATGACTAAATCCATTGAATTAGAAGAAATCTCAACAGAGATATAAGAATATAGAAATTGAGAGAAATTCTATAAATCATACAGAGTCTATGAAATGAGTCAAATGACTAAATCCATTGAAATGGAAGTAATCTCAACAAAGATACAAGAGTATAGAAATTGAGATGTATTTTTATACATAGTAGTACTACTAAAATTATAAATGATAATTATGATATTCACAATATCAATGATTGTAGACAAAATGCATGATTGGTCTAGATGAAAGAAGCAATTTAAGAAGAATTTACTTCATAAGCTAGACATATAATATTTAGACCAATAATACTCTAGACACTTGGAGATGTCAAACTAGTTGGATACTAATGGGTCTTTATACGGAAACGTAATGAGAAAAACGAGATCGTGAGATATGAGACACTACTCGTAGTACAAGGTTTCTTATAGAAACTTAGTATTCAGTACTGATTAATACAATTACGTTCCGAATTTTTTATAAATTTGGTTGCCTTTAAAAGGCTTAAAATACGTTTTCTAGAAGTAGTAATCATTTATCTATATGATTCATTCAATGCAGATATTTATAAATCCTGAATGATTCAAAATGCTAGAAGTATGTAAATCGAGATCTCGTAATCTGTATTTGATAAACATACAAAAATCCTTATATGGATTAAAAACAATATGAACGGATGTGGTATAACCGTCTCAATTAATATCCGATAAAGATAATGATATAATAATCATATTATATACACATGTGTCTTCATAAAGAAATAAAAAAGAAAATATTGTCTCGACCTGAAGATTGAACATAGATCAAATGGAATGCTTGTCCATCAATCAGAATATATTGAAAAGATTCTGAAAAGATTCCATATAGATATTATTCCATAAAGCACGTATTTGCTTATACTCCTTTCAATAATTTATAACGTTATTTCATTTCATGAAATAAACATCTGCATGCGTCAGTTCTAGCAATCCAAAAGATTACTTCAAAAGAACTTTTATCAGGGGGGAGCGTCCCATCAGAGGGGTATATAAGATAAAGTATATTAATCATTTTGGGGCATATGTGCATTGTACTCTTTTTCCTTTCAATCAAGTTTTTATCCTATTGGGTTTTTCTGATGAAGTTTTAATGAGGCAATTCTCTACGCACACTCAAAAATCATTTGATCCATAAAGATCATCATAAATATTACTTTGATCCAACAGATCAATGAATATCTTTCCTCTGGTTTTTATCCCACTTGGTTTTCCCTAGCAAAGTATAAATATGAGAAATGTTTTGAAGAAAACAATAAATCTGGACATATGTACACTATACTCTTTTTCCCCTCGATCAGGTTTTATCCCACTGGGTTTTCCTGACAAGGTTTTTAACGAGATAGTTTTGGAAACATCCAACACCACAAAATCCAGAAGATAATTTTATATATTATTTGCCGAGGTTTTTGTTCCATTAAGTTTTACCTAACAAATTAAAATACAATTGGTAAAAATCCAAAGGGGAAGTGTTATGAATCGAATGTGGATTCCCACCACAACCTAACACTCAAGTGCAACTCTCCACTTGACTGCACACAGCACACTGTGTCCTTTTTGTACCGTTTGTTTTGCACTTTTACTTCATCCGCAGCCATGTATTAGAGTATATGACCGCCTCTTATCTTGGTTTATTGTAAATCAAATGGGTTTCCTAAAGTCACTATATATATACACAGAGAGAGAGAGAGAGAGAGCACAGCTCTTCAGGATGAGTTATTTGGTTAAAAGATCAATACAAGATATCATATTATAATTCTCTGTTTCTCTCTCGTCTCTCTCTCTCTCTCTCAGTTCTCTCTTTGTTTTTATTTAGTTTATTATCTCAATTATTTACAACAGTATCATAGTTTTTTTAGGTGTTTTAAATTGGTTCGATTACACATTCTCAAAAGTTTTTATCAGTATAAAAATTCTTCTGAAATACAACTTTCAAATAGTAACGAAAAAACTCGGCTTCTACATCTCTATTCTACCGTCAGAAGCCAAATTTAAGAGTTTTAAGTGAGTTGTTATTTTTTTTTTTTTTGGGCTTTTCATCGACAGAAACAGCATTAAAAACTGAGCTAAAAGCAAGAACAAAGAGGAGGGCACCGACACTTTCCCTGATATCCAAAAACTATTTGAATGCTTTATAGGATGTGACTGAGTTTGCAAGCATTCGCACAGCAAGACAAAGCAACTACATCTCCTCCTGCCAGCTAATAACGACAACGAAAGTAAAAAAAAAAAAAAAAAAAAAAAAAAAAGTTTGCAGACTCGAAACAAAATTTTGCATAAATCTTTGGTGGGGTTGGTGGCCTTTTGCTGTGTATATCAAAATTTATATACAACTAGGAGGGCAGCAGACAAGGTGGTGATGGCATCTCATTATCAGGATGGATAAAAGTATAAAACTACTTTACACCAAATATAAACTGCACCAAGGGCC
Organism: Dipteronia sinensis; assembly: GCA_033220585.1. NCBI lineage: Eukaryota > Viridiplantae > Streptophyta > Magnoliopsida > Sapindales > Sapindaceae > Dipteronia > Dipteronia sinensis. The sequence continues at coordinate 43,211,582 of CM065639.1, forward strand.
CAGTACTACCTCCCAATCCCCACCTAAAAATTCGCAGCTCCTCACCGGGATCTAACCGGAGAACTAATTTCATGCATCGCAAACTCAAGTTCGAAACTGGGGCGCCCACCACCGACTACTTAAACATATCGCAAACTTGAATTCGAAACTGGGGCCTCCACTGTGCCCTATGATGCTTGGAAACGGATAACCATACGAGGCTTGATTGCTTCATCAACCAACCCTCAAAAGTTTTACATGTCCTATCAGTTTTAACATTCAAATTTCAGTCTCCCTCAATACTCTTACCTTTTCTTGACAATGCAAAAAAAAAAAAAAAAAAAAAGTTGAATAGATAAAATTGTCAAAATCAATCCAAAAAAGTTGAGACGCTGATTGAAATGGTTCATTTTTGTACATAACAATCTCATAAGCAGCTATATGATTTCATCAAGAACAACTTAAACTAAGATATTCAAAACCGAAAAGTGCCGAAATGAAAAAATGCTTCAAGAATTAGCATAATATCCATCTTCACTAGGTAAAAACCATACAATCAGTGAACATTTTGAACAGAAATTGGGTCATCCAAACAAAATATAAGGAAAATAACCCAAATCTAATCACACCCAAAAAAAAAAACCCAACAAGGCACAAACATCATGTATTTTCCACCTCCTCTAGATAAACACAGGTCAATAACAGGGAAGAAAGAAAACCCCCAAAACCTAGTTGAAAAATCATACATCTAAAAAGGTCAGTCTCTTACTCTCACTAGACTCTTCTCTAGTATATCCTCTATTCTCAACCACACTGTACAAACCATCAAAAACACTCCCATATATATACAACATAACATCAACAAGCAACCCTTAGTAATAATTACCTTTCTAAGTAATTAAACTACTTTCTTCTCTATGGACTCGAAGTCGAAGCCTCTTGTCTTGGTTCTCTCAGATACCCGAGAAGGGTTTCAGCCTGCAAAACACAACCGGACACAACCATTAAAACAAAGCAAATAACAAAACCCAGCGCTAGATGGGCATGTAACATAACATGATCACTCAATATGTATAACAAATTAACAATCCCCAAATATGTCACAATTTTTATACAACCAACATAATGCATCGTTGAGCAATCGATCAAAGGTAGCATAATTCAATCCGAATCATTAATCTCAACAAAATCAAGCACATTTACACATTCAAATCAAAACGAACTATTAACTTCACAATCGTGAATCCTTAGTAACAATGCTATTGCTAAGCAATCACAACAGACAACACCAATCAATTTGCTGCTCACCTTATGCTTAGCTCTCAAAGTCCCGGTCTGCGAAAGGGCGACAAGTGGAGGGATCCCTCCTTCCCTGACCAACAACCCTCTATTTCTCACACTCTCAGCACACAGCTGCAACAACGTCAACACCGCGAATTCCTTCCCTTTAACACTCCCATCTTCGATAGCCTCCACGAGTGCAGCAATCCCATTTTCCTCAACGATAGACTCCCTCCCCTCCGCGATTCCCGCCAGCAGACTCAGCACCACCATCGCCTTCTCCGCCATCCCCTCCCCCTGACACACCAGCATGGCCACCAGCGGCCTCACCGCCCCGGCCGTCACCGCCCTCTCCTTGTTCTGCTGCAAAGAGCAGAGTTTGTAAAGAGTCGTCAAGGCGTCCTTTTTCCCTCTATTTGAACCGCTTATCAGCAGCGAAACCAACGGCGGGATCGCCCCACAAGCCCCAATCGAGCTCTTGTTCTCTTCTAACAAAGCCAGACTCAACAGAGCGCACGCAGCGTTCTGTTTTGACGTCTCCGTCCCGGTTTTGAGAACATAAACCAGAGACTTCACGGCGCCGGCGTTCGTGATAAGGGTCTTGTTGCTTTCGTGCAGAGAGAGGTTCAACAGAGCCGTCACGGCGTGCTCTTGTGTCCACGGGTCGCTGCATTTCAGGAGAGGTATCAGAGCCGGAACAGCACCGGATTCGCCAATAAGTTCCCGATTATCGGACCGGTTTTTCGCTAGAAGTCTCAGTTTCGCTGCGGCCGATCGTTTGATTGCTACGGATGAAGACTGCAAGCCGTCGATGCAGATCTTGACTGTCGGTTGGAGATCTTCCGGCGAAATGCTTTCGATTATCTCGGTCGAAAAGTTCTCTCTTTGAAGGAACCCCATACAGGGCTCCGGCTCCGGTTCCGGCTCGGCGGTATTCTCATTCTGGTGATTGGGATTTTCAGGGGAGGGCAAGCACGCGAGACGCTGTAACTCGCCCGATATATCGCTGCTGCAGGCCGAGAAATCGCTGAAAGCTTGCGAGACGTCCAAGAAATTATAATTATCCTCCGACGAATTTGATTTCACCGATTTGGTGTTGCCGGTCTTGGACGCGAGCTCGCTCAGTCTCATGTCGACAACGGACTCGGTGAGGTTTTCGGACAGGTAGCCCGATTTATCGGGTACCGAAGTGAAGGAACAGCTGTTGTCGCTCTGGTAGAGCGTGGAGCGTATCGTCCGCATGGATCGACCGGTATTCCGGCTGATTCTGGTGGACGATGCCGGAGATTGAGGGTAGAAATTCGGCCTCAAAGGGAACCGATTCGAGGTGGAATGAGAATCCTCTAAAGAAACCATATCGGACACGAATCAAACGAAAGAAAAAGGGAAAAGTATGTGTGGTTTGTTGGGTGGAGTTTTAAGAGAGTTTCATGGTGTGAACTGTCAAGTGAAGAGAAAGTTCAAGAGAGATGAAGCTATTAGATTTTAATGTTGGATTTTTGCACACTGTGTCTGCTCTCTGCAACTTTTCGTTTCTCGGGTAAGGCTAGAATGACATCCAACTTGAACTTGTAAAGATTATTTTAATTGTCACGCTCACAGCTTTGCATTAACAAAAGGCAAAAAGCCTACCTTTTTTTTTCGTTGGTATGCTAGTTAGTAGTTACTGACTTACTGCTCTTATCACCGTATCGAATCGTTACGTACTTACGTTTTGTGTGTTCAAAAAGATTAGATATAATTTGACAAATAAAAAACCAAAGATTGAATATGTTAATAGCTACAAGTAGCGATTTGATCAATGATCTGTTGCGATTTCGGTTGGATCAATCAATACAAGTGCGATCCGTAATATAACTCCCACTTTAGGAATGGATCTTTTGATAGTTTTGGGATTTAATCGATAAATGTGATTATTAAAACTCATATCATATATCTCAAGAAGAAAATCTACAATCACTTTAGTAAGAGTATATGTAATGTGAGCAGTGTTCGAAAAGTCGAACTTGGCCGCCATATATGCACCGCCCAGTCGCTAGACGGCCCTCGACCGACGCAAATAAGGCCTAATAGGCTCATAGGCAGCCGATGGTGGCTATGGTTTCTTTTTTAATGAACAGCTATAGTTTTTTTCTTTTTGAAAAAAAAAATCCAAAGTGACGTTTCAAGCTTCATTAAACAAAAGCACAAAACGATGTCGTTTTGGGTTTTTTTTTTAACCCTACTAGCCCTTTTTTTTTTCCTTTTCTCCTCTCTTTCACGGCTCCGCCTAGTCACTAGGCGCAGGGCCAACGCCCGACTAACGCCTACTAGAATACTGAGATAGGTGAGTTTGGTTGAAACTCTATATAAATATAAAAGGTGGATACCAAACTAGGTTAGGGGTTTACCAAGACTTGTCAAGATCAAACAGTATATATATAGTCCGGATATCAACTCTTACAATGCCGGTGAAAAAACATTTTACATATGGTTGGACTCAAACACCTCACCCCTAATGTGGATGACCATTGCAATTTATATATTTACTTAGGGGTCGTTTGTTTTTTTATCTGAACACTGAACAGTTTGAATTGCACGTTTATTTTTTATTTTTCTCACATCTAAATATAATGTCAACTTGTTTGTTTTGAAAGATAAAATTGTTTGAAAACATATGATTTGATATTTATAACCTTATTACTATTAATTGTTATGTATTTTAATTTGATATGATTCAAACAACTAAATAAAAATAATTTAATAAATACTAAACCATTTTTATGTAAATATCGTTCAGATACTATTCAATGTTAACATATCATAAATAATGGTTTTGATTTTTACATAACAAAAAAAAATGAAGGTTCAACAATGGAGTTGAAACTGATAATGTGATTAAAGTTTTTTTATTTTATTTTTGTAGATGGTGATTTTTAGTTAGTAGGCAAACCAGTTGCCAACAATGACACGTAAGCAAGTCGATGCTTAGATTAGCCGAGAATTTTATAATCGAAACACCTCATTGCTATGTGAATACAATGTATGATGAGTAAATAAGCAAAATCAGTAAACAACACCAGAGTTTTGTACGTGGAAAACCCTAAGGTATGGAAAAAACCATGGTCATCGTAGCGACAGGAGAAAAGAATTCCACAATGTAAAATATGATTACAATTACAAGCTCATTATTGCTCTCTCTTTTCGTTTGCCTAAGATATGTATTTATAAGGGAATCAAGGGTGTCACCATAATTCTTGTCATTCAAGTAAAATATTGCGTTGACGCGAGATCCTAGGAGAATCGTATCTTGATGATCCTCTGGTCTTGTATGGAGAAATCTTTACATGCATAAGTTGATCATATCATTTCTATACCTATATTAAGTCCTCATTTCCTATTGTTTGCGCTCGTTTCTTGGGTATTTTTGGTATTTAATGTGTTTGTTAAGCTTGTATAGGTAATAATCCCTAAATAAGGTGTTCGAACTTAATTGGAGAAGTTTGGGGCTCATAAGATGAAGAAAATCAAGATTGGAAGACAAAATTCCAAGAGCCAGGCTAGTTCCCAAACTCGCCTGGAGAATTCGCCTAGAAGTGTAGAAAGTCTACAGAGAGCTAGGCTAGTTCCCAGCCTACTTCAAAACTCACCCGAAGAACTAGCTTAGAAGCCTGGCAGAGCCAACTTCGTAATTTCGCCATTTTTTATACCTAGTTCATAGGAGCCTATATATACCCCATTTTGGAGATCTAACCACTATCTTGAACCATTCTTTGAAGCCACCAATACCAATCAAGAGAGAGGGAAGCTCTAAAGCCACCAAAGAGGTTATTCGCCTTGGTGGCTCACCATTTCACCATCATCAATTGTTTAATCCTTCATCTTAGAGGAAGAAAATGAGCGAAAATGAGCAAGTTTGCTCTATGAGTGAGCTGCACATCAATGAAAGCTTGAAGACTCTTGGAAGAGATTATGACTACAACATTCACTGGGTTTTCTCTATTTACTCTTCTCTTTGTTTATTTCTCTTTTTTGTGTACATCTCTCTAGGGAATTGTTATTAACCTAACACAAATGATCTTTATGTGATTGATTAGCATTTATTGATTTAAGTATTGTTTCATTCATTGTGTTTAATTTCTATTCTTATTGTTTGTGTTAATGGAACATCACCATTGATATACATTTTAGGGATTATATGAGAGTTAGGATTAGTGTATGCATCATGCCTAATCTTCACTAAATGCCCTTTTGAATGAGTGGAATCCATGGAAGTAGACATCATGCTAAAGTGGATTTTGGTTCTTTAATCTTTGTGGTTAATGAGTCTTTAGTTATTGCTTGCACTAAACATCATAGATAAGTAATAGTTGAGGATATGTGACTCAATTCGCCATCATACGATTGAGTCACACTAAAGAGAATATGAACTCAAACTTGAATTGTTAATGCGGTATTTCATTATAATTAGTATAAATGTATGGTGAGCTCAATTAACTAGTGTACTGTTTCTTTGCATTTCTCCAATCCGCCCAAACCACCGTTTGTTACGTGTCTGTTGTCGTAATTCAAGTGCATTGGTTTTTTTTTTCTTAGTTAGTTTAGATTAGGTTTAGTTAGTGTAGTTTAGTGCAGAATAGGCAATGCTCTCGGTTACGTTACATGCACAAGCTCTCGGTTACCTTGCTTTCTTGCATAATAGCTCTCTCTCACTTTCTCTCACTTTCTCTTGCTTTACTCTCACTCACCACACACACTTCTCGCATCTCTATTCTCCTAATGCTTTCACATGCTTCTTTTCTTTCTCTACCCTTTTTTGTTGCTCACATGTTCACTTGGTCACACATACACACACGTTATCAAGCTCTATTTTACATTGCTTTCAAGTCTTTAAACTAGAGACAGTTGACAAATGACACCTCCTTGAGGAACAAACCCCCTACTTGTTGTTATGTGATCATTCAAAAAATCTATGCATTTACTGTGGATTATAAATGTAAAGCCCGCATGTTAGAAGTCGTGTTAAGTTCCTCTAAATTTTTAGGATTGTCTCTTTCTTTCATTATGATGACGATTGTCTTTCCTTATCATGGACTGGTCTTCATGAATTCCCAAATTGTTAGTGATTCGCCAAAGATATTATACTCTATGTATTTCGTTGGTGTGGTGATCCGGTTATGGTCGTCATGTGAGATTTCTTTAGTGAACTGCCACAGATTGAGGCAACCTGGTTCTTGTGTTGGCAAACAGGTCTGGTGGCCTAGGGTTGCTTATACAAGAGGTGCTGCCACGTGTCTTTTGATTGCATGGTCTGGTGACGTGGATATCCAATTCTAGTTTATTTGTGCTGGCATGTTAGGCTGATCAAAATTTCCCAAACAATACCATATAAATCCTTAAGGTGGGTTATCAGTGATTCGTTTCTCTTGGCGAGCTCGTTTCTCACTGAAGTGAATTTGATAAGATTCATCTTTTAATACTACATTAATGGGCCGCCTAGCTTTAATGGCTTTGATAATTGTGCCCAAATAATTACTAGCCATATAAAACATATGAACGGCACAATGATGGGACAAATGAGCTGACTTTTCATTTGGCCAATTTATCAAAATGTTGCCACATCTGGCAATGTGATGGGTTAACTTGTGCATTTTCGATTTTCGCATAACCCTTAGCAAACGAGATAGTGCGTTGCATTTGAAATGACCAGGAGTTGTTTCATTTCTACCTTTTCATTCACACACAAATTTTCTTTACCCTTTCCAAGTCTTTTAGAATTCCCGCTTGCTTATAAGTTTGAAATTCTGATACATGTTCCTTTTCGATTTCTTCTACTTCCTCAATTTATGTCTTTCTTAATAACCATGACTAGGTTTGAGAAAGTTTCTAAACTAAGTGACTAAGGGGTCGTTGCAGTTTCTAATGTTGTTGAGCATAAAGAAGATCAAATGCATTTTTCTTAAAAGGATGCGAGACAAATGTGGTTGATGAGGCCGCATTGGGGGAGTATCACAGATATTACGAAATCTCGGACCCCGTAGAGCTCATCTAACTAGAAAGTCGTGCCGTTTGGAACCCTCTCATTGGTGCAGTGGCTTTTTATGGGTCGATGTTAGCCATTGGTGATACCTTGCCTATTAAGTTGTACAATGCTAGGTTCTTGTGTGATTCCAAGATTTCTCTAGCATAGTTGGAGTCTAATGGATATCGTACATTGCTAAGTTTGTGGTCACTATGGGCAGCCAATGGGAAATCCATCCCCACTGCTCGCCAAATTAGATACATATATGTTCTTAAGGCCTCTAAGGAGGGGACCTATTTCTTAACTTCAGTCGGGGTGAGCTACTTACTGCAGTAAGGTTCAGATCCAGAGAAGTTCAAGGTGAGCGACATCGAGGTTGGCTCCACACTTGAACATAAAGGATTTTTATGGGGTTACCCCATATCGAACAAGTTTTCGAAGAAAAATTGGTTTTTTTGTGAAGGGTGCCTTGGAAAAGAAGTCACTGGGGACCCTTCAACACTACAACCTTACGGGCTCATACCTCTCCATTTCATGAAACACCACGCATGGATGAAGGATCCACAGAATTTAACCGGCGACCAGATCAAGACGGTTGCCAAAATGGTTACTCACCCATTAATTGATAGGAGCGCTCTTGTTTTATTCGTCAAGTCTATTCTTCTTGACCGAGGGATTTTTTCTAAGCTTCCAGATGATCGACTCCGATGTAAGTATTTGCTCGATTTCACTTTTTATTCCTTCTGTCTTCCATATGGAAGTCCTTTGATTATTTCGCTAATTTTCCTCCTTTTTTTAAGTATTTGACGAAGATTCAATCTGTTAGAAGCTCGCTCGCTGGATCAAGAGCACAGAGAACACGAGCCGTGATGGTGCCTCTTTGCCTAAAAAGACTACGTTGATGGTTCTTCCGTCGAGGCTAGTACCCCTTCAAGGAGAAACGGGAAATCATTACAAGCTGGTCTATAGTCATTTTCTCACCAGAATACCATTGGTGGTTCGAAGGGGAAATCTGACTCTCATCGTTAGGAAGAGAAGAGAAAAGAAAATGCAGTTTCTTTGGTTCTTTGCCACCCCTCGAGCCTATCATTGTACCAAATGAGGCAAGTCGTGGTGAGGGTGCTCTTAGCCTAACTGTTTATGTGGTCATGTCACTCTGAAATGAGTTGGTGGAAGGATGTGATCTGGTGTTTGTTTCCCTAGGCAAAACATCATGCGAAGAAAAGGAAAAGAATGGAGGAAGAGTCTCCCGCAGCTGCCTTGGCACCTCTAGCCACTTTTCGAATTCATCGTCCTAATGGGCCTGTTTCTTCCAATAAAAAGATCAAAAAAGAGGGCGAGCCTGAAGTCCTTAGGGGAAATGAAGAGTTCTATCTAAGTCGTCCAGCAACTTCTGCTATTGTAACTTCGCATGGCGTCCTAAAGGATGTGCTAGGTGATTCTGTGGTCTCCGCTTCCAGTTATTATAAAGCCAAAGCTGACCCACTCCACGTATCTGGTAGTCACCCGTCTACATTGGTGGGGGGGCCAGCGAGTTGCTTGCTGCAATGTCAAGCAGTCGTGCCCTTATTTGACGATATGGGTACAAGCCGCGAATTGCAACTTGGTCATCCTTCCAAGAGAATTGAACGTTACTTTAACACTTTTTCTTTGGTAAGTGCCTATCACCGTTTTTTGTGTTACGTATCGAATTATTGTTCTGAGCTATCTATTTTATGTTTTCCGTAGACCGTAGGTTCTGTTGGAGTTGGTTGCTCACAGAGATGAAAAGAGATCATTGGATTCCAAAGTTGAAGATCTCCAATCTCAAGTTGCCTATTTACCCGCGGACCGTTTTAATTTACAAAGTGAGCTTGCTAGAGTTTCGTCTCTCTAAGTGAAAGAAACAGAGTCTCGGCAAGGTGCAGAACTACAAGCCTAGAAAGTGGAATACCAAACTTAGGATTTGCAAGATTGATACTCTAGCCAGAACAGATCTTTCATGCAGGAAGTGATGGAGCTAGAGCTTAGGGTTGGGATCGTTACAAACCTTCCTCTGCCTTTAAGGCCTTCATGTATCATGAATATCATAACAGAATAAAGACAGCTCACGACTTCTATTCAAGCAAAGATAAGGCCAATGAGAGAGACGTTGGTCTCCTTTAGGATTTCATGGAAAAGGACTATAGAAAGGCCTTGAATCCATTAAGATGTAGCAGAAGAACTGACAAACTCATTGTCACTAGTTTAATGTCAATCCTCTGCCATTGCATTTCAGGATGGCTGGCGAATCAACAACTCCAACATTCTATGCTGATGTGAAGGCCACCTCTCCTTTTGCTAGAGAATTTGATATATGAGATACTGGTATGTCCTCTTTGAGTGAGTTGCCAAAAAAATGCAAAGCCTGATAGAGATGATGAGCAACCCGGTTCTGTCGTGGTGCCTAAGAGGAGTGATGAATCGGCACAACTATTTGAGGAAGCATCTATGAAGAGAGACTAGCTACAGACTGCCTATTTCTTTATCTTTTTTTTTGAAATTTCTGTAATCATTTCATTTTGGATATGAAACTCTTGGTATTATTTTTTGTATTCATTGCAGTGGTCCATTTTCCTTTTTCTCGGCTTGTGTGTATTCCTTGTTGGTGTGTATGTGCTGGGTGTTTGAATTCCCTTGGGGTTTATATGTTATGCTATATCTCTCACATCATTATAAATTTCTCGCACTTCCAAGGAAGTCATGACTCTTGCGTGATATCCCAAGTGTTGTGCTCCACTTGTGCATGTCGTTCTGGGCATTGCTCAATCTTTGAAATAGCAAGGTGGTCGAACGAGGTCAGTATCGTTTTATCTCAGGGTAAGTCCCAGTGTTTGTAAGCCACAGAGTCGCGCATCGGAAGGATTTTCAAAACTTAAAAAAAATATTTAAGCGATTTTAAAACCTTGTACGATATATAAGAATAAGTAAAAGGCAGGATTCGAAATCATAACTCAATGCTAACTCCTTCGTTCTTTAATTCTTGAATTTGTTTTCCGATCTGTACCACCGGATCTTCATCGCTATCTCCCAGATTTTGGCAACTGCATATGGGCACGTCACGGGCTTTAGGAGGTTGTATGGAGGTAGTAGAAACAATACAAAACAACTATTGCTTTGCGTATCAAGATTTAGGCCACTCTTGAATAATGTAGAACAAAAAACAAAAAAAAAATTCTTGTTATATTCTTGTTGGCCGCACCACACTTTCTTGTTTTTCTTTTTGTTTCAACGTGCATGACATCTTATCTTGTCTTTGTTTTTTATAATATTTCTTTATATATTTTAAAACAAGATACTAATCCTTTTCCAAATATATCTCTATATATTTAAAATAAGATAATTAGTATTTTAGTGACCAAGTTAGTATAAGATTATAAATCTCACATAACCCTAATTCACTAAGACTTGAACACTTGACCTAGTTAGGAAATAAAATAATCTTATTATTTTATCCTTTGTTTCAGTCATGGTTCAAACTTGTAACCTCCAATTAATAATTCTCAATTATTTAATTTATTAATTAGATAATCAAATTATTTAATCAATTTAATTATTAATATATTAATTAATATCTCATCATTTAATTAATTCCCTAAACAAATATGTGTCACTTTCGTAACACAATTAATTGGACAATCCAATTAATTAACCGTGAACCTTGTTACCTTGAAAGTTCCTGGCTAGCAAGGGGACCTAATGGACCCATAGTCTTGAGCTTCATTAATCCTTAGAAAAATTAAATAAACTTTTTAATTAATATTTCATGATTATTAACCTCAGAGTTACTCCACTAAAAACCCGAGGTTGTACTCTCGTAACTGTAGATGTTTTTACACAAACCAAAATCACAATTTTCCGTCGATATACTTATTGCAAACAGTATGATCCTTCACAAGTAGTTCATAAAGTCAGTTATACCCCTCAAATTATATCTTTTCCATTAAGTACATTGATTCTCTAATGAACAATAAATCCTAACTTCCTTTACGGAAGAAGAAGAGCGCTCATATTGTTCAAGCCCCGAATCAACCCTTAAGAGAACTACTATCTACATCTCGCAAGAAGAAGTGGATTCCATTATTGTGTACAGACCTTCCCAGCCACAAGCCAAACCGCAATTCCAACATACAAAGTTATTGACCGGGAATGTAACGATCTCACCCATTGTATATCAAAAACCACGATCTAACCTGAAGGAGTCGATAAGACACTCAAGATTAAGATCACCCATATATATCTATCATTTTTAGATATATATGAATCTCATCATGTAACGGATCTTGGTGAGAGATTCATATAGATCATGGCCAGTCCTATATGATCACACAGAGTGCCTCCATTCTCATATCACTATATGAATAGTCTAGGATAAGACCACCGTATATTACGGAATGTGCCGCAGCTGTAGATTAACCACAAATAAAGTACTCATCTCTATTTGCTATCCACAGACTCTTTTGATTGCTCATCTCAAACTGAATTCCGATGTATATGACACTCATATACTCAGTTAGAGATTACATCTGGCAATCTTGGATGTTAAATACACATGATATAAATGTATAAGACAGATTTATAGAATGAATAAACTACTTCTTTTATTAATGTTTCATTCACATTTACAAATTACAAGCTTTAGGGCATACACCCCAATAATCTCCCACTTGCACTAAAGCAGTTGAGACATATCTCGTAACCCTAGACCCTCTAGGTGACCTTCAAACACTTTAGATGTTAAGGTCTTCGTAAATGGATCAACATGATTGTCCAGCGATGTTATCTTGGTCAGGTCACATCCCCTCTCTGCATTATCTCTCTAATGAGATGATATTTCATTTCTATATGCTTCCCTCTCTTGTGGCCTCTTGGTTCTTTGGAAGACAATGCTAAAAGTTTGTTCTTACGATCCCTAATTAATTGGATCCCTAGAACATAACTCGCATACCCACATAGCATTCAAGTTGTCATACAACCATTTCACTACATCTAGATGGTAGTGTATCTTGACTAGGAATCATCTGACTATCAGATGTTAATGGATCAACAACTCTTGTTGAATAAGCACTGGTCGTACCAGGCTCCATCTCATTTAATACAATTTTGCTTTGAGGTTTATGATCACTCATATAGTTGTCCTTCAGAAACGTTGCATTTGTCGATACAAATACTTTGTTCTCTTTGGGACTATAGAAGTACCCACCTCTAGTCTTCTTGGAATAACCTACAAACAAGCAGACTATAGACTTAGGGTCTAGCTTTCCAGTTCTATTCTTCAGTACATGTACTAGATACCCATATGCGGAAATGTCGCAAACTAGCTTTATGACCATTCCACAACTCTAGGGAAGTCTTAGGAACAGATTTGGATGGGACTACATTCAAAATGTAAGCCGTCATTTGTAGTGCATATCCCCAAAAGGAATTTGGTAATGATGAGAAACTAATCATTGATCCCACCATTTCCATCAGGATTCTGTTTCTCCTTTCTACAACACCATTCTGTTATGGTATTCCAGGAGCTGTGAGTTGGAATACAATCCCATGTTCAACCAAGTAGTCTTTAAACTCTTGGTCGAGATACTCACCTCCTGCGATCTGATCATAGAGCCTTGATAGTCTTGCCTAATTGGTTCTCAACTTCAGTTCAGAATTCTTTAAAATTTTCAAAAGTTTCCGACTTCTGTTGCATTAAGTAGATGTATCCGTATCTAGAGTAATCATCTATAAAGGTGATATAATACTCATAACCACCCCTTGCTTTAACATTCATCGGTCAACAGACGTCTGAATGTATAAACTCTAGTGGTTCTGTAGCTCTAAGCCCTTTTCCAGTAAAAGGTCTATTGGCCATTTAACCTTCTAAACAAGATTCGCAAGCAGGTAATGTGCCAACCTTTAACTGGCTTCAAGACCCGTTTTTAACTAGTATGTATATCCTGTCAAGGTTAATATGGCTAAATCTTAAATGCCATAGGTACGTTTTATTATCTGGAGAAATTTTTTATCATTTTGTTTTAGGTTTTTCAACTTTAAACAATTCAGCATTGAGGAGTGATGTATGAATTAACGGTCTTAAAACATACAAGTTGTTTTCATTTAAACATGAACAAATATTTAAACCATTTCTAGAAACAATAACCGACTTATTATTAAAACAAACAAAACATAATTGTTCTAACATTTTGGACACAGAAATCAAATTCCTTGTGAATCCAAGAATAAAATAAACAGAGTTTAAAATAATAAAACTATTTTTCAACTGGAGTCTAACTACTCCCACTGCTCTTGCTGACACGACATCCCTTGACCCAACGTGCATTGAGAAAGCCCCATCCTCTAGCTCCGTCTGCCATTGACCTCAGCCCTGTTGAAGTAGGACATCATGCCCAGGACATGTTCCGGGATCGATGAACCATTCTTTATCTGTGCAAACATTACGGAACGAACAGCTTCGTGCCACTTTTGCTTAGAGGGCTGCCTTTACATAGCCTGCAATGACTCCATGACTTCGAATGTTATAGTTATTGCTTTGTACTTTGTAACAAGCAATTCTGTCATACTAGCTAACAGATAAGTTCGGGCATTCTCATCAACTGATACCCATTTCTGGTATGTCTCACGAACATTTCGTGCGGCATTGGCAGCAGGCTGTGGATGACACTCCTCCGTAAGCATAAACTTTAGGTCTTTGGTAACAAAAATTGCATTAATTTGATGTTTCCATTTTGTGTAATTTTCTCCGGTTAGTTTTTCATTAGCAAGGATTTGTAAAAATGCAGAAGACATTGTTGAAAAAACATAAATAAAGAATTCATTCAACCATACATTTAATTCATATGTTAATGTTTGGCATCAAATTAAATATGATGCATGAACATATTTAATGAACAAGAAAATCCATAAATATTGTTTCTACGCCACGACAATCCAAAATACCACAAGTAAGTGCCGCCTTAGGGTCGGTCAAATACTTGCATGTTATATCGAGACATTCTCAATCAAATGATATACCAGAATAACTCTTATTCCTTTATCATTCAACCATCGTTTAATTCAGTCAGGTTTATAATTAACAAATTTAATTAAAACCTTGAGAGTGTAACCCACCATTTCAGATCTCGTAAGCTTAACTTGAGAATTGCCGTCTTAGGGTCGGTCAATCCCAAAATACACTCAGAAACCCTATTCGTTCGGAAGTCAACTTTGGTATTAATTCTCATGGAGATCTTCCTTAAGGAGGACGAAAACAAAGCCGTCTCAATGCCCCACTTGAATCTCATGGTGTTGAACTAATGATGGAAACTGCAGGATATAATGTTATATATCCCTCTCCCACTCACTATTTCAGAATTAGGGTTTTCAATTAATGCACCTAGATACTACTAAGATTAAACGGCTAATTTCAATCTAAATGTCCAGGGCATATAAAACAAATTATGAGAACCTTATTCTAATAACAAATAAACTAATCCGATTTTTAACAAATTAAAAATCTAGTTCATCATTCAAATTCTAATCTATGTAACCAATTTTACTAAGACTAGAATTATTTAATGTGATTTACCAAGTTTTAATTATCAAAACTAATCACATTATTAGGTCCAATTATATTAGGGATTTAACTAATTAAACCTAATATTAAGTGAACGACCTAACTAATCTAACTAATTAAACGATTTATTAATAGACTAGTTATTAATGAGAATTACCAAGTTCTTACTCTAAAAACTAATCTCATTATTAATAGCCAATTATGTGATTTGCCAATTTTTAATCATATTAAAAAAAACACATAATGTGAATGGCTATTATGCATGTATGACATTTAATAAAATGCATGTGTAGGCATTACTAATCTATATGGCATGTGTATGCATGGCAGTACTTTAATTATCACATAATAAAAAAGTATACATGAATTGATTGAGTACGATGAGTTTATCTATCTTTAAAACAAATTCTAATTACAAAAATTATCCAATGCATTCATTGGTCTTCTTGTAATTCCAAAAACTTCCAGTCTTATCTTCTGTAACTTCTACTTCTTTTCGGGCCCAAAAATCAAGTCCGACTTGATTTATTTTATTGGATCCATCACATGGATTAAATCCCTAAAACCCAAGTGTTACTGTAACACTTTTCGTAAGTCCGGGATTTCCCATAATCGGCCCAAACCGTTCTCACGTACACACGGCCCTAGCGCAAGGCTTTAATATAACAAATATAACAATTATAACAATTATATTGTAGAGTGCAATGTGCAACAATTGTGCATGAGAGATTTGCACATCTGGCATGCTTGATTTGCACATATGTTGCTGCACAACAACATTATCAATGCATAATATTTATGCTGCATGTCCGTTGTGCGCATGTGCATAATCAATATTATACATTGTATGTTGAAGCGGTGCATTGCACATCTGTTGTACTGTGTTATGCACACCTGCATGTGTTGTTTGTTATGCACACTTGCATCGCAGCAGTGTGTTGTGCAATACTTGCATGCGCTGCTGCATGTTTGCGCACCAGATTCGTATGGTGGTGTGGTTCGTCTTCCGAATCATCAATTTACATCAATGAAATAAATTACAGTATATAAAAAAAGGCTTAATGGTACGAATGTCCCTTGAATTATTCGTGTGTTGCTGATTTCCCCCATGAATTCTTAAAATGGTCACAACAACCCCTGAACTGTTTGAAATTGGTAGCAAGTGACAGAAGGGGTGACGGACGTCAATGACAAATTACACTTACATACCCTGATTATATGCATAATTGCATTAAAACTGAAAACATACAATAATAACACCACACACCATTTGACCAATTGACTAATGTCTA
Source organism: Dipteronia sinensis (assembly GCA_033220585.1). Classification (NCBI taxonomy): domain Eukaryota; kingdom Viridiplantae; phylum Streptophyta; class Magnoliopsida; order Sapindales; family Sapindaceae; genus Dipteronia; species Dipteronia sinensis. The sequence goes on from CM065639.1 coordinate 43,227,708, forward strand.
AAAAAAATTAATAATAATAATAATAATAATAATAATAATAATAAATATAGTAATAATAATAATAATAATAAATATAAATATAAATATAAATATAAATATAAAAAATAATAAAAAGTAATAATAATAGCAATAATTATAATAACAACAACAACAACAACAGCAACAATAATAATAATAATAATAATAGTAATTATAAAATAATAACAATAATAATAATAACAATAATAATAACAATAATAATAATAACAACAACAACAACAACAACAATAATAATAATAATAATAATAATAACAATAACAACAACAACAACAACAATAATAATTAAATAATAATAAGTAATTTTAAGGGTACGGATATTGACACACATAAAACTTATTAGTAACCCATTTTTATAAGTACACCCATGTCTAAAATTTAAAAAATAAATATTACTATAAGTACCTTTCATAATGCCAATAGTATCATCATTGAAATAAATATATTCATTTTACTATATAATATTTATAAAAAAATCTTAAATTATTATCACATCCAATTTATAAAATAAAATAAAAAACTGATAATACTACTCAAGCGTGTGTCTTATAACCTAGAGATGGGTGAATAGTTTTAATCAAGTTAATTACCAATTTTTCTTGATTAGTCAATATTAAAAATTCACCTCATACACAAACATACAAAACCAAGTGTAAAATGCGGAAATAGAAATAACACTTGCTTTTTACGTGGAAACCCTTCAACAAGGGAAAAACTATGGGCTATCCTTCTAGCCACACACGATTCTCAAGTCCACTATTGTAACGATGTTTACAGCTTAGGTTGACCTCTAGTCACACCATTCTCGGTCACTAACCCACCACTACTACCTAACGGGCCTTTATAGTGAATCCTTGATCACTTTACTTGCCAACCACACTTTGGTTGCAAGACTTCACTTGCTTGTGCACTACACCTTGTAGTCACAAGACTTAACTCTCAAGAAGAGATTAACAACCTATATGAATATATGAATATTCAAAACGCAATTAATGCTAGGCAACACTAAATGCTTATCTAGAATTATATGATGGCAATAGATGCAATCATAGATATCAATGTCTATATGAATGCTCATAAAGACCTAACTAGATATAGATATGCAAGTCTAAAATCTAGTCATCAAACAAAGCCATATCAACACAAGTTGTCATTAATCATGGCAAGGACAATAAATGCAATCAATGAGTCTTAATTAGCTATAGGGAAAATATGTCCTAAAAGCAAGCTATCACAATACAAACCCAATAATACAAAGGAACTCTAAATATATTCAATAAAGTAGAGACCTAGCATTTAATTAACTAATAAATGCAATAAAGACATCATCTTGGAATGTATGAACAAATAACAAAGAGGGATTTATGTTCAACGTACCAAGTTAACTCAAAGATGAAGACCCATGCCTTAATGATGTTTAATGATGCATGAAGGATGATAGGTTTTGGGTTTGGAGAGGTAAAGAACAAGTCTTGAAGCTTCACTCTCTAATGGAACTCTTCCTCTCTCTAAAAATAGGTTTTAAAGCTCTAAAAACGAGTTGGGAGAGAAATGAATGTATATATAGAAGTCCTAAATGAAACTACGTCGTTTTGGCAAAATAGGCACAAAACAGGGTCAGTGCATGTGCAAATGCACGGGTAATGGACCCGTGCAGTTGCACAAACTTGAAGCACTCATCATCAGTGCATGGGTAAATGCACGGGTAAGACCCGTGCAAAATGGAGACCCGAGGAACAAGAGGCTCAAAACATGACCAAACAACCTCTAAATCTTTTGAATAATATACCGTTGGAAAGGTATGGAAGTCTACTTTCTACTCCAATTAACAAAACATGATTTGGATGATTGTAGAAAGAGTTGTGGTCAAACGAGTGACCAAAGGTTAGATTTGTACAACAACATGAATGCCCAAACTCATGGAAAAGACCATGTGACCAAAGACCAAAACAAGATAAGAATAATACATTCTCTAATGGTCACTGAACGCGCTAAAACAAGCAAACTATCGTGCAAGAGTAGACACATAACAAAACCATACTTAAATCTAGAAATGAAGTGCATAGTGTGATTGTGAAAAGAATGCCCATAAGAATAATAAGGAACATATGCATAACATCACAAGTGCATATAAGTATGTGTGTGTGCAACAACAAATGCATGACAGTACAAATGTATGTAAGTGTGTGTGTACAACTAAATCTCTTTAAGAGTTAAGAACGAGTGAACTACCTCTCTTGAAACTCTTTGGGATGACCGGAAGCATGTCTTTGAGAAAACCGCACTTGGAGAACCTAGGCTACCCATTACATTAACATCCCCAATGTGATTTGTCATGAAATAAGCCAATCATAAAAATGAGGTTCTTACAAAATCATGTTATTTTTGGAATCAAATCCCTTTTTAATGATGATCCAATTTACTTTTGGAAATATCTCAAATATAGGAGCCTTAGAAAAGGGAATATGTGGAACCGTATAGAGGGTCAAGAGATTTTCAATATGGAATTCTTTTATTTATACAGATATCTTAAACAAAAAAAAATTATTTATATCCATGACTATCTTAAAATAGAAAAAATTGTTGATATCTATGGATATCATTAAAAAAATATTTTTTGTTTATTGATAGAGTTCATAACTATGCATAAAAGAAAAACAAAAACAGTATGATAATCATGTGATGATGAGAAAGTTGAAAGCTTGAAATAAAATTATTTTTATGTACTATTACTATTATTATTATGTACTATTATTATTATTATTATTATTATTATTATTTTATTGTTGTTGTTTTTGTTGTTGTTATTATTATTATTATTATTATTATTATTATTATTATTATTATTACCCTTTTTTATTATTTTTATTTTTTATTTTTATTTATCATTATTACTATATTTATTATTATTATTATTATTTAGACATTAGTCAACTGGTCAAAGGGTGTGTGGTGTTATTATTATATTTTTTTCAGTTTTAATGCAATTATGCGTGTAATCAGGGTGCGTAAATGTAATTTGCCATCGACATCCGTCACCCCTTCTGTCACTTGCTGCCAATTTCAAACAGTTTAGGGGGTTTAGTGACCATTTTAGGAATTCAGGGGGGAAATCAGCAACACGCAAATAATTCAGGGGGCATCCATACCATTAAGCCTAAAAAAAATTACAACCTGAAATTAATATTACTCAGAAAAATAATATTACCCACCATACCATGCAAATAACGATCAATCATGCTTCAAAAAAAATTAAAACATCATACATTCAATAGATTGTGCCTACACATATACACATGCAATTAATTAAGGAAAAAGAACGATTTATTCGAATATATCGTATTAGGGATTTGATACCAATTGTAAGCCCCAAGGTCGCGCAGCGGAAGGGATTTCAAAATTTAAAAAAAAATATTTAAGCTACTTTAAAACTGTGTACAATATATAAGATTAAATAAAAGGCATGATTCGAAATCATACATCAAAGCTAGCTCCTTCGTTCTTTAATTCTTGAATTTGTTTTCCGATTCATCGCCACCGGATCTTCCTCGTTATCTCCCAGGTTCCGAAAACTGCGTGTGGGCAATTCACATGCTTCAGGAGGTTGTATGGAGGTAGAAGAAACAACATAAAACAACTCTTAGTTTGCGTATCAAGATTTCAGTCACTCTTGAATAATGTAGAACAAAAAACAAATTTTTTTTCTTGTTGGACGAACCACACTTTTTTTTTTTTTCAACGTGTGGGATATCTTATCTTGTCTTTGTTTTTTATAATATATCTTCATATATTTTAAAACAAGATACTAAACCTTTTCCAAATATATCTCTATATATTTAAAATAAGATAATTAGTATTTTAGTGACCAAGTTAGTATAGGATTCTAAATCCCACATAACCCTAGTTCACTAAGACTTGAAGACTTGAACACTTGACCTAGTTAGAAAATAAAATAATCTTATTATTTTGAACAAATATGTGTCACTTTCATAACATAATTAATTAGACAATCCAATTAATTAACCGTGACCCATGTTAGCTTTAACGTTTCGGGCTAGCAAGGGGACTTAATGAACCCATATTCTTGAGCTCCAATAATCCTTAGAAAAATTAATTAAACTCTTTAATTAATATTTCATGATTATTAACCTCGGAGTTACTCCACTAAAAACCCGAGACTGCACTCTCGTAATTGTAGATATTTTTACACAAACCAAAATCACAGTTGTCCATCGATATAGCTATTGCATACGGTATAATCCTCCCTAAGTAGTTCATAATTAGAGCTAGGTCATAAAGTCCGGTATACCCCTCTAATTATATTTTTTCTATTAAGTATCATTGATTCTCTAATGAACAATAAATCCTAACCTCTTTTACGGAAGAAGGAGACGTTCATATTGTTCAAGCCCCGAATCAACCCTTAAGGAAACTACTATCTACTTCTCCCAAGAAGAAGTGGATTCCACTATTGTGTAAATACCTTCCCACCCACAAGCCAAACTGTGATTCTAACATACGAAGTTATTGACCAGGGAATGCAACTGCGATCTCACCCATGGTATATAAAAAACCACGATCTAACCTGAAAGAGTCGATAAGACACTCAGGATTAAGATCACTCATATATAGCCTTCATTTGTCGATATATATGAATCTTATCATGTAACGGATCTTGATGAGAGATTCATATAGATCATGGCCTAGTCATATATGATCACATCATACAAGGTGCCTCCATTCTCATATCACAATATGAATAGTCTAGGATAAAACCACCGTACATTACGGCATGGACTACAGCTGTAGATTAACCACAAATAAAGTACCTAGCTCTATTTGCTATCCACAGACTCTTTAGATTGCTCATCTCAAACTGAATTCCTCTATATATGACACTCATATACTCAGTTAAAGATTACATCTAGCAATCTTGGATGTTAAGTACACATGATATAAATGTATAAGATAGATTTATAGAATGAATAAACTACTTCTTTTATTAATGTTTCATTCACATTTACAAATTACAAGCTTTATGTCATAAACCCCAACAGTGATTACCGCTGCTCACATGTGTTATCATGGGTGCTGCACAATATTTAATGCAACGAGGTGATCAAACGAGGTCAGCAGCGCTTTATCTCGAGGTAAGTCCCGGTATTTAACACTAATCGCATCTGTTATCCTAGTGCTGCCTAGTATTTAACAAGTGAGGTGGCAGAACGAGGTTGAGAGTGTTGTATCTTAGGGAAAGTACAATATTTAAAACTTATCGCGTGTGTTATCCCGGTGCTATCCAATCTTTAATGCAGAGAGGTGGCCGAACAAAATCGGCAGCGCTTTATCACTGGGTAAGTTCTAGTGTTTAGCGCTACTCACACGTGTTATCCTGGGTGCTACCTAGTTTTTAACGCAGCGAAGTGGCCAAACGAGGTCGGCGGTGATTTTAGGCGAACTAGTTGAGCTGAGCTTTAGGATCCTCTTTTTGCATGTTTGTGATATCAGAGTTGTTCAATTCTACACGAAGCTTTATTTTATTGTTAACAAAAATGCAAACAAAACAAGAGAAATACTTAACGTCCTGATCCTCTAAAGAGAAAAGGAAGAAATTATGAAAACATGCAATTTAAAAGAAAATGAAGGCGTAGCATTGTTCATGGCGACCCTTTGATGCTCATAGGATTTATGCTTTCTTGATTCAGCCTTCTTCCATCGGCTGTTTTGGCCAGCCTTCATGTCGATCTGATATTTCATGGTCCCTAAACACAGATAGGTTAGTACGTCTGGCCACTTCCTGATCGCCTCTAATCTCGCTAACTTCGTAATTGGTTGGGAATTTGACCTTGAGGCAATATTTTATAGTGACTGCTTGGATCTTGTTAAGGAAAGAACTTCCCAAAAAGGTGTTGTACGACTAGTGGGGTAAGTCTACTACTACGAATTCGACCAGGGCTGTGATGCAGCTAGAGTTCTTCCCTATCTTGATAGGAAGCTTCACGATTCCTACAGGGCAGATTTCAATTCCTCCAAAGCCTCCCGGTGGGAAATGGAATTTCTTGAGATCTCAATGATCAAGTCATAATTGCTCATATGCGGTCAAATGCAAGATGTTAGCCAAACTTCCATTGTCTATCATGACTTGCCGAACATCATGTTGTCCTATTTGTACTTCCATGATAATGGTGTCGTTTGGCATGGCGTCGATCTCCCTTATGTCCCCTGTATAGAAAGTGATTGGGTCTTATTCTTGGTGAGGTTTTTTATAGCTCTTCTGGATTAGGTAGATGTTAGAGCTTCTTCTTGCCTTTATAAATTCAGTGATCTCTTTCTTTCTATACATGCTAATTGTTCCTATTGAAGGTCCCCCATAAATGGTGTTAGTTGAGGTTACATCGAGAGCATCTTGCATTTCGATCTAACCTATCAGGACTGTCTCTCTTAATATACTTGTCTGCACCCCTATCTCATTACATGGCATCGTCTTGCTTGAGCATATACTCATTCAAATGCCCTTCCCTGTTCAAGCTCTCGATATGGTCATTGAGCTGATAACACTTCGAGGTGTTATGACCGTGATCTTTGTGAAAGCGACAATACATAGATGTATCATTTCTTGTATTCACAAGTAGAGGCGACACCATAACATCGACCCTTTTTTCCTGAATCACAGACAAGATATCCTATTAATCTCTCACGAGAGGGGGGGGGTGTAATTAGTGAACTTAACGTGTATCTCTTTTCATCTTTCTTTCTGTCACTTTGGTGGTGATCATTATTCATGTCTTGACTCTCTTCTTATCCTTGGGTTTTTCCTCTTTTTTAACGAAGGTATTACCACCTCCATGGTTGATGAGTCAAACTCTGTGCACTAAGAAACCCCATTTGGCTACCACTTCTTCCTCTGCTCGAGCATAGTCTGCAGCTTTCTCTAGTAATTCTTAGTAGGTTTTGGGTCAAGTTTGTCTAAGATAAAAGGAAAAACGCCCACTCTACATGCCATTGGTGAAGGAGGTTACTGCCGCAATATCGTTAAAATCCTCTACACCATTGGCTTCTTTAATAAAGCGGTTCATGTAACTTCTAGTCATTTGTCATGTATCTTGTGACACGTCCAGAAAAATAGATTTTACTCCCAAGTGTAGAAGTGTCGAAGCAATAATATAACCCGGTAAGAACGGGGTTGATCCTTAGGGATGAAGTTTTAGAGCTCACAAAAACCAACAATAATCTCAAAAGTTATCAAGGAACAAAACAATTTAATTGATGAATGATGGGCAAATATAATGATGAAATTACTCAAATAAAAATATGCATGCTAAGGTTAGAGGTTCCACAATTTGCTTATAGAATAAAGGTATATTTATCTCTTCTTATAACTCAATCGGAATCCATACATAAAGGAGTTTCCAATCGGAAAATACAACAACCTAAGCTCGTTTGAACATACATGAAGTTATATTTCTTTCAATTAAATTACAAGGATTACCCACTCTTCGATTCAATGTGTTTCAAGTACTCATTGTGCTAATCACTGTTATGAATCAAGATTCCTTTACTATAGGTGTCGGTCTAATTATAACCATGCTATATCTAGAAGTATTCAAGCATCCGTGGATAGGATATTCTACAAGAAGTCAAGATTCTCATACACAAGAGAAAAATTAATATTAGAGTCAAATTAACTAAGAAAAAGAAATACAAATGATATAAATGTATTAACAAATGAATATAAACATTAACCACATTTTAAGAGTTTTAATAAACCTTTGTTTTCATACCAAGAGCTTCACCTTTTCACCTTAGCATAATGAAAACTAGTTACTAATCATGAAGGAAATAAAAATAGAATTGGAAATGGAAAAACATGTAAAAGAAAACTAATTTGCAAGAAGAAATTTTATAATGGGAGAGAGATTTAATAAGATTATAGCTCTGCTCCTAGATAAGGGTTAAGTGATTCTAGGGTGTGGTAATAGAGTGGATTTTTGGACAGAAATTTAGTGTGATTATATCCCTCAGAAGGTGGCATTCCCTTAAGTGTTTGCTTTGACTACCAAGAAGTCGGGTTCTATTCAGGAGTTTGGAAGTGGTCGAGATCTAAGTGAGATTGGGATGTGAGCACGAGGAGGTCGTTATTTGACTGGAAAGTGGATCAATGAAGGTGTTTCTAGACCTTCATTGAATGCATCACCATACGAAACACAATATCGGACACCATTTCAGGGTCTCCATGCACTAAAGGCATATTCTCGATTAGTTCATTTCAGAGGAGCCTTGGAGATCTTACTGGTCCTAGTTCGTCGGACGCCAATTCTATTTAGAAAGGGATCTGTCCCCCAAAGATTGAGGTGTTTCTTTGGAAACTTGTCAAAGGAAGGGTGTTGGTCAAAGATGTTACCATGCGTTTTGGAATGAATACAATTTTGAGTGTGGACTGCCCATCGTGCGACTCTGATAAGCATATTATTGATTACTTATGCCTTCACTGTTCTTGAATGTGGAAGCTTTGGACATAATGTATAGGGTGGTGGTACATTAATTGTTGTTCGAACAAATCGGTTAATGATTGGCTGGGTGGTTGGGAGGGTTTATGCCTTTCAATCAAGAATGCTATAGCATGGAGTTTGTTGTTTTACGTAGTGGTTTGGATGACTTGGGAGGCGAGGAACCAGCAGATTTTTGATGGTAAAATATTGAAGGTTGATCAGTTGATTGTCATTGTTAAGTTTAGAGTAGTGTGGTGGTTCAAGCACCATGGTAAGTGGTCGACGGATCATATAACTACTCTCCTCTTGAATATCAAGGATTATTGTGTTTAGAACAATCCGATGAGGAAGTCTTAGATAGAGAATCGGGTCCCTCCCTTTCAAGACAGTTTGAAGTTTAATGTTGACGGTTCAATGAGGGGCAAACTTGGTCCGGTAGGTATTATAGAGTTTTGAGGGATTTGAGGGACAAGGTGCTTTGTCTTTTTTCTTCTTATATTGGAATTCAAGATTTGAACACGGTGGATATTTGGGCCATTTAGTGGGCTGTCTAGCTTATTGTCTCTAATCAGATGTTGAAAGACCGTTTTATATCCATTGTTGGTGATTCGAAATTAGTCATTTCTTGGATGAATAATGAGGGCTTCGGAAATCTAAAGAATGTCAATTACATCTATGGCATAAGGTATAATTTGAAATCTCAAGGTGGCATATAGGTTATCTTTGATTATAGAGTGTGTAACTCTTTTGCGGACAGGCTAGCAAAAATGGGGTCAAATATGAATGGGGATATTCTAGAGTGGGGAGAATGCTCTTTTTTAGTCAAGTTGGCATTTGGGATCAAGCTTGGTTGAGGTTTTTAGAGTGGGGTGTCTTCTTTGTTTCCTTTTTGTCTTGCTTTGTTGTTTGTTTGTGTTCTGGCTTGGGATTTTTGGGCTTGGTTCCAATTCGTTTGTTTTGTTTCTGTTTGTTGTTGTTTTTGTTTCAGACTTCCTTATCAACGGATGTAGCTTTGCGTTGCTTTGAGCGTCAGAGCTTTTCCTCATTTGTCTTGTATTTGTAGGCTTTTGCCGTTATTTTTTAAGAATAAAGTTGGTTGTTCAAAAAAGTTGAAGAGAGAATTAATAAGAATACATGCAAGGTAAACTTGCAGTAGAAACCAGATGATTTCATCCTTCTCCATGGCCTTCTTTATAGAGAGTTCGAAAGGCAAAACGGTCAAAAAAGGGTTACATGTCTAACTAATGCTTTGGTGGATTTTGGTCACCTAATTTTGACAATTTCAGTTTGCCTATGCATGTACTGACTTGGCTTCCAAATTTCGTGCTGATTTCTTCCGATTTGGCTTCTGACATGAACATAAGAAATGTAGATCTTTTACTATATTTTCATAATGGTATGGCTCGTAAAAATCCGAAATCTGTAGCTCAAGTTGTGCTAAAAACACTAAAGCATGTTAAATATGTGCGGAAACTATATATGACCTCTTCCATCCCATATTTGAACCTTGAAACGTCCATATCTTGAATTCTACGTGAGACACACTTTTGCAGGAAATTGAATCATCTTTCAACAAGAAAAAGAATGGCATCAATCTAATATTTGAGGATAAAGTTGTGCCCATTTCAAGTAACTTGCATCAAAACAACAATATCAAAAATCAAAGATAAAAGTGTAAATGTGCTTAAGTTAGGAGAGTTAAGGACACCACTATAGACATGACGCCGGTTCGGTTTGAACCGGCGAACCGAACCGGAACCGTCCGTGGGAAACCGGAACCGGAACCGATTTTTTCGGTTTCGGTTTCAGAACCAAACCGGAAACCGGTGTAGACCGGTTCCGGTTCCTTTTATTGCGGAACCGTCGGGTTCGAACCGGACGGTTCCACCTTATTTTTTTAAAAAAAATTTAAATTTTTTTTAAAACCAGATCTGAGATCGATCATCCCATTCATTCAATCCTTCATCTCTCTCTCTCTCTCTCTCTCTCTCTCTCTCTCACACACACACACACACAACACAAATCAACTATCAACCCCAAATCACCCATAACCCACTCACCCATTCGACCACCGCCCACCACCGGTCCACCATCTTCTTCTTTCGAAGGTTCAACGACGGCGTCGGTGGTCGGCCATCATCATCGGCGTCGATCATCTTCTTCCTTCTTCTTTCTTATTTCTTCTTTCTTCTTTCTTCTTCTTCTTTTTCCTCGGTTTCTTTTCTTTCTTCATTCTTCAACTTCTTGCGTGGAGGCTGTGGAGCCTTGGATCGAATGAGAGAGATGAGATTGGGGGTGGATTGTATGTGTGTTTGAGTTTGGACCGGTTTGATTGGGTTTGTGGTGCTGGTGGTGGTGTGTGTGTGTTTGGTTTGATTAGGTCATTGATGGTGTGGTGTGTGCCGTGTGGTGTGTGGTGTGTGTGTATCAGTGTTTAATAGTGTAGTGGTGTACTGGTGTGTGGTTTGTGGGTGTGTATTAGAGTATAATATTATGAATTTGTGATGAAAACTGATGAAGCCAAGGTAATTAGGGATTGGGATCTAGGAATTTGGGGTTGGGTCACGTGGGTGGGTACTGGGTAGATGTAGCTGGATGCCTGGATTGGGTTGTTTTTATTTTATTTTATTTTTTAAAAAAAAGAAGAGGTACCGGACCGTTGGAACCGCCGGAACCGGTGGAACCGGAATCGGAACCTTCCAATGGAGGTTTCGGTTTCGATTCCGGTTCCAATCCTCCCGAAATCGAAACCGGAACCGCCGATTCCGGACCGGAACCCTGAACCAGCGTCATGTCTACACCACTAGTGTAAAATAATGATTTTAGTGCTTATTAAACATGCACTTTTAAGTGTTCATCATCTGCTAGAGGGAGGACAGATGCATGAGTGACTTTTTGTATTACACACTTCCAGCGAACTAACAAATGAACCTGTCGTTGAACTGCTAGAAGCTGTATATGCTTCTTTCAAATAGTTGATTGTATCATCTGGACGTGAGGTAGCCCAGAGTTATCTGGAAGGCCTTGCGCTATGGCTTGAGTCTCCATTAAGGTCTCGAAACACCTAACATGTCCTACTGGATCTCAACCTTCGTGGTATTCGACCATCGTAAGAGTCTAAACTTGGTGGCGAAGTGATTGTTGGCGATTCTTTCTGTGAATTTATTGCTAGTTCTCCTAGCCAGCGCCCCCTTGTTTTGCGACTTAATTATCGCCATCTCTTCTGTGAGCTTCTCCATGTTCTTCATAATAACGTCGCATGTGCGTTCCAACTCCTTATCACGCCCTAAATGCTTGGGGATAGTCATTTCACTACAAGGTACCTCACTGTCCACAACATCTTCATTCTCGGGTCCGTCGCGGAAAATTCGAGACTTTCTTAAGCTAACCCTTTTAGACGGGATTTTTTTTGCTAGCCTTCCTAAAGCAGGATTTTCCCATGGTCACCGTGCAACAGAGAATTAGAACAGCGTCGATCCAACTCATCGGGGCGTTTAGGGTTCGAACTCCTAGTGAGGGAGTAGGTGGATGCAGCTTGTCCCTCATCTTATATATCTTCTCCTACATTGGATTTGCCTTTATCGCAACGCTTTCTAGCTGTTGAGGTATCGTGCTCTTTCATATTCACTCGCCTTTCTTTTAGTGCATTCATAAGGGCATTCAGTGTCCTTCTATGAACTTCAAATCGAAGTCTTCCTCTGTGTGCTTCTTCTACCAAGTATCACAAAGTCGGGATGGCGTCCAATCATGTCATCAAGGTCTATGGTGTACCACCACTCACCATACCAAACAGCTGAGCTATAGTGGCTTGAAGCTGTCGATAGGTCAATGTTAAGATCCGCCTCCGACTGTAGCGGCAGGGGTGGATTTTGACCGGTTAGCAGGGGTTAACATTCACATGTCCCCTGTCGACTAGTGGTTAGCGACTGTTGTCCTCGTTCTAACTCATCATGTATGATTCTGTTGTTAGTTTCACAAGGGTTCCTCGAAGTTAATGTTCGACTAAAAGCCTTTCCCCCTCTCTCTAGCGCTAATTGTTGACAATGATTTTTGGTTTGTAGGCAAACCAGCTGCCAACAATGACACATAGGCAAGTGGATGCTTAGATTAGCAGAGAATTTATAATCGAAACACCTCCTTACTACATGAATGCAATGTATGAATAGTAAATAAGCAAAAACAGTAAACAACACTATAGTTTTTGGATGTGGAAAACCCTAAGGCAAGAAAAATCCACGGTCATCGTAACGAAAGGAAAAAAACATTCCACTATGTAAAAGATGATTACAATTACAAGCTTAATGTCTTCTCTCTAATGATGTATTGCTCTCACTTTTCTTTTTGCCTAAGATATGTATTTATAAGGGAACCAAGGGTGTCGCCATCATTCTTGTCATTCAAGTAAAATCCGATGTTCACGGGAGATCTTGGGAGGGTCGTATCTTGATGATCATTTGGTCTTATATAGAGAAATCTTTCCTTGCAGAAGTCAATCCTTGGGATTTCTGAGATTGTCTCTTTCTTTTCATTATAACGATGATTGTCTTTTCTTATCTTGTACTGGTCTTCGTGAATTCCCGAATTATTAATGATTCGCCAAAGATATCGTATTCTACGAATATCGCTGGTGTGGCGAGCTGATTTTGTCACTGCGTGAGGTTGCTTTAATAAGCTGCCAGAGATTTAGGCAACCTGGTTCATGTGTTGGCGAATAGGTATGGTGGCCTAGGGTTGCTTCTGCATGCGGTGTTGCCACCCATCTTTTGATGATGTGGTCTTTCGATATGGATGTCCAATTCTAGTTTGTTTGTGCTAGCGTGTTAGGCTGATTAAAATTCCTTAAATAATTTTATTTTGTTTATAGTTATTTATCATTAATAATTTGTTAAAAGAAAGATATTTGTATAATATAAAATCATGGTAATATTGGAAATAATTATCTTTAGAAAAATAATTGTGGAAGGAAATATTTTAATGCAATAAGTGATTTGGAATTAAATGAAAAGTTATAATTTTTTAATTTTTATTTTAAATTGTTAAAAAATTTAACGTTAGAGAAAGTCAAATAATAACCTTCAACATTACTAAAACCTTCAAAAAAAAGTCAACAGAATGCAAATCCCTCCAAAAAAACCTTCAAATAATAAATATATAAAAAAAAATTAAAAAAAATTCCTCTAGCATTACTAAAACAAAAACACGTGGTGAGTTAAGGTCTTATCAGGTTTATGTCGACGTAAAGACCCACCAAATGGACACTTACATTTAATCAAAGAAATCAACGGTTGGCAAAGCCCGGTTGATATGACGGTGGTCACAGCCTTGTGTGACTAAGTGGGGTCCGCTTTATTTTTTTTCTCAGCTCTCAAAATTACGAAAATGTTCATGGTCAATTTGGTAATCTCGTAAGGTAGTGCCGTAGAGTAGTAGAGTAGTAGTACTGTAGTAGTTGGTGGGTTACACAGAGTCTGAGACGCTGACGTGGTTACTGGTTAGAGATTCTGCTTTGGTGTTTACGACAACAGTCAGTTACAGTTGTAAAATTTCTGGCATGGATGACACGTGTGTTGATGCCGTCTAATCATCATCGGACGGTGATCGTGGTTTTGATTGGTGAGCCTCAGTCCAAGCAAATTAGCATCTGGACTCTAGCAAATGCTCCTAACAAAACCACAACTCATGCACCCGCACGTGAATGCACACGTGTTTGTAGAATTTCTGATATATATATATATATATATATATATATATATTCTACCGTCAGTTCGTCCTGATATAAAATATATCAGGACGTTTTATATCAGGACGAAGAATGTGTACTACAGATTATGGAGAACTTTTGACAAGTGCATACATTTTAAGTCAAAGTATGTAAATCTAATGGTCAATATTCTTCGCCCTAGTATATTTTATATCAGGACGAACTGATAATAGAAAAATTGTATATATATATATATATATATATATATATAATCTTTCAATAGTCAGCTCGAACCGATATAACATACATCAGTTCCTTGTATATGGACAATTTGATTTAAAAGATGTTTTGACAAGGATATGCAACCAAGTCAAAGTATTTAAATCCAATGGCCCACATATAAGTATATCAGTTCGAACTGACAATAGAAAAATCGTATATTATTCTTTCTATTGTCAGTTCGAACAGATATAAGATATATCAGTTCTTTACATATAGGTCATTGAATTTAAAAGATGCTTTGACAAGTGCATGCAGCTAAATAAAAACATTTAAATCTAAATAGATTTGAATGTTATCAAATCCAAAAAGTGTTTAAAAGTTAAATTCAAGTAACATCTTTGTTTTTTTTTCATGAGATTTGAATGTCAATATTTAAAGATTAATAAAAATACATTTGTATTCTTAATAATTATTAATTTGATATATTTGTATTTAAAATAAAGTTAATGAAATTATTATTAAAAAATAAAACAAAATAATAAATAAATATATTTTGGGAAAGATTAATAATAACATTAAAAGTTAAATTTTTTACTACAAATAACTATTTAATTTAAAAATAAATAAAACAGAGACGAAGTTTGGAGAAGGTTGTGCCTCCTTCAATAGAAAAGAAGAGATCATCCAACTTCAAAGAGGAGGTCGTAGACCTCTTCTTTCATCAAGGAGGGGGTTGCTAGCCTCCTCCAGCAATCAAAGAGGAGATTGACGGCCTCTTTCAACATCAAGGAGGAGGTCGGCGACCTCCATCTCCGGCGGCCTCCTCTTCCTTTTTTTCAATTTATTTATTTTTTGTTTTGTAATATTGTGATAATTTTGAGGGTATTTTTGAAAAGAATAGGTTATAAATAGTTAGGATTTACGAAGTTTAGATTTAAGATAAGATTTCCAACTTATTGAGTTTTAGACATTTATGACATTATTTCAGACTCTAGATCTGAAGAAAAAAAATATATCTATTAAGTTGTCTTTTAGAATTTTAGGTTAAAAACAAACACCCCCTTAATCTTGTGTACCTTAATTGGCAATTATAATACATCGGTACAAATTAAGGGGTTGTCCGGTACCCATATTTTTGGGTGTTTTTGTTTTTGTTTTCCAAAAACAATTTCGAATTGGCGTTCGTTAATCGTTTTTCATTTTATTTTCAAAAAACAAAAACAAAATGGAAACACAAAATCAGTATTAAAATTGAAATATATGGAAAACATGTTTAAGATGTTTTTCTTATTTTTCATTTTGTTTTCTAAACTTTTTTTCCTCACTTTTTTCTTTCTTCTTCGGTGATCAAAGACTCAAGTCTTCATCTTCTTCTTCTTTCATTCTTCGCTCGTCAAAGCCTCAATGACTCCAAGTCTGCATCTTCTTCTTCTTCTTTCTTCATCTTCATCTTCTTCTCTTCTCCTTCTCCTTCTTCTTCTTCTTCCCCTTCCTATTCTCCATGGAAGCAAATTTAGAGGAGCCAATCTGCTCCTCCATGGCCAGAGGAGGATCCCACCTCCTCTGGCCTTGGAGCCACCGGTGTCTCCTTTATTACTTTGTTTTTCAAAGATTTAAAAAAAAAATTCATGTAATTTATGTTTATTATTTAATTTTTAAATTATGAGCTAGTTGACAAATGTTTCCATTATTTCATAAATCAATGCCATGTTCTTGACCATTGATTTCGTGAGTAAGTTGACAAATTTTTGTTGTTGGTGTTTGAAAAATTGTTCATGGTGGTTGATTAGATTCAAAACGAATCCAAGTAATGATCAAAGGCATTTGTTTGTTTGTTTTGGGGTTTAATCAAGTATAAAAAGTAAAGAAATGAGCTTTGATGAAAGCCGATGGAATTAAAGTGGTTAGTAATTGATTTGTAAAATTTTAAAATGGGTGTAAGAAGAGAGTAAGCGGTTGTCTGGAGAATTTTTTGGGTGCCATAGTTGATAATTAGATGTATTATCTCTCTTTATTCAGATAAAAAAAATTGCAATAGAAAAAAATATTAGGAAATTAAATTACAATTTTTGATATTTTTCGGTTAACCTACAAAACACGTATTTTACGTTTTCATTTTCAGAATACAACTTTTAGCATATATTACCAGACGGGATTTCAGATTTCGAAACTGAAACCAAAAACACAGTTTTTCAATTTCATTTTTCTTTTAAAAAAATAGTTAATGAAAATTAAACGCTTACAGGACGCGCTATAATATATCATGATATCTCACTAATCACAACCCAACACAATTAACTTATATATATATATATATGAAAAGAAAAACACAACTAACTTTACACATAAATTGTCATTAGAATTACTTTTAAATAAATAAATAAATAATAAATAAATAATCCCTTTCAAAAATAAATAAATAAATTGTCTTTAGAATTATGAGATTGTTAATAACTAAACTTGTATGGTCACAATACCATTCGCTTAGAACAAACTTAATTAAATTTCGATCATATTCTTTTTGAAATGAGTATCCAAACATAGAGCTAACATGACTTAAATGAAAAAAAATATTCATAGGTGTAACACATTATCTAGACAAATACTAATGGGGGTAGTTTTAGTAGGTTCAATTTCAAAGACCACTCACTAAATTATATATATATATATATATTTATTTATTAATTATTGGGTCAAGAAGTTTAGTTAACCTAATAACGTACGACTAATATACATTTCAAATTAACAATTATCTACTATACATTATAATATTTAATTTTAGAACTAAAAGTTAGGTAACCAAATCACATTAAAAAAATCAAGTGCATTTTGTTTTCAATCTTTTGGGTACATGAAAAAAATCTTGCTAATAAATCAATGTACAATAATTTGTGCATATAATAATAATAATAATAATAATAATAATAATAATAATTCTCTAATCAAAACCAGACCTGAAATTTTTCTTGAGAACCTAAGGATTATCACATGTGATAATCTGATAATCTGAGTAATATGATGTTAATGAGATTATCACATATGATAATCCTTAGTTCCTCAAGAAAAATTTCAGGTCCAGTCCTGACTAAAGAATGATCATATATATAATATTGTGTTGACTTTATATATATATATATATATATATATATATATATATATATATATATATATATTACAATATTTTAGAATTGGGAGATGAGATATAACTTGAAGTCTTGAATCCACAACCTATTTGATGTAGATGTGGGAGGCTTACCAATGATTCAATATCATCTTGTCAATCTTGTCTCGACTTAGGGTTCATTTATTTTTTTGTCTGAAAACTGAACAGTCATGAATTTTTCTAAAGACTGAATAGGGACTGAAATCTGAACTTGAATGACATGTTTGTTTTTTTTTTTCCTTACATCTGAATGTATTGTCCACACGTTTATTTTTTAAAAGTAAAATTGTCTGAAATTAATTAATTTTACATTTATACCCATATTAAACAAGTATACATATAATATGGAGTAAAAACAATCAAAAAATAATAATTATATATGAACACATATGATCATAATCTTACTTCTTCGATTACAAATAAACTTCATTTTTACTAAGAAAAGAAAGGGTTTTTTTTTTTCAAAAAATAAAAGGGACAACGGGAAAACTCACACAAAACACTTTTAAAAAATAATATATAAATACAACACCTTAATATCATAATAAAATATTGATATCAAACACCAATATGAGAAGTGGTTAGAGTTCTTTTTTATTTTTAAAGCTATTTAAAATAAGCAATATATTAAAATAAAGATTTCTGTACCATATATAATTATGATGAAATTGGAAATATGTTTTATATGGGGGATATTATCGAAAGAAAAGATTTTGGGTTGCATTTAATGCAATTCAGTTATTTGCAATTAAGTGAAAAGTCAGGATTTTTTACTTTTTATTTTAAGTTTTATTTTATTTATTTTATTTTTTGTATTTTTAAGTTGTTTGATCACTTATAAAAACAAACTAAACAACTTAATAATTATGATTCAGACCCATTAAATTTTAAATGGAAAAAACAAACGACCCTTTAGAGCATACGTTTTAATAGAAATTTGACATAATTTGTCACCTGCATTAATGTACAAGGCTATATATATTAAATTTAAAATATAAGATATTAAAACAGTAGATAATTAATTAATGATCCATTACATGTTTTTTTATTGCAAATTATATATATATATATATATATATATATATATATATATATATATATATAAACATTCTGAGTTGTTTAGCAATTTACCACCCCACTTCACTTTTTTTTATTTAAATATTATAATAATTCGGGTTTTTGAGATGGTGGAAAGACTCGAACCCACAATTTCATAGTTTATGGCTTAACCAATGAACCAACATTTTCTTGCCTTCGCTCTGCTTCACTTACTACTATAATTAAATCGACAAGATCATGTTTGTCCCTACTAATAATCAATTATCATTATTATTATTATTATTATTATTATTTTGAGAGAGTAGTAGCCTAGTAGATTTATATTAATTAATTAATTAATTATGTATTACTAATTAGTTCTAATTTGTCTGCTTAGCATATGTAACAAAACGACAGCTAGATTTGTTCTTAATTCTGTGGTTTGCTTCATAATTATCAATTATAGAAAATAATTATCTTCAAAGCTTGACAAAATTCTTCATATACAACCCTACCATCTTAATTAGTTTGTTATTTATTTGCATGCCGGTTTTTTTTTTCAAGAACAATAGATTATTATCACACTTTGGACGATCAAATATAAATGTCACATTCGACATTTCGACGAGTTATAAAGTGATCCCAAAGTTCCATAAAACCGACCGAAATAATATTTTGTTATCAATCAAAGTTTTCCATCAACAACTCTAATACTCTATCGTCAGGTTAAATGTTTAACTAATTATAAGGTATTTATTTGTGCAAATATGATTGACACATCAATAAGTTAGACAATCATATACTAATATCGTATGGGAGGACGAGTTATAGGGTAATGTTGATATATGATACAGAGAAATGAAAAGTTATAAAAAATAGAAAGAAAAATTGAGAAAGTTAATAGGTTAATTCGAGGAAACCTTAAATCTCCCTAAATATTGGTGTATCGGGGAACTAACAACCTCCCAAATACAACACAAAAGTTGCAGACAATAATTCTCCACCCTTTCTCATTAATGAATTTACAGATATATATATATATATATATATATATATATATATGAAAATTTTCTACTCAGTGCATACTAATAAATATTTATCAGTAACTTACATGTGGATCATCAGATATACAAAATATCAGTGCTCATTCTCTCCTAGACTTAAGCAACTAACAAACCTACTGCCTATAATTAAATGAGCAGTAAACCCATATACTTGTTATCTTACTAATTTTTTTTTCTGAGACATCTTGTTATCTTACTAATTAAAACTAGATAAACTAACAAAATAAATTATACAAATAAAAATAAATTAAATAAACTAGATATCGAAATAAAATTTGTAGAATGTATCATTCCTTCTCCCTTAAAAGTATCATTGTCCTCAATGATGAAATTTTTTGAATGGATTCATCATCTCCTCCGCTTCCGATTTATAATTAAATATAATGATCTTGAACATCTTTTGAAAATGCTTCTTTGATTCACTCTTGATTTCACTCCCGCTCGCTTGCAGTACTTTTGAGAATTTGTTGTGAAAATGTTTAGGAACACATCCACCTTTGGACTTTAGAGAAAACTCTTGTTTTTCTCAGGTTGTATGGTTTTTCAACCATCTTATGTTGTTGTTGTTTGCAAGATAATTTTTTTAAATAATTTCATTTGATGATGATAAACCATCATATGGTTTTTCAGCAATTTCATTTGATGATGATTCCAATTTTGCATAAGACATACTCCATTTTTCTTCAATCTGGCACAGACTTTCTTAAAATTTAATAGACATGTATTTCACCATATTCTTCATATGTTCGATCTCTTGTAGGATTAGCTTCATAGTCGCTTGCTTTGCTGCCATGCTGCCAAACTCTGATATCAAATGATACAGCCTAAATGTCTATAATGAAAAGTTATAATAATAGAAAGAAAAATTGAGAAAAATGAATAGGTTAATTCAAGGAAACCTTAAACCTTTCTAAATATTGGTGTTTCGAGGAACCGACATCCTCCCAAATACAACACAAAAGTTGTAGACAATAATTCTCTACTCTTTCTCATTAATGAATTTACATATATATATATATATATATATATTATATATATAGACATACAAAATATCAGTGCTCTGTGCTCATTCTCTCATTCTCTCGGAAAACTTAAGCAATAAACCAACCCACTTAAGCAACTAACAAACCCACCACACATAATTAAATGAATAGTAAATCTATAAACTTATTATCTTACTAATTAAAAGTAGATAAAATAACAAAATAAATTATATAAATAAAAATAAAATAAATAAACTAGATATCATAATAAAATTTGTAAGATCGTACCGATATATGATAAATAATCGTAAAGAGTAAAGAATAGTTTGTTATGGATCAAAATGTAACAATGATACTCTAGTCTCTAGCTACCATCCATCTTAGGTTAAATATATATTTATTGAAGAAGGTATTTAATTTTGTACGCTAGAAGCTTTTCGGATTATTTATCAATTGTTATTATTATAAAATGTTATAATGTTGATCGACTTTCGTCTGTATATTCAAAGGATTTATATAAAGAGTTTCTTACATCGTTGAAATGGACGGTCAAATATCGACCCATGTCGATCTCAAACTAATAAGTTTAGCTTACGAAGTAGTACTTTTAAACTTTTAATTACACACGTGAAAGGATTATAGTCCAAATGGTTTCAGAATCAAACACCTACCTCATTCCTCATTGTACAAAAAGCTATTTGAATTAAGTGATGTCAATGATTGTTACGCGTATTTGACAAACATATTGCTTTGCTTAAAAGTTAAAAGCAGGTTTAATAGCACTTTTCATTCATGTTTGGACACGGTTAAAAGCACTTTTTTAGCATCCTAGAAACTAGAAAGTGGAAATTATATTAATTTAAGTAGTCAAGATGATGTAGGACAAAGAAGATGGAACCGCGATCTGACACCAGCGGGTCACATTGGATTTGGACAATTTCTTTATTTTCTTATTTTTTTCAATTTGGGTCTTTTCTTGTTTAGCAAGTTTATTTATTTTAGTTTGATTAGGAATTAAATTTAGGTTATGGAAATAAATCAAACTTACCTTTTAGGTAAGATTTGATCTTTGTTTTCCGGTCAAGTTAGGAGTCATGAATTGTAACAGATTCTGATTAGTTTTGATATTTTCCTGTTTTAGTCTTTTTTTTGGAATATCGTATTCAAGTCGTATTAGGATTAGTTTATTATAAATAGTATTATTAATTCCAATTATTGTAACTTTTTAAACCTTTTGATTGATTTTAATAAAATCGTTCTTTTGGAACATTTATCTGTCGTGGATTCGACATGCTCTTTGAGGATTCGAGAGCACCGCTGCGTCTTGAGTGTGTCCTCAGGGTTCGACGAAGTGATCATTCTTATTTTTACCGTACACCGCTGCGTCACAAGATTAGCTATTGCTTACCACTTTTTTACTTTCGATAATTAATTTAATTTGTTTGATTTTTATGAAATTCATGATGGCTGCGCAGATTTTAACAAGCATGTACCTGAACACTGATTCAGTGATGGTGTATTTCCCCCTTCGTATTTGTATTTGCGGTTGTTGGGAAGATGTGTAATTATCTCGAATCTCAAATGTGTTAATAGACCCCTGATCCAAATGTTATAAACCACTGATCCATGTATATATTATGAGAGTACAGTAACTATATTCGAGTTATATTAATAATGTTTGATTTTATCGGATCTCATCATACTAAATTCAGATGTTGTCAACCCCTAATCTGCAGGAAATAGCTATTCAATTTATGTTAAGATAAATTAATTCCAACAAACTCTTGATTCAAAATGAGTGTCAAAAATAATAATAATAATTACTTTTTGTTGAAGGAAGTGAGCATAAAAGAAGGTTTAATTTACTTGAAAATACAAAACATCCAAGACATTGAAAATGTAAATCTCAAAGAGGTGTGCTAATAAATGTCAAATTTTCAAGTGTCGGTGATGAGTGAGAGCCATCCTAATTTTTGCATTATTATTTGAGGAGCGCTAAATTCACTCTTTCAACTCACTCTTCCAATTCACTCTCTCTGCTTTCTTTGACAAGTGTCAATATTTTACTTTTTGTCTTAAAAGTTCAACCATAATAAATGGTTTATTTGTTTATATTATTTAAAACTCAAACAAAACATTCTTTTTCTAAATTGCCCTTTTACTTTTTACCAACTATAATTTATAATCTCTTTTATTTAATTAAAAAAACATTAAAAAAAATTGTTTACTGCTAAACATCATTTATATTCCTTAAAAAATATAATTTATACCAAATATAATTTACAATCTATTTCATCTAATTCTCTATGAAATCCTTTTGAGTTTTTTTTTTTAACTTCTAAACATCACTTATTCTCTTTAAAAAAAACATAATTACTTAAAAAATAATTTATATTTCCATTTATTTCATTCAACATTTATTTAATATGAAAAATTGATTGCAAAAATCATTATACACAATTACACACACATATATACATACAAATGTTTTTTTATTAGATAAAAGAGATTATAAATTATATTTGGTAAAAAGTAAAAGGGTAATTTGAGAAAATAATGTTTTGTTAGAGTTTTAAATAATATAAACAGACAAACCATTTATTATGGTTCAACTTTTAAGTTAAAAAGAAAAATATTGACACTTGTCAAAGAAAGAAGAGAGAGTGGATTGGAAAATGAATTTAGCTTTATCTTATTATTTATCTACTTTTCATATATATATATATATATATATATATATGAATAATTAATTAGAATAATACCCTACACATGGGACCATCATTCTTTAATATTAATTATCATATTTTAAGTTAAGGAAGATAAGATAAAGTATATTTATGTATTGCCCAACATAAAAATTACACTTTTCAGGTGCTACAAATAGTCAAATATACAAAAATATTACACTTTTCTGTGAAGTATTTTAGCCAGTTTTGATCGTATACACTATACCCAGTTGTTCAGGTCGTGTGTGCAATTGTTGATCGCATGAACTTTTATTTTGAAATTAGCCGCACCTAAAAATACCCAAAAATATTAATACCGATATTTTCTTCCACGAATGGGTATGCATTTCCCTTTTCCAAATTTCCGACATATATCTATAAATTCACAAAATATTAATATCGGAGCTCCTATTTAAGTAGTGGAAGTTTCTATTTGAGATGTGCTTGTTGTAGCCGGTGGTGGAGGCAATTGATGTCCAGTGGAGGCTCTAAAATGAATATTTTATTTTTTTAAAATTAAATTTTTTATTTAAATTCATTTAAATAACTATCATGATCATTAATTGGATCTAAATCTATCTAAAAAATTAAAGTCCGTAATATTTAATGACGAGTTTATCGATCAACTTTTACCATTGTTATCATGTTAAATTATTTTTTGCTATTTATGATATGCGACTTTCACAACTAAATCATCATTTTCTAAAGAAATATATTGTGTGAATTTTTTTTAATTTTGTTTAGTATGCCTTGGTTTAATTAATAATCAATTTTCTGTTATGGAAATATAAAAATAGTATCGACTACATTATCAAATAGAAGATTAGTGAACGAATGATTTCCAATTTGCACATGTAGAGAAAATTATCTTCAATAATATTGATAGAGGCTGTTATGAAAGATTTTAAAAATAGAACATTTTCAATTAAATACGAATTGTTTATGTTGTATTATTATAATGGTGGCCACGGTTCGGTTTCGGGGCGGTTTCGGTTCCGTGGCCACCCAAACCGTAACCGAACCGAGAAAACCGGTTTGGTTTTCGGTTTCGGTTTCGGTTTATATTTTTTTGTTCAATTGTTGTGGCCACGTGTCACTTTTCTATTGGTTAGATTTTTTTTTAATATATAAACCTCCCAAAACCGTCCCAAACCGCCGGTTTTGGGCGGTTTGTGTTTCGGTTTTGGGCGGTTTCGGTTTCGGTTTTGGACGGTTTCGGTTTCGGTTTTTGTTGTTTTTTTGTTTTTTTGTCCACGTGGCACTTTTCTATTGGTTGATTTTTTTTTATATAAAAACCGCCCCAAACCGCCGGTTTTGGGCGGTTTTGGGACATCCCTAACCGTAACCGAACCGGTTCGAAACCGGTTTCCAACCGGTTTCGTAACCGGCAGTTTCGGTTACGGTTTTGGATGGTCGGTTTCGGTTTTGTACACACGGTTTAACCAAACCGTGGGCACCTCTAGTTGTATATAAACTTCTTTGGGTGATAAAATTCATGCACAAAAAAAAAATCATATTAACTATAATTGTTATTATCCCTAATGATATAAATTTCTGACTGGTCACAAACGTAGCCTATCGGTAACTACACAACTCACTGAATGTTGATGTCCCAAATTCATATCTCATCTCCCCCAATTTAAATAAATTATTTTTACTATCATTATTGTTATTTTTTTTACATATATTATTATTTTACATTTTAAAATTTTAATATGATAACTTATAAGTTATAACCAAGCCCTCTGCCCATTGAGCAAAATCTCTAGCTTCGTCGCTGCTTGTAGCATTTGAATTTGCTAAAGAAAAAATAAAAATAAAGAATGGAGCAAAATGAGGATTTCTAAATTAAATGAAAAATGGTTTGAAACTGAATTACATTGATAAGAGGATGTTGACTCAGTAGTAAGTCTTTCATGCCTATATTCAAAGAGGTTGTTTACTATCAACCATTAAATTCACATATTTTAACTTAATCAAAGTATTTTTAAACTTAATCAGTGACTCACAAGTCTCGTCATATTCTTAAAAGTTCAGTTCGATCATAAAGAGAGAAAAACTATATATATATAATTCTCTTATCAGAGATCATTTATTTTATAGCAAATTGCATGAAACTCTCTTGAGGTTTGCCTTTTTGTATTCATAAACAACTTTATCATTAATTGACACTAATCTCTCATGTCGTTAGTCAAACTTGGTTAAACTTAACTGTTGACCTAGTTTGACCGTTACAAATACAAAAACTCCCCTTGTAATGCTTAATTTTTTTATCTTAATGTAGAACACGGAAATGCCCCTCATATCACAAAATTAAAAAAAAAGTTCTCTTTAGTTTTAAAAAAAGTTCTCTTAAGAAAAAAATCTTTAATAATTAATCCTTTAAATGCTTTTTTTTTTCTAAATGGATCTCTAACTGTTCATCACAAAGATAGACGGTGAAGATTAAGAAATATTAAAAATATTCAAAAATTCAAAAAAAAAATTCAGATATTAAAATATTTAAGATATTCAAAAATTTAACAATAAAGCAATTTAAAAATTACATATATATATATATATATATATATTAAAAGAATTGATATCCACCATTCATCTTTGAGATGGATGGTGGAGATTAATAGAACTAAAGAAAACTAAAAAAATATATTAAAATAAGAGAGAGAAGTGGAGATCCAATCTCCAATCTCCAATCTCCAATCTCCAATCTCCGGATTGGATCTCCACATTTTTATTTTCTTGTTTTTGTTTTTCAATTTATGAAAGTCCATTTTTATTTTTCATTTTTTCTTGTATAAAAAAAAAACAACTTGAAGATGGTCAAGCTCCATTTTTTTTTTGTCATCATACAAGTAAAGAATCCAAACACAAAACATCTTCATCTTTAGTCGATCCAAATAACAAAAACCAAAAATCAATCCAAAAGGAAAAAAAATCAAAATAAAAATGAAAAAAAAGGATCTAGAATAGATCCTCTCCATCTGAGATGGAGCATGACTCCATTTGAGATGGAGGTCTTCATTAAAAACTTTTTGATTTTTTTTTCTTTTTCAAAACAGTTGATTTTTCTTTTCATCAATCTCATCCTTTTTTTGAAATCTCATCATTTCCTTTTAAATTACATTGATTTTTAATTTCGTATTTTAAAATTTAATATTATATTCCATTTTTTCCATATATTTTTTGTTTTAAATTGTGTTCTAATTTTATCTTTTTTAATCAATTATTGATTTTAAAAAAATTGATTTCAATTATTGTTTTAAATTAAGGATAAAATGACAATATTACCCTTGAAGGTGTTAAACTTAACGGTCAACCATGATCAAACCCTAACAGTAGGAGAGGTGGGTGCTAATTCAATGATAAAGTTATTTTTGAGTGTAAAAGGGTAAACATTAGAGGAATTTGGTGCAATTGGCTCTTTATTTTAAAATAAAAGATCATTTATTTTAATATAAAGTAAGGAATTCAATGAAAATCCTTAGATTTTAATCAATTTTGATTTTTTTATAATAAGTTCAATGAAATATACTAATAAAAAAAATTGAAATTTTTTCTAGCACTACAACTATTTTTTTAATTTATCATATTTTTCACCTCATTTTCTTATGCTTCATAAATCAGAAGAAAAAAAAATTATAGTGCTTGAAAACTTTTAATATTTCTTTATAAATAGATTTCATTGATCTTGGTATCCACAAAAAAATTGAGATCGAAATTCAATAAAATTAATGGATTTCATCGATATCTTTACTTTATGTTAAAATAATGGGTCATTTATAAGAGAGAGAGAGAGAGAGAGAGTGTGTGTGTATATATATATATATATATATATATATTATATATAGTGGTTCCCCTATAAGAGATCTTTTATTTTCATTTCAGTAAGGGTTTTGATGAAATCACATCCATTTTTATGAATTTTCATAATTAACAAAATCGGGATAAATAGTTGTAGAGCTTGAAAAATTCTTAACTTTTTTAAATTAGTAGATTTCATTGAACTTATCTTCCACTAAAAAATTCATATCAAAATTTATAGAAATCGACGTGATTTCATCAAAATTAAACTAAAAGATCCTTTATGAGAGAACCAATATATATATATATATATATATATATATATATATATATATAAAATTATGATCATGTGCAAGATCCCGTTCGTATATACAAATTATTAGGTATGGGATCCTGTATGTTGCATAAGAGTAGATTTCTTTACGGAAAAAACGTACGTAATCCCGTAACTAATATGTATTTTATATTAATGTCATTCCACATCTGGTTTATAGTTGTCAGTCTCTTTCTTCAACCCATATATTGGGTAGGATAATGAATGAACCACAAACATGCATTTCAAGACGTAACGTTTACTTTCAAAGCAAATATCATCAAATGCCATTAAATGTCTCTCCCTCTCTCAACACATTTCACAATCAATCATCAATAATAGTGTACATTAATATTTGAATATGATATGAATACCAATACGACCCACAAAAATTTAAATTAAGTCATCAAACCAGCTAAATCTACTTTATGAATTTATATATACATACAGTATAACATTGACAACTCAACGATTTCAACACATTGATAGTGGATGTTATGTGGGCATATACTAATAATTATAAGTAAGAGATTGGATAATTAGATATATGTGTGGTACATGTCAATACTAATACGTTATTTTTTTCTTAAACTATTCCAATAAATTTGGGATTTGAGAGGGTGAGATAGGATTCGAACTCATAACCACATGGTGTAAGGGTCAGTTTGATAATAAAGCAACTTTTTTTTGAAACATCAAATTTAAAGAAGAGGACCAAGAGGGCCTAAAAACAACGAAGAAACTACAAGAGACACAAAACAGCAACCAACACACAGCCCACACACGAGTTGAGCAAAAACTTAGCTAACATACGAACATAAGCCTTGTAGTCGATCGGATCTACAATTGATTTTTGATCGTCGAGGTGGGCAATAACAACCGGTAAAACAAAAGAAAAGAGCAGTGGCGAACCATGTGAGGGGGTGTTCCCTTGGGGGACTCTCCGACGTTCAAGTCAGATATGTTCGATGAATGAGAGAAGAAATAAAGCAGAGACAACAAACCGTGTCGCTCGAAGTTTGGGATTGAGTTGAGAATCGATTTTGTAGGATCAACTGGGTATCGATGATATTGGCAGATCGATTCCCTAGAGATTCGTTGAATCACTGTGGATCAAACGAAGGTTGGGTTGATATTGGATATCAACGAGTTAGGCAGATCGACACCTTGGTGAGTTCCTTCGTTCGACATGGGATGATTGTGGATTGGGTTGATCGACCTTTGAGGACAATCAGGTCGACCTCAATTGGGCGGTGGATCAGCAATTAATGCGGGGGTGAGGGCCGCAATAAATGTAGTATTGAGAATATGTATTTAGAGAGCTTTCACATGAGTAAAGAGAAAAATTCTAGACCCTTCCTTTGAGAAGGGGTTTGGCTTTTATTGAAAAACTCAAGAGCCTTCAACGTTCGGGCTCATTATTAGTGTGCGGATCACGGCCTTTCAATTTGTTCGTTTTGATTCATTTGAATAGGATAATGAAGGCTTTGTCATGCGTTAGGATTTGTACAATGCCTGATTTGATTGTAATTCAAGTCACTATTGACCACGTGTTTTTAATGGTCTTATACTTTAACGGATTAGGCCTGGCATTGGGATCTAGCCTGGTTCAATTAGTTGGGCCGCTCTTGGCCTGATTTCTTTAAGGCCTATTTTTGAACTCTTATTAAATTGTGGGTCTATTAATTGGGCCGTGTATATTTTTGACCACTACATAGACATGATGCCGGTTCGGTTCGAACCGGAGAACCGAACCGGAACCGGCGTCAGAAAACCGGAACCGGAACAGGAAAAACCGGTTCCGGTTCCGATTCGCCTCAACGAAGAACCGGGCGGTTCGAACCGGAACCGAACCGGTTCGCCTCAGCGAAGAACCGGGCGGTTCGAACCTGGACCAGAACCGGCTTGTTCGGTTCCGGTTCGAACCTCCCGGTTCTTCTTTTAATTTATTTATTTATTTTTAAACGAACCGTTGGCCAACGTCCTGCTGACGTCAGCAGACCGTTGGCCTCCAACGGTTCACTTTTTTTTTTCATTTTCTTTTCTATAAATACCCCTAGCCCTCCATTCATTTTTCCTCACCCCAATTTCCTCGATTCTCTCTAATTCTCAATTCTTTCTAAACTTTCAATTCTCCAAGTCTCAATTCTACAACTCCAAGTCTCCAAGTTTCCAATTTATATTATTTGCAATTACTAAGTTAGTAAGTTTCCAATTTATTTTATTTACAATTACTTAGTTTCTAATTTTATTTTATTTGCAATATTTCTTTCCAATTTATTTAATTTGCAATTAGTCAATTACTAAGTTTCCAATTTCATTTATTTACAATTTATTTTATTTGCTATATATTCCAATTTATTTTATTTGCAATTTATTTTATATCCAATTTATTTTATTTACAATATATTTTATTTGCAATTGCAATTACTAACTACTAAGTTTCTAATTTTCTTCCAAATTTATTTCCAACCATTTAATCATTTTTTAAATCAATTTTTTAACATTTTTTGTTCAAGGAATTTTACAATTCAATTTTTAAAATGGCAAGTGGAAGTGGTGACGCTCCTAGATGCTCCATTTCGATGAAAGGTAAGGGTCGTATGACGGATAATCTCGGTCATAACGACCGTGCCTATCACGAGTATCTACAACAACAAGTCTATGCTGAAGACTTAGGCCTAAACTTTCCTTAATCTCATTCTCATCCCTCTCTTAGAATTTCTGAACCCGATCTCAATGTCACCCCCATTTTGACAAGCCAATCAGAAAATATGTCTGATCTTGGCCATGATGGTGATGAGCCTGATGAGCCTGATCCCAACCCACATCAAGATTTTGATTTTTATCCACAGATGGAAGAAAAGTTACCGAAGCAGGTCAAATTTGATCTATTCGTACTCCATATGAAGAAAGTTACGCATGAAGATGGAAGCACAGTAGTGATTTGCAATTACTGCAAAAAAGTATTTAAATGGCACAAATCTGGAGGATATAGGTCATATCGGAAGCATATAACGAACTCACATCCAAATGCACAGGCCAAATCGAGTTCACAATCTCAAATTCCCAGGTATGCTACCCCTAACCAACAATTATTTAAATATAGTGATGCAAAAAATAGAGAAAAATTAGCTAGAATGGTTGCAGTAGAATACTTACCATTTAGTTTTGGTGAAAAGGTTGGTTTTAATAATTATTGTCAACGAGCATTAAATCCTGCTGCATGTCGTGTTCCTAGAACCACGCTCACAGAAGCACTTGAAAACATTTATGAAAAAGAAAAGAAAATGTTGGAAAAAATTTTAGAAAAATATAATGGCCGTGTTTCCGTATGTGCCGACATATTGAGTGATCATTGGCAAATGCATTCATACATAGGTGTCACTTGCCATTATATGGATAATGCATGGACTATCCAAAAAAGAATTCTTGCATTTAGAGTTTTTGATGAAAAACACACTGCTGCTAATATTTTTAGACATCTTAGAATTATTTTCACAGAGTATAAAATTGAGAACAAAATTTTTGCAATTGGTTTTGATAATGCTTCTAACAATACCGCTGCTATTCCTGCTTTAATTGAATTATGCAAACCTTATCTTGGTGGTAAATTTTTTCATCAAAGATGTGCATGCCATGTTTTCAATTTATGTGTTCAAAAAGGATTAAAAACTCTTGAACAGTTTATTCAACCTATTAAAGATGCCCTCTATTTTTTGTGGAAACATCCTTCTGTAATGAAATTATGGGCAGCATATTGTAAACAAAATGGTAAGCGTGCCATTAGATTTCCTCGTGATGTTCCAACACGTTGGAATTCTACTTATAAATTGCTTGCTAGAAGTTATGAATATAAGGATTTATTAGTTACTTTTATTCAATATCATGTTAGTCACATTAATCTTTATCAAAGTCATTGGGATGCTTGTAGCAATGTTTGTGGTTTGTTAAAAGTTTTTTATACTGCTACTAACAATTTATCTGGTGTTTATTATCCTACAACTAATTTATTTATTATTGAGAGTCTTAATATTGCTGGTGCATTTGCTCATTGTGAATCCGACTCAGAATTACATGAGTATGTTACTGCTATGAAGGATAAATGGTTAGAATATTATAAGGAGTTTCCAAATATTTATTTGATTGCCTTGTGTTTTGATCCACGTTGTAGATTAGAAAGTTTGCCTGATTATCTTTCTGCTTATTATGAACAAGGTTTAAAAATAGATTATGATGTTGATATGTGTTGTGCTAAGGTTAAGACATTATTGTATGAATTATATGATGAATATATTATTGTTTACGGTCCATCACTGAACATAGATGTTCCACAAACTCAAAATGTATCTCGTTCATCATCATCATCCTCTGGATTTGTTAATTTAGGGTATAATCTTTTATAAAAAAAAACCAAAAAATTACGAGGTTCTTCTTCATCAAGCTCCACCACATATTCCGAGCTTGAATCTTATCTAAGTACCTCTTTTGGGTTCATAGAAGACACCGAAGATAAAAAATTGGATATCCTATACTGGTGGAAAGAGCATGAAAGGTACTTTCCAATCTTTGCTATGATAGCCAAACAAATCCTTTCAACACCAGTTTCTATGGTGGCGGTAGAACAACAGTTCAATGCCGGTGGGAATATTTTAGACCCAAAACGTTACCTTATGAGTCCGAAATCACTTCAGATACAAGCTTGTGTTGAAGATTGGACGAAGGCTCAATATAGACAACAAGAAATCGATCAAGAGGAACCATACGATTTCTTTAAAGATGATCAACCGGCTGAAAGTCGAACGGATTCTCATGGCAACGATTAGTCCACGACTCCACGCCAAATCCCCATCTCCAAACTCCAAAGTCCAAATCTACAATAAAAGGTAAGAGAACTACGTGGCCTTTGATTCTTCTAAACCCTTAAGAGGATGCGTAGGCAACTTAATTATGGTAAAAATTAAGTGCAAGGCCAATTTTATTTTTGTTTTGTTTTGTTTTATTTTTTTTTATTTTTTAATTTGTCATTTATTTATTTAACTTTATTTTGCGGGTAACCCAATAAAATAAATTTACCAATTACATTTTTACATGACTAATTTTTTTTATGAAATATGATTTAAAAAAAAAGGGGCCGGTTCCGGTTCGGAACCGGTGGAACCGGACGGTTCCGAACCGGAACCGGAACCGGCGTCATGTCTACCACTACAAACCTAACATCCCAAAACAGTGAAAAAACCAACCCAAAGCAAAAATTGCCTAGGTGGTCAATGCCAATGTCTACAACAAACAAAAGAAAAAAGAAAAAAAAGGCCAAATGCCCAACTTAGACAGGCCAAACGACCAAAGCCCTGACCCAAAGCAACAATCAAGCAGCAACAAAAACCATCCAACAGAAAAAACGAACACTAGAAACTCTACTATCAAAACGAACCACCTCCCACTACCGAATCTGATCGAAGATACAACACCACTGCCTTGCCTTGGCAATTGCTGTAACTTTTAAGTAACTTTTTTAAGTAACTTTTAAAATAATCACGGTGAGCTGTGATGTTTGGTTAATTTTATTTTTAAAACTAATGTATAATTCAAATTTCGAAAGTAGTATATATATATGTTTGGTAATTTTATTGTAAAAGTTATGTGATTAGTTAAAATTATTAAAATAGAAATGATTTTAGAACACTAATTTCTTTTTTCATTAATAATAAGAATCAAATCGATATTTTTTTTGAACTATTACAATATTTCGAGATTGGGGGAAGGGGTATGATTCGAACCCACAACCTCTCGGATGTAAGTGTGGATGACTTCCACCGAGTCAACCTCATCTTGCCAATCAAATCGATATTTAAGTAGAATATTTAATTTTTAAAAATAGTTTACGTTATATATTTGTTGAATTTAATCAAAATCAATTATATAACATATATATCTAAATTTAATAAAAAAATATTAAAATAATTTGAAATTAAATTTAGGTCACATTAAAAACGATGGAGGATACTTTGATTTCCATGAGATCTGGTAGAAGCAAAGCCTCCTCCAACAAATTCTTTTGAAAAAAAATGATAAATAATTTATTTTAATGATGTTAACGATAAAAAATCGTTAACCAGATTCTACGAGGTGGTTCTTTGCTGAAAGTCTTCCTCGGATCAACCCCAAGCACTTTTGGAATAGGCCTTGTAAGGAATTTGAAGGTTGAACCTGAATGTTGAGTGGAATAGAAAGGTGCAACAAATGTTTATGCATGTAGAGGTTGCTTTGAAGTAAAAATTGATCATCACATAAACAATTAAACATACAATACTCATCCATCAAATCAAGTAATGAAAAGAATGATAAAACTCAAAAGTAAAGGTTAAAAGATTTTAGTGCTCTTTTAATAGATTGATCTTAGTTTGTACAAAGGCTTTTAGGTTTCTTTTATACATGTTTCAGTTACAAGACTGTTTTCTAACTGTTTTGCCAACTTCTTTCACGGTGGATCTCATTATCTTCTTCTCTCAGAACATGGCCAGAGTGCCTTGACCTTCTCTTCATCATGCAGTTACTACCAATAACCATCTTGTCCATATCTATAGCGGTTATAGTTGTGGCGTCCTTATCTGATAACTTGTACAAACGTGTAAATCCTCTGTACATGTAATAAATCTAGTTGTCATCCTAGGTGGCATGTCATGTTTGAATTTCAAAGATAAAATCTATTTGAGTTGTTATAAGAGCATCTCTAATGCAATCGTGGCTTGGGAAAAAAATAGATGCCACATAGGATTAATAGATAGTATGTTAAAATTTGTATCTCCAATACAACTGTCCAAAGACAATCTCAAGCTGACATGGCAAAAAAAAAATAGAGACTGTCAACATGACTATCTACTTTCAAAGGCTCTGTTAGACAGTTATTTTTTAGGCTTAGTCAACAATCTCGCTCTTTCTTTTCATTAACTTTTCATCTCCCTGCTCTTTCTCTTTTGGTGCTGAAAGACCTAAAAATAAAATCACACTATCTCTTGTGTATTCTCCTCAAATTTCTTTTAGGTCGATTCCTTCTTCCATTTTGAAAGATCAATTTCGTCTTCCGTTTTGAAAGATACGACAAGTTCTTCTTCCTCTCCAACTTTTTCAGCAATTTAGTCTTTAAAACTTAATGAAAAAAAAAACAATTCTCATTCAAATTGAATATTTCTCTGTGAAATCTTTGGCTTGTGTCAATTAGTGGTTCCAGACTTCCAGCTCTAGGGTTCGCTGATTCTACACTTCATTTCGGTAATTAATTTGTTGTTATGTTGTTTTATAGAAGTTGTGATTTTGTTTTTGTTATTCAATCTTTATTTATTTATTTTTGGATATTTATGTGTTGGTATTTTTTTTCTGTCTGTTATTATGTTATTAAATACACTTTGATGATAT
Source organism: Dipteronia sinensis (assembly GCA_033220585.1). NCBI lineage: Eukaryota > Viridiplantae > Streptophyta > Magnoliopsida > Sapindales > Sapindaceae > Dipteronia > Dipteronia sinensis. Next base: position 43,262,660 of record CM065639.1, read on the forward strand.
TATGATGCTGCAAATGATATAGATTCGAACGATGTAGCCGACAGCTTGGCTAAGAAGGGTTCTTCGATGGAAGGGGAGATTGTTGAGTGCAGAGAGTTTTAGTTTTCTCTTGCTTCTTGTTCTGTTTTGCTGGTGCTGTCAGCTCTGTTTTTGTAGGGCTATTCATGTGGTTTTCTTATGTTGTCTTTTGGTTTTGCTGCTGTTTTTAGTGTGCTCTGGTTTGGGTTTTCTCTTTAATAAAGTATGCTGATTTCAAAAAAAAAATTGATATTATGATGTTGCAATTCTTCACAAGTTTGGAAACTTTGATTGTGTTTTGTTTGTTTTCATGTAATTGGGGCGATGTGAATTTGAATTCGTTGTTTTGAGATTATCATGAATCTTGTGTTTTGTTGTTGAATTTGTGTTTACATGTTCTTTATTGTGAATATGTAGCAAAAAGACCACACAGGCACACAAGAGTATCCAGGAAGAACAGTCACATTGAAACCTGTTGAGGGTAAAGTCTGTGTAAGTAAAGTTATCATTTTTGCAATATCATGAACACTCTACTTTTCTTTTATATGTTTATATATTCCAACCGTATAACATAACTTACAATGAATTTCTCTGAGTTTGGAGTTTGTAGTGTGGAGTACTGGTTACTTAATCAGAGATTCATAGAAAAATTTATATGTGCAATGGAGATTGAATAAAGATTGAATTAAAATTGATAGTGATTTGATAGAAGTTTCTTTAAAGAATCTTTCTCTTGTAATGCTAATGATAGACTTCTAAATGATTCTAAGAGAGGATAACTTTTAGAGGTGATGAATCTCAAAACTGTAAAAAAATTATTTCTTTTTGTTCCTTAAAGGACAAATATCTGTTGATAATATTCATGACATAGTTACAGTACTACACATAAACACTCAAATATGATATATATGTGATACTGGACCTTGGTTGGTTGCCTGAAGCACGCTATCAAGGTGAATTTGGTGGCAAGTATTTAAGAAGTACTGAAGTAAGTTCATGATTTGAGTTTTTCGGTTGTATTTGCAGTGTTCTTTTGCTTATTTAATGGTGCTGCTTGATAGTTGTGAACATTCTAGATGGATAAAGTACTTAATTGACACAGTAACATCTTCATTGGATTTTATTTACTGATTTGAGATGCTTATTAACTAGGTATCAATAGAAGAGTTAGAGTATGCTTGAAATGCTGTTGTGAGTAGGTTGATTATTGTTTTTAAATAGTTTTTGTGTTAACAATTGATAGGTAGTGGTACCCTTCCATCATGATTTGGGGTGGAGGATGCATGAGTAAAACATCTCTGCTGTCAGCAACTATTTGTAATTGGTGCATTAACATAGGAATTAAATCTGATCTCTCATAACCTAAAATCCTCGGTTACACATTAGATTTTAAAGTTTGTTTGCTTGTTTTTTGCTTTTTTCTTTTTTTGAACTTTGAAATTAGATTTGCATTAGATGTGATTGAATAGTCATTTCCAATTCTCCTAACTTTGATATAATCATGTGGTGTTGTTTTGTGTAGGCATTATTTTTGAATGGATTCACAAGAGTCTCAACATTTCTCTCAATTTCAACACCTTCCCGATGACACTAGACATATAAATGCTAGTGACTCGCTCAATACTCAACATATCTTTAACTCCTTGCAAATCCACCCACAAACCTCTATGCCACAAGCTAACCAATTTGGTCTATTAAACATACCGTTCCAACCCAATTTTGCCTTTAATTCAATGAATGCTTCATATCCTTCTCATGTTCACCAACGGTTTGGATCTGGATTCTCGTTCCAAAGTCTATTGGATGCTCCCAAACTTCCATTTGACACTCTAACCTCAAATACATCCAAAGGATCCAACAAAAAATGCAAGGCCACCAAAAAGTCCAATATCTCTCAAACTTCATCGCTCAACAAAAAGTGGACTAAAAATGAAGATATTGCACTAACAAAGGCATGGCTATATGTCTCTGTTGATTCTGATATTGGAAATAATCAGAAAAATTCAGCAATGTGGAATCGTATTTTACAAACTTGGAGGGACAATATGGATGTATATGATGAGGCTCGTACCACCAATAGCTTAGGATGTCGTTGGGGAAAAATACTAGCTGCGGTAAACAAATTCCATGCATTACATGAGCGATTGGAAAGAACTCCGCAAAGTGGAACAATCCCGGAAGATATGGTAATTCTCTTCAATGTTGTTTACAAGTACTGACATTAGAAATTTTCATCTGTTATAAGAGATATTTAGAATTAATGCTTATTTACTTATTCTTTTGTATTTTTGCTTTCTCTCGTGTTTTATTTGTAGAAAAGAGAAGCAATACGAATGTATGAGGACCTTACTAATGGAAAACCATTCAAATACGAGCATTATTAGGAGATCTTAATAAAAAAATCCAAAATGGTGTTCAAAAGAACTTACCAAGACAGTTGACTCCAACAAGCAAAAGTCTGTCAATGATAGTGATAGCCTGGTGTCTTTTTCCAATCAAGGAGATGCTTATAGGAATCGGGATACTCCCATAACTGAAGGTATTAATTCTGATGGGGTTGTGCGCCCGCAAGGAAGGAAAGGTACTAAAGAGAAAAAGAGGCGATTAAATGACGAAAAGGGCGTGGTTGATGCCTTATACAATTTACAGAGCACTCTGGAAAAGCAAATTAAAGTTAACGAAGAAGAGTTGGAGTTGAAAAGAGAAAAAAAAAAGAGTTTGAGCTGCGAGAACAAACAATGAAAAAAGAGATCGAATTAAAAGAGAAAGCTCAAAAAATGAAAGAGAAAGATCAACAATTGAAAGAGAAGGATCAACGATTGAAGGAGAAAGAACAAAAAATGAAGGAGAAAGCTCAAAAGAGACAAGAACAAGACCGCATTTTGAACCAAGATGTCAACAAACTTCCACTGGCGTTACGTTCGACTTTTGAAATATATCAGGCTCAAATATTGAAGGAATGGGAAAATGATGGCCTTTTTGGACAGGTTTTTACAAATAGTAATGATGACAAGTAAATTGTTTTCTTAGGCATGATTTTATACAAGTATTTGATTTTCTTAATTAAGAGTAGTTTGGATTTTTGTGTCTGTTTCTTTTGAATTGACAATTCTTTGGGAAGAAGTTTGTTTCTTTTGGGAAGAAGTTCGTTTGAGAATAAAACATGTGACTAGAAAAATGATATAGTAGGTTTCATTCTTTTTATTCCAAATAAAGTTGTCAGTAATTCTCATGTGTGCTTTTGCAGCTGTATTTTTAGGCTGATGTAGCTTTTTTGCTTGTGTGTTTGTGTCAGTAATTCTCTAACTTTACAGTAATCTTGTTAAAGTTCATATGGGCAAAATATCCAATTTCGTTTAAGATTCATAATCAAATGTTAGATACAAATGGAATCAATTCTAGATCTCCATTTAGTTATCCAAATGAATGCTATTTCTAGATACATTCAACATTTCAGTTGCGTGTTGCCATGATCAATAAGCATATCTCACAGAAATACCTCCATTTGAACAGTTTAACAAAACTTGCTTTGAGTTCTATAAGCAGCTTAACTCTACAAGACTTTTAACAAAAGAAGGTAAAGCTCCATTTAAAAGACAATTAGGGCTTGAATTTAAAAAGCAAGGGCGCGATTTGTAGCTCACTGTTTCTATGCCATACCTCCACAAAATTGATTTGCTCCAAAATAAGTGACCTTTGGCTTCAATATAGTCCACCTAGCTTATAGGAGTCAAACTGTTACCTATAAATATTTTCTAGAATATATAAATGTTTTCTTCCTTTGCAATTAAACTCGAAAAAAAAAGAGTCAAACAGGTATATTTTAAATTAAGGTGAACCAATTACTTCACCAAGAAAAAAAATATGACATGTACACTGTCAACAACACTTACTAAAAACAAAAATTAAGAAAATAATTTATAAGTTAATATCATAGACATTAAGCAGTCTGTCGATCACCAAATATATCCCACAAGTGATTGATGAGATCAATCTTTAAATCCGTGTGCACCTTTTTGTTTTGAACTTGTTTCATTCGATTTATCATTCTAGAGACAAGAAAAGTGTAGTCATGCTCTAGATGAACATCTTCAACCATTTCATCCCCATGAGGCTGCCAACATTGAGGATTAATTCCTTGTTGATGTTCACTCTCAATGATCATATTATGCAAGATGATGCATGTCTTTATTATCTTTCCAAGATCTCTTGCGGTCCACATACGTGCTGGACCTTTGACAATATGCCACCTACTTTGCAACACTCCAAATGCACGTTCCACATCTTTCCTCGCAGCTTCTTGGTGCTTTGCAGAAATTTTCTCTTTAATAGAAGACGGTTGTGAGATTGTTTGAATTAGAGTGGCATACTGTGGGTAAATTCCATCGGAGAGATAATACCCCATATTGTAGTGATGACCTTGTACTTCAAAATTACATGGTGGTGCAACACCATTAATAAGATCATCAAATAGAGGAGATCTATCTAAAACAGTAATATCAGTATTAGTTCCGGCCATGCCAAAGAATGCATGCCAAATCCACAAATTTTTCGAAGCTACAACTTCTAAAATAAGAGTAGGAACTCTTTTAAAGCCATTAGTATGCGTACCATGCCAAGCTGTTGGGCAATTCTTCCAATGCCAATGCATACAATCAAGACTCCCAAGCATACCTGGAAATCCTCGATCCTCTCCTTCTTGGAGCAACCTTGCAATATCATCTTTATTTGGTTTTCTTAAATATTTTTTTTCAAAAACTCCTATTACAGCATCACAGAATCGCTTCAAGCTTTCGATTGCAGTGCTTTCTCCAATTTGAACATACTTATCGAGGATATCAGCTGGACAACCATATGCAAGCATCCGTACAGCTGCTATCATTTTTTGTAAAGGACTCAACCCGTCTTTTCCAACTGCATCAACCTTTTGTGTAAAATAATCATTGTAATTTCCAATAGCTCGTAATAGTTTCGTGAATAACTCCACGTCCATTCGAAATCGATGACGAAAATGCTCTGATGAATACTTTGAGTGCTCACCTTTGAAATAATCATTAATAATTAAATCGTGATGCTCCTTCCTATCACGGTGAATATAACGTCTACCATGTGTTGAGCCACCATGAGGACGCTTTTTACCAATCAACATCGTTGAAACTATTATAGGAACATGGATTGCCGTGGTTTGAACCACGTTATGAGTCATCTTAGTGCATATTGAACTATCTTTTTCCAATAGCTCATCTAATAATTGTTTAGTCATTGAGAGTGAATCATTGCTCGATGACGAACTATTAGAGTCAGATTCAAAACTCGATGATGACATTTGTTTATAATCACACCTATAAAAAAAATTATATACATATATTAGAAATCACACCATGAACAAACAAATAACCAACAGTATTCTTTTTGAATTGGATTGGATGGTCAGCATACAAATCGTTTGACTGAATATGTGAGCAGCAAAAATGATGTAAAATTAGGTCTCATTCTTTGTATTCTAGCAGATATAAACAAATTCATATGTCAAACAAGAACCCTAAAATGTTCTTATATAAAACGGTAATAATAGCTCAAAAAACCATCAATCTATTTGCAAGTTTCATTGAGAAATTTTGTCAAATAGTTGGTATGCAAGTCCATCCATATATATTAATTGAATTTATATTTAATGAACCATGAAAAAATTACCCCAAACAATCAAAGAAACAAAAACATTACCCACAAACAATCGAAGAAACAAAGCAGAAAAAATATTTGAAGAAATAAATTATAATAATTAAATTACAACTTACGATATATGAAACCAAAAAAAGATAATACAAAAAAAAAAGAATTTACAAAACAAGATTCAATGAACAAATGAAAATAATAAAATATAAAAAATAAACTTACCAGACAAGTAGAAGAGTCAAGTAGAAGAGTTGGTCGAATTTGTCTGTTATAATTGAGAATGTCAGGTAGTTTTAAGTGTTAAAAGAAAATTGTTTTGTAAAATTTAAAATAATATAATAAATTGACATGTCATTAAAAATATGTGTTTTACAAGTGAAGCATTGGAGACCAAATTTTGATTTGGTAGTCTGTCAAGTTTTTTTTGCCACGTAGGAAGCAATTGTCTTGACATTGATGACATGTCACTATTTTTTTAAATGCAAGCCACGGTTACATTGGAGATGCTCTAAGATTCTTCTTTGTAATTTTAGCATTTGTGGATACTGTTTATTTGAAAAGATTTGGTTCAAATAGAAGTCTTTACATCCTAGGACTCTGTTGTAGTTCAAATAGAGTAGATAGAGTCCATGTTCCTACAAACCCTCAATTGACTTTCCTTTTTTCCTCTGGCTTGAACTCTGCATTGTATCTAGACTAATTAATGTCTAGATTCAATGTAACTCTTTGAGATATTGACCTGGGTTACTTACTTCATTCAAAACATGAAGCTCGTCTAGCTCGGAAATGTGGCCTCATTATGTTATGTGGTTAAATTTGACTAGTGACGTGGACTTGGTGCCAAACCACAAGTCATGAGGATCATGAATTGACAAATAAGGGCTTCAACTGACTTCTATATTTGTAGGGAAATGACCTCAGGGTTCTACACTGGAAAGTTGTTCGAGATATGAGGTTTCCTGCGAGGTACCTAATTTTTCTAAAATTTCGAGGTTGGGAAGGTTGACAATATTTTGTCATTAACAGAAGTCCACCTAGTCTATAATATTGAGCCAGTGATCACATGATCCAAGGAATAAAACTTAACTCGCAACTTAACCTTCAAAACTGTCACTTGGTTTTCCTTTTTTTTTTAATCTTGCCTGAAAATATACAAACGCTGTTAAATTGTCTTAAGCTAACCTAGAGGGGGGGTATGGGTGAATAGGTTTTCACACCTTTTTTCAATCCCTTGAAACAAACAAAAGTTTGTCCCTCTAACTAGCTTGAATCACAACACTTTAGATAATAAAGCATATGTAAACAATCAATATGTATTCTCAAACAAAGTATTGTCAAACAAGCTTGCAAGTTGCTAGTGAAAGAACTATAATAAAAACTAAAAACAAAGATACTTGTTTTCTCAATATTGTTCAATATGTACAAGTACTTATTCAAAGATGATTATATACAAATAAATCAAATTACAAATAAAATGATATTTACAACTTTGATAAAATGAAGTGCTTGCATCTCACACTTTACAACACTCTTGTTTAACAAAATCTAGAAATGAAGTTTATGAAACAAGATACAAACATACACATACAAGTATAAAAGAAAGATAGAAAGAATTGACACAAGGATTTTTTGAGCGTGGTAAAACCTCCTAAAAGGAAACATCCATGGGTTGAATACAACCATCAGATACTTTTATTATTGGAAAGTAGACAAGACATTTCTCAAAAGTGACCAACAAATGACATACTCAATATTGGACTCGACGTCTACCTAATCCCTATTAGTAGATTGGAAATTCCTCAAAAGTGATCAACAAATGACCCACTTTCTATTGGACTCCACTTCGACACAACACCATTGAGAAGTTGAAAATTTCTCAATAGTGATCAACAAATGACACACTCTCTATTGGACTCCATCGCATCCCAATATCCTGGGTCTACCAATAAAAAGTCTACTTTCTATCCAAGGCACCCATGCCTCTAGAAAGTTTCTCATGCTTGATTATCCAAACCATATGTCCTAACCAAGACTCCTTGCTTGACTATCCGGACCACATGTTCTAGCTAAGACTTCATGTCTTTTACAAGGACTTCCTAGCGTGATCAATGGATGCAAGACACAAACAAACTCTCAACATAGAATATGAGATCAATACATTCTATAGGAATTATACATAAGCGTGTAAAATCATAAATGAAATTGTCTAGTTACTAAACATGAATAAATTCTAGAACATGTGAAAACACATAAACACATTAAATTCCTAGAATTATTCATGTGACTAAAACTTGAATCAATCATATACATTAAGCACTCATTCAAGATTTTAGTAACAAACAAAAACATGATAGAATCACACAAATATGATCAATGAATATTCTAGCAAATATTTAGAGCATGTATTTATGAACAAGTCAATTAAATTATAATTAGCTCTAAATATGAAATCAAATGTGCTAATCCTAAATATGTGTAAGCCCTAGAGTCGCGTAGCGGAAGGGATTTCAAAACTTTTTTAAAAAAAATAATTTTTAAGCTACTTTATGAACTTGTACGATATATAAGAATAAATTAAAGGTAGAATTCGAAATCATACCTCAAGGCTAACTCCTTCGTTATTTTATTCTTAAATTTGTTTTCCGATTTGTACCACTGTATCTTCCTCACTATCTCCCAAGTTTCGGCAACTGCGTGTGGGCACGTCACGTGCTTCAGGAGGTTGTTTGGAGGTTGAAGAAACAACACAAAACAACTCTTGCTTTGTGTATAGAGAATTCGGCCACTTCAATAATCATGTACAAAATTAAAACTCTTTTTTTTTTCTTATCTCTAGTTGGCCACACCATTTTTGTTTCTTTTTCTTTTGTTGTATGTCAACGTCTGTCACTTAGTTTTCTTGTTTTATTAACATATCTTTATATATTTTAAAACAAGATACTAATCTTTTTCCAAATATATCTCTATACATTTAAAATAAGATAATTAGTATTTCAGTGACCAAGTTAGTATAGGATATTAAATCCCACATAACCCTAGTTCACTAAGACTTGAACACTTGACCTAGTTAGGAAATAAAATAATCTTATTATTTTATCCTTTATCTCAATCATGGTTCGAACCTGTAACCTCCAATTAATAATGCTAAATTATTAATGTATGAATTAAATAATCTAATTATTTAATTAATTTAATTATTAATATATTAATTAAATAATCTCATCATTTAATTAATTCCCTGAATAAATATGTGTCACTTTCGTAACACAAGTAATTGGACAATCCAATTAATTAACCGTGACCCTTATTACCTTTAACGTTCTGGGCTAGCAAAGGGACCTAATGGACCCACAGTCTTGAGCTCCAATAATCCTTAGAAATAGTTAATGAAACTCTTTAATTAATATTTCATGATTATTAACCTCGGAGTTATTCCACTAAAAACTCGAGGCTGCACTCTCGCAACTGTAGATGTATTACAAAGACCGAAATCACATTTGTTCATCGATATAGCTATTGCATACGCTATGATCCCCCACAAGTAGTTCATAACTAGAGCTATGTCATATAGTCCGTTATACCTCTAATTATATCTTTTCCTTTAAGTAACATTGATTCTCTAATGAACAATAAATCTTAACTTCCTTTATGGAAGAAGGAGAGCGCTCATATTTTTCAAGCCCCAAATAAACCCTTAAGAGAACTACTATTTACTTCTCGCAAGAAGGAATAAATTCCACTATTGTGTACAGACCTTTCCAGCCACAAGCCAAACCACGATTCCAACATACGAAGTTATTGACCGGGAATGCAATTCTTATCTCACCCATGGTATATCAAAAACCACGATCTAACCTGAAAGAATCGATAAGATACTCATGATTAAGATCACCTATATATAGCCATCATTAGTCGATATATATAAATCTCATCATGTAACGGATCTTGGTGAGAGATTTATATAGATCGTGGCCCAGTCCTATATGATCACATCATATAAGGTGCCTCCATTCTCATATCACCATATGAATAGTTTATGATAAAACCACCGTACATTACAGAATGGACCACAGCTATAGATTAACCACAAATAAAGTACCCAACTCTATTTGTTATCTACGAACTCTTTAGATTGCTCATCTTAAATTTAATTCCTCTGTATATGACACTCATATACTCAGTTAGAGATTACATCTGGCGATCTTGGATGTTAAGTATACATGATATAAATGTATGAGACAAATTTATAGAATGAATATACTACTTCTTTTATTAATGTTTCATTCACATTTACAAATTACAAGCTTTAAGGCATAAACCCCAACAATATGTTCAACTAATGAGTCCTAGCACATGATAAGGTTATCAATCATAAAAATAAAGTCAATCAAAGAACAAATAGCCATAGATAATAAGCTAATCACAATACAACTCACAAACATGTGAAAACCTAGATTTCTAGAAAACTAGTTTACATTCAAGTCTCTAATAAGACTAGATTAGCTTATAATTGAAGCTCTACTTCTCAAATGCATTTGTCCAAGTAACACATACAGATAGAAGAAGAAAACCCATGGCAATTGAAGACTTTGAAGATCAAAACACAAAGATTAGAACAATACCTTGTAATCTCGTGCAGTTTCGGTTTTGACTATAAAACCACCACAAAACTTAAACAAATGACAGCAAAGTAACTTAGAGAAGGTAGGGGACTTTAATACAAAGATTCTCCAACTTGAATCACTCAAATCAAAGTTGATTTGAGAGAGTTATGGTGTTTGGAAGGTGAGAAAAGTTGGAGAGAAAATTCTGCACAAATTTTCTATGTTTTCTTCTTAAAAATGAAAATGAGAGAGGGGAAGCATATTTAAATGAGAGGGAAAGTGAGGGCCAATGGCCACGCACCACCTCACATCCCCGATGAGGAACGTAGCCATCTCGGGGGCAGGAGGACCTCCTCCCCGAGATGGCTACTCGCCTCTTCAGGGATGGGTGGCAAGTTGCCTTTGGCCACTTGTATCCTCCCTCACGCACCTTCGTGTTCTTCAACCGTTCTCCGGCCTCCTAACTCCGAATTTGAATTCATTTTCGAATTACGAAATCGGGATTCTCTCATGCACATGGACGACTACGAAACTTAGACCAGAAATTGAAAATACTCTAAGAATGCTAAACTAACCTAGAGGGAGGGGGTGAATAGGTTTTAACCAAGTTAATTGTAATCTTTTTGGTTAATCAAAATTAAACATACAACCCATAATCTCTAACACAACCAATCATTGCCATAAAATAAATGCGAAATAAAAGGAATGACACAATGATATGATTAACATGATAAACCCTCCAAATGGGTAAAAACTCACGGGCATAATCTCCAATCGAACCCTTAAATCCACTATTTGTAAAAACAATTACAACCTAGGTTGACCACGTCACACACAATCGGTTACTAATCAGTTCTTGCTACCTGCAGGCCTTTAATAGTGATTTTAGACTCTTGCTTGTATACTACCCACGGCACATACAAGACTTAACTCTTACAAGAAGAGATATGCAACCTAATGTGAATATGAGAATATTCTAAATGCACAATTGATAGGTTAACACATTTAATGCTTATCTAATCATGTATGAATGATTCAAACAATCCTAGATATCATGTTGCTATATGTCATACATATAACTTAGCTATATGAAATAAATGCAAACCTAGATGCAATAGCTATCACAATACAAAACCCAACAAACACACAAAGATGTCCTCTTAAAGATAAAAACTCAAACTTGATGCAAACAAGTTATAAAAGAGCTATCTTGCTAAGCAAGAACACAATAATGAATAGAGATGGTGTATTACTTACCAAGTCATGTGCTTTGATGCAGACCTATTCAAGAATACATCCTAGATGAAGCTAGATGATGTTTGATTCATTAAGAAAGGATGGGTATTTGGGTTTTGGTCAATAAAGATTGAATCTTGGTGGTTTTCCTTGCAAAACACTCTTTTCCTATTCAAAGTTCTGAAAAATTAAGCTCACAAAAACAAGATGGGGAAGAAAAGATGTATATATAGCAACCCTAAAAGAACCTACGTTGTTTTGGAAAGTTTACAAAAAGACAAAGGCAAATCTGATGTAGTGCACGGGTCCACAGCCCGGGTAGGCACCCGCGCATAGCTGTGGTAACACACATCGCACCAATGGCGGTGCCACATCAGTGACCTACTGGAAATGCACCGCTGTGATAATTCACAGTGCACCAACAACGGTGCCACAAAAGAGTAAGCAGAAACAACACAGTGCGCGGGTCTCCTACCAGCACAGTGCACGGGTCTCCTACCAGCACAGTGCTCGGGTCTCCTACCCACGCACCTACCCGAGCACAGACAGGATTTTCCAAGAGATTTTTCAAGGAAAACAAGCAAGGCAATAAGACATACCAAACAAGAAAGGGAAGCACACACAAGAAAGCAAGAAGGCACAATGCAAGATGAACAGAGCATGCATGAGAAGAGTGTGTGTGTGCAACTAAATCTCTTCAAAGAGTTAAGCAAGTGATATACCTTTGAAGTGCCCTTGAGTTTGACGATGCCATTGAAGCTTGATCACGAACAATGAGGCATAATCTACCCTTACAAGAAAATCCTCAATGTGGTTTGTCAACGAAATGAGCCAATCAAAATATGAGGAACTTACAGAAATTATGAATTGACCCGATACACGAAGATGAAGACAATGCATGGTAAGTGACCGGAAAGTTTAGTAACTTTTTACTCGGAACTTGAAAACTAATGAATGAGTATCCAAAATGACTGAAACTCAATGAGGAGTAATATAAGATCAAATTCAAGTCCGAAGTCCATAAAACATAAACAAACAAACACATGAACACACAAGAATGTCATTTCTTAGATATAGTCTTAGGACATGCAATTTACAAAACTTGTCAATTTAAAGCATGAGCATTCAATATCAAGTGAGTGAATGTGTTATAAAAATTGAGCACAACGATCCAGGGACACATATGGATGCAATGTGTGTGTGTGTGTGTGTGTGTGTGTGTGTGTGTGTGTGTGTGTGTGTGTGTGTGTGTGTGTGTGTGTGTGTGCCTAAGCCTTGTAAGAGAAATGAGGTCTAAATATACTTTTATTGAGCAACGAAGCATAATTCTCTTTGAAGGCTCAATCTTGCTTGATAAGTTGCCAAATCTTCTTTGAAGCTTGAATCATCATCAATCTAAGACAACTAATCAATACAAGTGAAACATTGTTTTGATATAGAATTTATGCCAACACAACTTCAAAAACCTAACATTGCTGCAAATAGAGTTCCATACTGAAACAAAAATCTACCACACCAGGTGGAAGAGAGAGGTCAGAGTTGACCTCAAGAGATAACTTCGCTATGTAGCTTGATCTTCTTGTTATGTTGGACACTTCATGTCACTTTTTTTAATATGTTATTGTTGTCATTCCGATTGAACATATTTTGCATCAATAAAAAGAATCTTTTTGCCAAATTTAAGTAACACTTACGTGGTCATGATAGTCCTCGTTTGCGCACCTTATGACTCTTTCTTGCTTCATTCAGAAAACTTGCCACATTTACGGTGGATTGTAATGAGTTTATGAGCTGCTTTGAGCTAAGTGGCATGACCCACTTTAATTCAAAGTTGCACAAAAAACCTGACATAAGCTATGTTTGAGATTGCTTAAACTTATGAAATAATCACTTATTTCATAATCTATTATCAAAAAGGTGTTTGGTAAATAATTTAAAAGCTGATTATTTCGCAAGTTGCTTGTCATATAAGCGGATTTTTAAAAGTTGGAAAGGGATTACTTTTCAAAGATGCTTATTTCCCAAGTAAATTCACATTTTTGGAAATACCTAAAATAACCTTGTAATTTTATTAAAAGACAAAATTGTCCTTTACACTATTTTGTTTTGAAATTCGATTTTCAATTGGGGATTTTGAGACCTAAAATTTCACGACTACGGAGGAGAGCAAAAAACCCTAGCCTCTTCAAAATCGATGGTGATTTTCTTTGAATCCTACGAAATTCGTCGTCGTCGTCTCTTCCGTAACTCTTCCTCTTCAGTTTATTCTATTTGATCAGGTAATCCATCTATTTTTTCATCTAGATTTTGGTTAATAATGGCTTGAGCTTCCTTAACTGACCACACTCTAAAATCTGTGCTTCCTTGTGTCTCTGACTAGAAATCTCAAGTTTTTGAGAGTGTTTTCGACTGTGAGATCCACGAAATCAACCTAACTGCAATCTCATATAAGAAATCTCAGGCAATTATTTGTTATTTTTAGATTATTTTCAATACTCTTCTATTTTAGATACCTATTTTGAAGTCCATTTCTTGTTCATCATTTATCCACACACCCAGGTATTTATGTTTGTCATTTGTATGACATAATGTTTCTGTTATGGAGACTTTGTTTTTTTTTTTTTGGTTCATTTGAAGAAATGAAAGATAAATAATTAATGGTTGGGGTTAGGATACGATTTTGTATTTTATTAACTCAAAACCCTTTATATATATTTTCCTTAAATGGGTGTAAATGTTATTATGGTTTGTGTTTTATAGTGGCAAGTAGGAAGGATGATTTGAAATTTTTGAAGTCATATATTAGAAAGAAATCTGAATCTCTTTGTTGGTATTATACTATTATTGTTAGGATTTGATGTGGACAAACAAAGCTGGGTTGCTTTGCTGTTGTTGTTCTGGGCTTGTGTTGCCTCTTTCTTGTTTGGGTGCTCCCCTGTTTTTTGCCTTCCTAGACATTGCCTTTTGGCTGTTGTTGGTATATTTGTTTTTTATATGATCTTAGCAATGATTTATGCAAGTAGGTTTTGGTTCATGAGTTCTTGTACTTAATGGGGTTGTGGTTTGCATCATTGATTTATGGGTAAATTATGATTGAGAACACTTGATTCATCCCATGATCATATGGTAACAATCATACTTAAGATAAGAACGAACCCTTAACTTGATTAATATCTTTTTCACTAGTCAATTCGAACATTGAGTAGACATAGTAGGGGAGCATTGATGACCTAGTTCGTCATACATTGATCACAAACCAATTTTCTTTCAATTGCTTTGTTAATTTAGTTTTAGTTTAATTCAATCATCAACAAACTTCTGGTTACTTTTGCTTAACTTAAATTAGAATTAGTTTTAATTAGTAAATAACTTTTCCTCGTGGGAACAATCCTTACTTGCCGCTGTACGTTTTTTCACGATTTGTGCATTTGCAAGTATTGTTTTTATAAACAAGATTTCAAACATCAGCATATCATATATGAGCTTCTTGCTCCATATCACATGGAAGAGCTTTAATTCATATCATCTGGGAGTTTCATGCTCTATCATCTGGGAGAGCTTCTGCTCATATCATTTAGGAGCTTTGTGCTCCACATCACTTGGGAGCTTGGTGCTCCATATCTTCTAAGAGCTTCTTGCTCTATATCACTTGGGACCTTCGTGCTCCATATCACCTGGAAGAGCTTCTACTATTATCATCTGGGAGTTTCATGCTTCTATCATCTAGGAGAGCTTCTGCTTATATTACTTGGGAGCTTCGTGCTTTATATCACCTAGGAGCTTCGTGATCCATATCATTTAGGAGATTCTTTCTCCAGTCATTTGGGAGAGCTTCTGCTCATATCACTTGGGAGTTTCGTGCTCCATATCATCTATGAGCTTCTTCCTCCATATCACATGTGAGTTTCATGCTCCATATCACCTAGAAGAGCTTCGTGCTCCATTTCATATTGGAGCTTCATGCTCCACGAGGTAGTCCTTAAGTTGATCTCATCTCATATTATGTGCTAGTGATTGGTAAAGCCTTTTATTAAAGGTTATGTTGACTCACCAAACAATTCAACAAAACAGATTACAAACAAAATCCGTAAGGTAGCAAGTACAAAACCTCAAATAAGTATAAAACAGCTCTAATGGCGAAAAACGTTACTTCAAATAAATTAACATGACTAGCAAATCAATTCATCATGTAGTAATAAAAACTATTCTTTGTATGTCGAATTGACTAATAAATCCATCTGAAGCAAAATAATTTTTGAACATTAGATTGATTGACAAATCAATCAGCATAATTTTTTTTTTTCAGATTTATTAACAAATCAATCTATAACAAATAATTTTTAAACAACAAATTGATTAATAAATCAATCAACAGTAAAAATAAATTTTGAATATTAAATTGATTAACAAATCAATTGGATTTAATGAAGTACGGTAAAATGTTGCGTGGAATAGAAAGATGCAACTGAATGTTTATGCATTCAGAGGTTGCTTTGAAGTAAAAATTGATCATCACATAAACATACAATACTTATCCATCAAATCAAGTAATGAAAAGAATGATAAAACTCAAAAGTAAAGGTTGAAAGTTCTTAGTGCTATTTTATTAGATTGATCGTAGTTTGTACAAAGTCTTCTAGGTTTCTTTATACATGTTTCAGTTACAAGACTGTTTTCTAACTACTTTGTCCACTTCTTTCATGGAGGATCTCATTATCATGTAGTAATTGCCAATAACCACCTTGTCCATCTCTGGAGCGGTTAAAGTTGTGGAGTCCATCTCTGGAGCAGTTAAAGTTGTGGAGTCCTTCTATGATAACTTGGGCAAACGTGTAATCCTTTGTATATGCAATAAATCCAGGTGTCATCCTAGGCATGCCATGTTTGATTTTCAAAGATAAATTATAGGATTCTTCTTTGTGATTTTAGCATATGTGAATACTGTTTATTTGAAAAGATTTGGTTCAAATAGAAGTCTTCACATCCTAGGATTCTGTTGTAGTTCAAAGAGAGTGGATAGAGTCTCTGTTCCTACAAACTCTCAGCTTACTTTCCTTTTTTCCTCTGGCTTGAACTCTGCATTGTATCTAATCTCAATGCTGTCTAGATTCATTGTAACTCTTGGAGATATTGTCAAGGGTTACTTACTTCATTCGAAACAAGAAGCTCGTCTAGGTCGAAAAGGTGGCCTCATTATGTTATGTGGTTAAATTTGACTAGTGGCATGGACTGAGTGCCAAACTACAAGCTATGCGGATCATGAATTGACAAAGCATGACTTCAACTGACTTCCATATTTGTAGGAAAATGACCTCGGGGTTCTGCACTGGAAAGGTGTAAGAGATAAAAGGTTTCTTGTAAGGTACCCAGTTCTTCTAAAATTCCTGAGGTTGGGAAGGTTGACAATATTTTATCATCAACAAATGAAATTTGTAGTTTCCTATTTAATTTTAAGATGACTAATAAAAAAGAAGTGTATAAATGATTTTATGAATATATATATATATATATTAAAAGATTCATTAAATTAATATTGAGATAGATTATTACATAATCACTTTGAATAAGTTTATTTTAACTTTTCAAAAACAATACGAAACAGTATATTACCTCTTAACAGAGATGGTAATGCAGCTCCTTTCCACATTGGTGATGACTGATGAGGGGTTCGAATCCCATTATGTGCATTTTACAAGCACGTGTGAGGAGTTTTCTACTGGTTTATGGGAGGTCCTGGCAGTTTTATTGGTTCAACTACTATATAGTTCCAGTATAGTTACTGAGTCGTTATTAGTCATTGGATTTCAATCCAACGGACTACAAAAATCAAATATTTAAATTTAAAAAAATATATTTAATAGATAATAACTCTCTCACATAACTCCCCCGCAATCATGCATATAAATATAAATATATATATATATATATATATATATATATATAAACATGCTAAGTGGCACCAGCCCACACATACCCATCTATATATGTCCCACTCAACTTGATCATGCACATAGTGGGTTCGAGTCCTACTATGTGCCTTTTACAAGCATGTATGGAGAGTTTTCTCCTGGTTTGTGGGAGTAGTTATCTGGGAGTTTAGGCATATCACCTTTTAGCAGGGATGGTAGTGCACCTTCCTTCCACAGTGGAAATGACTGGTGAGGGGTTCGAATCCCACTATGTACATTTTACAAGCATGTATGAAGAGTTTTCTCCCGGGTTTGTGGGAGCAGTTATCCGGACCCGTACATATATTATCTTATTTTGGCAGGTCCTGACAGTCTTCTTGATTCAGCTACTATATAGTTCCTGTATAGTTAATGAATCGTTATTAGTCATTGGATTTAAATCCAACGGACTACAAAAATCAAATATTTAATTTTTTTTTAAATATATATAATAGATAATAACTCTCTCACATAAATGCCCTTACAATCATGCGTGCGCGCGCACACACACACACACACACATATATATATATATATAACTTTTCTCCTCGGTATGCACTGATAAATATTTGTCTTACATATGGACCATAAGATTCAATTGCTTTGACCCAATCTGTATGCATTTGTTAGTGCTTATCCATAATCTATGGCCCACATGCAATGCACTGATGTATTTTATATCAGTGCGCGCCGATGAGAAAAGAAATATATATATATATATATATATATATACAATTTTTCTATTGTCAGTTCGTCCTTATATAAAACATATCAGGACGAAGAATGTTGACCATTTTATTTACATACTTTGATTCAAAGTGTATGCATTTGTCAAAACTTCTCCATAATTTGTGGTCCACATTCTTCGTCCTGATATAAAATATACCATGACGAACTGACAGTAGAAAGACTGTATATATATATATATATTTTTTTTTTTTCTATTGTATATATATATATATATATATATACAGTCTTTTTCTCCTCAGTGCGTCCTGATATAACTTATATCAGTGCGTTGCATGTGGACCACTGATTATGGAAAAGTTTTGACAAGTGCATACACTTTGAGTCAAAGTATGTAAATCTAATGGTCCACATCCAACGCACTGATGAAGTTATATAAATACGTACGGACTTGAAAATTTTTATATATATATATATATATATATATATAAACATGCTAAGTGGCACCAGCCCACACATACCCATCTATTTATATCCCACTGGAAATTAATAACTGGACTTTATCATGCTCAAATTTGTGGTGGTGATTCTGCGATGATCAAGTTCTTTTCATGGTTGAATCATTAGGTGCCATTTTAGCTATCTAGCATTTAAGATGATATATGCTATCGAAAATGTCAATATGTTAATGATATTGTGGTGGGGGTGGGGCACTGTGTCATGGTACGTAAAGGTTTAGGATGCCATTTTTTATATGAAATCGTCTCGTAACCACATACTGATTGATTAGATGTGGCACGTGATTTTTAACAATCATATTAATCTTGAGAGTTGAGATGGTGACTGAACTGTTAGTAACTTAGTATCACATCATTTTTAACATAAATTCATGCAAATGTTTTGGAAAATCTAAGTATGAACTATTCTAATGAAAGAGGAGAGAAAGTGCGAGAAATATCAAATCAAAAGAGTAAATTGCACTCAACCTCCCTGAGGTTTGGCCTCTTGCATCCAAAAACAACTTTACCATTAATTGACACCCACACCTCTTACCGTTACGTTAAACTTAACTGTTGATTAATTGTTACTTTTAAAAGACTAAACTACATTTGATCTCTAAATTATATTAATACAAAAAACAATTTTATTAATTAAAAAACAATTTTATTAATTAAAAAACAATATTTTAAAAAAATGAATCTCCACCATCCATCTCAAACATGGACGGTGGAGATCAAACAAAAATTTAAATAATTAAAAATTGAATTGATTTAGAAAATATATAATTAAAAGAAAAACAGAAATTTAAAAACAAAACAATTTTAAAAAGAAAAAATAAAAAGTTAAATTGAATAACTGCAAAAAAAAATATCATTGTTTGTATAGGTGAGATGCATCAATAATGATATTTATAAAATATGATATATATATATATATATATATATATTTTCCAGTTTTTAAATTTTAAATTTTATTTTTTCTTTTTAAAATTGTTTTGTTTTTAAATTTCCGTTTTTCTTTTAATATATATATTTTCTAATTCAATTCAATTTTCAATTATTTTAAATTATATTTGATCTCCACCATCCATGTTTCATATGGATGGTGGAGATCCATTTTTTTAAAAAAAAGTTTTTTTTTTTTTTTGTTTGATATTTGTATCAATTTAATTTAGAGATTATAAGTAGTTTAGTTTTTTAAAATGTAATAGTTAGTCAACACCTAAGTTTGACCTAACGGAAAGAGATAGTAAGTATTATTAATGATAAAATTGTTTTTAGGTGTAAAATGTCAAACCTCATGGAATTTAGTGCAATTTGCCCTAATCAAAAAGAAAATTTTGCAATTATAAATGTGTCTTTTTACTAGTTAATAAAATCTTACCCGTATGAGGTTGGAGATATTCGATTTATATCTGATGCATTATTTATTTTATAAAAAAATCTGGAAAAGATTTGGAATCCAAATGGGGGCCAAGCCCACTATGGGTACCAACAATTTCGTTAAAAAAATAATAAAAATAAAAATTTGGCATAAAACATTAACATTTTTTTTTATAATATGAAATTGAGGTAGATGATTATATCACCTTTAACATTTAAAGTATCTTTTGCCAAAAGATTCATGTAACTTTATCACAAGAATATAATATATAGTTTAAAATACATGAGAGTGAATGGAGTGAAATAGCAGCAATTCTGGTGACTAAAATTCTTTTTGAAAACAACTTGTGGAGAAATCATAATAAAAAATATATGGTGACAAAATAGGGAAGTACGTGGCATGAGATTGTATGTTACTTAAAACTATGAATATCAAAACAATGGGCTGGGTAAGGGACATGGGCCACATCTAGGGGGCATAGTCCATAAAGTCTAGGTTGAATTTGATGCATCATAATTCATGATTTGTTCCGATTATTGCCACATCAGGAATATAGTAAGTCGGCAGAGTCTTGCTAGCTAGGTGCACCGTGCACCCCCTATTAGGATAATGTCACATCGAGTTTAGGTCGGATCTATGGTACCGGTGCATCCCTTACCATGTGGCAAGATTTGGATCCAAATTTGTTCATGGTAGATGATACATCTAATAACATATCAAGTGAGAGTGAAAGTCTTAACGTACTCTACTTTTTCCAAATTTCAAATATGTCGATATTTACTTCCTTAATCCATAATCTCATCGCAAACCTACCTTTTATGTTTAGATTAGTACTTGAACCGAAGTTATATCAACTCGATCACCGTATATAATAACTGAAACATGTAGTAATACGGAATCTTCTACTACTATGCGGAACTGCAGAAGCATATTGTGGCAATTTCAACAACGAGATTATAATATTATTAGAGAGTTTTCTTCCGTTACGATTATGACATATAAATACAAGTTACATGTATCCCACTCCACCAAAGATTTTTTCAATAAATAAAGAATGAGGGCATTTGTTCCATGGATTACATAGACCGAAAGCCCTAACAAACAGTTTAGCCCACTCTCACTATAATTTCAAATCAAGCCCACCCAACCAAAGTTGGAGCCTCTCTCGTCTTTGGAAGTTTTTGTTAGGTCCAAAATAGCCTTAAAACGACTTTTAAAAAAAAATTACATTAACATGTCCGTCGAAAGCATATTTTTAGTGACTATGTAATGTTATATGACTGAAAACAATTTTTCAAATTTGAAATTTTGTATTATGTTACATATTCTGTAGCTAGTTATGTACATTTTAACATAATTCTAAATAAAATAATCAATTAACAGTGGTTTTTTTTTTATAGTTTCTAGAGAAAAAAAAAGGTAGTTGAGAGGTTCAACTCTGAGAGCTTGTATAACACTTGTACGTAAACCAATTTAACTAGATCTCCTTTATGTCAATTTTAACACAAATTAAACTACTATCTAGCTACCAATCTATATGTATATTATTATTATTATTATCATGAATCACACAATCTGTTTTATAATCCTCAATTAAGTAGTCATAATCTCACCAACTCCATTTCCATCGCTGGATTAATAATAATCTATTTTAACCAAGATCTGTAATCTTTCACATGATTTTTTTTTTGTTGAAGGAACCTTTCATATGTTTATTAGGAAGATGTTCGTTGTTTGTATTTGGTACGAGAAGATCACAATACGTCATGTGGTGTCGTGGTGATGATTTAATTGACAAATTTTCACAACAATTGTCCATCAATTTAATTTGTTTGCTTATTATGGACATCGAGATTTTTCTCTTTGTTATCTGGGGTTGATTAAACAATCCAAGAAAGCTAAATTATAAATAATCAATTTGATTTTAGAAGCATATATTCAGGAATGGAAGTCTGCACTTTCTTTATCGCAAAACTATCAAAAACTCAATATCAAGTTCCGTCCGTGTGCAAGTAAAAAAAAGTAATGTTTACTTACCAAAAAAACAAAAGGGTAGATGTCCGCATATATATTATAAAATTTTTATGCAGTACTCAATTTTTTATTGAAGGCATAATTAAGGATTTTGTTACACATTATTTATTGTACATGTGTATGTGTGCTCTTTTCCTTTTTCCTTTATTAAGTTTATGTGCAAAAAAATGCGATGGTTATAGATAATGTTGTACGAAATCGCGCTCACACAAATCTAAATCGTGGATAATTAAAAGCAATAAGAAGAAAAATAAACGATACGAAAAATTTTACGTGGTTCAATAAAAGCTTACGTCCATGTAGGACATCTGCACTCAATCTACAATCAGAGTTTGATTATAATCTCTCTCTCTTTCTTTCAGTCTCTCTACAAGTTGCTATCTCTCTAGCAATTTCTCACACACCCCTAAACATAGAGAAACACTTGTATTTATATTAGAGCATTAAGGCAAACCAAAACTTACTAGGAGTCCTTTTCTTCTAGCACAAGATTTCTTGTTTACGCATAAAATTTGTCATTACCGTGGTCTGTAGCTTGCATCCCGTACCACAGTCTTCCTCTGATTTTCACCGCATAGAAAATCGTGGTGTGTACTTCTTTGCCTTGGCTGCGGTCTACGCCACGTGTATCCTCTAAAATTCTTTGCGGTCTATACCATGATCTATGAACCGTGCTTCACGCCGCTGCAACATCTTTGGAATTGACAGCGGTCTACACCGTGGTTGGTGTGCCGCAATCTTCTCCAGATTTCGGTTCTTCTGTTTTTTCCAGGCTTCACAATCCTAACAGATAACTTGCATGTGTTGTTTGTTTTTTTTAGTAAAACTTTGAGATTTGAGGGATGAAGATATGACTTGAATTTTTGACCCTTCTATGGATGTGAGGGGGTTAGCACTGAGCCATCTCAATTTTCAGCAACATAATAACTTGTTACACAAAAGTTATAAACATTAATTTTCAGGACTTTATTAGGTTCTGTAAGAATATAAACAATTCTAAGAGAGAACAATATTAACAATTAATCGCTACGCGGAAGCGTTGCCGGATAGCCACAAACAAACGATAACAATGTCTATGCAGAATAATAAGATGAAAGAAAATAAATCAAATCGCACAAACATAAGAATTTTACATAGAAACCCAAAAACAGGGAAAAATCAATGATGTCAGGACGACAAGAGAAATAATCCATTATGTAGCAAATTTGTACAACTACACATTCAAGATTCTCTCTCTAAACCCCAAAGGGCCCAAACTCAATTACAGCTAATGACTACATCTTTGCTCTACACTCTGGTTCCAGGCACACCGTTAACATAAAAGTACAATCTATTTATACTAGAGCGCTTGGGAGTTTAAGACCCATAAGAAAACCCTTTTCTTCACGCATAAGACTTCATGTTCCATGTAAAGTTTTTTCTTTTATGCACAACACTTTTCTGTTTCGCATGAAGACAAACTCTTTTCCTTTTCCGCTGAAGATTTCCTGTTTTCACACATCATGTCATTATCGCAGGTCGTCTAGGCTGCGCTTTGCAACCCAAGCCTTACACCGCGGTTAAATCTCTGGAATTGACCGCTCAGAAGACCGTTGTCGGTGCACTGCAATTTACACCGTGCTAAACATTCTAGACTTGACCAAGGTTGACACTGCTGCCTATACACCACGGTTCCTTCCGGAATCTGATTCTTCAGCTTCTTCAGTCTTCAGCCTCCCTCAAACAAGATCTCCAACTTCCAAACGTTTCCAACGTCTCCATGAAGTTTCTGCATTGCTTGAATCCTGCTTGGTAATCGTGGGAATACAAGCCATATCTAACATACATAATATATAATTTTAAAAAAAATTATATTATTTCTTCAAAAACTATATTATTTCTTCAAAAAATATATTATTATTATTGTTTTTATTTTTTCAAAATTATAAATCTATATGATTTTTTTTTAAATATGAATCTATATAATTAACTATACTAAACCAGTATAATAGCATCGATTCTAATTTTCCAACTAAAAAAGAGAGGCTGATATTGTCATGAAAAGGTTGTTTTCTTTTACATTCCTTCGATATCAAATCACCTTCAGATTTGTAATTAACAATTCCCACAATTTCACATGGCAACCTTCTTTACATAATTCCATTTAAATGATTTTATAACCTAACTTTCAATTGCAGAATTCCATATATTTTATCTTGCGAAATTCGATTTTGTTTCGTACACATCTGATAGTTACTAATATAGTAAAATTATGAGGTATGAGATTCCCAATGAAAAAAAAAGTTTGAAATCTCGCCATCCGATAATTTTGTTATATTAATAGATCTAACAATGGGTCGTATTATTACGAATTTGTATCGTTTCGTATTTGGATAGTGTTAAAATTGTCCCATCCGAACACGACATGTTAGTTTAATGAGTTTAAATATAAAATCTGAAATCATTTGTTAAATTAATGAATAACCCTACCCGACTCATTTCAAAATGTTATATTTGAAATTTATTAAAAAGTTGTAAATAAATAATAATGAAGCATGATCAAACATTCAAACTCATGCAATCAAGTTTACCATAGGATCCAACATTCTATCGATAACATATTATTTTAAGGAAAACAAAAATAAACAACTTGAAAATGAAATCTAATATTGCTTCTGTAAGTCATCATTATGTCGCGATTGAGAATCTCAATTCTCTCTTTTGCTAACAAATTTTAAATTGCTTGTGTTAGAAGACGACTACTTTTAGGGTTATGGTTAGAATACAGTGATACAATCAATTTATAGTTATAAAGTTTTTAATTTAATTTTTTTAATTAATTATTAAAATATATCCTAAATGTAATTAAAGAGATATTTTTTTTTTGTATATTCAACAACTTTAATAAATTTATTTACTATTGAGTCAGTAAATGCAAAGATTTTATTTTAATAAATTTCATAAATATATATATATATACAATAATTTTCACATAAGTGCGTACTGATAGAATTATATAAGGACATTGAATGTGAGCCACTCATTTTACATATTTTGACTTGGCATGTATGCACTTGTCAAAACTCTTTTATAAATGAGTGGCTCACATTCAATGTCCTTATATAATTCTATCGGTGCGCACTGACAGGAAAAGGACTGTATATATATATATATATAATCCTTCTATTAATGGGTTATAACGAATTAATGGTTTTTTAAAGGTAAACCCAAAACCGACCCATTATATTATGGGTTTTAATGGGTTGACCAATAACAACCTAATCCGATAAACTAGACCCATAAATCGTTATTTTCGAATGGATTTAGGTCGTGTTAATAGATCGTGTGAAATTTTGCCAGGTCTAACTAACTAACTAACTAACTAACTATATATATATATATATATATATATATTAAGTCGCAATTTTAAGTTGTTTTAGTCTAACCCTATATATATATATATATATATATATATATATATATATATATATATAATATTAATTGAAGGTGCTATCTATGTTTAATAAAAATGTGACGTACGGTACATATCATGCTTATGCTAAAGAAAACTCTACATAATCTTACTTGATTAATTAAAAAACAACACAAATTTCCTATAATTTTGTTTTTCAATTATCATTTTCTAGGATAGACAATCGCTATATTTAAACATATAAATTATAATCTAACAGTAATTCTATGTAGAATTATTTTGTAATTTTACGATTCAACAATAATTCTATATAGATTGACATAATTATGCTATATTTCTTTGATTCAAGAACTTCAAACTGAATAATATTGCAATTTGTTCATTAGACTTCATTAGGGGTGGGCAAAAAACCAAAAAAACCAAACCGAACCGCTCCAATCAGTTTTTTTCCGGATTTCTTATGTTGACCAGTTCAGTTCAGTTCATTTTTATGAAAACCGATTGGATCGGTTTTTTTTCCGGTTCGTTATCCCAAACCGGAAAACCGAACCGAGATCCAACATATATAAAAAAAACCTTAATTTAATATTTAATAGTCCATGAAACTATAAAATTATGAAAGTGTGTCACAACATATTTTTTTCTTAGTGTTTGTTTAATAATATTATTTTAAACTAGTATTTTCAATTTATTCAAACCCATAATTTAATTTTGTTCAAGGCCCAAAAGGATTAAAATATGAAAATATGTATAATAATTAAAACCCAAGAATTTGACCCAAAACCGAAAAAACCGAACCGAACCGAACCGGTCCAATTCAATAGGTTTTTGATCGGTTCACAATTGTTAAGTTGATCGGATTGGTTCACTTTTTCAAAAACCAAACATTATCGGTTTTTTATCGGTTCACTCGAAAAGTGAACCGATCCATTAAACATCCACCCCTAGACTTTATGGTAACTAATTGTTATATATATATAAACAAAATTATACATCAATATACGTGCAGCTATTCGAATTTGAAATATTATTCGACTAATTATAAATATTTTTTATCATTAAACCATATTGAACAGTGATTATTATATAAATTTTGATTAGAATGCTTTTCTTCAATTTATATTAACCAAAATAAATAAATACAAAATGCAGAATACTTAACAGGGAAAACAAAGACTATATATATATATATGGTTGATTTTGTAACTTTATATATTTAAACAATTCATGTAAAAATCTCAAAATTGTACAAGTTTTGAACACAAATTAAATTCTTGAGTTTGGGAATATTACCACATGATTACATTAGCATTAGGCCATAATGAGGCACATCAACACATATTATATACTTCACAAAAACAAATCCTGAAAAATATTGGATTTGGTATCAAATATCACACTCAGCATAGATTCACTTCCACATCTTGCATTATGATCTCATCAACTTTTATCTTTTTTTTTTAATCATTTGGTTTCATTGGTAATAGCCATAGCCTGTCAATTGTTTAATAGTCATGATTAATACATAATTATGTACTAATTATTATCATATACATGAGTGTGACATCTAAATTCTAACGTTCATTTGGGAGTAATTTTCGGAGCTACAACGCACTGAAACTTCTATTGAGAATAAATATGATTAGTGATATTTGCATCCTTAAAAAATAATATGTACACCCCCAAATTAGTTTCTTTTTAAAAATCATATACTACTCTTGATTAAAATGATTAAAAGGGCTGAATTAATTACATCAAAAAATTATTAATCAGTTTCTTATATCCTAAAACCCTAAAACCCTTTCTATTTTTCAAACTCTAATTTATCTTCTACATACTATTTTCAAATATAAATTGGAATCGTCATCTATCGGTTGTAATACCGGTCGGAACTCGAAAAATAATAACGAACTCGGAAAGTCTTCTCAATTCACAATACAATAACCCACACTACTCTAATAAAGAATAGAGAAAAGTTTTATATACATCTTACCTCTCTGTATTTTTTCTGTATACACTGGCGGTAGTAACACATACAGTGACATATATACTGATACTACATAGCTTGTTTAGTCTGTGTATTGCCATTTACAGGTGCCCAGGGCACACTGCACACACCGTAGATATATATTTTCTGGACAATTGCCTTATTATTATTAATTTTTTAATTTATAAAACTTAAAAAAATGATTCTTTTATTCTTTTTCACCTTCATTATATATTTGACGAATTTTTGTATCATAATATGAAAAACCCAATCACTCATGTGTGTATCGATATATATATATATATATATATATATATATATATATATATATATATATATATGTTGTATCATCTTCTTTTTATTATTTTGTTTACCAATTGTAAATAAAATTAGCTCAAAACCCAACTCATTTAGGTATAATTTCTATATTTAAGAGTTAGAAATTATTTTTTTGAAAAACAAGAAATAAAATAACAAATTTTAAAATAATAATAAAATTGATTTAGACAATACAATAGATGTAGGTGGGATGCAGTTACAAAAACACAATACAAAA
This sequence comes from Dipteronia sinensis, assembly GCA_033220585.1. Lineage (NCBI taxonomy): Eukaryota > Viridiplantae > Streptophyta > Magnoliopsida > Sapindales > Sapindaceae > Dipteronia > Dipteronia sinensis. The sequence goes on from CM065639.1 coordinate 43,290,702, forward strand.
GAAATAAAGAAATGGTATTTTTACCATTAAGTGGAGTTTATCTATACATTTGAGTTTTTTAAAATGTTTAGTACATATCGTTTTTAAGGGATGTTAATATCATTACTCAAAATATATATGTTAAAGCCCGCTATCTCAATCGGCTCGGGCTGAACCCAAACTCTCAATATGGTGGGTTGAACTGAGCCGAGCGAACTTGTACGAAAATGGTAAAGCCGGCAACTATAGATGTTCATTGGGAAATGGGGGTGGGGGGTTTTGGGGGGAGGTTCCCCAACCTTCACCCATTTCTCCAATTTCCCTCCTTTTCTTAATCCTTAGTCTTTAATTCCTAATATGGAATCCGTCAATCACCAATCTCCCGTTTCATCCTATTTTCTCCACTTTTCTGTTTGATTCCATTTGAATTAAAGTCGAAAATAATTATATAAATAGTTAAAATTAAATAGTTAATTAAATATATTTTAATAATACAATATTTAAAATATTATAAACTAAAAGTATATATATATATATATACACAGAGAAATTTTCAAGTCGGTACGCATTGATATAACTTTATCAGTGCGTTGGATGTAAACTATTAGATTTACATACTTTGACTCAAAGTGTATGCACTTGTCAAAACTTCTTCATAATCAGTGGTCCACATACAACTACACTGATATAAGTTATATCAGTACGAACTGAGAAGAAAAAGACTGATATACATCAATTTATATATATATATATATATATGTATATGTATATATATATGTATATTGGGTGAAATTTCCCTCCAAACCCCAATAGGGCCTGCGGGGGATTTGCGCAACTCTACCTTCAAGTCTGCAACGGTTACAGGATGACTGACCCTTTTGACACCTCTGTATACATCAAATATTGGTTTTTTTTTTTATGTCAAAAAAAATATTGGTTTAAGTCATATTGCCCTTTTAATTATTTAATGGCCATGATTTTATAATTATTATCTTCAAACTCTAAGGAGTCCGTGTTTAAGCTTTAATATTGAACTCAACAAATTGAATTTGATATGGAATTATGAGTATATAAAGGTATAGAGTGACCTACACATTCCTAAAAATGATTATAGTGTGGATTTTGTAACTTTATATAGTCAATCCAATATGAAAAAAATATATGAAATTCTAGTAATTGAAACCTCAAAAACAAATAGATTTTTTTTTTAATTTCTAAATAAATAGAATCTAAACGAAGAATAATGTAGTCAAACAAATTTGAGTTTTAACATCTAAACGAAGAATAATGTACACACAAAAAAAAAATCGAATCTATTATTAGAATATATAAAGAATCTAATTAATACGAACGAAGTGGTTTACAGAATTACAGGAAGAGATAAGATACAGAGGACGAGAGAGATAGGACAAAGATGGTGCAGCTGTCTGTGAATGTGTGCATGGAGACATATGACATGATGGTGATGGTGGTGGTGGTGGTGGTGGTGGAGGCGGCGTGGCGGAGCTGGTGGTTGTTTCATGAGGCAAATGGGACCCACCACGAGGCTGGTAGAGATTTGGTTTTGTTTTTTTGACCAGAGAGGGAGAGAGAGCTCAAAGCTCCACACCTGTCCAACCATACACCTAACCCCAACAAATCCCTTCTCGATATATTTATTGGTCCTCAGCAACTAAAAAACAACAAAGGCAAAAACGATTCGTTTTGGTGGCTCAACTTAACTCTATATTGTTTGTTTGATACTTTGATTGATTTATGAATGATGATCTATAATATGATGCTTGTACAGCTCACGACTTATTTTGGTATGATTAAGTTGACCAAAGAATTATTTGACTTCAAAATGGTTTTTGATTAATTTTTTCATTAATTCCTTCTTTAGCATGTGATTGCTTGTCTCCTAAACTCTTCTTATTTGCAATATACTATTAGCTTTCATTTCCATCAATCTAATAATGTTTTTGCTTCGAAGACCCCCTTTTTACATTGTCAATGTATTTTTATTGTTCTACGTTATATCTTATTATAAATATATATAAAGAATTTTCTACTCAATATTATAGAAATAAATATCTGCTGATTATAGAATAGATTTGTATATCGTATATATAGTATGTGTTTGATTTCAACATGTCTGACCAATTTAAATAATATTAATGCATTTGGTTCTAATTATATGAATATATGAATTTTATAACATAAGTATCATAACACATGTCAAAGCTTTCTAAGGTTGTTATAGTTAACCTAACAATCTCCCCCCTTTAGACTTCTGTTTTCAAAAATTCATTATGAAACCTTTTTTTAATTTGTATTAAGTTTTATTAGAAACCTCTACTGCACAAAATATATCTAATGAATATCAAAAACTATGTTTTCAAAGATGAGGAGCTCCAAGTATTTTGTACAAATGTAGATGGAAGGTTGGCAAGAGATGGTGGTTGTGAAACAAAAATGAAAATCAAATCAAATTAAAAAAAATACACACACACAAAAATGTGAAAACTACTCCTTTTTATGTATGGAAAATGAAACCTTCCTCATCTGACAAGCCAACTACCATACCCCACCACCTTCTTATATATTAACTTCACCGATCATTGTTAGCATTCAATTCCCATTTCATCTAGACAGTTTCTCTTTAACAACAACACAACAGGTTTTAAGTTTCTTGCTTTTGTCTGTCTAATCACTTTCAAATTCATCAACTTTTTGCTTTTTGATTTGATTTTCTCTTCTGGGGTTTCTGCAGAGATGTTGAAACTTGTGTTATGTTTCTGTATTTTGATGTTCATGTTTTTATCATCACCATCCGATGCTCAAACTTGTGCAAAGTATAGCTTCTCTGGCAACAAAGTGTTCAGATCATGCAATGATCTTTCTGTGTTGAGCTCTTTCATACATTACAACTATGATTCATCATCAAGAAAGCTTCAGATTGCATACAGGCACACAGGAATCTCATCTTCTAGATGGGTTGCTTGGGCCATCAACCCTACCTCAAGTGGGATGGTGGGTTCACAGGCTCTTGTCGCCTACCGAAAATCCGATGGATCGATGAAGGCTTACACAACACCAATCTCTTCATACCAGACCCAGCTGAGTGAGGGTGATCTCAGTTTTGATGTCTCAGATTTAACAGCAACTTATGCTAATAATGAGATGATCATATTTGCTACTTTAGGACTTGGAAGCAATAGTAGTACTACTTTGAACCAAGTTTGGCAAGAAGGTGCTGTCTCTGGGAACACCCCACAAGTTCATAGTGTTACTGGACCAAATGTTCGGTCCATGGGGACTCTCAATCTTCTTTCTGGTCAGACTGGGACTACTGGAGGAGGAAACTCAAGAATCAAGAAGAGAAATGTAAGTATTTCAATATAAACTTTTAGATGCACTAGATAAGGACTCTTGATGTTATAGTTTCATTATTTATCCTGTTTTGATTGACTAGTACATGGACTGTTTTGATTAATATAGGCATAGTTTTGTTCTTATATGCTCTGTTTTGACTCTGGGTTATGTGCTTTATTTTGATGTTTTTTATTTATCAACAAATTCTTTTCCTTGTTTTACAAATTGGTTATAAGAATTATCTTGCATAAACATTTTTGTGCTATTTTAATACAAATTTGTTTTGATTAAAACTTTAATAATATTCAAATATGGTTTCAGATTCATGGAGTGCTCAACACTGTTAGTTGGGGTATTCTGTTGCCTGTTGGAGCTATAACAGCAAGGTATTTGAAGGTGTTTAAATCCGCAGACCCGGCATGGTTTTACCTTCACGTGTTTTGCCAGTCATCGGCGTACATTGTCGGTGTTGCCGGATGGGGCACCGGTCTCAAACTTGGTAGCGAATCTGTTGGCATACAATACAACACCCATAGAACAATTGGCATCATCCTTTTCTGCATTGGCACACTTCAGGTATTCAAAAAAAAAAAAATTCCCCTCATCATACAAGTTTTTTGTAAGGTGGTATGCCACATATTTGTTATATACTAAGAAAAAGTTTTTTGCTTGGTTTAGTTGTTTGCTTTGCTTCTAAGGCCAAAACCAGAACACAAATACAGATTCTACTGGAACATCTACCACCACTCTGTTGGATACATTGTCATCATCCTCAGTGTGGTCAACATATTCGAAGGATTCGACATTTTGAAACCCGAAAAGAAGTGGAAGGATGCTTACATTGGAGTTATTGTAGCTTTAGCTGCTTTTGCTGTCATCCTGGAAGCTTATACATGGTTTGTAGTTATCAAAAGGAAAAGATCAGAGAGTGCTGGGAAGATGCAGCATGGCACCAATGGAGCAAATGGGTCAAATGGTTATAATAATAGGCACCAAGTAGTATAAATATAGCTTCTGTGATTTCCTATTACAGATATTGTTTGTTTGTTTGTTGTGGCAGCCTTTCTTTGTGTATTTATGGCTGGGGCCTGGGGAGGTTTATGTAGAAATCAGGGTTACAAGTTATTCTTTTACGTAGGATAGTTGTAGGAAATAGTTGTGTTTGGTTCTACATGTTATTTGAGAGTTTTGTATTTGTTCCGTTGCATATTTATTATATATATACCCATGTTTTCGTTTGATTTTGTTTACATGGTCTCCATTACATCTCATTGTTTGTTTACCTGGTGCCTCAAAATGTAAACAGCATACCTATGAACTTGGACATCCCATCAATAATTTGACGCAAAGCAAATTTGTATTGCCAACTATATGAATTATTGATATCAATTAAATCCAACAAATGTTCTTTCAGGCTCAAGGCCAGTTTGAAGAATCATGAAAAGTATGATATGTTGCTAAGAAATAAAAGGGAACTTAACTTGATCATATAAATAAGAGGTTACTTCGATAAATCATAATTGATAAATTATAGGTGACTTCTCATTCTGATTCCTGCAAGGCCTTAACAAATGCATCCTTGAGGAGAGGGTTTGAAGCGGCAACCCGCTGAGCAGTGATGTCAAAATCTTTACCAGATCTGATGCAAAACAAGGACCATCCAAATGTAAACACAATGCATAATCTTTTAAAAATATTTAATGCGTGTTAGGCTTAGTAAATATACAGAAAAAGAAAAGAGAGATGCAAAATCACTTAATAGCATGCCAGTTGTGCGGTTCAAAACTCAAAAGATTGATCCCAACTAAGTGTTCATCTCTAAACCCTTTTGCTGGTGCCACAAGACAAGGATTGATGCTAATTGTTTACCTAACATTGCGGTAAGTCAGAAATATTGTCTTTGTGAGGTTGAGATATAAAGAATTCCTTTAAATTTAAAACATCTGGCCTACTTGTAGAATAAAAATGCATATTTAATGAGCATGAGGCTTTAGCTTAAAAGTGGTTTAAGAAATCTTGTAGGTCAATTAACATCTTAATGTCACTAACAATTGTCAAACATTTTATTTTAATCACAAGGTTGTTGATAACAAAGAAAAGTAGTTGAAAAGGAACAAATTAAGGAGTATATATCAACTTAGAAAATAGCATCAATAATTTCGGTTGTGAGAATATAAGAAGTGAAAAATACACATATCACAGTTGTAAGAAGCTATTTGACTCTAAAACACAACATGGGATGAATAAGGAGATTATGGGGAGAAAAGTTACAGGACTTCTCCATGCAATGAAGTGGCTCAAAAGAAGAAAGAAATATTCAAATCACGCTATTAGATACTAGTGTTAGCATATTACAATTTATTATTGTTAGTAACCATCCGACTTAAAAGCTTAAGCGGCTAAGAAAGGACTCGACAATAATATTTAAGAACTTTAACAATTATGTTTGTAGAGCATTATAGAACCGACAGTTTCAAAAAAAAAAATCTTTGGCAGGGAGCAAATCCCAACCATAACTTGTTAAATTTGGAAAGAAATAAGCAAGATCATCTCATGTATATACTTACGGATCGTATACGACTCCTCCAGCTTCTTGGGCAATCACAATTCCAGCTGCCACATCCCTGAGTACATGACAGATCATATCATTCAGTGTACCACAAGTAACTTCACTAGGATAGGAAGAAGACATAAGCACAAGCATACCATGGACCCCCAAACCCAAGTTCATAAAATAGATCAAGCCTTCCGCATGCAACTCCACAAAGATTCAATGCACAGGAGCCACTCATCCGAATGGACCTCACCTGGCAACAAGATTAACTGGTAAAACATATATGAAAGCAGAATTATCAAACCAAAAAGTTCCAAAGGAAGTCCTTCGTTTTACCTTGAAAAGCAAGCTATTGATTCTATTTGTAGTAGCATCCAAAGTTGCCTTATCACGTGTTGTTCCAGCCTGCTCCCTCAGTACAATAAAATTTTATCAGTTAAATAACATGCTGGCAAGAGGAGGGTAACTTTACTGCATCAGTGTTTTAATTCGGCAGCAATATCAAGGTCATTTAGTGGTTTACAACATAGATATAAGACATCTTGGTATCTGATGTAGACTTGTCCAAAGAGACCAAAAATTTATAATTGGAAGGTCTCTGAGATAGAAGAACACAAGTAGTGTATAATTATTAAATAACATGCTTGATATGATGATATTCTAAACAAGCCCTTTGTGCTACCATACGATTTATCCATTTACACTCTTTGAATGACTCTTAATTTCATTTTTGTATACTTGTCAATTCAATTCTAAGGTGTACGCAGAGATATGAACCCAAAAATGATGGTTATGCTCGATACAAGAAAAAATGCTTGAAGATGAGGCATAACCCTGGTATTTATCAAACAAATGATCACATACCTCTGTTGCAAGCAGAGAGCTCACAAGCTCAGTCTTCTCGGATACTGCAAGTTTTCAAAACATATGAGTATATACAGCCATTAGAAATTCATTGGAAAAAAAAATGAAAATTGATGATTAAAAGACACATCAAAGTTTCAAGATTAAAAACAGTGCACACACCTTTTACAGGTTTTCCATTCAGAAAAGCACCTTGTCCACGGATGCCGGTAAAAAGCTACATATAGCAAACTAAAGTTTTACACTTTGCTTAGCCAGTAATGTTATTGAAACAAAGCATTGATTTTTGTCATTCGTAATGGACTATTCGTCATTAATGTATGCTTAAATCTTCTGTAATCTTAAGCCCTTGATAGAATGAGTTTTCAGTTGATAATTCATATTACATTTATGAGGAGCATAATGATTCTCACCTCATCCATTATTGGATTGTAGACAACACCAACTGTAGGGATCTTTCCAATTGTAAGACCGATAGAGACACACACGAAGGGGAACCTAGTAATAATGAAATTGCAAAATTGAGATTAACTTATTAAAACAAAGAAGTAGCAATCAATTTCTAAAAATAAAAATGAAATTTACCCATGCACGAAGTTAGTTGTTCCATCAAGAGGGTCAACAATCCAGGTGGGTTCATCAGTCAACTCTGTTGCTCCATTAGCAGCAGTGGTTTCTTCTCCGATGAACTATGATAAAGACCAGTTATAACAAGTTCAAGGAAAAATGAATATTACTTTGACAAGACAATTTGTTGGATACAAATGCTAAGAACTGAAGATATAAAAAATAACCTTATGCATGGGAAAGTGCCGCTTGAGATGATTAAATATGAGATCTTCACATGCCTTATCAGTTTCTGTGACCAAATCCACCTGAAGGTCAGTAACACATTGACAGGTAAGTAGAAATCATTAAAACTTAAACTTAGGAAGATGGTTACATCGATTAAGTCATCGAAAATTTAGTGAATTTCCTATTTCAATTATATCCTCAAAGTGCACATTTTTTCTACTAAATGCAAAATCTATTTACGAAGAAAAAGGAAGAATATAACAGTGAAAGAATATCTGGATTTTTATTTCCTTAACATTCTACTTTGACATGGCTAAGCAAATGTAAATTCCAAATCTGCTGACTGTAGATTCCAGATGTGAATAAACACTATAATATCCAATCCGGTAAAACTTACCCACATGGAAAGCTAAAATTTTAAGTTTTTTTCCCCTAATCTTTTCCAACACTGTTCCAACTGTCCACAGACATGCTAACATCTGATACCAGCAAGAGCACATCCAACAATGACCAAACTAATGATAGTATCCATCTAAATAGTTCTTGGTCTCAAATAATTTATCACTATTGTATTCTCCATTATTCACAATTCCATCAACATTTATGATTTCAAAGCTTTCTCATCTACAATTCCAACAATTCATATGCTCACCAACCAACAGAGTGTCTATCTCTTGTTAATTTTCAACTAATTTAGGGTACACTCAAAATCCTAAAGCTGCCTAATAGTACTTAAACAATAACACAAATTGCAAAACTTTAATTATCAAATAAGAGAATCAGAAAGCATGCAAAAAGAAAGAAAGAGAGAAAGACCTGGCCTTTATGCTCCACATGTTTGGTCTTGTAGAACCCATTTCGGATTATCTGTACATAACCCAAAATAAAATAAAATAAAAATATGAAAGAAAGAAAAGGATTTTCATAGTAAATAGAACTGACCTCGCCAGCCCTCTTAGCTGCATCAACTGCGCCAGCCAAGAACTCTCCAAGCGAATCTAAAAATCCAGAACACGGTAAATTTAAAAACCAAGTGCAATAAAATCAAAATCCCAGATAGAAACTGAACCGTTGAATCGATAGCAAAATAAAAAAAAAATTAAAAAATTAAAAATTAAAAAAAAAAAGTGGAAAATGCAAGAGGGACCCACCATTGAGTGCCATATTATATGTGAATGATAAAAAAGAAAAAGAAAAAAGAGAGAGAACTGAGAAGAGAGACAGTCAGCCGATGATGGCAATGACAGGTTGTGTTGAGTTTTGGTTACTGAGCTTTTCAAGTAGCAAAGACCATTCGTGTGTTCCGTTTGTCAGTCACAATTCCCCTGCTCTGCTTTTAACTGCTTCAGTTGAATTATATATACGTCTTCCTTTTGTAAAACGATGCCGTTTTGATACATGTCTCATTGTGCTGGGTATCTTTTGATCTTTTCGTTGTATGTAAAGAATAATAATATTCCGAATTTTAGTTGAGAATTAGATATATAAAAAAAAAGGTACGGATTAAATAATATTATTTAGAATATGCTTTAATATGACCAAGAATAAAGTTTGAAGTACCATAACTATATTTTGAACAAGTTTGGAAATGCTTTTGTAGAAAGTACTTTTATTATATAAAGAATATTTAAATGTACTTTTTTTTTTTTTGTTAAAAAGAAAAAAGAAGATCCCCGAATAAACTTTAATAAAAGAACCTCCAGGGAGGGGCATTTTCTGAATTGTTCGTGACAAGAGTAAAGGCCATTCTTTGCCCTACAATGTCCAATCATAAAATGGGAGATGCGTGGAATATGCCAATAATATGCCCTTGTATTTTCTTCCATGTGTGACTCTTCACACTTGTAACTTTTTTAATAGTCACATATTCGCGGCCATAGCTCCTTCCTGTTCAGGAAACTTCCTGCTTCCTGTTGTCATGAAAATGAAGATCCCATTCTCCATCAACATCAAGTGGGTGGAGGTGAGAAACTTACCAAACCCGGTTTAAGTTATTGTCTAGTATGACAAATCCGTCTAGTTAGAAAAAAATAGAAATAAACCTAATCCTCCAATGTAAGGGAAGTTCATCATATATTATGATATTTTACATACAAGATGCTTCATATTTTCAGGTTTTAAAAACAATAAGGTCTGGTTCTGAGTTCAGGTTTCACAAGGGATTGATACAAAGGTGTTTGTGAGAACACCAGTTCAAACAATTGTGTATATGATCTTATTTGTCTGCTCTACAAAAGTACATGTATATGAAACTACAAGTGAGAGGAGCATAAGAGTACATAGAAAGTAAACAGCTTTGCCAATTATTTAAAGTGTGGTCGTATTGGATCTATGCCAGCTATATAATTCACATTTATATGATGTAATAAAAACATCATGAGATTGCACGTACACGAGTGATACAACAAAGCTTGCTCATGGGCGGTCTCTAGGCTCAAGAGCGGCAATTTCCTTCACAACCAAAGCTTTGTCTGCCTCAAACTGTTCATTCTCTGCAATAAAGCATACTTAAAAATATAAGCAGAGGCACAAATATATTCATGCATATTGTTAATTGAAATGCACTACTTTTCTACCTTTATCCAATTTGAAATCAGCAAACAACCGCAGAAGCTTGCTTCTATTCGTGATGAGTATGCCTACAATGTCTGGTGGTTTGTTTTGGTTTGCAGCAAACAACTGTAGCACGTATACAGCTACACAAATCAACATATAGTATCTAAGGAATTTAGGAATTCACAAAGTACATCCTAACATTATATAGTACCTTGAAAACATGAAATGCTTCTATCTGGATACTCTTGCTAGATTCCTGTACAAGGGATTGAAGGGAATTAGTTAATGGATCAAAGTTTAGTTCAAGCAATTACAAATTTACTAGTCAGTTATTGTCCTTCCTAGGGATGCTATCAATTGCACCATAAACGCTATTAGTAAAACAATGAAAGGAAAAGAGATGCAATAGTTAATATATGAAAAGTGTGATGGGCAAGAATGATTTATTTTCAAGAACAAGAGGTCAAGCCATCTAAAGATCAACTTATTTTGAAAGCTATGGAAAGTGTCTTACTCTCAGAAGGTTCATAAGTATCCTCAAGTTGTCCCTTGAGCTCACATATCGTGTCATCACAACTGAATTTGAGCGATCCAGTAATATATCTCCCAACAGCTGTCACGAGTATAAGATGTTTTTTGAGTAAGCCATATAACTATCAAAACCACCAACTACAAATTCCACAGCTGCCGCATTCTATTTTAAGATCTAGAAATATCATCTAATGAGAATAAACCCTTTTTAAATATTCTCAGAATTTTTATTTTCAGTTAAATATCTACTGATTGAATCCACAAGTAATTTTGAGAAGCACGTGTCAAAGGCACTGGCTTAGTTTTTTAATCGTGTAATTATTAAAAAGTAAGCATGGGAAACAATAATTAATCAAACTTCTGAAACTGTTAAGGAAGATTCTTAAGTTCACTTCACTGCCAAAAGTTTCCGGGACAAAAAGGAACTCCCTACATCCAGAAGCCAGGATACATGTTTCATTCGGTGTTTCTAAATACTGTATATCAAGTGTATGTGAAAAATATTATATGTTTGTCCTACCTTGATAGCTTGTCGTCTGGTAATATAATTGGAAGATTCCAACAGTTTTGAGTTATACTCTGCGAAAAACTGAAGCCAGCAAAAAACAACATTAAGACATTAATCTCTCTTAAACAGAAAACAACAACAATAAGAAGTTTAGAGGCTTGTGATTGAGATTTAGGTATTAATATACTTTGACAGCCATTAGTTAAAATAATGTGCATGTAGGTTCTGCTATTAATCATTAATGATGGCAAAGTTGAATGCAGATAACTTAAAGACAAACAAAATCCAAGGACCATCAAACTGGAAAGTCATGAAGTGAACGAAACAAATCATATCTTCTAATTCAATACTTATCGAACAAAATTAAGAAATTATTTAGTATCAAAGCATAACCACTGACATAGGCCAGTAAAGGATTATTCTCAGTTTTTATCTACTGTTCTTACGGAATTACTTTGCCGTAGATATGCCTTCAAAATCATAGTGCATTATGACATGCAAAACATGTCATCACCATGAGTTCATCTGGGTGAACATAGACATATATTATACACACAATAAAACCATATGAAAGCAAAACTTACCCACTCATAATTCTTAGAAAGAAATTCAGCTACAGTAGATTTATGCCTTGTCAACAGCTCCTGCAATATACATTACAATAGCATTACATAAACATACTACAACTGTGTCACTTAAAAGATAACAATAAATGCAGAGTCAAGAACTCAACAACCACCTTAGTGAAAATATTTTCTGAAATACTCAGTTAAACCAAAGGATTGTGAGAAGTCTTATCCAAAACTTTTTTTAAATACACTGATCAGATTGAAATGGACTACATAAACGTTTAATTTTTTTTTTCAAAAAAAAAAAACAAATCCATAACTAAATAATAAAACTAATTAAGCCAAGCGAGGTTATAACTTTAGCAGATTTGCAAGTTTGTCTCATAAATCATGTGCAGTCACAGATTATTTGTTTACATTATTATTGAAAACAAATACTAAATTTATACATACATACATATATATATATACATACACATATATATATGTATGTATATGAGTCCTTTTCTTTTCGGTGCATACTGATGTAATAATTTCAGTTTCCCAACTATCAGCCATTAGATTCAACTACTTTGACTTAATCAACATTTACTTATACTAGATCAATGAATCACATGTATTGCACTAACAATAATACATCAATGTGCACTGAAGAGAAAACTATTGATATATAGTCATGTATGTTGCATTCACCTTAAAAGTTGCAGCAGCATCTGCAGCAATATCAAAATTTGGCAGCTGTATAAAATCAAAAAACTTCTTCATGTGCTGCGATTCCAACACATACCTGTAAATCAAACCAGAGAAATTAAGGCATTCATGATACTTGTCTACTATCAAGAAGTCAACCCATTTGAAGAACTTGATCAATGAGCTATACATTTATATCCTTACCACTAAACTAAAGGACTAATAGAAATCACTCAGAAAAACTTCATTTTATCTATTGGACCCAACCTCAAACAGGATAAACAGTGAACTTAATATTTAATTGTTTAAGAAGACATCGTGAAAAGGTATTATGGGCTTAGAGCCTGTTAGCATAAAGCACCAGACCAAAAGTCTGTTGCTTATTGCATTCTTTCATTTTCAGTTTTGCACATTTCTCTGAATATGATGTGAGACATTTACAAAATATAAAATTCATTTGACAATGAAGACAAAAAGTTACATTAACTTGCCAAGCAACAAAAAGAACAATTCAATCTGATACACTTTGCTCACTTTGCAACAGTCTGATGACGAATGCACTCCCTCAGCATAGCACCATAATGCAAAGCCATGTCAGTGTTTTCATAACTACAGAAACAACTTTCAATAATTAGAACACACCTTGTACACAAAAATTAACACAAAATAACACTCCAACCCCTTTCAAAAGTTTTCCAATTGTGGCTTACCCTGATACCAAAATATCCAAAAGGTCTATGTTTTTTTCCAGGTATTCACATGCAATCAGCTTTGAATGAACTTGCTGCCTTTGTAAATTAGCAACAACTTGAGTGGCATCTTTACGGGCCTGAAAAATGTGATCCCCGTCAGCATAAGAAACAATTCTGTAAACTGTCAAAAATCTAGCTGCTTAAGATTTCATGATTTTACTTCATCAGAGAAATCTTTAGGGAATCAAAGAACATGCTAGAGTATAACTAAATTACCGTATCAATTAGGGTAGAAAAATTTAACGAAAATACAATATAAGGAAGTCCAAGAGCTTGTTCGACTTTGCAATATAATGCTTACCTCCAAGTTCAATTTTGGAACACAAGTAATCAAAAGCCGTAGCGTATTTTCCCTGAAGAACTCCTGCGTCAATTGTGCACAAGCCTCTGAAACTGGTTCAGATTCACTATTACCATAAAGTATTTGCTTTAACTCCCTGATGTTTTTACTTAACTCCGCCATCTACAGAGAAGAACCAGTAAAGAAGGAAACTGATCACTTTCACAGTCGATGTACACAATGACAAAAATCTTAATCTTGTAAATTCATGTAGAAACGAAATACTTTTTGGATTAAGAGAGAGAGGAAGGATCATTTACAAAAAATTTCACTCTTCACAATAACTTTTCATAGGAGTCACTTTTCATCAATCCCACAGTTGGAATAAGATAGCTCTCATAGAAATTACAATGCAAGCAAAATATCAGGCTGATACAATTTCGGTAACTACTAAGTTCACAAAGCCATATCTTAGTACCCCAAATCTTCAATTCAATAAATCATATTGAAAATATGAAATCCAAGCGAAAGTTATTGATCGGAGTAAACTAACAACATGTATAAACTTGATCCCAAACTCTTAACTATTTGACTCCAGTCAACCATCACTCAACTTCTTCGACGGCAGAGCTACTAAAATCACATGCCATTACATTCGATCTAAAGTCAGATTCTACACGGTGTTAGCTCAATCTACAGTATCAATAAAAGCAAACCCAGAACAAACGGAAACAATAAATAAATAAAAATTGAAACTTTAATCAAAATCAAGCTCCTTTTTACCAACCCAGACAAGCAAAATCGCATAATTGACCATCTAAAAACTCAACAGTACAATCGAACCCCAAAAAGAAAGAAAACAAATCGAAGAAACCGATCCAGATTATTAATAATTTATAAAGAAAAAAGAGAACCTTCTCTTCGCGCTTGGTTTCGCGAGTATCGGGAGCACGACCGGTGTAGATGAGGAGTTCGCGAGTCTGTCTGACGACGTCGACAGGAGTTCGAGGCTTGGATTTAAAGAGGCCCTTCATTTTCGTGCTCGGCTTGGAATCGAGGGTTGGACTGGGAGGAGCAGCCGGCGCCGGCGGAGAGAGCTTCTGGACCGCTGCCGGAGTCGCCGCTGAGGCTCTTGGCGCCTCAGCTCTCGGTTTGGACGCACAGATTCCTATCGTTGCTCTTCTTCTATTTTCGCTCCCTAGGGATTTTTTTTGTTTTTTTCAGTTGTTCAAACAGTCATTTGTATCTGTACCACATGTGTTTTCTGCTTTTCTGCTCTTCTGGTTTTTTTATTTTTTTATTTTATTTTGGTTTTGGAGTGGATTATTATTTGTTAGATATATCTGAGAGGGGTGCTATTCGCACACCCCCGACTGATATATTCATGTCCCACTTTTTAAAATTTTGATTTGATTAAATTAAATTAAATTTTTTTATTAAATTTTTTGGTTTATTTCCAAAACTATCCATTTTACTTATTTTTCAAACTTAATATATATCATATATGATCTCTTTATCTCTGATCTTTGCATATGTATACAACTCTCTCACCTCCATTGATTGATTTTTTTTTTCTTCTTATGTCATGATGGAAAAGTAAAAAGAAAAAATAACATGGTATTTTAACACAACGACAACTTGATATCATTTTAAAGAAAAAATAAACATCAAACTTATTTCTAGAGAATGAATTGTTTCCAGATATTTACTATTATTGTCAGACAATTCTTATTTATATCATTCACAGATAATTCTTCAAAATGTTTGATATCGTTCTTAGACAATTCTTCCATATTCTTAATATTGTTCTCAAACTCTTCCATAATATTTTATATGTATACAAGAAGTAGATTTTAGGGTTTAAGAGTTAATTTGTGAGATTTTAATAGATTTATTTTATAGAAAATTTCTTAAATAATTTTGATAAAAAGAAATATTATTTAATTAAAAAAATAAAATATTAATAGATAAGTATAGGTGTGCTAATAGCATCGCTCTTTATTTTATGTTGTTAAATGCTATCATCAACGTAAGGCGGTTGGAATTTGTGAATTTCAATGTCGAGTGCTTCTTTGCCCACGACACTACGACAGTCATACGAAAACAAAGTTTTTCCCTTTTCAGGTCAAGACATTACAAAAATAAATAAATAATTAAATCAGAAACCTAATTTTATAAGGTGACAATATTAGTTTTACAAAATTAAACATTAAATGATCGTTTGTTTTTTTCACTTAAAATTTAATGGGTCTGAATCATAATAATCACTGAATTACATTAAATGCAATCCAAAATCTTTTCTTCCGATACTATCCTCTATATAAAAAATATTTCTAATTTCATCATAATTATATATGGTACAAAAATCTTTATTTTAATATATTGTTTATTTTAAATAGCTTTAAAAATAAAAAGAACCCTAATCACTTCTCATATTGGTGTTTAATATAAATATTTTATTATGATATTAAGGTGATGTATTTATATATATATATATATATATATATATTTAAAGTGTTTTATGTGAGTTTTCCTACTGCCACTTTTATTTTTTGAAAAAAAAAACTTTTCTATAGTAAAAATAAAGTTTATTTGTAATCGAAGAAGAAGATCATGATCGTATGTGCTCATATATAATTATTATTTTTAGATTGTTTTTATTCCATATTATATGTATAATTGTTTAACGTGGGTATAAATGTAAAATTACTTAGTTTCAAACAATTTTACTTTTAAAAAACAAACATGTTGACAATACATTCAGATGTGAGAAAAAAAAAACAAACATGTCATTCAAGTTCAGATTTCAGTCCCTATTTAGTCTTCAGAAAAATCCAGGTCTGTTCAGTCTTCAGACAAAAAAACAAACGACCCCTTTAGGGTTAATTAATTTCCCTAAAAAAAGAGCTAATTAATTCTAAAATTATTTTTTTGAGATTAGTTAATTATTACTCTATGAAATAAGATAATATATATTTGTTTTCATAAAACATTTAATTCCTAATTTTATTTTAAATAGACTAGAATGAGTTATATTTTATGAGGCTACTAAAACAATATATATATATATACAATTTTTCTATTTTCAGTTCGCTCTGATATAAAATATATTAGGACGAAGAATGTGGACCATTAGATTTACATACTTTAACTCAACATGTATGCACTTGTCAAAACTTCTCCATAATCTGTGGTCCACATTCTTCGTCCTGATATGTTTTATATCATGACGAACTGACAGTAGAAAGACTGTATATATGTAGTAGAAAGAATTACAGTTTTGTCATTATCTTTTAAGTAAACAATGTTTTTTTACTCCACTTAGGTATATTAGGGATTTAGGTCCTCATTTTTTTGAAAATACATCAAATTGGTAATTTTGTCATTATCTTTTAAGTAAACATTGTTTTTTTACCCCACTTAGGTAAATTAGGGATGGTCAACGTTAACGCAAGTGTGAAAAAAAAAAGGTTTTGCCCTTAAAAATTAATTGGAAAAACTAAAGAAGGAGAAAAACAATTTAATGGATCTCCACCATCCATCTTTAAAATATTTAAATTGAGATGAATGGTGAAGATTAAATAAAATTTAGAAGGTTTGAAAATTGAAATCAAAAAATAAAAAAATTGAAACATTAAAAAAAAATATTTTAAAAAAAACACAAAATGGATCTCTGATGGTGGATATTAAAAAAATGAATTAAAATAAAAAAGGAAAGGAGGTGGAGATCCATGGAATTCATCGATCCATGGAGATCTCCATGGACCCTGTAATTCATCGATCCTCCCCAGCCTCCGACCCGTTGTCCCCCTCCCGCCCAAATATGTGCCCATTTCCATCACTTCCTATATCTTTTCCCTTCTTGACTCTCATCTTCAGTCGCCTGCCGCCGCCGCTATTATTGATTCCTCTACTTGGCGTCGCTGCTCCAAAGGCGACTTCACTTTCGTTATCTCTCTAAACTCGATCCACATTCCAATTCTCTATATCTCTCTCTCATGTTTCTCGGCGTCGTCGTCTCTCCTTCAAACCCTTCATGTACCAAACCGGAGATCTCCATGGATCTCCATGAAAAATTAATATTATATTAAAAATTGCCATGTGTCACAAAAAATTAAAAAAATGACTAAAAATATCGTTTTACCCTAGAACCAGTTAACTTTGATTAACGATTGACTAACCGAAGGACCAATTTGGCGTATTTCTAAAAAGATGGGGATCAAATACCCTAATACATTTAAGTGGGATAACAAAGCAACGTTTTCTTTAAAGATAAGGACCAAACTGTAATTCTTCCCATTTTTATATAGTAATTAAAAATCAAATAAAAAATAATTCATATTCTCTCATCGTTAATAACCATGTCTCTTAACTAACAATGAGATAGTTCCAAAAAAAACCATCATTAAGAACTAAAATTCAAATCTCATCCCCAAATCAAAACAAAAAGAAACAAGAATCAAATAAAATTAATGAAATTATTATTCATTGTATGTTCACCATTCATAGTTTTATATGGTATTGAAGAGTAAAAACAATTAAATTTAGAAATGAATGGAGAATTTCTTTGGGTAAGGTTCTCCTCATTCTTCTTCTTTCCTAGATCGTCTCCTTGTTCTTCTTCTTTTCCAGATCTTCCTCCCCTTATTCTTTTTCTTCTTCTTTCCTAGATCGCCTCCTCCTTCTTCTTCTTTCCCTGATCTTCTTCTTCTTCTTCTTCTTCTTCCCAGATCGCATCATCATTCTTCTTTCTTCTTCTTCTTTCCCAGATCTTATTATTCCTCTTTTTATTATTGTTTTTTCATTAGACAACTTTTTTTATTAATTTTTTATATTTCATCAGTTGTCTAAACAATTTATGATGAGAATTCTCTAATTATATATATCTCCCTTGATAATTTTAATGATACCAATCTCTTTGATCTCATATTCCTAAAATACATAGTATTAGTGCTCTTGATTTTCTTGCTTTTAAATTCTTTATTTGAATGTAATTTTTATTTAATAAAAAATTCTAAATTAGTTGATAATTATTTGGGGTGCATTATTGTCAAATTTTGATATTTTTCGATTAACCTACCGAACACATTTTTAGTGTTTTTATTTTCAGAATATAGATTTCAATGTATGCTGCAAATGCGTTTTTGAATTTCTAAATTGAAACCAATAACAATGTTTTCATTTTCATTTTTATTTTCGAAAAACAGTAAATGAAAAACTTTTATAGAACGCACCCCTAGTCTCTATCAAAATTCATTCATCAAAAGCATTTTAGGTTTCTATCTTCTATTAAGAAAAAGAAAATTGTATTTTTAATGTATCATAAGTCAGGCATGATGTTCTCCACCACAGTTTCTTGATATATAATATTATCAATTGTGAGATTCTCTTACTTATTTTTGTGCAGGATTAATTCTGTAACGTTACAGAGTGATCTGATTACTCTCCCAAAAGTAACCATGTCACTCTCTAATATTATAGGGTTGATCCCTCCTACACCAATATGAGAGAGAGAGAGAGAGAAATTACATCAAACCTCCATTTGGTTTGTTTTTTTATACGCGGAAACAATTTTTTCAAAAACTAACACTCACATCCCTGTCGTTAGTCAAAGTTGGTCAAACTTAATCACTGACCAAGTTTGAATGTAAAAAATAATGGTATTTTCGTCATTTCAACATTTAAAAAATATATATTAAAATTGAATAAAAATGGAGATTAATTGAAAATTAATTAATTTTTTTTTTTAAAAAACTATTTTTTAAAAATGGATCTTCACCATCCTTCTTGAGATTAAGTGAAAAACTATAACGAAAAAACAGTGGTAGAGATCCAGATTGGATCTCCACGTCCAAATCTCCTTCGATATGGATTCATGTATCTCCGTCACTTAAGATAGACTTGAACGACTGAAATGATCTTGTTGCCGGCGATTTTTGGATTGTATGAATTCAATCACACGTCACACAAAATACACAGAGTGTGCAATCGTATAATCAAATCAAGAAGAGATAAAAGATATTATGCAAGCAAGATTTTACGTGGAAAACCCGAGAGGGAAAAAACCACGGTTGCCAGTGACGGCGAGAAGGAAAAATCACTATAGTAATATAATTACACACTCAATCTTACTTGCTCTCTTGAATACTTAATGATTCGCTAACTCATGTTGGGTATTTTTTAGGTCTATTTATATATGTATAGAACCATAGTTCTTGGAGTACAAGTAAAAGAAAGGTAGTAGTGATTTAATAAAACTCCGACTTGTTGGAGTCGTTGTAATCACATCAGGACTTTTGCTTGTTTTGAACTCTGACAGAGTATGTTTGTTGAGACCTTATTTGAGGAGGATTTTTCTTATGTGTTTGAGTCATAATTGTGTTATCAATACGCCAAGCATCTGATCGTATTTAGACATTGTCCACGAGTCGCTTAGCTGACTGTCTTCCAAACCCGACCAGATCTCTTTACCCCCGATCAAGGATCTTTACCTGATCAAGTAATTATACCCGATCATTCAGGTTTTCCCCCGATAGTTGTTTTGATAACCCGATCAATCTAATTACTTTGGTCGGGTATTCCCAACCCGACCATCTAAGTAACTTTGATCAGTACTGTAGGGTTATTTTCTGATCATTTTAGGTTGGTTCAATTTAGTTGACATTTGTTGACACGTCACTAGTTGTCCCCATATAACACGATGTTTATGCTGACGTGTCATCTCTCCAAATTATACCAATAACATATTTCAATTGAAGAAGATCCATAATCACTTTTGATGGAGATCTACTCTATCTAAGGAGATCCAGAGATCTCCTTTAATGGATATGATCTCTCCATCGAAGATTATAATCTCCATCAATAGAGATCTCGTTTGATGGAGATCTAGATTGGTGATCAAGTTAATTTTTTTTTTCATTTCGTTTCTAAAAATTATTATTTTTAAAAATAATAATAAGTAAATTGGACCTCCAGTATTAAATGGTAGAGATCCATTTAAAAACAATCAGTTTTTTATGTTCTAAATTTTTTAATCAAGAATTTTAGGGGTATTTTGATATTTTGGATAGTCAAACTTGGTTAATAATTAAGTTTAACCAACTTTGACTATCAATAAAGGAGGTGGTGTCAATGTTCGATAAAGTTGTTTCCTCTTATAAATAAGTAATCCCTAGGAAGGTTTGATATATATATATATATATATATATATATATATATATTATGGGGCAAGATCCATGCTTCTATTTTTTACATAATTTTTAACAAACTTCTTGGGCATTAGATCTTGCTTTTTTTAATAGATAAGATTGATCTCTTTTATCTTTCTTTATTCAATACAGACATTGTCTCTCACATATTTAATCCTTTATCTCTTCAAAATATCATTATTTTATTAAATTCTTTCACCTTATTTAATTTTGTCTTTTATTTATTGTTCTTTTCTTTTTCTTTTACACTTTTTTTTACTTTACTTGAATCCAGAACATCATCAATGTGACTTTCACTCTCACTTTTTTTGTCTTTAAAATCATTTTATTTTATTTTTTTTTCTTTTTTTACTATTCTTATTTCTTAATTTATTTCATCTAAAACTAGAAATTTTATACATGTAATCACTGCTCCTTTCCACTCTCCTATTTTATTTTCTTTATTTTTAATTTTTTTTTATTCTTTTCCTGTTTTATTATTTATTATTTCATTCGCTTGTGCGGTGTAATTTTGTAAAGTTGTACAACATAAATTATTTTCACTTGTATTGGTCTTGTTAATATATTTGTAAAGTTGAACACCAACATCATACATGACTTTATTTATACTGATATTTGTAAAATAAAAAGTATGTGCAATAAGTAATTCAATGAAAAACTACCGATGAATACATGACTTGATCTATAAAATTAATAAAACACCAATAAAACAAAAGAGGAGAGAGAAATGAGCAAGTGATCACATGTACAAAATTTCTGGTTTAGATGAAGTAAATTGAGAAATAAGAATAGTAAAAAAAGAAAAAAAAATGATTTTAAAGACTGAAAAGTGGGAGTGACAGTGAAAGTGAAAGTCACATCGACGATATTCTGGATTCTAGTAAAATAAAAAAAAAGTGTAAAGGAAAAAAGAAAATAAAAGAAAAATAAATAAAAGACAAAATAAAATAAGGTGGGAGAATTTAATAAAATAATAAATTTTGAAGGGATAAAGTATTAAATAGGTGAGAGAATGTCTGCACCAAATAAGGAAAGATAAAAAAGATTAAATCTTATCTATTAAAAGAAGCAAAGATCCAATATCTAAGAAGTTGTGTTAAAAATTATGTAAAAAAAGGAGCCGTGGATCCTGTTTCATTATATATATATAGTTCTTTTCTTGTCGGTGCGCACTGATAGAATTATATAAGGATATTGAATGTGAGCCACTCATTTATAAAAGAGTTTTGACAAGTGCATACATACCAAGTCAAAATATGTAAAATGAGTGGTTCACATTCAATGTCCTTATATAATTCTATCAGTGCGCACTTATGTGAAAATTATTGTATTTATATATATATATATATATATATATATGCAGAAATTTTCAAGTCAGTACGCACCGTGGAGAAAATGACTGTATAAATATATATATATATATATATATATATATATTTAGATTATCATTGCAAGATCCACAAGTCTGCATTATATATTAGGGAAAATTGCACAAACTTGCCCTAAAGTATGGCCAAAAAGTTTAATATTCAACCTTTTGCTATAATTAACAAACTTTCTCTCATATCAGTCAACTTTCGATAAATATAATGGTTGACTAGATTTTTTGGATGAAAAAATCAAAATTGTCCTAGCTCATAAAAGATAGATGGTGAGGATGGTGAATGGTCTAGATTTTAAGTTAAAAAAGTGGAAAAAAAGGAAAAAAATTAAATTATATAAAATTAAATAAAAAGAAAAAGAAGAAAATATTTATATATATAAAAAAGAGCAACTATCTCCTCCCAACCATTGAATTTTTTTTTTAAATAATTAATTCAATTTTATATCCATTAAAAATCTAGATCGTTCTTTAAAAAAATAATTAATTCAATTTTATATTCATTAAAAATCTAGATGGTTCATTTTTTTAAGCTTTACATCTGGACCGTTCATCATTCTTACCCTTTCTATTTTAAGCTTTTTCGGCAGGGGCAATTGAGACTTTGCATCCAAAAAATCTGATCAACGGTCAACTGTTATCTTTATGAAGGTATGTTTGTGTAATTAAGGCTAAAGAATGAATATTAAGCACTTTGGCCATACCATAGGGTAGTTTGTGCAATTTGATCTATATATTATCTTGTTTCTTGTATGATATATATAAACAATTTTTCTATTGTCAGTTCGTTTTGATATAAAATATATCAGGACGAAGAATGTAGATCATTAGATTTACATACTTTGACTTAAAGTGTATGCATTTGTCAAAACTTTTCCATAATCTGTGATCCACATTCTTCAGTCCTGATATAAAAGATGAACTGACAGTAAAATACTGTGTATATAAAAGTTATATATATATATATATATATATATATATAGTGGATGTCGTGTGGGGTGGCCAACTAGCTTTTGCAGTCCAGCCAAGAAGAACATGCTCCTTTTCATCTTCACATTCACATGCTTTCTCCAACTCATTCAATGCTGCCTCCCCCAATTGGCCCAACTCCATATAATTTTTCCATTCCTATATTTCAAGCATCGAAATGACATAACATCCACTTCATTCGTACCTTAGCTTTCTAACGGTTCAGAAGCACATTCAAATCCTGCCCAACAACGTATATGTAATCTGTATATTCAAAAGGATAACATTGATATATGTGGATAAGTTCCGCAAATCGACCATTAGATGTCAGGTTCCAAAAATAAAAAACTGAATTAGATATTAATACAAATTTCTCAAAAAGAACATATTTTAAATTGATCACCGATATTACTAAGGGGTTGTTTGATTTTTCAGCTTAACACTGAATGACACTTAATGTGTTCCATTCAGTTATTTTATTTGATTTTTCAAGTGTTAAAATCACTTAATGAACCTTTAAAACCATTTGTTTTGAAAAGTGAAAAATTTTCACTTTTCACTTAATACTAATCCAATGTAATTTAATACAAAATTTTACTTCCAAAACTATCCTCATTATTTTAATCTATTTCGAAATTTGTCTTCCCTTAATGCCCTAATCACTTGATACTTTTTAGAATACTGCACATATGATGATTTTTTTCACATGTTAGAGCTTTGGAATTTATGGAGAAGGGGTCCGCATCATTTGGTTTTTCACAAACTCTAATGGTGTGGAGAACAATCTGCTCTTAATTTTTCATCAAGTCCCAGTACTGTCTTGTCAGCCTTCACTCAGGGAAATCTCATCGTCAGCCTTGTGATTACCAGTACTTGTCACAAATTGTAGCCTGCTTTTACCCGATTTCTTCCTCGTGAGACCTTGCTGATGTCAAAATCAAGCTGTAGTTGATTTTTTGTTTTTTGTTAATATTTCGTGAGAATTTTAGAATGTATTATCATCAAATATTATGTTCATTTTCAATGTAATTCAACAAATGGAATAATGTATGAAATATGATTAATAACTAAATAAAATTATTTTAGAATTAATTTATATGTTAGAGTTGTTCTTAATATATTAAAATGTAAATATATAACAAATAATAGTTAGAAGGGCATAGATGTAAAATTATTTATTTTCAGATATTTATAACTTAAAAAAAAACAAACAGCTTATTAATTATATTCAGTTTTCAGTGGAAAAAAACAAACATGTTTTTTAGTTTTCAATTTTCAGTCACTATTCAGTGTTCAGCAACATTCAGCACTGTTTAGTCTTCAGTCAAAAAATCAAACGGGGCCTAAGAGTAAATGCACATGTAATTAAATCGATATATAGCAATTACATGCCCTTATGTTACGAACCTATTTTTATGTTTAAATTGATTTACATATTTGGTTGTTTTTTTAAAATTAAAATTAGACTAATCTAAAGGGGGAAAAACACTACAAGCGATTAGCATTTATCAATTAGTGGATGATGGGTTATTATGTGAGTAATGACTCATAGTTTTAAGTTAGGGGATAAGTTGTTCCTAACTTTTAGTTGACAGTTATCTGTAACTCTTCTATTTATTTGTTAGTTGTTCGTTGAATGAAGGTGATCAGAATATTTGTTTGCTTAAATTGAGTAATTGATTTTCTCTTGAAAGTCATTGAAGAGTGGTTCTCTCGAATTAACCATCTTTCTTTTCGGTTTATCATAAATTCTACTTTTTTTTTTTGTATTTTTGTGATCGTAACAATTCAAGTTAGTTGCCGGGAGAATAGGTTGTGATTAGTCAATATTAAAAATTACCCCACAAAAAAGCAATCAATCAACTAAATTAAAGTGTAGAAAACAATAAATAACACGTTGATTGATTTATCATTTACGTGAGAAACCCTCCAACATGGTAAAACTCACGGGCTATCCTTCTAGCTATACACCGTCCTCAAATCCACTATATGTAATGATGTTTACAACCGAGGTTGACCTCTAGTCACACCATTCTCGGTCACTAACCCACCACTACTACCTCACGGGCCTTTTATAGTGATTCTAGACCAATATGTTTGTGCACTAACCACTTAGTCACAAGACTTGACTCAATGAAGAGTTTAAGCAACCTAAGTGAATATATGATATACAGTAATGCTACACATCCCACCTACAATCCCACCTATTTTCATCCCAACACACGTGGCAGCTGAGGTGTCACTTGGTGAGTGGACTGTTGGTTGCAAAATAGCAAACAATAATAATAAAAACCTTGCAAGTGCACAAGCACAATGGGCAAGCATGGATTGCTCCCACGAAGAATTAATTACCTACTAAATTAATGAGTTTAAATCTATGACACTCTAGGACTCTAATCTAACTAAAAATATAAAAACAAAGACTCTAAACGCACACACATGAATGGGGTTTTTGAATTGATTATTAAAACTAAGAAATTAAATAACAAGAAATAAAAACGCAGCAGAAAAAATAATTAGGGAAAAATATATGGAAAACACTAATTAGGATCTTCTATCCACCACTAACAATCATCTAATCCAGAGACAAATAATGAAGTTAAAGATGTCAAACATGATGAAGATATTCACGACAATGTGATGGTGTCTCAATCAAGCCGTATGATTCTCTCTTAGTTGGCATGTAAATTGCATGGTGTCTACATAAATACTTATATTTCAAATTATAACCTAGCATGGTGTCTACTTAGATTTAATAATTGGAATTTATTAAGAACAAAGAGAATATGAATATCACATGAACCCTAAAACATGGTATCTATCATAGGTAATTCATGAATCAATTTCCCTTAATTGGGTCTTATTTCAATTAATTGTTGCAACCAAGGATAGATTCGTATGGTGTCTGACTTGTATCCTTGCAACATAGATTCTATAATAAAATAATTATGCTCTAAGGTGATCAATCAAAGAAACATAATAATAGAATAACAATTTTTATGGAGAAATTAAAACCATCATGTTGAGAAAATAATACTTCATTAAAACACACTTGTCTATGGAATTAAAATCATGTCTAGGGCTTCAAGTTAGCCCTAACTAACAAAGAAATTAGCTAAACATAAAAACTAGAAAAATAAATAAAAACATATAATCTAAAGAAAGGTAGAAGAAAAGAATGTTGATGGAGTCTTCAATCTTAAATCTTCAATCTTGAACTCTCCAACTTGAAGAAACTCTTGGTATTTATAGGTGACTACTCATTGTAGAATCCTAATTTGCTTTGTTGTAGGAAACACACCAAGTAGGAAATCAGATTTAAACAAGGAATGAGAATCCTTTCCTAACTTGGATTTCTTCTTTGATGATTGATTCCTAATTTGAGTTTAGGAAGTTTTCCAAACATGTATTGATCTTCTAGAGTCATTAGGATTTGATTTGAGAAGTTTTCTTTTATTTTTAAACAAATTCGGAATTATTTTCCGTCTAGACCCGCGGAAGACTTTTCAGCTCTGACCACCAGTTACTAAAACAGACCATAACTTCCTCTAGAAAACTCGGATTGATGAACTGTAAAGTGCACCTGGAAACTAGACATCCGGGGCTTTCCGAAAACATGTAGATCGCAACCTGGATCGATCTGAGGAGGGAGATATGGTCTTCACAAGTTGAATGTTCTGCAGAGGCATTTCTCCAAACTTTCTCTAAAATCACCTTTTTGTCTTCAAAGCAACTTCAAGAGCTATCTTCTACACAATCTCAACAAACACATTAAAATATTCAATTTTACTCAAGAACATAACATAAAACATAGGAATTAGGGGTCTCAAATATCAACATTTATCGACCTAACATGGACAAACATTAATTGGTGAGTGAATACATGGGTAAGCGAGATAGGTATTAATTAATGTTTGTCCACTCACCAAGTGACACCTCAGCTGCCACGTGTATTGGGATGAAAATTATAGGATTGTAGGTGAGATGTTTAGCATTATTCATATGATATATTCCAAAATGCAAGGAATGCTAGGCAACACTAAATCTAGAGATTAATGATGACAGTCAAACAATCCTCGATATCAATGTCTATATGAAGACTCATAAAGACCTAACTAGATAAAGATGTGCAAATCTAAAACCTAGTCATCAAACAATGTCAAATCAATATAAGTTGTCATATAATATGGTAAGGACATTAAATATGCAATTAATGAATGCAATTAATGAGTCCTAATCAACAATGTCTAAATGCAAGGCATAGAGACTTAGCTAGAGGGCAAATATGTCTTAAATGCAAGCTATCACAATATAAACTCAATCATACAATGGAACTCATAAAAAGATGCAATAAATAGAGTCATAGCATTTAATCAATTAATAGATTGTTTTAATTAAGTTAATTACCGGGGGGTCAAGTTAATTATCAATTTCTTGATTAGTCAATATTAAAAATTACCCCGCAAAAAAAAAAGCAATCAATCAACTAAATTAAAGTGTGGAAAACAATAAATAACACGTTGATTGATTTACGCGAGAAACCATTCAACATGGCAAAACTCACGAGCTATCCTTCTAGGTACACACGGTCCTCAAATCCACTATATGTAATGATGTTTACAACCTAGGTTAACTTCTAGTCACACCATTTTCGGTCACCAACCCACCACTACTACCTCACGGGCCTTTTATAGTGATTCTAGACCAAATGTTTGTGCGCTAACCACTTAGTCACAAGACTTGACTCAATGATGAGTTTAAGCAACCTAAGTGAATATATGATATATTCTAAAATGCAAGTAATGCTAGGCAACACTAAATGCTTATCTAGAGATTAATGATGACAATCAAACAATCCTCGATATCAATTGTCTATATGAAGACTCACAAAGATCTAACTAGATAAAGATATGCAAATCTAAAACCTAGTCATCAAACAAGGCAAAATCAACATAAGTTGTCACACAATATGTCAAGGACATTAAATATACAATTAATGAATGCAATCATTGAGTCCTAATCAACAATGTGCATATAGACTTTGCTAGAGGGCAGATATGTCTTAAATGCAAGCTATCACAATACAAACCCAATCATACAATGGAACTCATAAAAGGATGCAATAAATAGAGTCCTAGCATTTAATCAACTAATAGGTTGTTTTAATCAAGCTAATTACCGGGGGGGGGGGGGGGGGGGGGGGGTGGGTGTTAATCAAGTTAATTACCAATTTCTTGATTAGTCAATATTAAAAATTACCCCACAAAAAAAAGCAATCAATCTACTAAATAAAGTGTGGAAAACAATAAATAACACATTGATTGATTTACGTGAGAAACCTTCTAACATGGCAAAACTCACGAGCTATCCTTCTAGCTACACATGGTCCTCAAATCCACTATATGTAATGATGTTTACAACCTAGATTAAACTCTAGTCACACCATTCTCGGTCACCAACCTACCACAACTACCTCGCGGGCCTTTTATAGTGATTCTAGACCAATATGTTTGTGCACTAACCACTTAGTCATAAGACTTGACTCAATGAAGAGTTTAAGCAACCTAAGTGAATATATGATATATTCTAAAATGTAAGTAATGCTAGACAACACTTAATACTTATCTAGAGATTAATGATGACAATCAAACAATCCTCGATATCAATGTCTATATGAAGACTCATAAAGACCTAACTAGATAAAGATGTGTAAATCTAAAACCTAGTCATCTAACAAGGCCAAATCAACATAAGTTGTCACACAATATGGCAAGGACATTAAATATGCAATTATGAATGCAATCAATGAGTCCTAATCAACAATGTCTAAATGCAAGACATAAAGACTTAGCTAGAGGGCAAATATGTCTTAAATGCAAGCTATCATAATACAAAACCAATCATACAATGGAACTCATAAAAGGATGCAATAAATATAGTCCTAGCATTTAATCAATTAATAAATGCAATAAAAACACAATCTTGGAAAGTATGAACAATTAACAAAGATGGGTTTTTGTTCAACTTACCAAGTCAACTCAATGATGAAGACTCATGCTTAAAGATGTTTAATGATGCATGAAGATGATAGGTTTTTGGGTTTGGAGAGTTTAAAGAATGAATCTTGGAGCTTCTCTCTCTAAAGGGATTCTTCCTCTCTCTAAAAATGGGTTCTTTAAGGGCTAGGTCGAAATGGGGACGAATATGAAGTATATATAAGGTCCAAGTGATACTATGTAGTTTTGAGAAAGTTTAAAAGAGATTTTCTGGGCTAAAACAACATAGAGAGCGGGTCTACTGTGTTGGTATGTACCCGCGCATTACTCGCACACTAGGACCATGAAAAAACACCCGAGAAGACTTCATGGGTAACTGCGTGTCTAAGGACCTGTGCACTAACCCTAGCCCGGTTTTCAATTGGCTCAAAACATGACTAAACCACATCGAAACTTATCAAATAATATACCGTTTGACAGGTATGGATGTCAACCTTCTACTCCTTTTTACGGAATGAGGTTTCAATGTCTGTAGAAAGAGTTATGATTATTTGAGTGACGAAATGTCAAATTTGGATAACACAGTGATTACCCAAACTTAAGGTATAAGACCGTGAGACCTAAGACCAAACCAAGAGAAGAAATGGACCTTCTCAAGTGGTCACCCATCTTGCTAAGACAAGCTCACCAACGTGCATGCACACGATGTTTGGATCAAACATCGGAAAAAGAAATACACCACACAAAACCACACTTAAGTCTAACAACAAAGTGCATGTGTGAGAAGTGTAAGAAAAACACATATGAGCAACAAAGAACAAATGTATGTCAATTCAAATGCATGTAAGTGTGTGTGTGCAACTATTCTTTTCAAGAGAGTTAATCACAAGTGATATACCTTTGAAGTGCTCTTGAGCTTGAGGATGTTATTGAAGTTTGATCACGAACAAAGAGGCCTAATCTACCCATTACAAAAATATCCCCAAATGTGGTTTGTCATGAAATAAACCAATCATAAAAGTGAGGTTCTTACAATATTAATATTATTTGCATAATTTATTTTGTTGTTTTATCTATTTGAATTAGTAAAATATATTAAGTTAGTGGGTTAAGTGGTTTAGTTATTTAAGAGTTGTGGGTGAGTTAGTTTATTAATTTTAGGAGAGAGATTGAGTACAAATATTTTTGTATATATATATATATATTTGCAAATTCATTAAGGAGGAAGGGACCGAATAATTATTGTCCGTAACTTTTTTGCTGTATTTGGGATGTTATTGGTTCCTTAAAACACCAATCATCGGAGGTTTAAGGTTTCCTCAAATTAACCTGTTTATAATCTCTTCTTTTTTATATTTTAAGTAAGTTTTTCATTACAAATATTTGAGTCTGTAACTTTTGGTATCAGAGTCAGGGAATATGGAGTTGCATGACCGAGTCGACACTTTTGAGAAACCCATGTATATTCTCTCAAATAGTCAGAAAGAACTCACGTGCCTAATCAGTGAGAAATTGAAGAAAGTTAACCACCAATTTGTAGGGAAAACTATCAACTCAACAAAGCAAGCGGCTATGAAGCAAATAATCCTACCGGGGATATGAAGAATATGCTAAAATTCATGTCTATTAAATTAGATCAATGTTTGAGCAAGATTGAATTTTTTTTTATGACTTTAGTTGAAAGTCAAGGTCTCTAACAATGCAACGACGTGGCGATTACTGAATGTGTTTAAGATAGTTGCAAGGTAAGATTAATTACTTTTGAATTTCGATGTTAAAATCTTATCTTGCAAACAACAACAAAATAAATGTTTGAAAAACCATACAATTAGACTAAAAAAGAGTTTTATATAAGGTCCAAAGGTATATGTTGTCCTAAACGTTATTGCAACAAATTCTCAAGAATCCTGCACACTAATAAGGATGAATTCAAGAGTGAATCAATGGAGCATCTCTAAGAAAGGTTCAAGACATATTTATATTTAATTATAAATGGAAGCAGAAGAGACGGTGAACTAACATCTCAAACGTGTGTCTTATAACCTTAAAGGGGGGGGGGGGGGGGGGGGTGGTGTTACCAACTTTTCTTGATTAGTCATTATTAAAAAATCACCCGATAAACATATATACAAAATCAAGTGAAAAATGAGAAAATTAAAAACACACTTGATTTTTTACGTGGATACCCTTCAACAAGGGAAAAATCACGGGCTAACCACTTAGCCACTCCGATCCTTAAATCCACTATTGTAATGATGTTTACAACCTAGGTTGACCTCTAGTCACACCATTCTCGGTCACTAACCTACCACTACTACCCTCTGGCCTTTATAGTGAATTCTTGATCACTTTGCTTGCTAACCACACTTTGGTTGTAAGATTTCACTTGCTTGTGCACTACACCTTGTAAGTCACAAAACTTAACTCTCAAAGAATAGATTAACAACCTATGTGAATATATGAACATTCAAAATGCAATTAATGTTATGCAACACTAAATGCTTATCTAGAGATTATATGATGGTCAATAAAAACAATCCTATATATCAATGTTTATATGAATGCTCATAAAGACATAACTAGATATAGATATGCAATTCTAAAATCTAATCATCACACAAAGCCATATCAACACATGTTGTCACAGCAAAATGGCAAGGGCAATAAATGCAATTAACAAGTGCAATCAAGGAGTCATAAATAACAATGTCTAAATGCAAAGCATAGAGACTTAGCTAGAGGGCAATAATGTCCTAAATGCTAGCTATAACAAACAAACTCAATCAAATATTCATGAACATTAACTAGTTGATTAAAACACAATTTCTCAACCTAGTTATCAATAAATCACACATGAATATTTATGACCTAGCCTTTTAGGCACAAATGACCTAATCAATTAAGCTGTCAATTAATGGGCAATCTTAACCAATAGACAAAAAACACAAACATACTCAAAACATGCTTAATCAAAGAAACATGCAATTAATCAACAAGTAATTGCTAATCCTAAGCAAAGATGAACAAATATGAAAATAATAAGTTCTAGGACATGTTCAACTTACAAGGATGTGAAAGCATGAAGACCCATGAGTAAATGATGCTTGAAAGATGTTATATGCACATGAGGTTTGTGTTTTGTTGAGTAAAAATCAAGTCTTGGAGCTCTCTCTCTCTAGAGTTAAATT
Organism: Dipteronia sinensis; assembly: GCA_033220585.1. Taxonomy (NCBI): domain Eukaryota; kingdom Viridiplantae; phylum Streptophyta; class Magnoliopsida; order Sapindales; family Sapindaceae; genus Dipteronia; species Dipteronia sinensis. Next base: position 43,322,876 of record CM065639.1, read on the forward strand.
CCCTCACTAAAAAATGTATTCTTGAGGCTCTCAAACTGGAATAAAAGAGAAGAGAACATATATATTGAAGCCCTAGACAAAACTACCTCGTTTTGAGAAAGATTGCAAAAAGACAAGGCAAACTAGACGCGGTGCGCTGGTCCCACTGCGCAGGTACCTACCCGCGCACATGGGCTTTACTGGTTTGTTACCTAGTGCACCACCAGTGCTGACCTACTGCTCAAAATGCACTGGTGTGGCGTAAGATGACTAGCGCACCAAGGCCAATTGCGCTGGTGACTGCGTGGGTAGTGACCCAATCACATGGACCCATGCACAGGGCCTCTCAATGCTCTCAATGCGTAAAAACAAGCACATCAAGACGTGCGAGCGCGGATGCAACAACCACTACTAAAATCTAGAAATGAAGTGTAAGTGTGATTGTGAATGAATGCACAAATGAGCAATAAGGAATAAATGCATGTCAATACAATTGCATGTAGGTGTGTGTGTGTATGCAACAACAAATGCATGTCAATACAAATACATGTAGATGTGTGTGCAATGTGTAAATGATGCACACATATAAACCATAATGAACACAAATGCAAAGTGAACAAAGCATGCTTGAGAAAAGTGTGTGTGCGCACCTAAATCTCTTCAAGAGTTAAGAACACGTGAACTACCTCTCTTGAAGCTCTTTTGGGATCTTGGAAGCTTGTTGAAATGAGTCACAATTGGAGACCTAAGCTACCCATTACAAAGTGATCCCAATGTGGTTTGTCATGAAATAAGCCAATCATAAATAGAGGTCCTTACAAGATGATACAAACCTGTTAATATTATTTAGATATTTATATTATTATTATTATTTGTATAATTTTATTTTTGTTGTTTTATCAATTTGAATTAGTAAAATATATTCAGTTAGTGGGTTTAGTGGTTTAGTTATTTAAAAGTTGTGGGTGAGTAAGGTTCTTAATTTTATGAGAGAGGTTGAGTACATATATTTGTGTGTGTGTGTCTCTCTCTCTCTCTCTCTCTCTCTCTATATATATATATATATATATATTTGCAAACTCATTAAGGAGGAAGGATTGGAGAATTATTGTCCGTAACTTTTTCGTTGTAATCGGGAGGGTTTATTTATTTATTTTACAGTATCTATCTATCCATCTATCTATATCATGTCTTTTTTGAAGCTTTTTGTCATTGGTAGGAATCGATCCGCTGACTTGGGAGTCATTTGCCCAAACCCCAAGCTCGTCCATCTACCAGCTGAGCTACGACTTCTGGAGGTTATTGGTTCCTCGAAACACTAATCATTAGAGGTTTAAGGTTTACTCGAATTAATCTATTTTTTAATCGAAGAAATTAAAACCAAACAACCAACAAAACTAGATTGGAAGGTCATCCTGAACAGACCTCTCTACACATGGAGGACATGATTCCATACAAAAACAATCATCATCAACTGTCAAATCTAATTTAGAGAGATTATAAGCAACACAATTCGCCAATCTGGGAACAAAAATAACCTACTGGTAACCAAAAGTCTTAAGGTGATCTTTGATATCTCTAATGATCAACCCAATATCTACAACAACATGATTTTCCGCTGTAATCAGTTTAACCACTCCCAGCGCATCAGACTTAACAACAAGAGGCCGTAAAACCGAATCAATCACAAACTCCAAACCTTTTAAAATTGCCAAAGCTTCAGCCACTTTAGAGGAATAAAGCACCAAGGCCTTTTGGGCACTAAAGCCATCACCCATCCCAAATGGTCATGGATGATCATCCCCAGCCATACACATCGATTTTGCGAATCTAGGGCATCATCGGTATTTAACTTATAAAACCCCTCACTCAAAGGTTGTCAACGAGGGACACTCAAGCTTACCCAAGCCATATAACCAGTATCGTTGGCATTCCTAAATTAGTAAGATACTTTATATACCATAAGACAACATGCTCCCAACTTTGCTTCACCCAAACATGTACAACTTGGTTTCTTAGAAACCATACACGCCACATAATAATACATAACAAAGCCAACACTTCATTCCTTAATCTGCTAACACATGAATTATAAAAATCCTTGAAATTGTCTTTGTCATCAAATTTAACAGCCTTAAAGAAACCAAACCTGGACCTGCACAACCTTAAGCTGAGGACATCCTCAAAGCGCATGCATCGTCGTCTCAAAAGAGCAGGAACACACAACACACAACCCATCCACGAGAACTATTTGTCTAGCAAGGCTGGTCCGTGTGGGCAACCGGTCATGACAGATCCTCTAGACAAAAGATTTAATTTTCGTTAGTAGTTTCATTCCCCAAATTCGCTTCCACCCAAAACAAGACCTCTGATTGCCAGAAGTTGTTTCCCTACACCCCAACGACATGCCTAATCTTATAGCTAATTTTAATCGAATATTCACTGTCTTCAGTAAAATGCCAACATAAGGTATCATTCCATATTGCTGCAGCTCGTAGGAATAGACAAAATTGTCTCAGCATCGTCTTGTAAGAAAATTTCTTTTATCAGATGAGCATTCCAATTTCTAAACCGAGTGCTCAAATGCCTAACCAAAAAAATATCTGAGAAACATTTTGGAGAGTAAACTTTGAAAGTATTCGGACGAGAGAGCCATCTATCCTAGTAGATCGTCACTGAAGTTCTCAAACCAATCCGCCACTAGTCCCTTCTTTAAGCAGCTTTCTCCCCCTGCACAACCTCTGCTAGAAAACCCTCCACTTGATTTCTTAGCTTTCATAAAAGAGCTACCCAGATAATAACAACTATTGAGAACACGAGCAACCAAGGAATTAGGATTTTTTGCCAATCTCCACCCCTGTTTAGCTAGCATAGCTTGGTTGAGCACAACCAGATCCCGAAATCCCATCCCACCCGAAACCCCATCCCACATTTTTCTTTAGGGAAACAAATTTTCTGCCAAGAGGCCTAATGAACCCTCTAAGCCTTTTGGCAGCTGGAATAGACTCATAAAGTATGCAATGATCACCTGAAGGATGGCCTTAATTAACACCTAATTCCCTCCCACGGAAAGCAATTTACTTCTCCAACCCTTGAGTTTGTCCCAAATGCGATCTTTGATACTATTATAAGGATTTTTTTTAATAATATGACAAGTCATCATAATCACCTGAAAGTTCGGTGATTAGATATGCCACATTACCAAAGTCAGCTAGGAAAGTCAACCTAAGGCGACCAGTAGATGATCTCAAGGCTTGGTCAAGTTTACCCAAGATGGTCGGGGAAACTAACCGATCAGGTATAAAAAAACCCGATCGGGGAAACTGGCCGATTTGGTAGAGATAAATTGGTCAGGTAAAGACAATCCGATCAGAGTAAAAGAGATCTGGTAGGGTTAGATAGCTAGTCAGTTAGACAACACATGAGAGACATTAAAGATAATCACGTCTCAAATACGCAGAGAAAGAGTCACACTTAAACAAGGCACCTTGCAGTACACTTTGATAAGGAAACAAACTTCCATATAAATGATAGAGTCCCAATCAGGCAACAAATCTAATTCATTCAATGCATGAAAGAAGAGAAACAGGAAAGAAGACAAATACGATTTCAACAAGTAGCAAGTCCTAATTAAACACCACTATATTTCCTTATTTGTACAACAAGGATTAGAGTTCTATACACATATAAATAGACCCATAATCTCATTGTAATGAAAAAAGTAGAACAATATGCAAAAAAGTGAGGAATAGAGTGCAACAGTTTCATCATAGTGAATTTTCCTTCTTGCCGTCACCGGCAACCGTGGATGTTTCCCCGATTTGTGGTTTTACCACGTAAAACTTGTGTTTGCATGCTTTGTTTTTTTTTTCTATTTTCCTCATAACATCGTTGACAATTTGCAATAATTTATTGGATGCGTGATCGACTTTACGTAGTCCCAAAAATCACCGTCAACAATTGGCTCTAGAAGGAGGGGGTTGCACTAACGTTTACTAAGTTAACCTTGAAGAACTTGTGAAGCGGTAACATGACTGATAATAGTGATGGAATTCAGTCCCCGCATGATGCTGACACCCCGCATGATGCTGGCACCCCACGTGGTGTTAACAACTCTGCCTAATAAACGCCAGCATCGTTGGATGAAGTCTGCCCTCAACGACTCCAGCCTCAACTGGTCAAGCCGCGATAACCTCCACAAACATTCTCTAAGGATTTCTCCTGAAGCATTTCGACATGTTCAAGAGTTCATGTGGAGAGTCATTAAAGACGCCGCTAGATAGAGAATCAATATAACAGCAACTGCTAATCTAACCTCGCCATACCAATTGTCTACACCTGTGGTGGCCTAAAACCCCAATGTACGTTCTGAGATAGTGGGTGTGACCCCAAGTGCACCCCATAAAACTGGTAGACATAGGGTGGATCACCGTGGAACAGAGGAGCAATCACAAAGGAAAGATGAAGTAATTAGCGAACGGGTAGGCGAGATCGATATCAAGGGGACTCTAAATAGGAGGAAACCCGCAGAGATGTTCATAGGCGGGATAGATCTAGTTTGTCAGGTGACAACGATAAACCACCCCGCAGAACATGTCGAAGGGGCAAGTCCCCGCTAAGATTCGGTATCCAGTAAGAGTTCACTGACTGTCAGCGATCAGGATAGATAGCGAGCTAGAAGAAGAACGAGATATCCTGATACAAAAATTAACCTAGAAGGTAGAAGCATTAGAACGTCGTCAGAGGCCCAAAGATTTACTAGACGATGATTCTGATAGCTCCTTTTGAACAGCATTCTCCAAACCAAGTTCCCGAAAAGATTAGAATGCCTCAGATTGAGCAATTTAAAACAAACACAGATCCAAAGGAACACTTAAGATGTTTTTGAAATGTGATGGCTCAATATGCTTACAATGACCCATTGTTGTGCTTGACGTTCCTACAAACGCTCAGGGACTTGGGGTCTAGGTGGTTTAGAAGGCTCCTTTAGGGAACAATTAAGAATTTTCAAGAATTGACCCAGACTTTTTCACGATAATTCTTGGGAAATATACAAAGGAGGAAATCAATAGCTCACATCGCCGCCCTCAAATAAGGAAAGAACAAATCATTAAAAGATTACCTGAAAAAGTTCTCTCAAGAAGTGTCAGGAATCCATAATCTCAACGATGAGGCTGTGGTAGCCGCCTTCACCAACAACATGCAGAATGGTCGGCTTTCCTTCGATTTGAGGAGGAAATGCCCAAATACATACGCCGACCTGATAGATGTGGCAGACAGTTACGCAATGGCTGAAGATGAGGAGCTGGATCAGGGGGGAAGTTATGTACACGGGGGTCATCCCGGAGAGAATGTCAAACTAAGTGAGGTCTATGCAAAGAACCAAAAGGGTGTTCACTAGGAGAGTGACGGGAACCAAGATGGTAGTCAAGAAGAGAACCCTAGAAATAGTCATAAAGACAGAAAGTTCCACGGTCAGTACACTAACTACACTCACATCGCTAAGAGATAAGAGGAAATACTAGCGATCGTAGAAGACAAGAAGCTAGTCAGATATCCACTTAGACAGTCAATAAAATAATTCACATTCTACAAGGAATGTGGTCACGACACATCAAAGTGCTACCAATTAAAAGACCACATCGAGACACTCATCTGGGAGGGTCATTTTAAAGATTTAATTCTTAAAAGGACAGATGATCAGCAGATGGATCCCAACTGGGACGATCAACCAAGGGGAAATCAGGAAAAGAAATGAAGCCCTAGCTAGCAGAGGCAGCGGAAAATGGATGATCAACACTATTTTCTGAGGACCCTACACTGACTCATAGACGACGAAACCAAGTTATCAAAAAAATAACTACTCCTAGAAGAGAAAGCTTAGTTGTTTCAGCTTTTGTTTAAGATATTTTTAGCTTTTCTAATTGTTTTTAGTGTTTTGATATTGTTATTTGCTGATCAATTAATAAAGAAGCCAAGAACGGTGTTCAAATTTTTATGGTCACGTTTGTTATCAGAGATAAACTCGTAGTGCTGACACCTGCCGTGGTGGGTGAAAGTGCCCAAAAGGCTGAGAAGTCGGGTGTTAGAGATCAAGCACACCTGCCAAATTGACTGGGTGCATATAAAGCACTATTAGCAATCCGGCCACTCCGAGATGTCTGCTTTACCTGAGAAAAAACACTCAGGTACGCTATCGGGGAAAACATGGTGAGATGCGTTCGACTGTGTTAGTATTGCACTAATGATTCGATCAAACCCTTGTAAAAAGACAAAATCAGTAGACGTCCTTGGTGACTTGTTTATATGGGCAAAGCAAGGAAAAATGGGGTAAAGTCCCCAGAACATCTCTTGGCTGAAGACCCAAGATGGTTGGAAATTATCCCGAACGAGTAATCGGGACACCAACCAAATCAATCTGAAGATCTAAAATGGTTGGGAATTATCCTGAACGTGTAATCGGGACATCGACCAAATCAATCTCAAGAATCAAGACGGTCGGGAATTATCCTGAGTAAAGAGCCGGGACATCGACCGGTCCAGCTACAAGGGAGCAAGAAATCAAATAGTTCAAGACTCAAAGATTGTTAATAGTTTCATATCAGAAGGAACTTCATTCGTAAAGCCCCAAAGAGGGCGAATCAAAAGATGATCAGTTTAATAAGATAGTTGATCTTCCCTGAAGTAAAAATGACTAATTTAATAAGATACTTGATCATCCTTGAACCAAGACTGATCAGTTTAATGAGATACTTGATCAGCTCAGCAACAAAAATGATCAATGTAATAAGATACTTGGTTAGGTTTAAAGTAATAAGATTAGAAGCGACAAAAAATCATAGGAAAAAATATTCAAATCCCCTTCGTCGAGTCACCTCGTCTCGCGGATTTAAGGGGGTATTGTTATAAGGATTTTTTGATAGCATGACAAGTCAGCATGATCACCTGAAAGTACGGTGATTAGATATGCCACATCACCAAAGTCAGCTAGGAAAGTCAACCCAAGGCGACTAGTAGATGATATCAAGGCTTGGTCAAGTTTACCCAAGATGGTTTGGGGAAACTAACCGATCAGGTACAAATAACCTGGTCGGGAAAACTAGCCGATCTGGTAGAGATATCCCGGTCGGGTAAATATAATCCGATCGGTGTAAAAGAGATCTGGTCGGGTTAGATAGCTGGTCAGTTAGACGACTCATGAGAGACATTAAAGGCAATCATGACTCAAATACGTAGAGAAAGAGTCACTCTTAAACAAGGCACTTACAATACACTATGATAAGGAAACAAACTTCCTTATAGATGATAGAGTCCCAATCAAGCAACAAATCTAATTTATTCAATGCGTGAAAGACACGAAACAGGAAAGAAGACAAAGATGACTTCAACAAGTAACAAGTCCTAATTAAACACCACCACCTTTCATTATTTATACAACAAGGATTAATGTTCTATGCACATATAAATAAACCTATAATCTCAATGTAAAGAAGAGAGTAGAACAATATGCAAAAAAGAGAGGAACAAAGTGTATAACAGTTTCATCATAGTGAACTTTCCTTCTTACCGTTACCGTAAACCGTGGATGTTTCCCCGATTTGGGGTTTTACCACGTAAAATTTGTGTTTGCATGATTTTTTTTTTCTATTTTCCTCATAACATCGTTGACAATTTGCAATAGTTTGTTAGACATGTGATCGACTTTACGTAGTCCCAAAAATCACAATCAACAGATACTATTGAAAAGCAACAACTTATTTCTACTAGTGAAACCTGGCAGCCCAAAGGTAACGTTCGTGACAAGGCACTCGGCGAACACTAATCAGCGCTGCCAGCCGGTCCTCTTCCACATGAGTAACCAAATTGTTAACACACATCCCTGACTTATCAAAATTAATAACCTGTCCCGACGCTCTTGAATACACATCATGAATTCTCCTGGTAACCAAATAATCACTCGAATAGGCTTTTGAAAAAACGTACTATCATCCGTAAAGAAAATGTGAGAAATGATTAGGCCAGATCTACTACATCGAAAACCTGAATACTCTTTCTGTTTGACCATTGCATCGATAAGCCTTGACAGTCCTTCAGAAAACGGCAAGTACAAGTATAGGGGGATGAGGTCACCTTGACACAAACCTTTTAAAGGAATCATGGAACAGTAAACACTACCATTGATAAGGAATGAGAAGGAAACCGACGAGATACACCCCAAAACACGTTGCACCCATTTATTTGAAAAACCTAATTGGATCATAACTTTGGCCAAAAAATTCCCACTCCACACGATCATACTCTTTAGACATATCAAGCTTCAAATCAAAAGCCCCCTTCTTACGCTGCCTAGTTCGGAGAGCATGCAGGCACTAAAATCCGATAGTGGCACTATCTGAAATCATATAGCTCGACACTAATGCACTTTGATTTTTTGACATAACCTTATCAATAACGAGCCACTGCCCATTAGCCATAGTCTTCACCATAATTTTATAAACCACACTTTACAAATGCTGATTGGACCGGAATCTATTACTCACTCAGCTGTATAAGATTTTGGGATCAATCATACCAAAGTATAGTTAACGCTTCTAAGAGAACCCTCTTCATTAAGACATTTCAGATAGGCCTTTGTTACACTACTTTCCCAATACTTCTGGTAAAACAAGGCTGGAAGGCCATCCAGACCTGGAGCTTTTGAAGAGGCTATATCAAAGACTGTCTTATGGACCTTAGTAAAAGTAAAAGGTTTGTCCAGAAAATCATAGGATCGTTGAAACATCCGCAGCTTTAAGGACATCAACACCTTGGCTACATTGTCACACGGAGAAACCGTGACTGTAAACAGATTCAAGAAATAACCTATTACAATCCTTTCTAAGTTCTTTTTACCATCACACTAAAGACCGTTACAATCGAATAGCCCATGGATTACGTTTCTAAGTCTCCTAGAAGAGGCTTTCAAGTGAAAGAATCTAGTATTACAATCACCTTCTTGAAGCCACTGAACCCTCGAACGTTGCCTCAAGTACTCTTCTTCTCTTCTAATAACCCATCTAGCTGAGATTCAATTTTTTTTTAATGATCCCACATGACCCAGGCTGAATAGAAGTAGATGCATGCTTCAGTTCCCTCTAAAGTCTCTCGATATCAGATTTCATACCCAATATATTCCAATAATTCCATCAAACTAGCTTCCTCGTACAACTAGAAATTGCATTTACCACGTAGTTAATACCACCAGAACCACCGTATAGGACCCAACTCTGATTAACCAGCACTCGATACTCCTCATTATTTACCCAACAGGCTTTAAACTGGAATCGCCTTCTGCACTGCTTCGAAACCCTCGACAGCTGGACATTAGCCTCTAAGACTTTTACCAAAAGAGGCCGATGGTCGGGATTCTAATAATCTAAATGGCGAATAACTGAATTCAGAAACAACTGCACCAATTCAAACACCACACCTCACGACCCAGTCTCTCATAGAAAAAAATTTCCCCGTCACGATGATTACTCCACGTTAATCGCTGGCCTAAGAACCCCAAATCTTCTAAATCACACCAGTCAAGAACATCTCCGAAATCTTCCATCAACCGCCTTTGTCATGGCCGACCACCCTGCTTCTCATCATCATAGAGGATTTCATTAAAATCCCCAATACAGAGCCAAGGCAACTGGGACATCCCATTCAACCTTCACAGCAAATTCCAAGAATGGCAACGTTGTTCCGGATTTGGATCGCCATAGAAATCAGTCACATGCTACACGTTCGAAGAATGGGAAGTGATTTCACTTTAATATGAAAATTCGAAAAAGAAAGCAAAACAAAATCCACTCTGCCCGACCGAAAAATACATAAACCACAACTGCGTCCTAATGAAGCCATTACTATCTTACCATAAAAACGCAATTAAACTTGTAAATTCTCCATTACTATGTTATACGATTTTGTCTCTATAAAGAAACCAATATCTGGATTCAAATCCAGCTTTATCTTTCACAAGACTCGGAACGCCCAATGACTTTCTATCCCATGAGCATTCTACACCAATGCTCTTATTGCGTCCGGTCTGCCGATGAAGACCTGGTCCCTGAGATCTGAATGTCTGAATCCACCCCATCAACTGAAATCTTACTTTTCTTAGCCACTTCGTGCCCCACATCACTACTCTCACATCGGTTCCAAACTGAAGTCACGAGATAGCGACAACACTAGAGCCATCCCGTTCGATGTCCGGCACCAAACGCTACCATCGACTCGCTTTTGATTTGGATGTCCCACCCAAATCCCTAACTTCATCGATTGACCCAAATTATGATTTTGGCACACACCCGACCTAGTTTGGTTACTACTTGGTGCATTATATAGCACAAACAACTAGATTTGGATCATGCCCAACCTTCATGGACTCACATGACCCACTACCCTAATTTCCCCTTCCCTTTTTTATTGACCTGTTGAGATAATAGGTTTCCTTCAGATGGCCCATCTATCATTGAGCCCAAATTAACTTCCCTAATAGTAACAATTTTTTGGTTTTAAAAACAAATTCACCTTTCTTAACAACATTTTCTAAACCGATGCTACAAATACATCTCTTTACAAACACTTCTTTATTTTCATCAATTTTCACGTTGTAACCGTCAGCGTCATTACTTCGATGTGATCCATCAGACGTAGCCATTTCCCCATACTTCCGATCTACCTTTCGGTTAGTATCATGCCTAATGCCTAGCTGTCCTAAGGACCTGACATTCCACCGCCCCCTGTGTAAGACCCACTTATCTGGACCCGTAGCTTGCAGCCAAGCCTCAATGGGAAGCTCCACTTTGCCATTAACAACTGCATTTATCAAAGTCTCCGGGAAATCACTAATGCAATAACCACACTGAAAGCAATGCTTTGGCAAATGTTCATACCTAAGAACCATCATTGTTTCCACCCCATCTCTCATCACATCCACCCTCAAACACCGTCGGAGCGGCTTGTCCAGCTTCACCCTAACACGAACCCATAGAAACTTACCCCGAACACTTCCAGAACTACCTACATCGACCTCTGTCACCTCCCACACTATGCCTCCCAAAAAATGATCAATCTCCTTCTATAATGCCTTGTAAGTTCCTTATATGCGATTAGCTTATTTATGTGACAAACCATGGTGTTTATAATAATCACATGCATAGTTGTTTAGTTTGTAAATGCATGATTTCTATTTTTACTTGAGTATGCTTATGTTTTTGAGGAATGTTCTGCTTGATAGTACATGTGATTAACCTCAAAATTTTCTCCATGTTTATGATTCTTTGATATGTATTCTTAAGCTCCCTCTTGAAAATGGCTACTGGAAACATGACGTGCAACCGCCCAATGCAGGAAATGTAGGGAAAAATTGCTTAAAACCGCAGCGGAAGGCGAAAAAATAGATTTTCGTATAGTTTAAAATTTTTCTAAAGATTTGAACCTTAACCCTTTAATTAATTAAACTCAAATATATGGTTAGAGTTAAATACCTCTTGTCGCGTGATCCGATTGACTTACGTCGATGGTAATCCGCAAGATCTTCAATCCTAGCACGTACGTGAATCACCTAGGAGCGTGGTCTCCCTTTTTCTTTGAATTGCTTACCTTAGAATGGATGTATGGAATTTCTGATCTTGATCTTCAACAGTAAAACACCAAGAGCCTAAAAAAATAGTTCCGGTCACTTTTGAATTCACAATCAATATGATTGAAACTCGCGTAACCCTAAATCGAAAGTGTGCACAAAACCTTTTGATGTTAAAGGCTTGTAAGTGTACTATCGAATGAGAACTTATTTTCCTTTTCTCTCTTGGCCGAAAATCTATGTGTATAGAGTAGGATTTTTTATTTTCAAAACAAACAAAAATCTCTCTCTATTTTGCTTCTTGGTGGCCGAAAATTCATAACCTTATATTTATAGGTTGGCCGAATTTTCTCCTTCACCAAGTAGGGTTGGCCGAATTCATTGAATAGGAAATCTAGGGTTGGTTAATTTCCTTACTTGAAAAGGAATTGTCCTTTTCCCTAATTCCTATCAATTCAAGAATCCTAACCCTTGTAGGACTAGTGGTGGCCGAATTCTTTGTATAATAAGGAGTGTATGTGGACTTAATCCTTACCACATTAGGACTCCTATCACTTAAAAGAATTCCAACCATAATCCAACACATAGTATTTAATTTACTGACCAGGAAAAGATTTTGATTTAAACTATTGTTATAAGTAAAAATCATCATTAAGGAAACGTCATTACAGTAAGGGGCCACGTAAGCAAAGTCGAAGAAAAGTCAAGCGTTAAAGGGTAGAAATTCCCAAGGGAATTTACTCGGCAAAGAGTAAAGCAACCCGACCACAGACGAAGAAATCGGCTCGGGCATACTCGGCATACTCAGGCATACTCGGGATCAGATAACGAAGACAAGTACTTCATAAACATATGGACAGAATCAGAAGCAAGCAACTCCACAATAAGCAACGATACGACTATCAGAGTTCAATTGAAAGGCAAATAGATTTCCCGCAGATAAAGGGCGAGGAATCCGACGTAGATTCGGACTCAGCCAAAACAGGAAACAAGATAGATTCCATAAAGAGACAGACTTCAATTAGAACTAGGAAATCACACAAAATGCGGGTATCACAACACCAAACCCTAGCACAACCATAAACCCTAGCAAATAACGTGTATAAATACCCCAGTAAGAAACATGATGGAGGCAGGTGTGAATTAGCAGAATAAGTCAGAGAGAAATACTTTGTAATTGAATTTTTGATAGTGGATTTGACTGTATTGCTCAAGCAACAACCCGTGGATTTTTCTCCAGTTAAAAGGAGTTTTTACCACGTATTCATATCTTTTGATTTATTGTTTTCTTGCGGTATTACACCTATCTGTTCTTATTTTCGCTTGATACAAGTTCGTTGATAGTGACGACGAAAAACCACCATCAACAATTGGCGCTAGAAGGAGGGGGTGATCAAACAAAACTTGTGACAATGGCTGGCGAAGGAGATGGTAGCGATTCCAGGTATAGTCAAGGATTGCCAATCAATGAATTGGATGATGATGCCACCCTTAACACTGCAGAGGTAACCTTGGCAACAGCAGATCAGTCAACTGCCCTGGCTGGTATTCAGCGTTTTCCTCCAACCAACGAAGAGATTGCGCAACGATTCCGCGCTTCCTTGCAGCAACTTATATCTGACGCTGCAAGGCAAGGGGTTGATCTCTCCGCCACGGAAGGCTTGACGTCACCTCACAATCTTTTTGCTCCAAATCAGCAAGCAACTAGGTTGCGCTCCACAGTAGTGATACCAACGCCTGATGCACCCATAAAGGCAAGCCGTGACCCGATTGACAGGCCGGTGATTTTTTCTGAAAGGCCAACCAGGGGAAGCGGAGAACGTAGAGAGGAGAATGACTAGGACAGAAGGTATGGTCATGACCAGACGGCAAGGGATAGAGACCGTCCACGGAGGCGTACTCATCGGAGAGATCGATCGTCGTCCTCGGGAGAGAGTGAGCAGAAATATCATCACAAGCGCCAAAGGGGCACAGTTCGACTGCACGGTTTAAATCGGGATCAAAGAGAATCGAATCCGGAAGAGAGAGGCCAAAAACTGACTATAAGTCAGAATTTCAATGCTGTGGGGGAGCCGGAGGGAGACAGAGATATACTCATACAGAGTTTGACCTGGGAAGTGGAGAATAATCGCCGACAAATGGATGCGTTAGTCAGGCGATATGGGCGTAACGAGTTGTCAGATGATGAATCCGGGAGTCCTTTCACCAATAGGATCCTGAGGACGCCATTCCCGGAGAGGTTTAGAATGCCACATGTAGAGCAATTCAAAAAGGACACGGACCCTAAGGAACATGTCAGAAGATACAAGAGTGCCATGGCCCAGTATGTTTACAATGATGCCCTACTATGCTTAAATTTCCCTCAAACCCTTGGGGATCTGGGCTCTAGGTGGTTCGGCAGGTTACCGACGGCCAGCATAAGTAACTTCAGCGAGCTGAGTAAAGCTTTCTCAAGGCAGTTCCTCGGGAATGTGCACAGGAAGAAGTCGGTGGCTCACTTGTCCCAACTTAAGCAAGGAAAGGATGAATCACTTAAGAAATATTTAGGAAGGTTCGGTCAAGAAGTGTCTGAGATCGGAAGTGCAAACGACGAAGCTATAATTGCAGCGTTCATCAATAACCTCCAGAATGGACAGCTGTCATTTGACCTGAGAAGAGCCCGTCTGACCAGTTACGCTGACATGATGGATATGGCTGGGGGCTATGCCTTGGCAGAGGAAGAAGAAATCACCACGGGAGGATACTTCGTGCATGGCGGACGCCCGGAAGGGTCTAAAGCCAAGGACCAAGCGAAGATGCCCGATGCGAAAGGTGATAAACAAAAGAATAAGACACGGGATAGTCGGGATGGTCGTCGAGCATATGATCCAAAGACGGATCAACCGCGGCAGAAGTTCCAAGGCAGATATACAAACTATACCCCACTGAGGAAGGATCAAGAGGAAATTCTGGCAATCCTGGAGGAGAAGAACATGTCTAAAGAACCTCCTAGGCAGTCATCCTATGCCCGGAGGGACGTCACCAAGTATTGCAGGTTCCATAAGGAGAATGGACACGAAACTTCCAAGTGTTTTCAACTTAGGGATCACATAGAGACCCTCATTAGGGAAGGACATTTGAAAGATATCGTCCTGAAGAAAACCGACAAGGTAGACGGATAGAGAAATAACCGACAGGATGGTCGGGTAAGAAAACTTAGCCCCAAGAAAGCTGAGGATGAATGAGCGATCAACACGATTTTTGGTGGACCATCAACGGGCAAAAGTAATAGGGAGAGGACCCAGGAAATTCGGGAAGCCGTAGAGGCTAGAAGAGATCTAGGTGTCAATTCCATTGAACCGGACCCAAAAAAGATCAAGGGAGGCTGAGATCCTATCATATTCACAGAGGCTGACTCACATGGAGTAGATGTAAGACCAAACGATGCACTGGTAATCAGCGCACATATTGGCCATAGGGAGGTCCATCGGATTTTGATCGACAATGGAAGCTCAGCAGATATTTTGAGTGCAGAAGTTTATGACCAGCTGAGGCTGGAAAGGAAAGACCTGCAGCCTTTTCCTACACCTCTCAGAGGATTTGGTGGGGTGGAGGTAAGGTCGCTCGGCACAGTAAAATTACCGGTGAAGGTCGGGAAGGCTCCTTGCCAAAAGACAGTGTTACTCGACTTTGTAGTCGTCGACACAGAAAATTGGCCGTACAATGCCCTATTGGGCCGACCGTTCTTGAATAAAGCTAAGGCGGTGACGGCGACTTATGCTTTAATGATGAAGTTCTCAACGGAGTTTGGAGTTGGAATGGTCAAAGGATCGCAAGAAATGGCTCAAAGGGCAAATTTGTCAGTATACAAGGACAGGGAAGTGAACCAGGTATATGATGTGACAACCAAGCTGATAACCGATGAGACTGAAGAATCAGAAGTACCGAAGGATTTTGAGTTGGATCCCAGAGAGGAGCCCGAAGCTAAGAAAGATGAGCCGACCGAAGAGGTGGCATTGGACCTAGAAGATCCAGGCAGGACGGTGAAAGTCGGGGCAAATTTGAGTGAATGTATAAAAGCCCGACTTGTCTCACTACTAAGGGATTACAAGGATGTTTTTGCTTGGAGCCACGAAGATATGCCCGGGATAGATCCGAAAGTGATATCACATTGCCTCTTCATCAATCCAGAGTTCCGCCCGGTAGTGCAAAAGAGACGGCTGTTCAATCCAGAGAGGTGTGTGGCCATTAAGGATGAAGTAGGCAAGTTGCTTTCTGCAGGATCGATAAGGGAAGTCAAATACCCAGAATGGGTGGCCAATGTGGTGCTGGTTAAGAAGAAAAATAATCAGTGGAGAATGTGTGTAGACTTCACCGATTTGAATAAGGCCTGCCCGAAAGATAGCTTCCCATTGCCGAGAATAGACCAACTGGTTGATGCAACAGCTGGGCACGAATTGTTGAGCTTCATGGATGCTTACTCAGGATACAATCAGATCAGAATGAATAAAGCAGATGAAGAAAAGACAGCCTTCACCACAGATCAGGGTTTGTACTGCTATAAGGTGATGCCTTTCGGCTTGAAAAACGCTGGGGCAACCTACCAGAGATTTGTAAACAGGATCTTTGCCCGGTAAATCGGGAGGAACATGGAAGTTTATGTGGATGATATGTTGACCAAGAGTGTCACAGCGGAGAAGCATTCAGAAGACTTAAGGGAGACCTTTGAAGTGCTGAGGAGATATAAAATGAAGCTTAACCCGAGCAAGTGTGTGTTCGGAGTGCCATCAGGGAGATTTCTTGGTTTTCAGGTGCATCAAAGAGGGATTGAGGTGAACCCCGAGAAGATCAAAGCGTTGGAAGATATGGCTTCGCCAAGGACGCTAAGGGATGTACAGAGGCTAACGGGATGTCTTGCGTCACTTAACCGATTCATAGCGAAGTCGACAGACAAATGCGCCCCATTCTTCAGGGAAATAAAGAAAGGAAAAGGCCTTGAATGGAGTGAAGAATGCGAAGCTGCTTTTCAGAAATTGAAAGAGTATTTAGAGCGAGCACCCATCCTCTCAAAGCCGGTGGTCGGGGAAACATTGTACTTGTACCTCTCAGTCACAGAGGTAGAGACAAGTTCGGTGTTGATTGGAATGGAGGAAGGAGTGCAAAAACCGGTATATTACACCAGTAAGGCATTGCTTTCAGCAGAAACTAGATACTCACCGGCCGAAAAGGTCGCACTCGCCCTGGTCGCGGCAGCCAGAAAACTAAGGCCGTACTTCCAAGCGCATGCAATAGAGGTGTACACCGACTGCCCGCTAAAACTCATCCTGCAAAAACCAGAACTGTCGGGAAGATTGACTAAATGGGCGGTTGAGCTGAGTGAATTCGACATCAAATATACCCCAAAAGTTGCAGTTAAGGGACAAGCAGTGTCCAATTTCATAGCAGAGTTCACCGAGCCAGATATGGAAGTGCAAAGGATGATAGAAGGCGAACAAGTGAGTAAGTTCCAATGGAAGTTGCATGTGGATGGATCGTCAAATACTCATGGCAGTGGGGCAGGAATAGTCATAACAACACCAGAAGGAGATGCTGTGGAATGCGCCATGAGATTCGACTTCAAAGCAACTAATAACCAAGCAGAGTATGAAGCTTTGTTGGCTGGTTTCAGAGTTTACATAGCATTGGGGGCAGATGAGTTGGCGGTATACAGCGATTCCCAGGTTGTAGTTAACCAGGTGCTGGATGAATACCAGGCGAGGGAGGAGCATATGATAGCTTACTTAGACATTGCAAAGAGCTTGCTTAAAAAGTTTAAGGCGTACAGGATCCTTCAAATCCCTCGGCAGGAGAATGAAAAAGCAGATGCTTTGTCTAAATTAGCCTCAGCCACCATGAGTATTAGGTCGAAAGCAATACCAGTGGCGCACCTGACCAAACCAAGTACGGCAGAATCTGAAGAGGTCATAGTGTCAGAAATCCGGCTAGGTCCAAGTGATTGGACGACCCAGCTTAGAGAATATCTGGGGAGAAACATATTACCGGAGGATGCTGTGGAGGCAAAACGCGTCAAGTACAGGTCAACTCGGTACACGATTATGAGGGGAGAACTATACAGAAGAGGGTTCTCAAAGGTGTTACAAAGATGTGTTGCCGGAGAAGAAACCTACAAGATTCTGAAAGATGTTCACAGTGGGGTGTGTGGAAACCACACTGGGGGTAAGAGCCTAGCACACAAGGTACTTCGGCAGGGTTTTTATTTGCCGACTTTATTTGCCGAAGCGCAGCGATTCGCAGAAAGTTGCAAGACATGTCAAAGGATAGCAAACGACATTCGGCAACCCCCGGAGTTACTCAGAAGCTTAACTTCCCCTTGGCCTTTTGCCATGTGGGGCCTCGACCTGATTGGTCCAATGCCCACAGGAACAAAGAGAGGAGCAAAGTACGCAATTGTGGCAGTAGACTACTTTACCAAGTGGGCAGAAGCAGAGGCATTGGTGCATATCACGGAGGCGAACACCACTAACTTTGTCAAGAAGAACATCATATATAGGTTCGGAATCCCGAGCATCATTATAACGGATAACGGAACTCAGTTCGACAACAGCAAGTTCATGGAAATGTGCGAGGAGTACAAGATTGCAAACTATTATGCGTCACCTGCACATCCTCAAACCAATGGCCAAACTGAAGCTGTGAACAAGGTGATCAAGCACACACTGAAAGCAAAGCTGGAATCAAAGAAAGGCAGTTGGGCAGACAAACTACCAGAGGTGTTATGGGCATACCGAACGACTGTCAGGTCATCTACAAGGGAGACCCCTTTTGCACTAGCATTCGGAACATAGGCCGTAATCCCGACGGAAACAACCTTTACGTCACCCAGGGTGCAACTATATAGCCCCGAGCACAACGTCAACATGTTGCAGCAGAACTTAGACGAGCTTGAAGAAATCAGGGATGCAGCTCAAGTGAGAAACGCAGTGTATCAGCAAAGGGCTGCAAGGTACTATAATTCCCATGTTCGTGTGCGTAGATTCCAGCTCGGAGATTTGGTGCTAAGAAGGGTATCCCCGAACACTAAGGACAAGTCGGCAGGATCTCTCACCGACAAATGGGAAGGCCCGTATATCATCAAGGGAGTTGCAGGGCATGGAGCCTACCTGATAGCTCACCCAGAAGGCAGCTTAGTACCCCGACCATGCAACGCTCAGTATCTCAAGATTTTCTACCCCTGACAAACTCACTCATGTTTAACGTTATTTTAGCTTTGCTTTAACTTATAGTCAAGTTAAGAGGTTTCTAATTCTTATTGTTATCTAATAAATTCTGTTTGCTAATAAAGAAGTTATTCATTGAAGACGATGAAATCCACGATAAAGAATGTTCAAATAAAGCAAAAACAACAGTGGCCACTTCGTCCGAGAACAAGCAGACTAAATTTAGTCACCTAAAACAAACCGGTCCGAGCAAATCTCGTTCAAAAATAATCATGCGCTACGAGGCCGCGGGAGAGCGGACAAGTAGTTCTTGAAGGGCTGAGAAGCTGGAATAGCGCGCCCGCCTGGTTTAAGCAGTGCAAACGCACTTCTTAACCAAAAGGTAAAACCGAGGCACCAGGATAACTGGAAAACTGCTCGGAGCGCCGCCAGGAAGACTGGTGAGATGTGCAGTCGTGTTGGCTGGTCAACATAACCACCAACGATTAGATGAAACCTTGCACAGACAAAACCGGGAGACGTCCTAGGTGACTTGTGTAAGGACCTTGACGTATGGTTGTGGTGAGCCTCGACGAAACGTCAGGGTAAAACGATCTTCACAAGATCGGAGAAATTAATTGCCAGTTAAATAAGATACTCGGTTTAAAAAAGTTGTCAGTTAAATAAGATACTCGACTTTAAAAGAAAACATTGCCAGTTAAATAAGATACTTGGTCCAATGAATCAACGGCCAGTTTAATGAGATACTCGGCTTAATAAACGAGTTGCCAGTTGAATAAGATACTCGGTTAACTTTGGTGGTCGCCAAGCACTTGGTTGAAATTAAGAGTCCCAAAAATTCTTAAGATCTACGAGCCGAGTATAGGTGACCGAACAAATTATGCTTCATTTGTTTTTCTTTTGATTATACGTTTATCATGCAGGGAACTGGACAGGCAGAATAGTGAATAGATTTCTTATATATGAGCGAAAGAATATACAACGGTTGTTACAAAAAAAGAAGAAAATTAATCAAGAAGATGCCGGCGGTTGAAAACTACTTCCACCAATGCTCGGGTCCGGTTCCATCACGTACTCGTTCAGGAGACTATCATCAGAAGGCCAGACAATCACATCTTCCGGGGCGTCATCATCTATCCAAGCGCTATAATCCACCCCGGGAACGGGCCCAACGTCAGAAGCCTCACCGTCGATCCCCACTTTCCCACAAGCGTGGAAAGTTGAGAAGGAATCGGCAGTGGGAACTTCCAGGTGCATGAGGTGTGGCTCTTTTCCCTTACTTCTGTAATATGCTCGCCACGTCTTCATCTGGAGCCAGAGGGATTCCAGAGAGGCATCCACATGCTTTCTGACCGAGAGGTTCCAGTTGGCCCTGGCCCGATCGGTTGCTCTGTTCTTCTTCTTGAAAAACTCTCCGGCCGAGACCATTCCCCTCTGAAATTCCCGGAGAAGTAAAGCATCATAGGCTGGAGATCTTTTGAAGCGATCGACCCCCTGAATTTCCAACTCCAGCCTAGCTTCTTTCGACAGGGACTTGATCTTCAAGGCTTGACGTTCCAAGTCCTGAATCCGGCGCTCGTAGGAGGACTTGGCATATTCAGCTGTCTGCTCGACCTGGAGTAGAGCCTCCTGAGTAGATAACAACTGGTTTTTTAAAGTTTGGGCCTCTTCAGAAGCGAAAGATGCCTTCTGTTCAGCCTCGAGTTGACGCGCTAAGCACTGGTCCAGAAGCACCTGACCCGACCTGGCCCCTTCCTGACAAGCCAGTTCGGCCCGAGCACTGCGATCTTCACTCTCCTTCAACTGAGCTTCAAGCCTCCTTATTTTTTCCGTCTGACCATCACTAGTCTGGCAGACTTCAGTCATCTCGGCTACCATCTGTAACGAGCCGATAACAAGTGACAAAAATGAAGTAAGCAATAAAGAAGATAAATATGAAAGTCTCAAGAGTTACTCACATAAGAAGCGCTGTTGAAGAAATGGCAGAGCCGATCAGATAACGAACCGACCCTGAGATCGCTCCAACGATCCTCCCCTATATATGCTTGGCCCGAAGCCATAGCCTTCAACATGGCCTCGGGGGTAGGTACGCCAGACTGGGTCGAAGGGTCAGGGCTGCCAAGATTAGCCTCAGGGAACCTAACAGTAGGTACTGCCTGAGGGGAACTAAGGGGGATGCCAGGCTCGTCCCTCATCTGATCTCGTGGAGGATAATTCTCTATTGATCTCTCATTCTCAGCAGCCTCTGCTACCCCCTCCTCATCCGAGGATGACTCGACGAAAGCAACTACTCGAGGAATCTTGGGGGCTGGACGACCAGGGGAGAATGATGCTTTTCTTTTTTCGGGTTGCCTCCCACGAGTATTCAGGTCCGCTGTGGGGTCCTCAAAATCCGGATCGGAACGCCCCATTTCAGCACCACTTCCAGACGGCGCAGTGTCCAGTTCGGCAGAAATCAGAATCTCTGGAACTGTCACGTCCGGATGCTCCCTGGAAATTTTTGCATCTGGGGAAGTGGTATTCGGCTCCACTACAGCAGGCCGCAGAGATCTAGTTCCGCAGGAGAAGGCAGTTGGCTCGGAAGACTCCCCAACCTTCTCCTTCCCCTTTGTCGAAGGACCTGCTTGATTGCTTTCATCAGTTGCGTGGGCGGTCAATTCTTGATCCTGAGTTTCCTCAGGCATGTAATCCGGCACGTCGTCTACACCCCCCTCGGGAATGTCTTCGGAAGAATTCCCATCAGAGTCACCTTGAGGATGGGCTATCCCCGCATCCTGTTGACGTTTAACTTCCCTCCGGCTCGCCTCCACAATACCTTTCATTCGGCGGGCTTGGGCATCGCACACTACATCTATGTCGTACACTTAAAAATAAAATAAAATAAAATTTTTTAGGAAGCTGAAAGCCATACAGATAAAGCAACTAAAAAGCAAGGAAGAAATAAAGAACCTACAGCGACGCCGGCGTGCAGAAAGTTGAGGGAAGAGGCGAGCTGTTATCATCTTCTTTTCATCGAAGAGGTAAGGTCTGCCCATCTTTTCCACGGGACGAAAGGCCGCCCGAGTCATGGTTTTGAGCTCTTCATCAGTAAAAGACGAAGTTATGTGGTTCCACTGGGGTGTGCAGAAGTACCGAGGCACCCGGCGAGTCATCTCGGAACCCTCGATGTCAAAAGAAATTGACCGTCCCCAGTCTCCACCCACGAAGAACCAACTATTCTTCCAGAACTTGTTTGAGGTGGGGAAGCCCCAAACAAACCCTTTCATCTTTTCATCAGCGGTCGACATCACCCTGTTCTTTACGATCACGTCCTTGGGGACCCAACTCTCGGGCTGAGTTGAAAGCAGGAAATAAATCCCAGTCTTTCCCAGAGGCCTCAAAGAATAGAAGTGACTAATTTCCCGAGGGGTTGGGGGTGGTCGTCCCATCCTATGCCACATGTGCCACATGCACATCAAGATCCGATAGCTATTCGGAGTTAGTTGAGCGGGGGCGAGCTGAGCTTCGGCCAAAAACCACGTAATGAAGGGTTGTAGCGGAAGCGTCACCCCGCAAGAAAGCATCGCCCCATAAATCGCCACTTGACCGGGCGGAGGGTTCCACGCAGCCCGACCGTTAGCAGGGTTTAATGAGATGGTGTCGCTGTCCAAATCAAAACGGTTCATATATTTAATGACTTCTTCGGGGCCGACCACATTTGGCTCAACGTCGTAAGCGCAAACTCTCTCGGGAGAGAAGACGATACGAGCCTCCCTGTGCTCGTCCTCAATGTCTTTATCAACCACCCTTTGGGGCCCTACTCGAATTTCCCGAACAAAGGAACCTTTGTTGATGTCGCGATTGCTTTGTTTCTTCCCCATTCTTTTCCACGGCTGAGAATTATCACAAGCCTCAGAAGCAGAACTGGAATAGGTTTCAGGCTGATAGTATTCAGGCTGTGACGAACTGGAAGAAGCTGGTGAAACTTCACGACACAGTCCAGATAAGTTGAGTCCGGAGACGTCAGCGTCTATAAATCGGGGCTGATCGGGAATTGGATCACCAAGCAACCTGTGGACAGCCGCAACAGTACAAGTATCACCTTGTTCAATGGCAATCATAGCAACAGTAAAAAGACGATGTCTAGTAGAGGGATCCATGAGAACTAACCTTGAAGGATTGAAGAAACGAGAGGTACGGCAGGATCTTCGAGAAGGTCGAGAAAAGGTTTGGAAACCGAGAGAAATAAATCTTCGCAGGACAAGATTACAGGCAGGGAAACAATGGCAGAAATCTGGGAAACAATGGCAGAAGTCTGGAAAACGGTGGCTGAAATCTGGGAAGTAATGGTAAAAACTTGAATAGGGGTTTTCCCCTTTGAAGCAATACTCCTATATATAAGCATGCCACCGGTCCCAAGACACGAAACCCTAGAAAGGGTAAGTGAGGAGAAGCGGGAAAGATTGGGATAAGAATCATGACGTGAGCTATACGGGCACGAACAGAAGGGTCACGTCTCATAAATGCCACGTACCACGGCCAAACAAAAGAAGACAGGTGGCAGTAAAGAGAGGCACCGAGTCATCGAAGAGACAGTCAGTCACCATCAAAAGATCTTCAAATAAGAAAAGAATCAAACGCGTGCAGGCGTAATTAAGACATGTCATTAACGTTTCGAAGCGAACGAGGAATTTGAAATCCGACATTGATGAAGAAGACGATAAACGAGAAAAAGTCATGAAAAGTTAAATATTTATCCCGAGTAAGCAGGATGCATTCGGTTCAAATATTTAAGGGGGTATTGTTATAAGTAAAAATCATCATTAAGGAAACGTCATTACAGTAAGGGGCCACGTAAGCAAAGTCGAAGAAAAGTCAAGCGTTAAAGGGCAGAAATTCCCAAGGGAATTTACTCGGCAAAGAGTAAAGCAACCCGACCACAGACGAAGAAACCGGCTCGGGCATACTCGGCATACTCAGGCATACTCGGGATTAGATAACGAAGACAAGTACTTCATAAACATATGGACAGAATCAGAAGCAAGCAACTCCACAATAAGCAACGATACGACTATCAGAGTTCAATTGAAAGGCAAATAGATTTCCCGCAGATAAAGGGCGAGGAATCCGACGTAGATTCGGACTCAGCCAAAACAGGAAACAAGATAGATTCCATAAAGAGACAGACTTCAATTAGAACTAGGAAATCACACAAAATGCGGGTATCACAACACCAAACCCTAGCACAACCATAAACCCTAGCAAATAACGTGTATAAATACCCCAGTAAGAAACATGATGGAGGCAGGTGTGAATTAGCAGAATAAGTCAGAGAGAAATACTTTGTAATTGAATTTTTGATAGTGGATTTGACTGTGTTGCTCAAGCAACAACCCGTGGATTTTTCTCCAGTTAAAAGGAGTTTTTACCACGTATTCATATCTCTTGATTTATTGTTTTCTTGCGGTATTACACCTATCTGTTCTTATTTTCGCTTGATACAAGTTCATTGATAGTGACGACGAAAAACCACCATCAACAACTATTAATTAATTAAATAATTAATTAATTCCCATTTAATCAAAACAATAAAATAAAATAATATCTTGGGCTATTTTATTTAGCCTTGCCGCCCACACCATGTATATATGGGCCCAATATTATTTTTCTTATTTTATTTAATCCATTAGACTTTAAATAAAAGCCCACATGTGAACTAGACTTATTCTTACTAAAAGAAACAAGCCTACATGTCTCCTTTTAATATATTAATATAATAGTGCAGCCCATTAAATAAATAATAGACATATTATATTCTTAATATATTAAATGCAATTCTAGATGGACCCATAAATTGGTCCGGTAGAATATATCAAGTGATCCATGCAAGTACGTGTGGATTGTGGATCTTGGCGGGCCATCTAAATTTAAACTTCAATAGACATAACCTAATCACAATCAACAAATGATTCACTTAGGTCCGATCTATTAATTTTAACTCATTCCACTAAAGAGCTAAAATTGAACTCTTAAATAAAGAAAGAATAAGGAGATGTTTCTCATTCATACCCTAGAAAATCTTTTATGAGATGGTGTATCCTCGTGAATAATATCAGTAATCGCCAAGAGCTCATAGACCGCCTATAGCTCTCCAAGTTACCATATTTCCTCATATGACCACATTTTGAACTTGGATATTTTGACTTGTCCAGAAGCCATGTCTTCAATAATCATTATTGAAAACTCAACATTAAGATTTAGTATCCAATACCTCAAAACATCCATATGATGATATTATACTCTCATTTAATAAATGGAGCCACGATGTCCATATCTATAAATGAAGTCCTCTATCGATTAACAAATGAATACCACCAAACTATCGAGGATAGACTATGCTATATAATCGTACTCATTGATAGCTCAAATGATAACACTTGCAACCATAAGTCCATCATTTATCTCAGGATTTAGATAGAGTCTCCGATTGTCCTGATAATGAAAAGACTTATATCTAGTGACGGTTCTAGATAAAGTATTTCATTGTGATCTAGTTCAATGCACCCAGTGCACTTGATTCTTTTACTCGAAAACCTTTCGATGATTTTAGACTCATCATAACTCATTTGATCCCACTCAAATGCTAGTAAAAAAATTCTACAACTTTATCAAGATAGAGGTGCCCAACCTTTAACTTAAGTTGTGAACGTTATTCAAGACTAACTAAATAATTGTGTCTACCTCATACATATCCGGATGTACAAACAATTCTTCATATCTCATAGTCTTTTGACCTTATGATTATTTACTTTGACAATTATAATTATAAATGCTATAAGATTTTGCAGAATCAGAAATCACTTTGTTTATATGAAAAGATTGTCAATTACAATATTACACTCTTGCTATTGAGCATAATCCTAACAGGAAAAGACTACTAATTTGAAACTAAGTGTAAGCCATCAAGAGATTTACATTTGCATGAAAAACAGAAATACATGCATTTTAGGTTTAAAGGAGAAAAACAAAATGAGTTGAAAAATTATTGATGTTGTGGTGTGATGCATTGCTAAATAAGACCTCAATTGTATTGAATGATAATATGTCTTGTAATGAATAAAGATGATATATTTTTGATGTGATTAGTTCACTTTGCTCATAAATGCTTGGAAATATATATATATATATATATATATACATATCTCATCTTATCATAACAACATGGTTTAAATTGGTTTGACTTCATTTGGAAATCCTGTTGATTGTTGCTTTGATTGATTTTCATGCATGAGCTTGATAGTACTTGTTTTACATGCCAAACAACTTTTACACACACTCACATTTCTTTTATGAATAAAATCTCCTTGAATCTCTCTCAATATATTGAACCGCATAAAGTGTGTCTATATGATTATGCACCCTGGCTTGCTTGTAGCTTTCTTTACCAAGGCAACTAGTTGTGGGGAACTCTTTTGCCCATCTCATTCCAAAAGGGTGAGAATTCTTGGGATTTAGAGGGAGTATTTATTCTTTGATATATTCTCGGGCAATTAAGAGGTTAGCTATTTTTGAGAGAGAGTAACCCAATTATGGGGAGCATATGTACGTTGCATTGCATTGTTTATTGATAACCTCACTTGTGCTTGTTGTTTTGGAAAAAGTTGTTTGCTTCTTGTGTCTCACAGGTATGCTTACTATGAGAGATTGAAATCTTGAAGATTAATTTTTGTTGAATTGGTATCTCTTTGTAATGTAGTAAACTTTGTTGACAATAGTTTATTTTCCAATTTTTGTGAGGATTGGTTTTGTCATGAAATAGCCAAAGGGGGAGATTGTTAGTTCCTTATTTGTGATTGACTTATTTCTGTGACAAAGCATTAATTGGGGTTAAAGTTGTAAAGGTAGATTTAGGATATTGGACTTGATCCTGATCAAAGCATCATCTGGCATCCCCAAATCTTCAAGAGTAAAGAGTTTCAAAGGTATAACACTTAACTTGTAATCTTGAAGAGTTTAGGTGCATACACACTTGCATTACATTCATTTGAGTCTTTTATTGTCATTTATATGTGCATTTCACCATTCACACACTTGCACATATTAATATAGGTTAGTGTGTTTGACTGCATGAGAATGCCTCTTTATTCTTATTGTCGAGGTCTTGGTGTCGTCATGGTGGACCACGATAAACCTTCGTGTGAGTTTCGCGGTTCAAATGTCGTCTTAGACGACCGCAATAATGGGCACGACATTCCTCTCCAAAGGATTTCGTGGTCCAAATACCGTCTTGGACCACCACGACAAACCTTCCATTGGTTTTCACAGGCCATGTGTCGTCATGGACCACCTAGAAAAAGGAGACCACGACTTTCCGGTGATGTTTCAGTTGCTTTTTCGTGGCTGATTGTCACCTTGGTGGTCTACGACATTGGGATCGCGACAATCCTTTTGGGCCAAAATGATGTAGTTTTGATGGTCTCTTATTTAATGTCCAAGAAACTGTCTTGTTCATCACCAAATCTGGCTTATTGACTCCCTAGAATATAGTTCCTTGAGAGAGAAACAACCAAGATTGTGTTTTTCACTCTCCAATCTCAAAGTCCGTGAGCATCTAAGCATCATCAAGCATAATTCAAGTATAGTCTCTTAGGTTTTCATCACTTGGTAAGTTATAACAAACATCCTTCTTTGTTTATTATTCTTGTTTGCCAAGACACCTCTTTTATTACATATTTATTGCAAATACTTCTTCTTAAATGCATATTTAATGAAGTCATGGTGTTTGACTGTGATTGATTAATAGCTAGCATGTTAGGTTGCCTTTTTCACATCTAGATAGGTCTACTTATATGTACATTTAGACATCTTGATAACTAGGATTGTTAGATTGCATTTCCATCATACTAGTTAAGCACATTATGTGTTGTCATGCACATTATAACATATAGGACATTTATACATGTTCACTTAGACATTATTCTCTTCATAGAGTCCAAGTTTTGTTGCTACATGTTCAAGACCCATTTTTAAAGGCCTGCAGGTAGAATAGTTTGTGTTACAAGCCTTGAGAAAAATGACTAGTTATGTTGTAAAAAATATTCAATTAGTGGAGTTTCTGTGACTAAGTGGCTAGTGAGGCTAGTCCCGTGGGTTTTTCCCTGTTGAGGGGTTCCCACGTAAAATTCAAGTGTTCATTTTAATTCCGCGCTTTACTTGATTTCTATTGTTGTTTGATTTGGGCTTTTGTTTGTTAATCTTGACTAATCGAAAAGTTGGTGATCAATTGATTAACAACCCATTCACACCTCATCCTCTCTCTGAGTTGTTTAGACACATTTTAGGTTTAGTTTCACTCCGTTACCAATAGGCTGCTCCAAAACATTCAGTGCCCCATCAAAAGTCCATGGACTCCCATCCAAAACATGACGATAGTCATCCTCACTATTGAAATAGAAAGTGAGCACATTACTAGTTACACTCTCAATTTGCACATCCTCTTCAACTCTCCAAATTCTCGCAATCAGTCTCATAAAGTCCTTTCTGTTAGGTTTTTGAGTCATGTTGGTATAATTCCATATCAAAACAATATTTCATTTGTATTGATTTGTTGTCTAGGCTTATCGTGGTTCAAGCTTCAAGGAAGAATTGACAACTTATCAAGCAAAGAGAAGTATTCAAGAGGAGCAAGCTTTTTTGCATAGCAAAGGTATATTTAGACCCCATTCCTCTTGCAAGGCGTTTAGACACACACATACACATTGCATCCATATGTGTCCCTGCATCGTTGTGCTCAATTGGTATAACACACACACAAAAATTATTGTATGCACATGCATTAGATTTAAATTGACAAATTTTGTAAATATGCATGTTCTAGGACTATATTTAGGAAATGACATACTTGTATGTGTTTGTTTGTATTTTATTGATTTCGGACTTGAATATGTTCTTATAATGTTCCTTATTGAGTTTCAAACATTTCAGTTACTCATTCATAAGTTTTCAAGTTTCGAGTTGGAAGTTACAAAACTTTCCATGTGTTTAATGTCCTATGGTTTTCATCCTTGTATATCGAGTCAATTTCCATATTTTTTATGAAAGTTTTTTTGATGTCAATGTTCATGAGAGAGTTACAGTTTGTAATCCAAAAATGGATTCAAATTCGGATTTTGGTGGCTGGAGAATAGTCGAAGAGCGCGTAAGTTGCGCGAGGGAAGATGAGAATGTCAAAATGCCATTTGAACAGCTTCCCCATGGAGACTAGTGGCCTCCACAAGAATGAGTCTCCTCTACCCCCTGTGGAGGCCACACACCTCCACAGAATTCCCATGTGGCGTGGCCCAAGTTGCCAGCCATTGGCCCCTTCACGCCACCTAGACTCCCTCACTTTCTCTCTTTAAAAACTCTCTCCTTCTTATTTTTTTCATTTTCATGAAGACAAGTGCCAAAATTTTCCTTCAATTTTCTTCCAACTTCAAATCACCATATCTCTCTCAATATTTATCAAAATTGAGTGATTCAAGTTGGAGATTGTTCGTTTTGAAGTCCTCTATCATCTCCAAGCAAGTTTGAAGTCTTCTGTTTAAGTATTTTGGTGGTTCAACACCAATTTCATGACTGCACTCAAGTTTATAAGGTATTTGACTATCTTTTGTGTTTTGCTCCTTAAAATCCTCAAATACCTTTCGCTATTCTTCTCTTTTATGTGTATGTTACTTGAAAAATTTCTATTAAGAGATAGAGCTTCAATTATAAGCTAGTTGTGCTTAATTAGAGACTAGTATCTGAGTTAGGTTTTTCTAAAATCTACGTTTTCACATGCTTGTGAGTTGTATTGTGACTAGCTTATTATCTAGGGCTATTTGTGCTTTAATTGATTATATATTGATGATTGATAGCCTTTACATGTGCTAGGACTCTTTAGTAGAACATATCTAAGATTAGCACAATTAATTGTATATTTAGAGCCTATTAGGTTTTTATTGATTATTTTGATGAATATGTGCTCTAAATGATTGCTAGAGAAATTTATTGATTATATATTTTGATTCTAGAATTTTTGGTTTTAATTCTAAAGTCTTTATTATATGCTTATTGAATATGCTTTATTTCAATATTTAGTTGCATGAATAAAATCTAGGATTTTGGTGTGTTTGGTGATTTGCATGCTCTAGGTTTTTGTTCATGTTTAAAGAGTATGGCAATCTTGATTTGTGTACTTTGATGCCTATATCTAGTTCTTCATGAAGTGTACTTAATCCATATATTTCATATGTACATGCATCATTGTATGACGACATTTTTATTACAATTATAAACTAGAAAACCATACATTGTGTGCTCATTGATCATTTCTAGTTTCCATATGATATATTGATCATATATTCTATGTTGTATATGTTTGCATTGACATACATATTGATCACATTAGGAAGTCCTTGCAAAATGTATGAAGTCTTGGCTAAGATCAGGATGATTCGGATAGCCCAGCAATGTAGTCTTAAATAGGATCAGGATGATCCAAATAGTTAAGCAAGAAGTCTTGGCTATGATTTGGATAATCCTGATAGTCAAGTAAGGTAACTGTCTAAAGACATGGGATATTTCTTGGATAGAAAGTTGGCAATGTCTCTTTCATTAGAAGGCTCGAGGGTTGGGTAGAAGAGATGTCCAATAGAGAATGTATAATGTTGATTGGTCACTTTTGATGGTGTACTTTTATCATCTAGTGAAAGATAGTTTGCCGATGGTTGTGGATTCAACCCGTGGATGTTTCCTCTTCGGAGGTTTTACCAAGTAAAAAAATAATGTGTCAAATGTCTCTTTCCTTATCTCTTTTATATTTGTATATGTGTATGTTTGAATCTTGTTTGAAGCATTATTTCTAGATATCTTTGTAAAACAAGATCTTTGTAAAAATGTGAGATGCAAACATCTAGTTGATCAAAGTTGTATACATTTTATTCTTGTAATTTGACTTATTTGTATATAGTGATACTTAAATTAGTACTTGTAGATATTAGATACCTATCCGAATACAAGTGCTTGATGATATATGTTTTAGTGTAATTTCTTCACTTGCAAATTGTAGACTATAACTGACTATACTAAATGAATATACTTTTCAATAGTCTACATGTGCTTGCTTATGCTTAATGTGTTGTGATACACGCTATCTAGAGGGACAAACTTTTGTTTGTTTCAAGGGTTTGAAAAGAGGTGTAAAAACCTATTCACCCCACTCTAGGTTAGCTTTAGGCAATTTAATCGTGTTTGTATATTTTCACTCCCGGTTCACCATCTTATCTGTCAAAACCTTCCCCTCTAGGCTCAAAGCCATCCGCCGTACTCCAACAGTTCTCAAATCTTTTAGTAAACATTTGCACCAGACCATCTATCTCCAAGAGGGACATGTTAGCATATAGCGCCGCTATCATCTCTGGCCCCGTGTTCGTCTTTCAATGCACAAGAATCTCACCAGCAAACACACCCAAACTACTTTCACTCTGATAAGTCAGAAGAGAGACTCTTTAATAGTAGTAAAAATACTTTTCACTCACTTTTAATTGAAAATAAAACAAGGTGTCTAAACTAACCTAGAGGGGGGGGGGGGGGGGGGGGGGGGGGTGGGGTGAATATGTTTTAAATGATTAATTACCAACTTTTCGATTAATCAATCTTAGCAAATTTAACCCATACTAGCAAGCAATCAATCAACAATAAACATGTGAAAAATAATAAAAACACAAGAATTGATTTACGTGAGAAATCTTCCAGCTGGTAAAACTCACCGTCCTCAAATCCACTATATGTAATGATGTTGACAACCTAGGTTGATCTCTAGTCACACCGTTCTCAGAACATAACACACCATTACTACCCGTTGGCATGTTATAGTGATTTTAGACCAATTGCTTGTGCACTAACACTCTTAGTCACAAGACTTGACTCAATGAAGCGATAAAATAGTGTAAGTGAATATATGATATTCTAAATGCAATAGAATGCAAGAAAGTAAAAGACACAAAATGCTTAATTAGATGTTAAGATGAAAATCTAACAATCTAATTATCAAATAAACGTACATGCATATACATGAGGTCTCAATTAGATGAAGAATGAATCTAGCAATCTAATTGTCAAATAACATCCAAATAAACATTCATGACTTAGACAAGATGAACAAAGCCAACCTAATCATCAACTAAACATACATGAATATATATGGATTAGCAATTTAGGCAAAATCAACTAATGATGCAAGCTATCATAAACAAAACCCAATCATACAATAGAACTCATGAATAGATGCAGTAAAGAGGGTCCTGGAATTTACTCAACTAATAAATGCAATAAAAAGACAACTTTGGAAAGTTGGAACAATTAACAAAGATAGAGTGTTTGTTCAATTTACCAAGTTAGCTAATGAAGAAAACCCATGCCTAGAGATGCTCAATGATGCATGAAGAAGATGAGTTTTGGGGTTAGATATATAAAAGAGCTATCTTGGAACTTCTCTCACAAGCAAAACTTGTTTCTCACTTTTGGATATGTATTTTGAAGTCCTAATTCGGCCAAGAGAAAGAGAAGACTATTTATATAAAGCCTTAGACAAAATGACATCATTTTGGTAAAGAGCTGTAGAAAAACGCATCAGACCGCTGTGTATACTGCGGTACAAGCAGGTGTCCAGACCGCAGTATACAATGCGTCACACACTCTGGAGAACTTTGCGGCAGAAACTGCTTCTCATGTAATGAGCATCAACCGCGGCATCAACCGCACTAAACACACTAGAGACAACCGCTTCGTGTTCCGCGGTATGAGTAAGTGCATACCCAATGGCCTACGTTGCGGTGAAGGAAAAAAATCCATTTTCAACACAACAAAATACACCTAACTTATATGAATATTGTGCAAGTGTGAAGTGAGTGCAATGCATACAAAAAAGGAAGCATAATTATCATGCAAGACATGTAAGCAAATAAAATTCAATGCAAGATTAAAGAACATGCATGAAGAGAGATAAAGGCATGAATGATCACCTACAAGAAACACACAAAATACAAGAGATATGAAAATGCATGCGTTGTGTGTATGTACAACTAAATCTTTTCAAAGGGTCAAGATCAAGTAAACTACCTCTTGAAGCTCATTAGATGACCAGAAGCATGTCTTCAAGAAACCACATTTGGAGAACCTATGTTACCCGTTACAAAAACATCATCAATGTGATTTGTCATGAAATAAGCCAATAACGAAGACTTTACATTAATTAATCTGTATATCCATTTATTAGTAATTAACATGTTTATTGTCTCTTCTTTTTTATATTTAATGGAAGTTTTTCATTACAGATATTTGGGTTTGTAACTTTAAATACGAAATTTGGTGTATGAGAGTTGAGACAAGCATCTATACAATTTTAATATAGCATTAGTGAGGTACTGTTGCAGGAATGGGTGTGTCTAAAAAGTTGATTGCAGTCCTATTGTTAGCTCTCTGATGATCTCCATCGGAGCTGCTATCAATGAACCACCAATTGATTTTGGACCGATAATCAATCCCAAGCCGTGCTGCAAGGGTTTGGGCTGTCCGCCTGAACCGAAACCTAGGCGAGGTTGCAAGGCAGAAAACCGTTGTAGGGGATATGAATCAAAAATTGGTTGTCTTATTATACGGCCTCTGCCTCCGCCACCGCCTCCATCTCCATCTCCATTTTCACTCTCAATTTAATCTAATAACCAGTGCTAGCCTCTCTAGCTACTCCAGTATGTTAGCATGCTACTCCTGTATTTTAAAGTAATCAGGCAAATGATTAGACAATGTCTTGGTTTTTATAAAGCGTATATTACAATATACAATGTTTTGCTTAATAATATATATTCTTGTTCCAATGTACTTTATAGTTATGTCAAGGACAAATACTCTTAATGTGCCCTATTCTGTCATAACAACATGGTTGTCACTTGTCACTATGTGTTATCCACTAGAAAATGGAGATTTCAATACAAATTTCTCAAAATGGAAATCCAGAACTTAAATGGAAATATCTTTAAAAAAAAAAAATCTCTAAGAGAGAAACAAAGATGACAAAGCAACTTCTATGAATCAAGTTATGTGCTTTAAGGTGTGGGTGTATAGCATATCCAAGTCCAATCTAAATCCAATTGGATTAAAGAATTTGCAATCGGATCTAATGTAATGTTGTCTTAGAGCAAAATCTGATCCAATCATATGAAAATATTTTTTAGCATAGTAAAATTCAAATATTCCTAAAAGAGTAATGCTATACATGCAACCTAAATAATTAACAAAAATTTTAACTCAAATGATGTGACAAGTGAGTTGTCATCATCATATACAACATGAGATGATGTGGTTAATGAAAAAATCACTTGCCACTTCATTTAGATTAAAATTTGTGTTGTCTACATTAGTGTTCCTAAAATTAACAAAAACAATTAATTACAGTAAAATTAACAAAAAAAAAATTTATTAAGATAAAACAATCAAATACCAACACTAATTTTTAATATAAAACAATCATACTATAAAATAGTCTAACAAGTGAAATATAATTTTAGTTCAAACTTCAAAGTCTAAACATAAAAATGAAACAAAGATATCCAATTTGATTACAAAGTAGAGTGACAGATACAGCCAAAATCTTTGAATAAAAATATCCAAATACCAACAAACATATCTTAGGGCGCATTTGTCAGATTGGACTAATGGACTGTAATAGTCCGAATTGGCTCAGCTAAAAGGATGGGATACCTTTTCCAAACAGACCAACAGTGTAAATTAATCCCATCAGTGCAGAACTAAGTAAACCCACCACTCGTCGTGGATTTAGTTAGACTTGAACTAATAATTACAATTATTATTATTATTATTATTTTTCATATTGGTTGTTTTTTTTAAATTTAAAATGGACTGAACTAAGGGTAAAATTTTCATATTGATTGTTATTTTCTTATCTTTCAATGTCAATCAAAATTTAAGTTTATATTAAAAAAATGGAAATGAAAAATTCAACGTAAATTAAACTACTTTTATTTTATAAAATTAATGTCAAATATTTAAATTTCTTATCATATATGTGTTATCGGTAAAATCTGAAAAGATGACAGGTCCACATGCTTCCCGGAATACACGGTAATCAAAGATGTCATGTCACCAAAAGATGATTAGACTAAACCAATCCTAGATGGCCAACAATGACCCCATAACATCCGGTCAGGGTTACCTAGATGGTCGGGTAGAAGTAACTCGATTAAAGTAGTCAGATCGATCTGGTGAAGGTAATCTGGTCAGATCACTGAGTTGATTGGGCAAAGGTGCCCGGTCGGGATCAAGTAACTGGTCGGGGAGAATGAGTTTTGGTCGGGTTGGTAGGCGATCGGATGAGTGACACGTGGACAATGACGAATTCAATGCAGCTACGACTTATATACGTAGAGAAAGAGTCTTGTTCGAACAAGATGTCTAGAATCACACTTCTATAAGGAAAAAAACTTCCTTAGAGATATCAGAGTCCAGATTAGGCACGAGATCTAATGCATTCAGAACATGAACAACGTGGAACATGAAAGAAGATTAAAACAACTCCAACAAGTCAGAGTCTCATTAAACCACAAAAAATTTTCTTACATGTACACCATGAATTAGGGTTTCTATGCACATGTAAATAGAACCTAAAATAACATTGTAAGGGTTGCGAACTCAACAAGTACGTAAGAGTGAGAGAGCTTGAGTGTGTAACTATTCTACTATAGTGGATTTTCCTTCTCGCTGTCACCGGCAACCATGGACGTTTCCCTAACTTGGGGTTTCACCATGTAAAATCTGTGTTTGAATGCTCTTTTTCTCTTTTTCTACTCACTGCATTACTAACAACTTACAGTAATTCATTAGACGCGTGATCACCTTTACATAATTCCAAAAATCACGGTCAACAATCGACACTAGAAGGAGTGAGGAATAACTAACTCTCGAAGAGCTTGTGAAACAATAACATGGCGAACAGTAGAGACGGAAGCCAGTCTCAGCATGACGTTGACACCCCTCATGGTCTCAACAACTCTGGTCTGGCAAACGCCAGCGTAGCTGGAGGAAATTTACCCTCCACCGGTCAAGCTGCGATAACCTCCACGGATATTCCCCCGAGAATTTCCTCAGATGCATTCCGGTAGGTCCAAGAGTCCCTACTGAGAGTCATTGAAGATGCCGCTAGACATGGAATCAATATAACAGCAACTGCCAATCTGACCTTACCATATCAATTATCTACGCTTGTGGTGGCCCATGACCCAAAGGTGCGTTCAGAGATAGTAAGAGTGACCCCATGCCCACCCCGCAAAATTGGTAAAGATAAGGGTGATCATCATGGAAGGAAAGAGCACTCTCAGAGGAGAGATGATCGAGACCAATGGGAGGCATAAGGGGCAAGATAATCGAGATACAAGGGAGCACAGAGAGTCTAGCCTGTAAGAAGATGCAGAAAGATACGATCGGGGAACGTCATAATACACTCAGGATGAAAGATACAACAGCCATAGGAGAAGGTCGCGATCAGTCTTGACCAACAAGAAAGCTCTACCCAGGAGGTATCGGGAAACCACCCCTGGAGTTGAATATAACCTTGGCAATGCACATGTCACTGGACGAGTACCAAATTATCCTTTTGGATTCAACACCCATTAGAAATTTGATTAGCATGGAGAACCGAAGGGTGAACTAGAAGTTCTGTTAAGAAGGATAGAGGCTCTAGAGCAAAATCAAGGTCGTGGGAACCTGTTGATTGGCAAAACTGGTAGCCCATTTGCTAACCCAATCTGATGGGTCCGGTTTTAGGAAAAGTTCAGGATGCCGCATGTGCAGCAGTTTAAGGCCAATACAAACCCTCAGGAACATATCAGAAGGTACCATATGTTAGGATTATGCTTGATAGCAAGAGTATAATAATGTATTTGACAATCTTTTTATATTAATAAAGTGATTTCTAGTTTAACAAATCTTATAACATTATTGTTTAATTATTATAATTGTCAAAAGTAAATAATCATAAGGTCAAAAGACTATGATAAAAGAAGAATTGTTCGTACATCTGGATATGTATGAGGTAGACACAATTCTTTAGTTAGTCTTGAATAATATTCACAACTTAAGATAAAGGTTGGCGCATTTATCTTGTTAAAGTTGTAGATTCTTGTACTAGAATTTGAGTGGGATCAAATGTGTTATGATGAGTCTAAAATCATCAAAATGTGGTGTCTTTGGGCAAAAGAATCTAGTGCACTAGGTGCATTGAATATGATCATAGTGAAATACTTTATCCTGAACCGTCAATGGATAAAAGTTTTCACTTGAAGACAATCGGAGATTCTATCTCAATCCTGAGATAAATGATGGACTTATGGTTGCAAGTATTATCATTTGAGCTATCAATGAGTACGATTATATAGCCTAGTCTATCCTCGATAGTTTGGTGGTATTCATTTGTTAATCGATAGAGGACTTCATTTATAGATATGGACATCGTGGCTCCATTTATTAAATGAGAGTAGAATATCATCATATAGATGTTTTGAGGTATTGGATATTAAATCTTAACGTTAAGTTTTCAATAGTGTCTATTGACATATGGCTTCTGGGCAAGTCAAAATATCCAAGTTCAAAATGTGGTCATATGGGTAAATATGGTAACTTGGAGAGCTATAGGTGGTCTATGAGCTCTTGGTGATTACTGGTATTCTTCACGAGGATACACTATCTCTATTACGATTGACTAGGGTACGAATGAGAAATATTATCTTATTCTATCTTTATTTAAGAGTTTAATTTTAGCTCTTTAGTGGAATGAGCTAAAATTAATAGATTTGACCTAAGTGAATCATTTGTTGATTGTGATTAGATTATGTCTATTGAAGCTTAAATTAGATAGCCCGCCAAGATCCCCAATCTGTACGAACTTGCATGGATTACTTGATATATTCTACCAGACCAATTTTTGGGTCCATTTAGAATTGTTTTTGGATTTCGGAATCCAAAAGTTTTGGAGAGGTGTGGTCATATGTGATCAAGACAAGCGGTAACTTTTCAAAAAGGCCTGGAATAGGCGGCCAAGGATGTAGGAATCCTAGGGTGGCCCTAATGAGGTGCGTTTAGCATTCCATTAATACATTAAGAATATAATTTTCACATTTTAACTAAATGGGCTGCTAGATTATATTAATGTATTAAATTTAAGGCATGTGGACTTGTTTCTTTTATTTCTTTTGAGTAGCTAACGAAATCATTATCTCCATGTCATTTCATTAGGCATTGTTTTATACACATATATATTCTACCATTGGTCATCACCTACGTGGTAATGATCTTGAGGGTGCTAACTGAGATTTATTGCCCCTGAGCAAGATTTCTGTTAACAGGATCCATACCTGAATGTTCTGAGAAGACAAGAATGGCGTAAATGCTGATACTGATAGAATCAAAGATCTGATAAGAAACAAGTAACTTTGAAAAAGGTTCGAGTATCGGGGAACTTCGAGGAGAAATTTGGTTAAGAAAAAAAAGTGGAAAAGTAAGAGTTGCAGTTTTTGAAAGAGAATAATTGCAAAGGAAGTATGTGAAAGAGGGAAAATGAAAGGTTTTCAAAAATATATAGCAGATGATGATGTCATCCCACGTTTAGCAAGACATGCGTGAAAGTAGGGGGTTGGTGCACGAACTCCAAAAATCTCGCGCCCATTAGCGACTTGATGGACAACACTTGAGGAACAGGAAATCTGTCTCTGATTCCGTCATCATGTCATGTCATCTTGGGCGAATCAAATGCTTGTGGCCAATAGTAAATGCTTAGCTGTTAAGCATTAATGAGTGTTAATGGACTACATGACAAAATTAAAGGCCGAGTTAAACATACCTCATCGAGCGAGTTCTTTTTACTGAACGAGATGCTCGGGTCAAATGTTTAAAGGGGTATTGTTATTGGTAAAATCTAGAAATATGACATGTCAACATGCTTCCCGGGATACACGGTAATCAAAGATGCCATGTCACCAAAAGATGATTAGACTAAACTAACCCTAGATGGCCAAAAACGACCCCATAACACCCGGTCGGGGTTACCCAAATGGTCAGGTAAAAGTAACTAGATTAAGGTAGTCAAATCGATCGGGTGAAGGTAATCCATTCAGATCACTGAGTTGGTCGGGTAAAGATGCTCGGTCGGGATTAAGTAAATGGTCGAGGATAATGAGTTTTGGTCAAGTTGGTAGGCGGTCGGTTGAGTGACACGTGGACAACGACTAATTCAAAGCAGCTACGACTCATATACGCAGAGAAAGAGTCTTGTTCGAACAAGATATCTAGAAGCACACTCCTATAAGGAAACAAGCTTCCTTAAAGATATCAGAGTCCAGATTAGGCAAGAGATCTAATACGTTCAAAACATAAACAACACGGAACAGGAAAGAAGATTAAAACGACTTCAACAAGTTAGAGTCTCATTAAACCACAACAACTTTCCTTACTTGTACACCACGAATTAGAGTTCTATGCACATATAAATAGACCATAAAATAACATTGTAAGGGTTGCGAACTCAACAAGTACGTAAGAGTGAGAGACATTGAGTGTGTAACTATTGTACTATAGTGGATTTTGCTTCTCGCCGTCATCTGCAATCATGGACGCTTCCCCAACTTAGGGTTTTACCACGTACAATCTGCGTTTACATGCTCTTTTTCTCTTTTCTAATCATTGCATTACTAACAACTTACGATAATTTATTAGACACGTGATCAACTTTACGTAATCCCAAAAATCAATGTCAACAATATGTTTGTTAATTTTACTCAAATATATTTTAAAACAATTTTATTATATATGAACTATTTTTCATCAAATCCAATCATATTTAATCTCAACCATATTAAACATAAAAAAAATATTTAATTTGTCTAGTCCCTTGTTTCACCAAATACAACACAGTATTAATTTAATTCAGTCCAGTTCAGTCCAATCAAATCTCATGTAATTCTAATCTCATCTCAATCTTATCCAATCTCATAAAATAATTTAATCTAATACCCCACCAAATGTTACCTTAAAGGATTAAAGTACATTTTTTTATTATAAAAGTCTTAAGTACATTACAGTAATTGGATCGGAGAGGGTGGTGGAAAACCTAACTGCCTCAAAGAAAATATTTGTAAATGATAAAAGAGTGAGGATATTTGCACCCCTTTAAAACTGTATGTACATCCCAAATTTATATATTTTCAAAT
Source organism: Dipteronia sinensis (assembly GCA_033220585.1). Taxonomy (NCBI): domain Eukaryota; kingdom Viridiplantae; phylum Streptophyta; class Magnoliopsida; order Sapindales; family Sapindaceae; genus Dipteronia; species Dipteronia sinensis. The sequence continues at coordinate 43,362,940 of CM065639.1, forward strand.
TTTGAATGGGGTAAACATAAAAAAAGGATGCACACACATTTTTCGAGGGGGTAAATATCATTACTCAAAAGTCAAAATGATAATAAAATCCTAACATGTTGAGCTTTAACCAATAATTGGACTGAGCCCATAATTTAGTTTGAGAGAGTGTCTTACATAAAAAGTTATATATATATATATATATATATATATAGTGAGTCACTCATATGATCCCTTATTTTAACTTCGGTAATGATATTGATGAAAATATATCGATTTTAATAAATTTTGATCTGAATTATTTTGTGGATGATGAGTTCAATAAAATATACCCATGAACAAAACTTGAGAATTTTTCAAATACTAGAACAATTTTTCAAATACTAGAACTATTTTTCTTGAATTTTCCTATATTTCACCTATTTTTCGATGCCTTCATAGTTAACAAAATTTGTATAAAGAGTTATAGTACTCGGAAAATTCTCAAATTTTGTTCATATGTAGATTTCATTGAACTCATCAAAATGATATATTTTCATCATGATTTTTACCGAAATTAAAATAAGGGATCCCTCATGAGAGACTCACTATATATATATATATATGTGTGTGTGTGTGTGTGTGTGTGTGTGTAAGTATAACACTGTTACATAAATTAGAAGTTTTTTGGGGAACGGGAATGATTCGAACCTACAACCTTTTCATTATGATCTTTACCGAAATTAAAATAAGGAATCCCTCATGAGAGACTCCACTATATGTGTGTGTGTGTGTGTGTGTGTAAGTATAACACTGTTACATAAATTAGGAGTTTTTTTCATCATGATCTTTACCGAAATTAAAATAAGGGATCCCTCATGAGAGACTCACTATATATATATGTGTGTGTGTGTGTGTGTGTGTATAACACTGTTACATAAATTAGGAGTTTTTTAGGGAACGGGAATGAATCGAACCTACATCCTTGTGGTGAAGGTGTAAGGGCTTGTGTAAGTATAACACTGTTACATAAATAAGGAGTTCATCATGATCTTTACCGAAATTAAAATAAGGGATCCCTCATGAGAGACTCACTATATATGTGTGTGTGTGTGTGTGTGTTACATAAATTAGGAGTTCATCATGATCTTTACCGAAATTAAATGAAGGGACCCCTCATGAGAGACTCACTATATATGTGTGTGTGTGTGTGTGTGTGTGTGTGTGTTTTGATATTTACCGAAATTAAAATAAGAAACCCCTCATGAGAGACTCACTATATATGTGTGTGTGTGTGTGTGTAAGTATAACACTGTTACATAAATTATGAGTTTTTTAGGGAACGGGAATGATTCGAACCTACAGCCTTGTGGTGAAGGTGTGAGGGGTTGTGTAAGTATAACACTGTTACATAAATTAGGAGTTTTTTGGGGAATGGGAATGATTCGAACCTACAGCCTTGTGGTGAAGGTGTGAGGGGTTTACTACCGGATCAACCTCATATCGTCATAAAAATTATATATTAAATACAAATTTAAAAGATTTTCATATGAATAGCGATAATAGCACCCCTTAAAAACTATATGTAGAGATTTTTCATAATCACATTTATCAAAAGTTTGAAAAATCTCTAGTTTGTAAATAACCCTACTTAATACCATATATATATATTGTAAGGACCTCGATTTTATGATTGGCTTATTTCATGACAAACCACCACATTGGGGATGATTGTGTAATGGGTAGCTTAGGTCCGTATTGGCAAGCTTCCAAGCATCTCCATGACTTCAAGAGCAAAGGGTATATTCACTTGACTTTGTCTCCTGAAGAGTTTAGGTGCACACACACACTTCATGCATGTTTTTTTTATCTTGCATTTGTGTTCTTTATTGTTTGTATAAGTGTGCATCCTTTTCTAAAACACTCACTAGCTTACATTAGATATCATATCTTGCATTGTATCTTAGTTGATAACATGTTTGACATGTTAATTGTGCTTCATTGTGTGCATCCCACTCACTTCACACTTACACAACATTCATGTAAGATTGACTTTTGTCTTGAGTGTTAAAAAGGGATTTTTCCCTTTGGTGCGGCCTAGACCGCTCGGCAGGCTTTACTTGCACCGCGGCGCACGGAGCGGTATTCTCCAGTGCATCATGCGCGACGTGGACCGCGACCTGTGCACTTGCACGCACAGCGGTCCCAACCGCGGTGTTGTCCAGACGGTTCACTTCTGTATGTACCGCGGTCTGGACACTTACCTGAACCGCGGTCTAGCAAGCGGTTTTGACGGGATTCTGGTTCCCAAGTTTAAAACGATGTAGTTTTATCTATGGCTTCATATATATTCTTCCTCTTCTCTTCTTGGCCGACCAAGAGCTCAAAAATTCATTTTTAGAGAGAGGTTAGAGCTCCTAGAGAGAGAAAGCTTCAAGAAAGCATCTTTGACTCTCCAAACCCAAAACCCATCTCCATCTTGCATCATTCAACATCATTTGAGTATGGGTCTCCATTGTTTCATGACTAGGTAAGCCAGAACTTCTTTGAATATCATTTGTTGTTCTTCTTACTCTAGATTAGGTATTTATTGCATGACTAAATACCTAGACTCTATTATTGCATATTTATGAGTCTTGATAACATGATTGGGTTTGCATTTTGATAGCTTAATTGATTAGGTCTTTTTGCCTAAAAGCTAGGTCATAAATATTCATGTGTGATTAATTGATAACTAGGTTGAGAAATTGTGTTTTAATCAACTAGTTAATGTTCATGAATATTTGATTGTGTTTGTTTGTGATAGCTTGCATTATTAGGTCATATATGCCTAAATAGCTGATCCATAAATATTCATGTATGCTTAATTGATGATTAGGTTGACTTTGTGCATCGAGTCAAGTTTATGAATGTTTATGTGAATTTAATTGACAATTAGGTTGTTAGAATTTCTCTACAACTAATTGAGACCTCATGTGTGTACATGTAGGCATTATTTGATAACTAGGATGTTGTATTGCACTATCTACATCTAGTTAAGCATTGTATGTTTGGTCTAACATATATTGTGTTGAGCATTCATTGATTGTTCACTTAGACCCTATACTCTTCATTGAGTCAAAGTCTTGTGGCTTCGGGGTGAAGTTGCACAAGCATTGAAGTCTTGCAACCAAGTTGTGGTTGGCAAGCATTGGTCAAGAATCCATTGTAAAAGGCCTGCGGGTAGAGCAGGAGGTGCTCACGCCAATAGTAGTGTATCAGTGGATATCACTAGGGATAGAACCAAGAGTGGCGAGTGGTAGTGTCCATAGCCTGAGGTTATCTAGAGTGAGAGTCCGAGTATCACTTGAGGGTGTAACTTTTACTCATAAAGTGGATTTGAGGATCGTGTGTGGCTAGAAGGATAGCCCGTGGTTTTTCCCTTTGTTTAAGGGTTTCCACGTAAAAATCAAGTGTTATTTATTATTTCGCACTTTACACTTGATTTTGTATGTTTGATTTAAGTGGGTTATTTGTTTAATATTGAATAATCGAAAAATTGGTAATAATCGATTAACAACCCATTCACCCCCCCTCTAGGTTGTAGACACACGTTAAGAGTGTATTTTCAATTGGTATCAGAGCGGGTTCCTAGATATACTTAGGTGATCCTTGCTCTTGATTGTGTGTGTCTTGCATTTGTGTGCATCTTGTTGGTTGCATTCATTTGCATTCATATTACCCAAACACTATGAGTGACTTTGGGATGAGTAATGAGGGAGCATCGAGCATACGACCTCCTTTGCTCAAGGGTGACAATTATGCCTCATGGAAAGGCAAGATGGAGTCCTATATTTGCCAAATAAGTGATCGAGCTTGGATGGCAATTGAAGATGGCTACACTCCTTCAACAATGACCACCGAAGATGGAAGTGAAGTCTCCAAGCCTAAGTCTCAATGGAGCACACAAGAATTTGAAGCTTCAAAGTGGAACAACAAAGCAATGCATGCTTTGTTTTGTGCAGTGGATGAGAGCCAATACAAACTCATCCAAATCACCAAAAATGCACATGAAGCTTGGAAGATTCTAGAGACGGCGCATGAGGGAACCGAAGTGGTTAAGGATTCCAAGCTCCAAGTTCTTCAAGCACAATTTGAGACGATCAAGATGGACGAGCATGAGTGCTTTAATGACTTCCACGTGAAGTTGATGGACATTGTGAATCAAAGCCATCAACTAGGTGACCTGTATTCGGATAGGAGGATCAAGCAAAAGATCATGAGGTCACTTCCCGCTAGATTCGAATCCAAAGTGACGGCTCTTGAAGAAAACAAGGACTTCAAGACTATGAAGCCAAGTGAAGTGATTGGAAGGCTACTTGCCTATGAATCTAGACGAGGTCCTACCTCCACACCTCCCAAGAAGCAAAAGGGGTTAGCCTTGAGGACCTCCAAGATTGGGAAGGGGGATGATGACTCGGATGAAGACATGGCTCTAATGGTGAAGAGATTCAAGAAATTCTTGAAGCTACAAAAGAGTGGCCATGGCTCTAAGGAAAATGACTTCAAGAAGAAAACCCACTTCAAGAAGATTGAGCCAAGTCAAGAGAAGCCTTCAAGAACGGGGATTCAATGCTTTGAATGTGAAGGATTCGGGCATATCTCTAAGGATTGTACTAACTTTAAGGACAAGAGAAGAGAAAAGGCGATGACTATCTTATCAAGTGATAGTGAGAGTGTAGAAGATTCCTCGGATGATGAAGAACTTGCCATTAACTACACGGCCTTTGGAGTCTCTTATGTGGAAGTAGAAGAAGGCAAGAGTACCTTGTCATGTGACCAAGGCAAAAGTCTTGATGAGGAAGTTGACTCATTTGATGAGAGGCAAAGTGAAAGGAGTGTCTCACTTTCTAGTGTAGAAAGTGACTCCGATGAGGAGATGACTCTCATGGTTGAGAGATTTAAGAGATTTACAAAATCTCAAAAGAAGGGCATGACCTCCAAGGTGAGGGAGGAAAAGAAAAGGTCAAGGAAAGATGACCCTTGCCTTGAGTGTGGTGGAGTTGGCCACCTTGCCTCCATGTGTGGTAACTTAAAGTACAAGAAGGGAGGAGAAACTATGATCGCTACTTGGAGTGATAGCGAAGTTGAAGTAGTTGAAGAGTGCTCCACAAGCTCGGTTGCTAGTGAGATCAACTACTTCGTATTTCCGGGTTCCTACCATGAAGAAACTCAAGCCATCACCAAATGTTTATCACTTGAAGATTTCAAGATGGGTGCCCTTGAACTTGGAAACCGAAGAGGAGCATGCTTGAGTGAAGCAAGCCTTGTTGATATGACTCTCACAAGCACAAGTGGGAGAAGCCTTGATAGTGATGGATCATGCTCCGGGAACTCTTGTGACAACAATGTGCACAACCAAGAGTTCATTGACTTTCTTCAAAAGTCCTTAAAGGAGAGAGAAAATAATATCCTAAGATTGGAAAAGGATAATCTTCGATTAAAGGCTAAGTTAAATGACTCCTTGAAGTCGGACGTGATTGATATGTCCGAATATGAGAAGGAGATTAAAGATTGCCATCAACGGATGAAGGCCATGAAAGAAGAACTTGCCAAAAATGAAAACTCCTTGAAGATTGTCAAGGAAAGAGAGATGAGGTGTCTTGAAGAATTAAAGAAGGCCAAGGTCAAACAACCTCAAGCTCAAGGCAAGAGCAAAGCTTCATCCAAGCAATCTTCCACTCAAGGAAAGTCCACACAAGCCTTAGCATCCCAACCAAAGCCAAGGCAATCCAAGAAGAAAGGACAATTCCTTGAGAAGCCAACCACCTCCTTTAACAAGTCAACTATCAAGAAAGGAGGTGACCATAAGTGGCATGCTCAACCAAGGTGGCATGATCAACCGGCTCAACCACCTCTACAAGCAAAACCACAAAGGTGCCACCAATCGGCTCAAGCTCCTAGGAGAAGCAAACCGATGCACCATCAAAGATAACCTCATCAACATGGCGATGCCTCGATGAGATCACAATGCTAAGGTATAAATCCTTACTTTGTACCTACTTGTCATTATTGTGGTATGATTGGTCACTTAAGACCAAATTGCTTAAATTACATAAAGAGGTGTAGATTAGAGAGCATGAAAGAAAAACGGTTGAAGAATAGGGCAAGTTTGCATAAACCTAGGGAACCTAGAAACATGTCTATGACCACTAAAAATGTTAAAGTGGAACCTAGGTGGGTTAGAAAGAATGAACCCGCTTGCCTTAGTGCCCATGTGACTCCCGTAGATGCAATTAGGTCCATTGGACTTGATAGGTCTATAGGAGCTCATGTCTCCCATTGACTTGGTTGGAATTGACCCCATGAGGGGAGCTCAAGCAAAGAGAGCAATCTTGCATGATTTGCTATATGCAAAAAGTTGGCTTATTTTATGCTCTTTTATGATTGCTTGAGTGTGCTTGGTGAATAACATTGATTAATAATTGTATAATGTTTTTGATTACACCATTGCACGGTTGCTTTGTATGATAATGCATGACTTCTATTATTGCTTGAGCATGCTTATCTTTTGGAGGAATGTTCTACTTGTTAGTACATTTGATTGACCTCAAATTATTCTCCATGTTCATGATTCCTAGATATGCATTCTTAAGCTCTCTCTTGAAAAGGGCTACTGGCAATATGACGTGGAGCCACCCAATGTTGGAAAAGGCTACTCATTTGAAACCGAGTGAAAGCCATCAAGAGAGTTACATTAGCATGATAAACAGAAATACATGCTTGCTAGGAATATGGAGAAAAAACAGAAAAAGGAGAAAAACAGAAAATGTTGTTATATGACTGTTATGTGTGGTGTTGCATTACTTATTTTTGACATCAAAATTGTTGATTGATGATGTATCTTGCAATGAAGAAAAGATGATAAACTTTTGTTGTGATTAGTACACTTGCACACAAATGCTTGGATATATATCTTCTTATCAAAAAAACAGGGTCTTAATTGGTTTGACTTCATTTGGAAATCCTGTTGAGTGTTGCTTTGATTGATTTTTATGCATGAGAATAATAGTTTTTGTATTACATGCTAAGCAACCTTTCACACGCACACAATTTTTTTTAAATATAATCTCCTTGTATCTCTCTCAATTATTTGAGTTGCATAAAGTTTGTGTATATGATTATGCAATGTATTTGTGTGAATAGCTCTCTTTGCTAAAGCAACCCGATATGGGGAGCTCCTTTGCCTATCTCATGACAAAAAGGGGGAGAAGTCTTGAGAGAAATAGGGGGAGTGAGAGATTGAAGGAGCATTGTTTATGCTATGCTTTGGGGGAGAAATCATGAGGGAGAGTAACCTTTTAGGGGGAGCATTGCACATGCATTCTTTGTATTGCTTTATTTGTATTTAAGTGCAATGCTCATTTTTATTTGTTCACCTCACTTGCACTTGTTCTTGGAAAGTGCTACTTGCTATTGTGTGTAGGTACATTGATGATTCTACAAGAAGATATTGAATATTTAGATTCTAGGAATCTCTTTTGTATTGTAGAAGTGATCATGGACAATAGCTTTATTTTATTTTGTGAGGAATATTTGTGAGTGGTTGTTTTGTCATGAAATAGCCAAAGGGGGAGATTGTAAGGACCTCGATTTTATGATTGGCTTATTTCATGACAAACCACCACATTGGGGATGATTGTGTAATGGGTAGCTTAGGTCCGTATTGGCAAGCTTCCAAGCATCTCCATGACTTCAAGAGCAAAAGGTATATTCACTTGACTTTGTCTCCTGAAGAGTTTAGGTGCACACACACACTTCATGCATGTTTTGTTTATCTTGCATTTGTGTTCTTTATTGTTTGTATAAGTGTGCATCCTTTTCTAAAACACTCACTAGCTTACATTAGATATCATATCTTGCATTGTATCTTAGTTGATAACATGTTTGACATGTTAATTGTGCTTCATTGTGTGCATCCCACTCACTTCAAACTTGCACAACATTCATGTAAGATTGACTTTTGTCTTGAGTGTTAAAAAGGGATTTTTCCCTTTGGCGCGGCCTAGACCGCTCGGCAGGCTTTGCTTGCACCGCGGTGCACAGAGCGGTATTCTCCAGTGCGTCATGCGCGACGTGGACCGCGACCTGTGCACTTGCACGCACAGCGGTCCCAACCGTGGTGTTGTCCAGACGGTTCACTGCTGTATGTACCGCGGTCTGGACACTTACCTGAGCCGCGGTCTAGCAAGTGGTTTTGACTGGATTCTGGTTCCCAAGTTCAAAACGATGTAGTTTTATCTAGGGCTTCATATATATTCTTGCTCTTCTCTTCTTGGCCGACCAAGAGCTCAAAAATTCATTTTTAGAGAGAGGTTAGAGCTCCTAGAGAGAGAAAGCTTCAAGAAAGCATCTTTGACTCTCCAAACCCAAAACCCATCTCCATCTTGCATCATTCAACATCATTTGAGTATGGGTCTCCATTGTTTCATGACTAGGTAAGCAAGAACTTCTTTGAATATCATTTATTGTTCTTCTTACTCTAGATTAGGTATTTATTGCATGATTAAATACCTAGACTCTATTATTGCATATTTATGAGTCTTGATAACATGATTGGGTTTGCATTTTGATAGCTTAATTGATTAGGTCTTTTTGCCTAAAAGCTAGGTCATAAATATTCATGTGTGATTAATTGATAACTAGGTTTAGAAATTGTGTTTTAATCAACTAGTTAATGTTCATGAATATTTGATTGTGTTTGTTTGTGATAGCTTGCATTATTAGGTCATATATGCCTAAATAACTAATCCATAAATATTCATGTATGCTTAATTGATGATTAGGTTGACTTTGTGCATCGAGTCAAGTTTATGAATGTTTATGTGAATTTAATTGACAATTAGGTTGTTAGAATTTCTCTACAACTAATTGAGACCTCATGTGTGTACATGTAGGCATTATTTGATAACTAGGATGTTGTATTGCACTATCTACATCTAGTTAAGCATTGTATGTTTGGTCTAACATATATTGTGTTGAGCATTCATTGATTGTTCACTTAGACCCTACACTCTTCATTGAGTCAAAGTCTTGTGGCTTCGGGGTGAAGTTGCACAAGCATTGAAGTCTTGCAACCAAGTTGTGGTTGGCAAGCATTGGTCAAGAATCCATTGTAAAAGGCCTGCGGGTAGAGCAGGAGGTGCTCACGCCAATAGTAGTGTATCAGTGGATATCACTAGGGATAGAACCAAGAGTGGCGAGTGGTAGTGTCCATAGCCTGAGGTTATCTAGAGTGAGAGTCCGAGTATCACTTGAGGGTGTAACTTTTTACTCATATAGTGGATTTGAGGATCGTGTGTGGCTAGAAGGATAGCCCGTGGTTTTTCCCTTTGTTTAAGGGTTTCCACGTAAAAATCAAGTGTTATTTATTATTCCGCACTTTACACTTGATTTTGTATGTTTGATTTAATTGGGTTATTTGTTTAATATTGACTAATCAAAAAATTGGTAATAATCGATTAACAACCCAATCACCCCCCCCTGTAGGTTGTAGACACACGTTAAGAGTGTATTTTCATATATATATATATATATATATATATATAAAATTATAATATATTGTATTTTTGTAAGTACACACCACCTACATCTACTCCACTCCGTTTAAAATATAATTTTAATTTTTAATTATTTGGTTATTTCTTCGATGTTTATATTTAAAAATTATTGAATTTATTTGTTTAGTTGTGAGTTTTACGTTTATTATTAATTGTTGAATTTATTTATTTATATTTATGTTTATGTTTAAAAATTATTGAATTTGTTTGTTTATGTTTATGTTTAAAAATTAATGAATTTATTTGTTTATTATAATTGCAATGTTGTATGACCGTATGATCCATAATATATTCCTAAAAAAATTATTGGTTTGTTTTCCACTAAATTTAATAGGAATAATTTGTTTTGGTTAATTCCAACTATGATGTCTAAAATGTATAATAAATAATTTGAAAAAAATGATTATTATCATTTAGTTGGACAATAATATATAAAAGTTTCTAATTTTAAACTAAAATAATAATATACTATTTTCTAATAGTTTCTAAAATACTAAATGGGATAAAATTAAACATTTGGGTTAGACTATATCAACTCAAATTTCTGATTTAATTTTTTGATTTCAACATCTTAACTACTCATGTGCTTATGGACTCTTTAATCCAATGGTTGAGATGTTGAAGTCAAAAAATTAAGTTGGAAATTTAAGTTGATATACTCTATTTTATTAAATAAAAATTGAGGCCTTGATAAAATGAGATAGGTAAGTAGGGAAGCACATGAGTAGTTAAGATGTTGAAATCAAAACATTAAATCAGAAATTTGAGTTGATATACTCTATTTTATTAAATAAAAATTGAGGCCTTGATAAAATGAGATAGGTAAGTAGGGAGCATCTCTATGGATATCCCTTGGAGACCCTCTTATTTAATGGTGAATGTTGTTCTAGAGGGGCATTAAGGGGGTTTGTATTCCAATGATATGCCATTAAATTGCTCATTTATAATTTATTATTATCATTTTAAAGAGTTGTTGAGATTTGTTTTTTCAAAAAAAAGAAAGTCTGCTTAAAGGAGCTAAAGCCACCTTTTACACTTTGTTTGGTAGAAGGGAGAGAGAGTATGAGAGATTGATGAATTAAGAAGGAGAGAGAGTATGAGGGATGAAGAGGAAAGCATATACCCTTCATGTTGTTTGATATTGAAAAGAGAGTTGAATGGATGGATTGGTATATAATTTGTGATTTTACTATATTACCATTTTATAAATTGGAGGGTAATAAAAAATTAGAAGGTAATATTGTCATTTACCACTCATTATGCCCCTTATCTTCTCATCGGCCCAATAATGGGAGGATTGGTTTTGGTGGGCCCGGAAGGAGTCTCCCTCCCTCCTCTTCTCATCTCCTCTCTCTTGTCTCTCCAACCAAACAATAGATTAGAGATATCCTCCCATCCCTCTCCCTCCAACCCTCTCCCTCACTCCACCTCTCCCTCTTTACCAAATAGAGCCTTAATTAAGGGAATGAGCTCCACCAGAGCTCACTTAAAGAGGTCCTTAAGGGACCCCTTGGAGCTGCAAAAGTACAGCTTCTCCCTTAATTAAGCTAAGGGGCTTGGTTCCCATTTCCCGTGCCCTATGGATATGCTTCTAGGCAATTGCATAACCTACCTAGCCATAGAGCCGGCCATGCGTGTTTGCAATATTTAATCTTGATAGTTTATGGCAAATTTTTAATCATTCGATCGGTATCAATTTTTTTAAAGGATTGAATTAGATATTATTGTGAATTTCATAAAAAGAACTGAATTTGATATTAATGCAATTTTTCAAAAAGAACTGAATTAGATGTTAATGCAAATTTGTCAAAAAAGAACGAATTGTTGATTGAACGATGGGTGATGTTACTAAGAGTAAATGCAATGGTGCCGATATTGACATCCATAAAACTTATTGGTACACTGATATTTTATTAAAAAATTTAATTACAAAAATATCTTAATAGAAATTTACCAATAAATAAACCAAATACTATATACACTCATTAATTACACACATATCTTCAACTATGTTTCTTTATTAAAAAAAACTTACCTTACAAAAATCATATGATAAACCCTAATTTTTATGACAAACCCCTAATTAAACTTTAATTTTATTTAAGGTATCAAACTTTCTCGTTATCACATGATTATCATATTGTTTTTGTCTTTCTTTAATGTATAATCATGAACTCTATCAATAAACAATATATATATATATATATATATATAGATATATTGTCAGTTCGAACTGATATAAGATATATCAGTTCCTTCCATGTGGGTTATTGGATTTAAATGTGTTGACTTGGCTGCTTTGACTTGGTTTCTTGCACTTGTCAAAGCATCTTTTAAATCCAATGGCTCACATGCAAGGAACTGATATATCTTATATCAGTTCGAACTGACAATAGAAAAACTGTATATATATATATATGTGTGTATATATATATTAATATCAACAATTTTTTTTAAGATAGCCTTAGATATCAATAAGTTTTTTTTTAAGATAGCTGTATAAATAAGAGAATTCTAGATTGAAAATCTCTTGACCCCATATACGGTTCCACATATTCCCTTTACAAGGCTTCTACATTCGAAATATTTTTAAAAGTAAATTTGACTATTATTTAAAGAAGATTTGATTCCAAAAATAATATGATTTTTTTTTATAAATCGGGTGTAATAATAATTTAAAAGTGTTTATAATAATATGTTTTAAAATGAATATATTTATTTCAATAAGAGTACTATTGGCATTAGGATGGGTGCTTATAGTAATATTTATTTTTAAAAGTTTAGATATGAATGTACTTATAAAAATAGATATGCTAATAAGTTTTATGGGTATCAATATCAGCATCGAAATGCGAAAGTAATTAAATTGATATATAGCAGTTACATGCCTTTAAATACCAAATTTGGAAGATGAGACAGACATCCGTATACACACAATTTTGCATAATTAGTGAGGTAGTACCGCAAGAATGGCTGTGTCGAAACGTTGATTGCAGTCCTTTTGTTGTGCTCTCTGATGATCTTCTTTGGAGCTGCTATCAATGCACCACCAATTAATTTCGAACCCATAATCGGTCCAAAGAATCCCTGCAAGGGTTCAGTATGTCCACCTGAACCGAAACCTAGGCGAGGTTGCAAGGCAACGGACCGATGCTGAGGTGGCTCAACACTTGGTAGTTTTAATACAGGGCCTCCATCTCCATCGTCATCTCCACTCTCAATATAACGTAACGAGTGCTAGCTTTTTTAGCTGAGTTTATGTCTAATTGCAGTTATATGAAACTTTTGCTTAATGTAGTACAAACCTCCTGCCGCTAGTTTACTCCCATCCATTTTAACTGTTTTCCAGCCAACTTTACTCTTGATGAAAAGGCCCTTAGTTAGTAATTTTATTATTATTTTACAACCCTGAAAGAAATAAGTTAAATATTTTCTTTATAATTTTAAAAAATGGAAATCTTCTAATGAGATGGAGACCACCTCCATCAAATCTCCATATATGAGAAGATCTGATCAGATCTCCTTCTTGACTGGTACACATCAAATTTCTATAAGCCGTTGAGTCGCACAGCGGAAGGAAATTTCAAAACTTTTTAAAAATATTTAATTCAACTTAATAACCAATACGACATATAAGAATAAATAAGGCAGGATTCGAAATCATGCCTCAAGGCTAACTCCTTCGTTCTTTAATGCTTGAATTTGTATTCCGATTTGTACCACATGATCTTTCTCGCTATCTCCCGGGATCCAGCAACTGTGTGTAGGCACGTCACGGGATTCAGGAGGTTGTATGGAGGTAGTAGAAATAGCATAAAACAACTTTTGCTTTGTGTATAGAGAATTCGGCCAACCTTGAATGAAAAATAAAAAGAACTTTTTTTTTCTTTTCTTGTTCTTTTGGCCGCACCCTTCTAGTTTCTTCGTTTGTTTCATATGTATGTATTCTATGTAACACAACCTTTTTTTCTATTATGTTAATAAGAGAAAGAGTTTTAAAATACTCCACTTGATATCAAATTATCTTTTTAAATATAAAATATTTAAAATCAATTATCTTGTTTTTAAAATCAAATAACAAAACATAATAACATGATATCTTATATTATGATAGGGTTACAAGTGATCTAGGTTAAATATGATTCTAAATCTCATTTAATTAAATGTTGTCACTGTGACTCGAACCCATGACCTGTTAAAAATTAAATAATCAATATTATTTTATATCTTTGCTTTGGTCTTGATTCGAACCCTTGTCCATTAATTAAATAATCACATTATTTAATTAATTGCCTGAATAAAATTCTTGTTACTTTCGTAACATAATTAATTGGACCATCCAATTAATTAACAGTGACCCTTGTTACCATTAACGTTCTGGGCAAGCAAGGGGACCTAATTGACCCAAAGTCTTGAGCTCCAATAATCGTTAGAAAAATTAATTAAACTCTTTAATTAATATTTCATGATTATTAACATCAGAGTTACTCTACTAAAAACCCGAGGTTGTACTCTCGTAACTTTAGATGTTTTTACACTAACCAAAATTCAATGTCCATCTATATAGCTATTACAAATGGTATGATCCTCTACAAGTAGTTCATAATTAGAGATGGGTCATAAAGTCCGTTATACCCCTCTAATTATATCTTTTCCATTAAGCACAATTGATTCTCTAATGAATAATTAATATCCTTCATTCCTTTAAGGAAGAAGGATAGCGCTCTTGATTGTTTAAGCCCTAAATCAACCCTTAAGAAAACTACTCCTCTACTTCTTGCAAGAAGGAGTAGATTCCACTATTGTTTAGAGACCTTCCCAGCCACAAGCCAAACCGTGGTTCCAAGATAATGAGGTATTGATCGGGAATGCTACTCTGATCTCACCCATGGTAAATCAAAAACCACGATCTAACATGAAGGAGTAAGTGAAATACTCAGGATTAAGATCACCCATATAGATCCATCATTTGTCGATATATATGAATCTCCCCATATAACGAATATTGGTGAGAGATTCATATAGATCGTGGCCTAGTTCTATATGATCACATCATATAAGGTGTCTCCAATCTCATATCATTATATGAGTAATCTAGGATAAGACCATCGTACATTACGGAATGGACCGCAGCTGTAGATTAACCACAAATAAAGTACCCAACTTTATTTGCTCTCTACGGACTCTTTAGATTGCACCTCTCAAACTGAATTCCTCTGTATATGACACTCATATACTCAATTTGAGATCACATCCGGCAATCTTGAATGTTAAGTACATATGATATAAAAATATGAGGCATATAATTAAAATGAAAAAACTACTTTTATTTATAATTTATCATCATTTACAAAATACAAGCTTTAGGGCAAAAACCCCAACAATCTCACACTTGCACTAAAGAAGGTGAGACATATCTCATAATCCTAGACCATCTAGGTGAGCTTCAAACACTTTTGACATTAAGGTCTTCATAAATGGATCAGTATGATTTTCTTATGACGCTATCTTGTCACGGCGACATCTCCTCTTTATATGCTTCCCTCTTTTATGGCTTCTTGGTTATTTGGAATTAGCCACAGCACCACTATTATCATAATAAAGTGTGATTGACTTATCTAGATCTGGAATAACTTCAAGATCACTCAAGAACTTCCGGAGCCATACAGCCTCCTTAGCTACTTCACAAGTGGCTACATATTCAGCTTCCATGGTGGAATCAGCAATACATGATTGCTTGACACTCCTCCACACTATGGCTCCACCACTAAGGGTGAATACTGACCTAGACGCGGATTTCCTAGAATCTCTGTCTGACTTAAAGTCAGAATTTGTATATCATAACGGGATCATATCATGTCCTGAATATACTAGCATATAGTTTCTCATTCTCCGAAGATACTTGAGAATAGTCTTTACTGCAACCCAATGATCTAATCTTGGGTTGGACTAAAACCTACTGGCTACTCCTACTGCGAAGCAGATGTCCGGTCTCGTGCATAACATAGCATACACGAGACTACCTATTGATGATGCATATGAACTTGTCTCATATTCTCAACTTCTTGAGATGTCTTAGGAGACTGTTACTTAGACAAGTGAACTCCGTGCCTGGAAAGTAAATAACCTTTCTTGAAGTTCTACATCAAGAATCGCACAAGAATCTTATCGATATACGATGCTTGAGACAATGCCAAGAGTTTGTTCTTACGATCCTTTATTAATTGGATCCCAAGAACATAACTCCCCTCTCCCAAATCTTTCATTTGAAATTGGCTTGCCAACCGGCCCTTTACTTCCGATAGTACCCATACATCATTCCCAATTAGTAGGATATCATTTACGTATAGGACTAAGAAAACTATTTTCTTGTCCATGATCCGCTTGTAAACACAAGGCTCATCGACGTTTTGCTTGAAATCACAGGTTTTGATAGTATTATCAAACCTTATGTTCCAAGATCTAGATGTCTGCTTAAGTCCATAAATGGACCTTCGCAGCTTGCAAACCTTTTGCTCTTGATCATTGACATGAATCCCTCTGGTTGCATCATATAAATGCTTTCATCAAGATTGCCATTCAAAAATGCAGTCTTGACGTCCATTTGCCAAATTTCACAATCGAAATAGGCAGCAATGGATAAAAGAATCTGAATAGACTTAAACATAGCTACTAGCGAGAAGGTCTCTTTATAATTGATCCCTTTCTTTTCAGTATAAACCTTTGCCACTAGCCTTGCATTGAAAGTCTCTACCTTCCCATCTACTAATCTATTTCCCTTGTAGATCCACTTACATTCAATGAGTTTTATCCCATCTGGTAAGTCTACAAGTTCCCAGACTGAGTTGGAGTACATGGACTCCATCTCGAGATTCATGGCTTTAAGTCTTTCTTCTTTTTCAAAATCTTTCATTGCATGTTTAAATGATGATGGATCATCCACACTATCATCAGAGATGACAGCCTGTGCCTCCTCAATACCTAAATAGCAATCATGTTGTCGTACAACCCTCCCACTACGCTTAGGTGATAGTATGGTTTGACTACGAACCGTCTGACTCTCAGACTTTGTTGGAACAACAACTCTTGTTGATTGAGCACTGGTCTTACCAGGATATAACTCATTTAACACAATCTTACTTCGAGGTTTATGATCATTCATATAGTTCTCCTCAAGAAATTTTGCATTCGTCGATACAAACACTTTGTTCTCTTTAGAACTATAGAAGTATCCACCTCTAGTCTCTTTGGAATAACCTACAAATAAGCAGACCATAGATTTAGGGTCTAGCTTTCCAGTTCTGTTCTTCAGTACATGTACTTGACACCTCAATATGAGAAAAATGTCGTAAACTAACTTTAAAACCATTCCACAACTCTAGGGAAGTTTTAGGAACAGAGTTGGATAGGACTACATTCAAAATGTAGGCCTCTGTTTGCAGTGCATATCCCCAAAAAAGAGTTTTGTAATAATGAGAAACTAATCATAAATCTTACCATTTCCATCAGGGATTTGTTTCTCCTCTCCTCAACACCATTTTGTTGTGGTGTTCTAGGAGCTGTGAGTTGGGATACAATCTCATGCTCAACCAAGTAGTCTTCAAACTCTTGGTTAAGATACTCATATCCACGATCCGATCGTAGAGTCTTGATTATTTTGCCTAATTGGTTCTCAACTTCAGCTCAAAATTCTTTGAACCTTTCAAAAGTTTACGACTTTCATTGCATTTGGTAGACATATCCGTATTTTGAGTAGTCATCTATAAAGGTTACATAATACTCATAACCACCCCTTGTTTTAACATTCATTGGTGTGTAGACGTCTGAATGTATAAGCTCTAGTGGTTCCGTAGCTATAAGCCTTTTTTCCAGTAAAAGGTCTCTTGGTCATTTTACCTTCTAAACAGGATTCACAGACATGTAATGTGCCGACCTTTAACTGGCTTAAAGACCCACTTTTTACTAGTCTATTTATCTTGTTAAGGTTAATAAGGCCAAGTCTTATATGCCATAGATACTATTAATAGCCAAATTTGGCTAGG
The DNA here is from genome assembly GCA_033220585.1 of Dipteronia sinensis. Taxonomy (NCBI): domain Eukaryota; kingdom Viridiplantae; phylum Streptophyta; class Magnoliopsida; order Sapindales; family Sapindaceae; genus Dipteronia; species Dipteronia sinensis. The sequence continues at coordinate 43,380,539 of CM065639.1, forward strand.
GACTAAAAGGAAATTTTTCACCCTCTAAACCTGGCTATATGCCCGAGGTTATCCACTAGGAGACCATGTTACCCGAAGTCGAGCTGCGATACTACCCCGTAGGAATAAGGACGGGTTCCAGAAACACCCAGAGTAGAGCCCTAGCTTGGTCAGATGGAGCCCGCATCACCGAACCTGAAACCAGGAAATCCCCCCAAGTCGGGATTACCTCACAATCTCTCTAGAAGCTCGCTTATACCTCGCTGACACAGTGGGGTGTCCGTAGGAGGCCGCACCCAGCTCCGAAAGATCAACGGAGGCCAGCTAAGACACTGATCGACCTCACTATCTAATGTACCTCACCATAATATACACCATATTCAATGACTCCAATGGGAGATCATGCTAAACCTGAAGACACACATGATCAAATCTTAAGACGTTACATACGTACAGAATAAGTAATAGAGTCCAAGTAGGAAACAAATTGATCTCCACCAAGATATCCTCAACTCAGCAATTAACTCAAAGTCAATGACATTCAAATGTAAAATCCCGTTCGATAAGGAGGGGAGGGATGGAGAAAATCAAGGGGAGAATCAATTAGTTTAACCTATGAAGACAATGTATAAAAGAATGACTTCGGCCTTTAGAAAGAGGAGACTACTTTTCGACAAGCATATGACAACAACCCTACTACATCCTAGAGAGATTGAGAGCGATTGATAAATATTTGTAAATGATACACCATTCATAAGAATAAAGAAACATTTTCATTCTCTTTTGTGCATTCCCTTTTGATGGTATTGATAATGGTATCTTCTTTGTCATTTTTAATTAGCACTGACTAGAATACACTCTACGTTGACCACCACCTCCATGGCAGTGGTTTTGAGGGTGTTAATTGAGATTTCTCACCCCGAGTAAAATTTCCGTTAACACTTTCTGGTGCCGTCTGTGGGAACACCCTACACCCAGTTAATCAAGCCAACTATTTGCATTTGCATTTTCGTTATTTTACAGGAACCATGAGGCTCCGATCTTCCCAAGGACAACATGGAGTTTCGGAACAACCTTTGGCGAGGACAACGCGAAAGGCCACAAGGAAGGGGAAGAAGTCTGGGTATATTAATCAAGCTCCGGTCCAAACAACTAATGCGCGGGCTTCTGGCCACCCTATAATGAGCCAAGCCGCGCCCGACCAACAAGCGGCATCCTTCATGGAAACCGTTCGCATCCGCCTTCTCGCTGAAGGCATCATAGTCCAGCCAACAAACCCGAATGATCAGGAAGAACCGAGCAGGGTCGGAGCTAGGCAGCCTGCCTTCGACAACTTGGGACCTCCTCTTCCAAAGCCAGCTCGAGACACGACTGGGCCCCATATTTTGATTTGGGATAAGCTGGGACCCATGCCCCCAGTTTCAAAAAGACTTTCACAATATCAGCCCAGACGAGTTAAATCTGCCGCAGATGCCTTGACCCGGGAGCAACGAGAGGTACCTCGCCCAACGGCATCAAGGAGGAACGCCCGAGCCCAAGAGGAAGTGAATCGACAAAATTTCCGAGTGAATCCTGTCCATGAAAGGGACCAGATAGAGGTCGCCAGTTCATCAGAGGGACTTGACAGCGAAGAATCCGAGGTCAATTCAAAGAAACATGAAAATATGCGACTGAGGGATCAGCTGGCAAAGCTACAGAAGGAGGTCCAATTGATAAGAAAAGGAAAGAACAAGGAGGATAAAAAGGATCCATTGAGCGAGATGAACGCTCCCTTTACTAGGAGGATCCGGGAAGCGAAACTCCCTGATCGTGCCAAATATGTAGTTCATTTAGGCCCTTAAATCCTTATCTTGTGTTCTGTTTTTGTACGTTTTGGTATCTCTAATGGTGGTTATGTACGTAATTGTAGGAAATGGTGCAAGGATGGGTTTTGAAGCATGTTGCGGTGATTCTGGCAGAAAAAGGGCAAAAAGGAAAGACAAAGGATCATAAGCAGCTTTACAGTGTGGGTCCAGTGTAGGTCAAGTGTGAGTTGCAACCGCACTCCAACCGCACTCATGCTCATAGCCGGGACCTGATGCAAGAAAAGAGTTAACGTGCGGGTACTGTGCGGGTCATCCAACCTCACTCCACCCGCACTGTTGCCAAACCAGAGAAGCTGAAGTTGCACTTGACGTTAAAGTGCAGGCACTGTGCTGGTCATCCAACCGCACTCCACCCGCACTAATGCCAAACCAGAGAAGCTGAAGTTGCACCTGACATAACAGTGCGGGTACTATACGGGTCATCCAACCGCACTCCACCCGCACTGTTGCCAAACCAGAGAAGCTGAAGTTGCACCTGACATTAGAGTGCGGGTACTTTGTGGGTCATCCAACCGCACTCCACCCGCACTATTGCTCAAGACAGAAGAGTGGATTTTGCACCTGACAGTAAAGTGCAACTCAAGTGCCTCTCCAGTGCGGGTCAAGTGCGAGTCAAGTGCGGGTAATTCAACCGCACTCCACCCGTACTATTTCCCAGATCTGAGAACCGAAAATGAAGACAACCCATACAGTGCGGGTACAGTGCGGGTAATTCACCAACACTCCACCCGCACTCCACGCGCGCCAGATTGATTTTTGAAGTTTAAGTGACCTATTTTTGTTTGTTGTATAAATAGAAAAGGATGGAAATGTTTTAGAGGGCCTTTGAACTCGTTTTTTAGAGGTTTTTAGATCTATAATCTCTCTTTCTCTCTCTCTCATACTTACATTCTCTACTCAACTTCAAGGAAGGTAGGAGATTGAAGCAACTTCAAGGAAGGAGATGTTCTCCAAGGGTTCTTTCTCTTTCCTTTCTCTTATTTTCCTAGTTGTAATGAGTAGCTAAATCCCCTCTAAGGGGTTGATGGAGTAGTTAGTTGGATATTGGGCTTGTATATAAACTTGATGTTATATTGATATTCATGTCTATCTTTCATTGTTCTATTCTTGCTATGAATGTTTGTCATTGATTTCTTGTTTAGATATATGCTCCTAGCAAGATCTCTTTGGATTATGTTTGAGTATTGCATCTAAATATACATCCTATTTAGTTGTTTATTGCTCTAATGAATGGACGGAACGTCATGAATTCCGACTCTTAAACCGCGGTCTTAAGCTAACCTCGATCGAGTTTTCGGCACTATACATCCTAGGTCGGAGCCCGTGAGAGAGTTAGAAGTCATCACTATACATCCTAGGTTGACTACGTTTAATCGGTTGAGTCATTGTTAGGTAGACGAGCTTCATTTCCAAAATCCGATAAACAACCAACACTATACATCCTAGGTTGGTGGTTTACGACGGATTAATCCCAAATAGGTGGTCCTCACTATACATCCTAGGTGGGCCACTTCCTAGGGATAAATAACCGACTCTATACATCCTAGGTCGGTTACCTTTGAGTAAGACATGCCTATTGACAAGTTTGTTGCATAGCCCGGTATTTACTTTTGTATCCATTAACTCCTTAGTTTCCATCATCTATACATATCCTTCATCCCATTTCCCCTTCATTTAGTTTGTATACTTATTTTAGTGTTATTAATAGGTTAATTCACCATCTACATCTTCATCATTTTATGTTTTGTTTATTATATATATACATTAACATTACTTTAGCAATAACTAATTTTAGCTAACTCCGCTCCCTGTGGACGATACCCCACTTGCCACCATACTTGTGTTTTCCAAATCATTTTAGGCTTAGTGAGGTTTTTACATTATTGTTGATGGATTGATCTTTAAAACGACACTAGAAAAATGTCCAGTCAAATGGCGCCGCTGCCGGGAAGTGGCAAGTTTAGTTAGATTAGTCTTGCATGAGTAATAGTTAGTGCTAGTAACATTTCTGATATACCTTGATTGTTTCTCGTTTATGTCGTGCGTTATTTGTTTTTAAAATTTCAGGATTCTAGGTATATGCACGGAAAAAGATCATTAAGAAGAACAGTGTTGCCAGGTACCGGCAATATAAATCAGTTGGGGAGAAGAGCAGGCCAGTTAGAGGGAAACATGGAAGCCGGTGTTCCTATAGATCACCTTGAGCGGAATAGGGAAGACAGAAATGATCAGAATTAGAATGAGCAGCAGGCTCGAGAGCATGAGGGCAGTCTACATGGAGATGAACAACTAGGTCTCACCATGGGAGAGTACACACTCCCGTTTGTAGGTACTGCGCCCACTGCCATAGTACTTGATGATGTGACAAGACAGTATGAGTTGAAGACTATGCATATTAGCCTCCTACCATCTTTTAGTGGGAGAGTTACCGAGGATTGCCTTCAATTTATGAAACAATACAGAGCCACCCTAAAAAGCTTTCCGGTAATGGCTCGCCAAGCAGTACTGACAAGAGAGTAGCTTCACCTCAGGTGTTTCCAGTACTATTTAAACGATGCCGCCATGACATGGTACATGAATTTGAGGCCAGGATCACTGGTGACATGGAGTCAGGTGTGCAAGGTCTTTTTCAAAAAGTATTTTCCGTCACAAAAGGCGAAGGACCTAAGGTTGAAAATATCATCCTTTGTTGAGGAGGACGGTGAGCCTTTTCATGAGGCATGAAGAGGTGTAACTTGTTGTTAGCACAAATACCGCCACATACGTACCACCCAGAGTTGAAGGTGAATTCCTTCTATAGCGGACTTTCACCAATCACACAAATGCTAGTGGACAATGCATGCAGGGGTACAGTGGCATATGATATCTTGGAAAAGATTGCCCAGAACTCACAACAGAGGACATCACACGTGAGAAGGGGTGGAAGGGTAGAAGTGGGTCAGGATACCCAAGTTCAAATTCAGATGTCAAGAATGAACAAAGAGCTCCAATCGATCAAGGAGCTTATAACTGGAAAGCCAGGGTCCTCCCAAGGAGTGAGTCAAGTAATGGGGGAGATAGAAGGATGAGAAGAGCAGTTTGGTCAAGAAGAGCAAGCCCAGGCCCTTGGAGAATTCCAAAGGCCAAGGAATGACCCCTATTCAAACACTTACAATCCAGGGTTGAGGAATCACCCAAACTTGTCTTGGTCCAACAACAACCACCTAGGGGAGACAAATTACCAAGGGGGCAACAACAACTATCAAGGTGGAAACAACAATCAGGGGTACCAAAATCGTGGGTACAATCGGTATAACCAAGGAGGACCTAGCAACAACAACCAATGGGGAAGTTCCAGTAGCAACCCACCAACCAACTTTAATTCCCAAGCACCCGCTAGCCAACGAAAGGACAAATCCCTAGAGGAGATAGTAAGCACATTGATCAAAACAATTGGCATTGGGTCAGAAGCCCTCAAGAACACCTTGCATGCATTTGAACAATGAATGACCGCTTACATGCAGTCCAATGATCAGAGGGCGAATAGTCATGGAGCGTCACTGAAAAAGATGGAAACTCAGTTGGCGCAAATCTTCGATGCATTGGTCAAGAACATGGGTAAAGCATCAAGCGCCGATGAGCACGTTAACGTGTTAGAGGTAGTTGAGTTGGGAGTTGAAGAGGAGTTGGAAGAGGAAACTGTCCCAAACCAATACCAGATGCTAGACAATTATAAGGAAGAAACTGGGAAGAGTGTGATGGAGGTCATAGATAGTGAAGATAAGGGAAGAAGCATAGACTCCCCCATTAAGCTTTCAGACCCCGACAGTTTTATGATAGAGGTAGTAATTGAAAACTCACCTAGGATGGGAGCAGTGCTTGATATGGGAGCTAGCATCAATATGATGCCACTGGAGGAATACGAACAGTTAAAGATTCAGTCAATCAAGCCTACTTCTCAGACTCTCATCATGACGGACAATTCTCCCATCACCCCGGTTGGTATATTGGAGGAAGTTTATATGAATTTACACGGATTGATGGTGCCAGTAGAATTTGTTGTGTTGAAGTGTAAGAAAGGAGAATCCAGTGGTAGGGACTGGAAATTGCTTTTGGGGAGGTCATTCATGGCCACAGCGAGTATGGTTGTAGATATTCGTTCTAGGGATGTTTCTTTCAGCTGTGGAGGCAAGAGTATTAGCTTCAAGGTCAACTCCCCCGAAGCAAGCAAAGTAAAGGATTGCTTGGTCTTGGAAGCACCCAATTCAAGAAAGAAAAGAAGCCGAGTGCTCACCCTTGTGCAAGCTTTTGAGGGTGTGAATGAGATGGAAATGGGAAACCAAGACTGCATTAAGGAAAGGCAAGAATCTGAACTTGAAGAGGATGAATCAAGTACTGAAATTTTTGAGGCGTTAGTTGAGCTTGAGCAAGACAACACGAAGCTCAAACTAGAGGTGTGTTTGCTCAAGGCCGAGAATAGACTGTTGAAGAAGAAATTGCATAACTTCTCAACATTGAACGACAGTTTAAGGGAGCAAGTGGTGGAACTTGCTACAAAGGAGGAGTTAGTCTCCAAGAACCTAGAATAATTGGCAAGGCTCTCGAATGAATTCGAGGAGGAGAATGGGAGAAGGTCAAGAAAACTGCTTTTAAGTGTCAATGAGTCCACAAAAGCAGTAAGAGAATTGCAAGAGCAATTGAGCAAAAAGGAAGATGAGCTGAAGCTAGCCAAGGTCAAAGAGTGTGATTTGATTGTTCAGCTTGATGCGACAGAAAACTGAGGTCAAATCTTTAAGAGGGGTCCACATCAACAACAGAGCAGGGAGTTTCCCTAACTGTTCTTTTATTTGTTTCTTTTGTGCCAAAAGAGGGCACACTAAGGCTCATTGCTTTAGTTTTCAAAGGTTCAAAACAAGTCGGTTGAGGTCTAAATTGAATCCAACAAAGTTCAAACAAATTTGGGTTAGAAAGGACCAAGTTGGGCAAGTGAGAAAAGTGGGGAGAGATGCAGTAAGTAGGCAATTGGCACCAGTTTGGGTGGCCAAGTTGAATGTGCTCCCCATTCCTGTCAAACCTCCTTTGGTTGACCGGGTCCCACTTTGAGTGCATTGCACCCGTTTTTAAATTTGTTTAGTATTTTTGTGTTTCGGATGGGTAGCATTTGTCTTTTTAAATTTTTTGGAACATAGTGCTTGCTATGGTTTTGTGTGTGGTTTTTGGGTGCAGAAACAGTTGCAGTGCAGAGTCCAGGAACCAATCTAGGGAAATAGTGCGGCTATAGTGCGGGTCAGTCACCCGCACTCCACCCGCATTTTGGTCGCGCTGTATATATATCACATGTCTTTTTTATGGCTCCACCACTATCTAAAAGGAAGAAAAGCAAGCCAAAACCTTCTATTTTCCCTCGTTTCAACTGAAAGGTATTCCGTGTGTGTCACGTTTCCAATTTTCTGTAACAAAGGTATAATATCTTCCTCTAATTTCGTTACCTATCACTGTAATCTAAATTCTCAACCCTTTACCATCAATTTTTCCCTCTTTTGCATGAAGTTTATTGTTCAAAGATGGGCCACGATTTTGTGTCCTTTCTCCTTGAGATTTTGAACTTGTTATTGAATATCTAGGATGATTGAATGATGGGTTCTTGTCCAATTATACATGTGAAGTGTTTATTGTTTTCACTATCTAGTGCAATTGGATGTGTACATTCCGAATTTAGGGTTTGTATTATTGAATGGAATTTCTATACTTGGGTGGTTAGAGTCATATTGTTGTGAGTTGGGTCTCTGATTTGCGGTGGGTGTGAATTTTGTGCGTTAATTGTGATTCTGCATGCGCTGGTATCTGGGAACGAGTTAAAGTGCGGGTACAGTGCGGGTCAGTCACCCGCACTTCACCCGCACTTTATCATCCTGGCAGAATATTCGTTCTTTCAATTCTTTCATCATAACCTCATGGTTCCTTGATATGAGTAGTCCCTTAAAACTATTGTTTCTTGTGCAGATGTTAGGAAGAACCAGGCAATCAACTAGGCAAAGCAGTCAGGGTTCCGAATGAAGATCGAGGAGGGGACCTCAAGTTCCACCACCATGTGTCAGGCACCCAGAGTTCGAGGACCGCTTGGAATATTTTAGGGAACGAGACGTCGTGGTGGAAAGGGGGATAGCAGTAGAAGAGCTAGAGGGGCACCTTGATACCTCATGTAGTCGAAGCTAGGGGATGGGAAACTTTCGTTAGCACCCCTCCTATGTATTGCAGAAGTGTGGTAGAGGAATTGTTGTTCGTAGGAATGGTACCAGAGACTTTTCAACGAACATCCTCCGTTTTGGTCCGAGGGGTGGAGGTCCGAATGACTATCTCAGACATTAACAAATACTATCGGAGAGAGCTCCCAGTTGATCCAGAGGTTGTTGGGAGACTAAGACAGGGGGTGACTTGGAATGAATTCTTTGTGACACAAAATGTGGAGTTTGCCAACCAGTTGGTAATCCGTCCAATGAACTTTTGGGTGGCACCAGATCACCGCATGAAGCACACCAACTTAAAGAGTGAGTTAGGTTTTTGGCATGTGTTTATCTCTCATTCCCTGATCCCTAGGAAGCACATAACTTCAGTCAATTTCAATACAGCAATGATCCTTTATTGTATACTTCAGAACCAATTGGTCGACATTGGCTTTCTAGTCAAAAGAGAGATACTTGAACTGGGAGGTGTCAGAGTAGATAAGCAGCCACTCATCTTCCCTAGTCTGATCACTGCATTTTGCAGAGAGGCAGAGGTAGATTTTGGGTCCGATCCATTTGAATGTGGTTTGGGGCCTGTTAGGCGGTCCACGTGGAATGACCAAGTGAGAGAGCGAGACCCTTCCGGTGTCAGAGTCAGAATGGGGAGAAGGAAATCTGCTTGAGGGGGAAGCAAAAGCAGACAGGGTGAGGACGTTCCTGAACCACCAGAGTTGGAACCGGCTTATTTGGAATACGGTGAGTACAGTCAGATGCCCTCACCCCCGCATGAGACTTCTGGAGAGATCCCCTGGCAGACCTTGCTCATAGGTTTAGAGAACCTTAGGACTGAGGTCGTTGAAAATAGGAAGCAGATTGTTAAGAGCAGAGCAGAAGCCAGTGAGTATTATGCTGACATTTGGGGAAATCTCACCGACATGAGGGAGGCGCTCAGTCTCCCAGCGTATCCAAGGAAGAAGAAGAGGCCCGCTGCTTTCTCACCACCTTTAGAAGGCCCAGCCATTGACCCACATGGGGCCGACTGTAATGGAGATATCCAGAAGAGAACATGAAGATAGGATCAGATCAGAACTTGACCCAAAGGGGAAAGGAATTTCTAGTGCACTAGAGAAGGAGTTTTCAGACGAGGATTAGCCATCCGTTTCCTTTATGTTTATTGCTATAGGACTATTTAGTTTTGTTCTTTTATTTGTATTTTTCTTTGACGGCATGGACTTATTTTGGTTTTTCTTTCCTTTTTCACATTTGATTTTTGTTTGGTAGAGTTGTTGTGTGTGTTTTAAGCTAGGTTGTGCATCTTTTGGGAAGCACACGACAACACGCATGGACAACGAACTAGCTTCCTTCTAAAGAGAGTTTTCTACCTTCGATTTTGTACTTCAGTGCATTAAACTTTCAATGAATGCGATTTAGATTTTTGTTAATATGAATGAGCATGGTTGAGCGTATGTCTAGATCCGGTTTGGGGGTGTTGAACCCTCATTCCGTAAATTATTGTGATTATGCTTGTTATTGGTTGTGCTTTATGCATGTTCAGAATTTTAGAACCACCTCGTGGATTCCAACAATGGGGACATTGTTGAGTTTTGGTTTGGGGGTGTGTTACGCCTTGTACAGTCATCCTTGGAATATTATAGTTCCAATTTTTCAATTTTGTCGCTTGTCCAATTTTCAAACTATAAGCAATATGGGTATGATGCTTCTAGCGTGTACTTTTGGCGAGTTCTTTGTATGTGCTTTGACCTTGTGACATAGTTTGGTGCTACTTTAGGGTTCGCTTGCACCGCCATGGGATCGTCCCACCCGTTGGTGTTAAGTATTGGGGACTCAATGTTCCCATGTCTTGTTCTAATAGTGGAGATACCCGTGAGATCACAAGCGTTAAAGTGCGTATTTTGAGTGTATTATTGATTATTCTTAAACACGCCTCTCGTCATTTATGTCATGTGCTATAGAACTCGCATATTATTTTGTGAAGTGCATGATGGATACTTTCATTCCCTTTTTAGATGGTTGTGGAAGTGATATTAGGGAATGTATGTGTACTGAATTACCTCTATAGCCTAAACACCACATACCATATTGTGTGCTCCAAAGCCAAGTTTGAGGCCAAACACTTACTCTTTTATTTGGTACCACATTCAACCATATACCTAATGGCCTAAACACATGCCTACCCTTGTACTAATCATGTTAGGATGTGAAATTGTGGTGATGAAAGAAGTTAAACTCTAAATGATCAAAGAGCGGGGAAAATGAATTAATTGTTGAAATTATGCAAGGAAAGGACTAAAAAAATTTTCCTTGAGTGCCTTAAGTGCCCAAAAAAAAAGAAATTGTAATAACTCAAAACAGAGTACAAAATGGTGATTGTATTATGCTGAATACGCTCAAACGGAATGCAACATTGAAGGCATGAATGTGGGTTAAATGATTTCCTAGAGGTTTGCGTTAAGTGATAAAAGAACATGGTGTGGGTGTAGGGATATATTCTTGCATGATTGGTGAGTTTGAACTCCAAATGTCCATATTCTTTGTGTAACCTCATTCAACCCCACATCCACACTATAACCGGTGGAAAAGCCCTATTGGATCCATATAAGTCTAGTTTGGGAATGTCAGTTGAAACACGATCTTTCACGTCCATGGCATGGTGACTCGTTCCTAGGATAGTTCATTGCTTAAATTTTGTGCAGAATCATTTTTGCATACTTGTTTGTGTGGAACTTAGGACTCTGTGAGGAAAGAAAAGAGAGAATCCATGAGAGTTTTAGAATTGAAGCGAATTATGCTCAAGGTATGGGAGTAAGTTGTCCCTAATTCATGAATGCCTTTAGGTGTGGGATTCGTGTTCGTACGAGCCTCCCTTGGGTGTCTCCAAATTGCTCTTGATCTTGTGCATATGTTTTTCTCCTCTCTATTACACATATATGTATCATATCGCACATTGGACTTGCAACATTGTTGAATTATTGTTTTGGCATCTGATTGTTTTTGATAATGTTTGCTCGAGGACGAGCAAAGGTTTGGTTTGTGGGTGTTTGATCGTGCCAAATATGTAGTTCATTTAGGCCTTCAAATCCTTATCTTGTGTTCTGTTTTTTGTGCATTTTGGTATCTCTAATGGTGGTTATGTACGTAATTGTAGGAAATGGTGCAAAGATGGGTTTGGAAGCATGTTGCGGTGATTCCGGCAGAAAAGGGGCAAAAAGGAAAGACAAAGGATCATAAGCAGCTCTACAGTGCGGGTCCAGTGCAGGTCAAGTATGGGTCGCAACCGCACTCCAACCACACTCATGCTCGTAGCCGGGACCTGATGCAAGAAAAGAGTTAAAGTGTGGGTACTGTGCAGGTCATCCAACCGCACTCCACCCGCACTGTTGCCAAACCAGAGAAGCTGAAGTTGCACCTGACGTTAAAGTGCGGGTACTGTGTGGGTCATCAAACTGCACTCCATCCGCACTAATGCCAAACCAGATAAGCTGAAGTTGCACTTGACATAACAGTGCGGGTACTGTGCTGGTCATCCAACCGCACTCCACCCGCACTGTTGCCAAACCAGAGAAGCTAAAGTTGCACCTGACATTGGAGTGCGGGTACAGTACGGGTCATCCAACCGCACTCCACCCGCACTATTGCTCAAGACAGAGGATTGGATTTTGCACCTGACAGTAAAGTGCGACTCAAGTGCGCCTCTAGTGCGGGTCAAGTGTGAGTCAAGTGCGGGTAATTCAACCGCACTCCACCCATACTATTTCCCAGATCCGAGAACCGAAACCCTTACAGTATGGGTACAGTGCGGGTAATTCACCCGCACTCCACCCGCACTCCACGCGCGCCAGATTGATTTTTGAAGTTTAACTGACCTATTTTTGTTGGTTTTATAAATAGAAACGGATGGAAATGTTTTAGAGGGCCTTTGAACTCGTTTTTTAGAGGTTTTTAGATCTAGAATCTCTCTCTCTCTCTCTCATACTTACATTCTCTACTCAACTTCAAGGAATGTAGAAGATTGAAGCAACTTCAAGGAAGGAGATGTTCTCCAAGGGTTCTTTCTCTTTCCTTTCTCTTATTTTCCTAGTTGTAATGAGTAGCTAAATCCCCTTTAAGGGGTTGATGGAGTAGTTAGTTGGATATTGAGCTTGTATATAAAATTGATGTTATATTGATATTCATGTCTATCTTTCATTGTTCTATTCTTGCTATGAATGTTTGTCATTGATTTCTTGTTTAGATGTATCCTCTTAGCAAGATCACTTTGGATTACGTTTGAGTATTGCATCTAGATATATATCCTATTTAGTTGTTTATTGCTCTAATGAATGGACGGAACGTCATGAATTCCGACTCTTAAACCGCGGTCTTAAGCTAACCTCGATTGAGTTTTCGGCACTATACATCCTAGGTCGGAGCCCGTGAGAGAGTTAGAAGTCATCACTATACATCCTAGGTTGACTAAGTTTAATCGGTTGAGTCATTGTTAGGTAGACGAGCTTCATTTCCAAAATCCGATAAACAACCAACACTATACATCCTAGGTTGGTGGTTTACGATGGATTAATCCCAAATAGGTGGTCCTCACTATACATCCTAGGTGGGCCACTTCCTAGGGATAAATAACCGACTCTATACATCCTAGGTCGGTTACCTTTGAGTAAGACATGCCTATTGACAAGTTTGTTGCATAGCCCAGTATTTACTTTCGTATCTATTAACTCCTTAGTTTCCATCATCTATATATATCCTTCATCCCATTTCCCTTTCATTTAGTTTGCATACTTATTTTAGTGTTATTAATAGGTTAATTCACCATCTACATCTTCATCATTTTATGTTTTGTTTATTATATATATACATTAACATTACTTTAGCAATAACTAATTTTAGCTAACTCCGCTCCCTGTGGACGATACCCCACTTGCCACCATACTTGTGTTTTCCAAATCATTTTAGGCTTAGTGAGGTTTTTACATTATTGTTGACGGATCGATCTTTAAAACAACACTAGAAAAATGTCCAGTCACTCCCACCAAAATTTAAAATGCCAGCAGATAAGTTCTCCGGAACAGAAGATCCTCAAAGCCACTTGGAGAGCTTTGTCCAACAGATGGAGGTCAAGAACACTACCAGAGCAACTATGTGTAGGATGTTTCCAACAACCCTAACCAACTACGCGAAACTTGGTTCAGGAAGCTGCCTGCTGGTAGCGTGGATTCTTTCGCGAAGTTATCAACGGATTTTTGTTCACAGTTCCAAGGGGTCAAACCTCGTCCGAAGGATCCTATACACCTCCAATATGTGATTCAGGAACGAAGTGAGACACTTCGATCGTACGTGGAGCGTTTTCACAGAGAGGTCATACAAATGGGAGTTTTTACCGATAAAGAGACTCTCGCCAATTTCAAGCGGAACCTGTGGGCGGGAAAGCTTTTCCGTTCCTTCGCCAAGAAACCTCCTGAGACTTACCAGGAGGCCTACGATCAGGCTCTTGAGCAGGTCGAGATCGACGAGCAACTCAAAGTCAAGATGGAACACGACGATATGAGAACGGTGAAGCGTCATAAAAAAGAAGCCCCCAAATCTGAGCCAGCTCAGAAAACTCAGAATAAACCTCCCAATAGGTCGACCTATCGCATCCCCACTCCTCAGCACAGGTAAGAAAAATATCCAGCAAGACGAACCCCTCCTCGGGCTTCACCACCTTCTAAGACCGTAGCCCCCGTAATGCGAGGGTAGAAAGGGTATGACTACTACACTCCCTTGAACGCTTCCAGGGAAACAGTCTACCTTGCTATACGAGATAAGGAGCTACTCCAAAAGCCTGCTCCCATGAAAGCCCTAGTTGACAGGAGGAACCGGTACTAGTACTGTGACTTCCATGAAGACGTGTGCCACAACACTTCAGTGTTTGATAATTTGCCCAACCAGATTGAAGCCCTGATAAGGGGGGGGGGGGATGCTTGATTGAATTCTTACAGCAGATTCAGAGATAACATTCGGACTGGAAGAGAGGTACAAGCCGAGATCCGTGAGGATGCAGAAAAGAGAAAGGGGGAACAAACTGATTTAATGCAACAAATCTAGGTGATACACACCATCAGCGGAAGGCCCATACTGGCTGGCACTTCTAATAATTCCCGAAAAAACCACATAAGGAAGATTCCCCACATAGAAGAAAGCCATGGAGTCTTCAAGGTCAGCCAAAGCCCGATTGAGCCATCCCAGTCAGCACAGATCGTTTTCACTGAAGCTAGATGTCTTCAACACCGTGCAACCTCATGATGATCCCATGGTGATCACAATACAAATTGCCAATTGTCTGGTCCATCGCGTGCTCGTAGATACAGGCAGCAGTGTAGATATCCTCTTCAAGGATACTTTGGAAAAATTAAATCTGAAGCAATGGTGTTACAATAGCTGTACAACTCCACTTTATGGGTTCACTGGGGATTCGATCATACTGGTGGGGTCTATGATCCTCCCAGTAATTGTCGGAACCATCCCTCTCCAACAGAATGTTATGATCGACTTTGTTGTGGTTGATACCCTATCGGCCTACAACGCCATCCTAGGGAGACCATTCCTGTCCTCCTTGAAGGGAGTCTTGTCCGTATACCACAATGTCCTGAAGTTCCCGGTGGGAACCAATGTTGGGGAGGTATGCGGAGACCAGCAAGCAGCTAGGAAGTGCTACGCAGTGTCTGCCAATCCTATAGCTTTAGCAAAATAGTGCGTACAGGTTGCATTAGTCATGAAAGACATAGAAACATCCCGGATAATCCAGGAAGAGATGGAGCCCACTAAGCATCCTGAGCATCCAGAGAGCGAACCTATTATGCCTTATGAGGAGGAACAGAGCAATGAGTGGGCCAGCGGGCAGCCCGTAGATAGACTAGAGGAGATACCCATCAGAAATGATGATCCCTCTAAGGTTGTCAAGGTCGGGGCCACCCTTGAGCCAGAAGTGAAAGAAGGTTTAATTAATCTTCTTAGAGAATTCAGCGACATCTTCGCTTGGAGCCATGATGAAATGCATGGGATCCCGGTATCATTGGCCGCCCATCTACTAACGGTAGATCCAACAATCAAGCCCGTCAAACAGAAGAGGTGTCACTTCAACGCTGAGAGGAACGTTGCGGTGCAGGAAGAATTAGATAAATTGATTAAGGCATGGTTTATCAGAGAAGTGCGCTATCCCGAGTGGATCGCCAACGTGGTTATGGTCACGAAGGTGAATGGGAAGTGGCGTATGTGTGTCGATTACACCGACCTCAACCGGGCATGTCCAAAAGACAGTTTTTCTTTACCAAAGATCGACCAGCTGGTTGACTCCACGTCTAGAAATAAACTTCTGAGTTTTATGAACGCGTTCTCAGGATACAACCAAATTAAGAAGCACCTAGCTAACCAAGATAAGACCGGTTTCATTACTGGGCAGGGCTTGTATTGCTACAAGGTGATGCCATTTGGTTTGAAGAATGCAGGGGCTACATACCAGCGGCTGGTTAACAAGCTATTCAAGCCCGAGATAGGAAGGACGATGGAGGTATACATCGACGACATGATCACAAAATCGCCAACCGCGGAAGGACATCAGGAAGACCTTCGCAAGACCTTTCTCATACTGAGAGAAAACCAGATGCGGTTGAACCCCTCCAAGTGTGCCTTCGGGGTAACAACGGGGAAGTTTCTAGGTTTTATGGTTCATGAGAGAGGCATAGAGGCCAACCCAGAAAAAATCAAAGCTATCTTGGACCTGGAATCCCCTACATCACTCAAACATGTACAAATTCTGACTGGACGTGTAGCGGCGCTCAACAGGTTTATCTCTTGCTCCACCGATAAATGTCTCCCTTTCTTCAAAGCCATCAAACAAAGGAAAAACATGAAATGGAGCCAGGAGAGCGAGCAAGCTTTCCAAGCCTTGAAAAAATACCTAACAAGCTCATTTTTGTTAGCCAAGCCGGTTCCCGGAGAGGAGCTGCAGATCTAACTGGCCGTCTTAGAAACTGCAGTAAGCAGAGCTTTGGCCAAGGAGTGTGGCGACGGGATTCAAAGGCCCATATACTATGTGAGTCATGCTTTAACCAAGTCAGAGAAAAATTATATTCTTTTGGAAAAGCTCGCTTATGCTCTGGTGATCTCGGCGAGGAAACTCTGTCCCTATTTTCAAGCTCATTCAATAGTAGTGGTGACAGACCAACCTCTCCGCCAATTCTTACAAAGACCATATGTGTCCGGAAGGCTAGTCTTATGGGCCATAGAGCTCACTCAGTTCGATTTAAAGTATAAGCCACGGACCACGATTAAGGCACGGGCTTTAGCAGACTTCGTGGCAGAATTTTCAGCCCTCCCATGTCAAGAGAATCCCGTAGCACCAAATGAGATCCCTAAAAAGACATCCGAGATCGATATTGGCCGGAAGGCTGCAAGTCCTGGACCCTCTATACAGATGGAGCATCCGGGCAAGCTGGGGGAGGAGTTGGCATAGTTTTAATAGACCTGGAGGGGACTGAATTCTGTCACTGTTTCAGATTCGAGTTTAAAGCAACAAATAATGAAGCAGAGTATGAAACCCTCCTAGCTGGGATGAAGGCAGCCATCGAACTAGAGGCTGATTACCTACGAATCAAGAGCGACTCATTACTTATTGTCAATCAGGTGACTGGGTGTACCAAGCAAAGGGATATAATATGGCTTCCTATCTAAAGCTAGCTCAGTTGCTCAAAAATAAGTTTAAGGAGTTCAAGATCGATCAGGTGCCTCGACACCAAAACCACCGCGCGGATGTTCTAGCTAAGATAGCTGCAAATGGAGGCTAATCCTTACCACGGGGAATTCCCCTCCAAGTGATCTTTCAACCAAGAATAGCCGCAAATAAAGAAATCTGCTCCCTAGATCGTTAGCCTTGCTGGATGGACCCGATCGTTGCCTACCTCCTAGAGGGAGAGCTCCCCGAGGAGCCCGATCAAGCCTGAAGAATTAAAAGACTCTCGGTTCGATATTTCTTGGTGGACGGGTACCTCTACAGAAGGGGTAGATCCTTCCCCTTACTTAGATGTTTACATCCTGATGATGCTAAGTGGGCACTAAGAGAGGTTCACTCTGGGGACTACGGGAACCACATCGGTGGGGAAGCTCTAGCATATCAAGTGATTCGTATGGGGTACTACTGGCCGACCATCCACCAAGACGCAAGAAGCTTTGTACAATCTTGTGAGCCATGTCAAAGGACTTCAAACTTGAACCACCAGCCACCTGAGCGACTGTCGTCTCTCAGTTCACCCTACTCCTTTGCCATATGGGGAATCGACCTAATTGGACTGCTTCCTACCGCTCCCTGGACATGTGAAATATGCTATCGTGGCTATCAACTATTTCACAAGATGGGAAGAGGCAGAGCCTCTTTCTTGGATATCAGAAAAGAATACGACCAAGTTCATCAAAACTAACGTGGTATGTAGATTCGAGACCCCTCTCATCATTATAGCCGACCTGGGTAAGCAGTTTGACAACGCCCGATTCAAAGATTTCTGTAAAGGATTGGGGATTAACCTCAAGCTCGCTTCAGTAGCCCATTCCCAGACTAACGGGCTGGTGGAATCCACCAACAAGACTATCAAGAAACTTCTAAAGAAGAAGCTATGGCAGAAAAAAGGCAAATGGGCCGAAGAGCTGCCAGAAGTCCTTTTGGCATACCGGACTATAAAGAGAACAGCTACTGGGGAGACACCATACTCCTTGGCTTTCGGAGTTGAAGTGGTCCTCCCCATCGAGCATAAATTAACCTTATTTAGGGTGTAACATTTTGAACCCGAAAGTAACGAGGTCAAGCTCTGGGCTAATCTGGACCTCCTAGAAGAGAAACAAGACCAGGTAGCGGAGAAAGTGGCAATCTACCAGAGCAAGATCGCTAGATATTTCAACCGAAAGGTCAGAGCCCGGAATTTCAAAGAAGGGGATCTGGTGCTTAGGAAAGTGACCTTGAATACTCGAAAAAGGTTGGATGGAGACCTAAGCCCCAATTGGGAAGAGCCATATTTGATAAAGTTAGTTGCTCGCAATGGAGCCTACAAACTCTAAGACATGGTTGGAAGACCCATCGACCATACTTGGAACGCAGATCACTTGAGGAAATTCTACCCTTGAGCGGGGAGTTTTCAAGCAGATTACCCCCATTTAGATTTCATTAGAATCACTAATAAAGATGTACTACATCTCGATCATCAATAAAGTCATTTTTTTTCTCTCTTTATCTCCGACTATGTTCGACATTAGTATCGACAAACTCGACCGGGAAATTCAACATAGACACCTCAAGACCAGTGACTAGCCGGGGAAGCCCCCTCGCTATCCCTGATGCCTTGGTCGGGCTACCACCACCAAGAAGGGTCTGAGTGTAAGAGCATAGTTGTGGTCTGGATCTCGAGACTAGGAAATAGCTAAACAGCCCTCCTGATGCCTTGGTCGGGCTACCACCCCCAAGAAGGGTCTGAGTGTAAGAACATAGCTACCATCCAGATATCGAGACCAGGAAATAGCTAAATAAGCCCTCCTGATGCCTTGGTCGGGCTACCACCCCCAAGAAGGGTCTGCGTGTAAGAGCATAGTTTCCATCTGGACCTCGAGACCAGGAAATAGCTAATAAGCCCTCCTGAAGCCTTGGTCGGGCTATCACCCCTAATAAGGGTCTGAGTGTAAAAGCATAGTTTCCATCTGGACCTCGAGACCAGGAAATAGCTAAATAAGCCCTCCTGATGCCTTGGTTGGGCTACCACCCCCAAGAAGGGTCTGAGTGTAAGAGCATAGTTGCCATCTAGACCTCGAGACCAGGAAATAACTAATAAGCTCTCCTGATGCCTTGGTCGGGCTATCACCCCCAATAAGGGTCTGAGTGTAAGAGCATAGTTTCCATTTGGACCTCGAGACCAGGAAATAGCTAAATAAGCCCTCCTGATGCCTTGGTTGGGCTACCACATCCAAAAAGGGTCTGAGTGTAAGAGCATAGTAGCCATCTGGACCTCGAGACCAGGAAATAGCTAATAATCCCTCCTGATGCCTTGGTCGGGCTACCACCCCCAAGAAGGGTCTGAGTGTAAGAGCATAGTTTCCATCTGGACCTCGAGACCAGGAAATAGCTAATAAGCCCTCCTGATGCTTTGGTCGGGCTACCACCCCCAAGAAGGGTCTAAATATAAGAGCATAGCTGCCATCCAGATCTCGAGACCAGGAAATAGCTAAACAGCCCTCCTGATGCCTTGGTCGGGCTATCACCCCCAAGAAGGGTTGCCATCTGGACCTCGAGACCAGGAAATAGCTAAATTGCCCTCCTGATGCCTCGATCTGGCTACCTCTCCTAAGACGGATTTAAATATAAATATTTGTTTTCGTGTACAGGATCAAGATCATCATGATAAGAATTCCCTACCAAAGTCAGAATGAAGTATGAACAAATTATCATCAAGGATGCAGTTCTGGTTCCTAGTCAGGACCTGGAATAAAACAAGAGTTTCCAAAGCGAATCGATTTCTCATTAAAGACAAGTCTCATTAAAGACAAGAGGAGCCTATCCCCCGGTAAGGCTACATCTATCCAACGGGGAGCCCAACCTCCGAGCACCGGCTATAAAAAAAAACAACTAAACTAATCAAGAGCAAAACAGGGTGCCCACCCCCTTTTTTGGGCAATCAAGATCAATCATAAACAGGCCGCGTCAAGCTTTGGCACTTTCTTGGTTTTCCTCTGCTGATCCTCCTTCCTCACGCTGATCCTCGCCATCAACCCCCCCTTCAGGTAGTTGCCCATCTTGGTTATCCTCGCCAACCATCCCTCCATTCAGAGGCTTCTCCTATTGATCAGCAGGATCTTCCTCCAGGACTTCATTAATCACTGTCATAACCTCAGGCGGGATAGCCGCATCAAGAAGGGCAGCCATAGACCCCGTCTGGCTCCTGTCGACCTCCATCTCCATTAAAGAGGGTTCCTTAGACGGGCTCCTAGCTCCTTCCCTAGCTCATGGCTGGTCTCCCTCGGATCGCAAGGACAGAACCTTACTTGAAGACTCCCCGGGACCTGAAGCAGTAAAGATAGAAGGAGGAAATAGGGGATCTGCCTGGACGGGCTGTTTTCCAGCTTCAGCCTGGCTCGAAGGAACCGCCTCGTCATCATTAGGGCGGGACAACTCAGCAGCCTTGATCATTATCTCCTTTCTATCCCAACCGGCAATGGATGACAGATCAAAGGGAAGAGGGAGAGCCTCTGTGACCCGAAAGGAAGCATAGAAGTATCTATCACTAAAGAAGGTCTCCGCGTCAGCTCGCAGCTTGGTCACCTGAGCAATCAAAGCCTGATTCTCGAGGTCCAACTTCTTAGCCTCAGCTTTCCAAGAATCCCTCTGCCTGGCCCACCGGGTAGATTGGAGACGTTCTTGATCATAAGACTGCTTCGTCCTCTCATGATCACAACGAAGCTCGGCCAGCTCGATCTCAATTTTTCCTTGGTTGGAGGTCATCTCTTATACTAGGGTCTGAGCCCGCTTGAGCAATCCCATGGCTTTCTCGGCTTCGACTTCAGCTTTAGCCTTAGCAGCCCGGTCACGAAGGAGGGTTACCTGGTGGCCCATGGCTACATTTAACTTGAATGCCTATAAAATACAAAACCAGGGTTAAAAATTGAACAAGCTGGCAGAAGCAGTACGAAGAAAATACAATTACCTCAGCTAAGACAGCAAACCCCTTGGTGAGCAAGACAACCACGGGCATTGAGGCCATCCTGGAGATCCCACCGCCCGGACAAGAAGTGATGAATTGTTCCAGGACTTCATCCTGCCACGTCGAGCTCGACTGAGGGCGGGAACGGCTAGGAGGAATCCTTGCAACACCCTTTTCAAAGTCCTCCGAAGCTCAGGGGATTGGAAGCGTAGCGGAATCAGGAGGACGAATCGTGGGAGTAGCAACCTTAGTAACAACAACAGAAGGAGCAGTAGTAATTGGACCAAC
This sequence comes from Dipteronia sinensis, assembly GCA_033220585.1. Classification (NCBI taxonomy): domain Eukaryota; kingdom Viridiplantae; phylum Streptophyta; class Magnoliopsida; order Sapindales; family Sapindaceae; genus Dipteronia; species Dipteronia sinensis. The sequence goes on from CM065639.1 coordinate 43,401,602, forward strand.
AGCTTGGGGGGCCTTACCCAGAGCCCGAAAAGCCCGCGACGCAAGGTTGGCCATCTTAGACCCAGCTGGGGAGGCAGATTGAGCAAGAGCCGGTGCAACCCCAACAAAGGGAAGAGGAGTTTGAGCCTGAAGAGAACGTTGAACGTCGCAGGAAGCTGACTCAATAACAAAAACTGTGATTAAAAAAAACCAAAAAGGAAAACGTTAGAACCAAGCTAGTCAACAAGTCAAAACAAGACGATTCAGTGACACTTACGAGGAGTAGCATCTGAGATCCGCATGTATTGATTCACCCTATGAGGATCGAAGGCTTCAGCGGTTGGGAACTTCAGGTTCAAGTAATTCCTGGCTAGAATAGCCTTCAAAATAGTTTCAGATTCAGAAGGCAGAGAGTCCCTGTCCCACGATTGTTTATCACTAAAAGCTGTTGGAACCTCGAACTCATGCCTCCCAATGAAAAACGAGCTTCCCCAATCATCCCCCGTAAGGATCCGTTCTTCCTTCCAGGCGGGGTCCTTCTTCGAAGCGCTGGAAATAACAAAGTTGAGCTTGTTCTTGGCCTTAGCATAAAACTGACCTCGGGGAGCGCCAGATAGGCTCCCAATTTGGAAAAGATAGGCCAGCTCTCCTGCTCTGGGCTCTCTCGTCACCTTGCTTAGCTTGCATTGTTCCCTCCACAGCACGAGGAAGCCAATAAAATGCCTCCAGAAGCCTGACGTCAACTGGAGGGGAGCAAGCTGGATGGCGTTGAGAGCTCGCCGAAGATTAGGGTGAAGGGGAAGCCTAACCCCATTCTCGAGAGCCGCTACATGAAGTGGAAGCATGCCTTTATGGGGGGGGGGGGGGTTAAGAACTCATAACCCTTGGGAGGTACTGAGATAGAAACGCTGTCAGGAATGCCGTATATAGACCTCAAACGATCAATCACGTTCGGATCAACGGTGGAATCAAGGACAACCCTGAAGTCATAGAGAGGAAGCCTCTCCAAAGGGGGGCCGAAAGCTGGGACTCGATGCTCCCCTGTGGTGTCGCCGCCAACCTCTTTATCAGAGTCTTCATCGGCTATATCCAGAGGATGGCTGGGATGGTTAGAAAACCCGGTCCCAATAGACACATTCCGGTTCCGACCGCCGACGTTACAGATTGGGTGGAGAATCATCGCTGTCTAAGCTCCTCCTTGCCCGTTTTCCAGGAATAAGGCTAAAGACCTTTTCGCCGTCAACCATGGAATCAACGGAATCGCGACTGGTTTTTCGACATGATGAAGTCGGTGAGGATGAGGAATGAAGAAAAATATATGCTTGAGAGGAAGTTTATAAGAGAAAGTTTATCTTGGAAAAATTTGAAATTTGAGAGATATGATGAAGACGTTGAGATAAACAAGTATATATATGCAAGAGGGCAACAACACGAGCCGTCGAGATCTTCGGTTAAGATCACAAAGAATCTCGAAGATTGCCATAACGCAGCCGGATTAACTCAAAAATAAGTCAGTCAGCACACGCCACGTCACTTGTGCAGTTAATGAGAAGATTTCCACAAGATTCTGGTAATGGTAAAGAATCTCGGAGACTGCCGTAACGCAGCCGGATTAACTCGTAAATAAGTCAGTCAGATCACGCCACGTCACTTGCGCAGTTAATGAAAAGATTTCCCCAAGATTCTAGTAACAGTAAAGAAGGAAAAATTTCCCAAATAAAATAAAAAATCTAACCCCAACCCCAAGCTCGACAACTGGTGTTCAAGTCAGAGGGGACTTCTGTTAATAGCCAAATTTAGCTAGAGACCAAAAGGAAATTTTCCACCCTCTAAACCTGGCTCCATGCCCGAGGTAATTCACTAGGAGACCATGTTACCCGAAGCCGAGCTGCGATACTACCCCGCAGGAATAAGGACGGGTTCCAGAAACACCCGGAGTAGAGCCCCGGCTCGGTCAGATCGAGCCCGCATCACCGAACCTGAAAGCAGGAAATCCCCCCAAGTCGGGATTACCTCGCAATCTCTTCAGAAGCTCGCCTATACCTCACTGACACAGTGGGGTATCCGTAGGAGGCCGCACCCAGCTCCAAAAGATCAAGGGAGGCCAGCTAAGACACTGATCGACCTCACTATCTGATGTACCTCACCATAATATATACCATATTCAACGACCCCTATGGGAGATCATGCTAAACCTGAAGACACACAGGATCAAATCTTAAGACGTTACATACGTACAGAACAAGTAATAGAGTCCAAGTAGGAAACAAATTGATCTCCACCAAGATATCCCCAACTCAGCAATTAACTCAAAGTCAATGGCATTCAAATGTAAAATCCCGTCCGATAAGGAGGGGAGGGATGAAGAAAATCAAGGGGAGAATTAATTAGTTTAACCTATGAAAACAATGTATAAAAGAAGGACTTTGGCCTTCTGAAAGAGGAGACTGCTTTTCGACAGGCATATGACAACAACCCTACTACACCTTAGAGATATTGAGAGCAATTGATAAATATTTGTAAATGATACACCATTCATAAGAATAAAGAAACATTTTCATTCTCTTTTGTTCATTCCCTTTTGATGGTATTGATAATGGTATATTTTTTATCATTTTTAATTAGCACTGACTAGAATACACTCTACCTTGACCACCACCCCCGTGGCAGTGGTTTTGAGGGTGTTAATTGAGATTTCTCACCTCGAGTAAAATTTTCGTTAACAGATACGTTTCATTATTTGGAGAAACTTTAAGTCGTTTTGTTTTAGGTTTTTCAACTTCAGCATTGAGCATTGTTGTATGTAGTAACGGCCTTAACACATACAAGTTATTTTCAATTAAACCTGAACATATATTTAATCCATTTCTGGACATAATAAGTAATTTATCATTAAAAGAAATTGAATAAAATTGTTCCAACAACTTGGATACTGAAATTAAATTTCTAGTAAATCCAGGAATAAAATAAACATTGTTCAAAACAATAAAACAACCATTATAACTACTCCCACTGCTCTTGCTGACACCACATCCCCCGACCCAACGAGCATTGAGAAAGCCCCCTCCTCTAGCTCTGTCCGCTATTGACCTCAGCTGTGTTGAAGTAGGACATCATGCCCATGACATGTTCTCGGACTGATAAACCCTCCTTTATCTGTGCAAGCATTGCTGAACGAACAGATTCGTGCCGCTTTTGCTCGGATGGCTGCCTGAACATTGTATTAAACCTGAACATATATTTAATCCATTTCTAGAAATAATAACTGATTTATCATTAAAAGAAATTGAATAAAATTGTCCCAACAACTTGGATACTAAAATTAAATTTCTAGTAAATCCAGTAATAATATAAATACTGTTCAAAACAATAAAACAACCACTAAAATGGAGTCTAACTACTCCTACTGCTCTTGCTGACATGACATCCCCCTACTTAACACGTATTGAGAAGGCCCCCTCCTCTAGCTTAGTCCGCCATTGACCTCAGCTGTGTTGAAGTAGGACATCATGCCAGGACATGTTCCCAGACCGATGAACCCTCTTTTATCTGTGTAAGCATTGCGGAACGAACAGCTTCGTACCACTTTTGCTCGGATGGCTACCCGAACATAGCCTGCAATGAATCAATGATTTCAAATGATGTAGTTATTGGCTCGTACTTGGTAATGCTGGCTAACAGATATATTCTGGCCTTCTCATCAACTGAGACCCATTTCTGGTGTGCCTCACGAACATTTCATGTAGCATTGGCAGCAGGCTCTCGAGAACATTCCTCCGTTAGCATGAATTTTAGGTCTTTTGTTACCAAGATTGCGTTGATATTATTTTTCACTTAGTATAGTTTTCTCCAGTTAATTTGTCATTTGCAAGGATTTGTAAAAGTGCAGATGACATTGTTGAAATTATAAATAAATAAAAATTTCATTCATCACATGAAAATGTTCGGTATAAAATTAAACATTATACATGAACATGTTCATTGAACAAGAAATAAACCCTAAAAAATGTTACTACGCCACGACAATCCATCATACCTCAAGCAAGTGCCGCCTTAGGGTCGGTCAAGTACTTGCATGTTGGACCGAGACATTCTCAGTCAAATAATATACTAGAATAACTCTTATTCTTATATCGTTCAACCATCGTTTGTTTCAGTCAGGATCTTAATAAACTAATTTTATTAAATCCTTTGTGAATGTGACCTATCATTTTAGATCTCATGAACTTAACTTGAGAATTGCTGCCTTAGGGTCAGTCAATCCCAATATACATTCAGAAATCCTATCCATTAGGAAGTCAACCTTGATATTAACTCTCATTGGAATCTTCCTTAGGGAGGACGAAAACAAAGCCGTCTCGAGGACCCACTTAAATCTCACGATGTTGAACTAGCGATGGAGACTGCGGGAAATATTGTAATATATCCCTCTCCCATTCACTATTTTCTAGTTAGGGTTTTCATTTATTAAGGCTCCTAGATTATACTAAGAATTAGCTGCTAATGTAACTATAAGTGTCTAAATTAGTAGAATCTAATTCTATAAGCTAATTATAAAACTACCCGGATTTTTTAACAATTAAAAGATCTAGTTTATTAATCTGATTCTAATCTATGTAAACCAATATTTTAAGACTAGAATTAATGTGATTTATCAAGTTTTAACTATTAAAACTAAAACACATGTTTCAGTCCAATTATTATTAGGGCCTTAATCAAATTAATCCTAATAATAATGACATGACCTAACTAATAGCCCATTATGTGAATTACCAATTTTATTAATCATATTAAAAAATAAATAAAACACATAATATGATAGGATATTATGCATGTATGATATTTAATAAAAATGTATGTGTAGGCACTACTAATCTATATGGCATGCATATGCATGGAAATGCTTTAATTATCACATAAAAAAACATACATGAATTGACAGAGTACGATGAGTTTATCTAACTTAAAAAAAATCTAATTACAAAACATATACAAGGCATTCCTTGGTCTTCTTGTAATTCCAAATCTTCAAGTCCAATCTTCTGCATCTGCCAGGACCAAAAATCAAGTCCAACTTGATTTATTTTAATGGATCCATCACATGGATTAAATCTCTAAAGCGCAAGTGTTACTCTAACACTTTTCGGAGGCTCGAGATTTCCCAAAATCAGCCCAAACCGTGCTCGCGTACACGTAGCCCTAGCGCTTGCGAATGTGCAGCCTTAGTGCATCATGTGCGTGGTCGTATTCACCAGCATAGCTTGCGCCACAGAGCTGCCGCTTTATGCAAATGAGTGCATCACAGCATTGTTGTGCGCATGTGTTGTAGCAACACTTTTGCACATCTGTTGTGCATGTGTTTGTAAGGACCTATATTTTATGATTGGCTTATTTCATGACAAACAACAATACATTGGGGATGATTTGTAATGGGTAGCTTAGGTTTTGATCGGCAAGCTTCTAAGCATCTCCATGACTTCAAGAGCAAAATGTATATTCACTTGACTTTGTTCTCTCAAAGAGTTTAGGTGCACACACACACACTTTATGCAAGGTTTGTTCATCTTGCATTTATGTTCTTTATTGTTTATATGTATGCATCATTTTCACAATCACACTCGCACTTCATTTCTAGATTTAAGTGTGGCTTTGTGTGTGTGCTTGTGTTGTCCGCGCTTGCACGATGGTTTGCTTGTTTTAGCGCGTTGAGTGACCATTTGAGAAGGACACATTCTTCTCTTGTTTTGGTTTGGTTGTTTGGAGTAAAGTGTCTAGTTTCAAAAGAGTGGATTTCAATGATTTAAATGTTTTTCAAAACTGACCTTTGTATGGTCTTGTGACAATAACATTTTATACAAAACTTCAAAATGAGTTTTGAAAATTTATGTACAAACTAGACACCCATACCTTTCTAGCGGTATATGATTCGTAATATTTCATGACCTTTTGGATTGGTTTTAAAATTTCCAAAGTGACCACCAAAACTGGACAACTCTGTTGCTGTCCGTTTTTGACCTTTGGTCACTCAAATGATCATAACTTTTTCCTATAGACATTGAAACCTTGTATTTGTAAATTGGAATAGAAATTACACATCCATACCTTTCCAATGGTATATTATTTGATAAATTCCGATGTAGTTTGGTCATGTTTGGAGCCGCTTGAAGTCCAAGTTGTAGAGCTGTTTCTAGGTTTCGTGGGAGAGGTCGCGGGAGGAGAGACGAAAACTGTCCAGCGAAAACCACTGCAAGTGTGGTCGCAGGAGAGGTTGTGGGAGGAGAAGACAATGAGCTTTCTCGTGACTGACAGTGTTTTTTAGGGGCAATTTTGTCTTTTCCCATAAGCTTTTTTCCCACTATAAAATCCTCTTTTTTTCTTTTCGTCTTCCCCATCTCTCCTGCATTTACAGAAACCCTAGAGAGAGAAAGAGAGAGTCTTGAGAGAGAAAGATTCCTTAAGCTTCATTAACTCTCCAAACCCAAAGCCCATCTCCATATTGCATCATTCATCATCATTTGAGCATGGGTCTTCTTGGTTTCATGACTAGGTCAGTTAGAACTTCTTTGAATATCATTTATTGTTCTTATTACTCTAGATTAGGTATTTATTACTTGATTAAATACCTAGACTCTACTTATTGCAATATTTATGAGTCTTTATTGCATGATTGGGTTTTTTTGTTGATAGCTAAAATTTAGGACCATATTGCCCTTCTAGCTTAAGTCTTTATGCTTTGCATCTAGACCTTGATATTATGCCTCATTGATTGCATTTCTTGATTGCACATTTATTGCCCTTGATTATATGTTGTGACAACTTGTGTTAGTTAGACTTTATTTGACAATTAGGTTGTTAGATTTTATCTATACATCCAATTGAGTCCTTATATATGGGCATGTAGGCATTGTTTGATAATTAGATTGTTTAATTGCATTATAACATATAGTTAAGCATTTTCTGTTTGGTCTTGCACATTATTGCATTTTGAGCATAGTGTCATATACACACTTAGACCATATACTCTTCATGAAGTCAAAGTCTTGTGGCTTCTAGGTGAAATTGCACAAGCAAGTAAAGTCTTGCAACCAAGGGTGAGTTGGCAAGCATTGGTCAAGTGCCACTATAAAAGGCCCATGGGGTAGAGTAGGATGTGCTCACGCCAAGAGTAGTGGATTAGGAGATATCACTAGGGATTGAACCAAGAGTGGCGAGTGGCGAGTGGTAGTGTCCATTAGCTTGAGGTTGTTGAAAGGGAGAGTGTGAGTATCACTTGAGGGTGTAACTTTTTATTCATATAGTGGATTTCTGTGATCGTGTGTGGCTAGAAGGATAACCCGTGATTTTTCCTTGTTGAAGGGTTTCCATGTAAAAAATCAAGTGTTCTTTATATTTCCGCACTTTATACTTGATTTTTATTTGTTTGTTTATGGGGTAAATTTTTAATATTGACTAATCAAGAAAAATTAGTAATAATCGATTAACAACCTATTCACCCCCCCCTCCCTAGGTTATTAGACACATTTGAGCTTGTATTTTCAATGTTGTAGAAGTGTGTTGCTCATCAATTGTTCATGTTGCGTGCATGAAATCTGTCACACAATGCAGCATACAATATTATATATGTGCAGCAGTGCATCATGCAATAGCAGCACTTTGCACACATGCAATAGCAGCACTTTGCACACATGCATCAGTTCATCACGCAATAGCAGCGCTTTGCACAATTGAAGACGCAGTGCATTGCACATATGCATAATCAATATAAAAATTATATGTTGAATGTCTGATGCACCATGTGCAACAATTGCGCAGCATGCATGCCCATTGCGCACGCACACAATATTTGTGTGCAGCAGCAGTGCGTTGCGTGACAATTGCGCTTGCGCTGCTGCTTCTTCGCACATGGTCCGTGCGGTTGCTGTGCTATGTCTTCCGGATCGTTGTTCTTCGTTGTTTTACATCAATAAAAAATAAATTACAGCATATAAAATAAATTTATACAGACCAGAATTAATTTTACATATTTTACATCAGAAAATTATTATTACATTTAATATCCAAAACCCTAAAACCCACTATACCATACAAATAACGATCAATCATGCTTTAAAATTAAAAAAAAAACATTATGCATTCAATAGATTGTGCCTACACATATATACATGCAATTAATCAAGAACAAAGAACGATTTACTCGAATATATCGTACTAGGGCTCTGATACCAATTATAAGTCTTAGAGTCGCGCAACGGAAGAATTTTTAAGCTTTAAAAAACTATTTAATGCGACTTAATAACCAATACGATATATAACACAAAATAAGGTAGGATTCGAAATCATACATCAAAGCTAACTCATTCGCTCTTTAATTCTTGAATTTGCTTTCCGATTTGTACCACTGGATCTTCCTCGCTATCTCCAGGGTTCTAACAACTGCGTGTGGGCACGTCACGGGTTTCAGGAGGTTGTATGATGGTAGAAGATATAATACAAAACAACTCATGCTTTGTGTATGGAGAATTTGGCCAACCTTGAATGCAAAATAAAAAGAACCATTTTTTTTTTCTTTTCTTGTTCATTTGGCTGCACCCTTCATGTTTCTTCTTTTGTTGCACGTGTATGTATTATCTATCACAAACCTTTTTCTATTATGTTAATAAGAGAAAGAGTTTTAAAATACTCCACTTGATATCAAATTATCTTTTTAAATATCAAATATTTAAAATCAATTATCTTGTTTTAAAATGAAATAATAAAATCAAAATAACTTGATATCTTATATCTTGGTAGGGTAATAAGTGACCTAGGTTAAATAGGATTCTAAATCCCATTTAATTAAATGTTGTCACTGTGACTCGAACTCATGACCTGTTAAAGATTAAATAATTAATATTATTTTATATATTTGCTTTTGTCTTAGTGCAAACCCTTGACCTCCATAAAATAATTAATTCAATTAATAATTCATAATTATTAATACAATTAAATAATCACATTATTTAATTTAATTAATTAATAATCCATTGATTAAATAATCACATTATTTAATTAATTGCTTGAATAAAATTCTTATTACTTTTGTAACATAATAATCAGACCATCCAATTAATTAACCGTGACCCTTGTTACCATCAACGTTCCGGGCAAGCAAGGGGACCTAATGGACCCACAATCTTGAGCTCCAATAATCGTTAGAAAAATTAATTAAACTCTTTAATTAATATTTCATAATTATTAACATTAAAGTTACTCCACTAAAAACCCGATGCTGCACTCTCGTAACTGTAGATATTTTTACACAAACCAAAATTCAGTGTCCATCGATATAGCTATCATTTATGGTATGTTCCCCTATAAGTAGTTCATAGTTAGAGATGGGTCAAAAAGTCCGTTATACCCCTCTAATTATATCTTTTCTATTAAGTATCATTGATTCTCTAATGAACAATTATATCATTCATTCCTTTACGGAAGAAGGAGAGCGCTTTTAATTGTTCAATCCCCGAATGAACCCTTAAGAAAACTACTTCTCTACTTATCGCAAGAAGGAGTAGATTCCACTATTGTGTACAGACCTTCCTAGCCACAAGCCAAACCGCGATTCAAAGATATGAGATATTGATTAGGAATGCTAGTCCAATCTCAGCCATGGTAAATCAAAAAACCACGATCTAACCTAAAGAAGTCAGTAAGACACTCAGGATTAAGATCACTTATACATCTATCATTTTCGAAATACTATGAATCTACCCATGTAACTGATATTGGTGAGAGATTCATATAGATCGTGACCCAATCCTATATAATCACATCATATAAGGTGCATTCATTCTAATATCACTATATGAGTAGTCTAGGATAGGGCCACTGTACATTACGGAATGGACCGCAACTGTAGGTTAATCACAAATAAAGTACTCAACTTTATTTGCTCTCTACGGGCTATTTAGATTGCACATCTCAAACTGAATTCCTCTGTATATGACACTTATATACTCAGTGTGAGATCACATCTGGCAATCTTGGATGTTAAGTACATATGATATAAAAATATGTGACATATAATTAAAATGAAAAAATTACTTTTTTTATTTATTATTTATCATCATTTACAAAATACAAGCTTTAGGGAAAAAACCCCAATAATTTCAATCTCTTTCCTCTATCCCTTACTTTCTTCATCTTCGGCATCTATGAAGACATTTTCTTCACTTGTGCACCTTCGAGTTTCTAGGTCTTAATATCAGCAGCGACTTCGAATTGTGGGACGGTCACAACACTCTTGACTTGGACCAAGCCCTCTTACAACAGTTTTAACTTCGGGTTCGATTTCACGCTGGTGTTCTTGATACTTGGGTGTGGCCCAAGTCCAGAAGCTTCGAGACATCCATTCTTTTTTATCCTTGATATTTTGTGGGTTTTAAGGTAGGTTTGAGACATAGAAGAAGAAGGTAGATTGATGTTGAAAGAGACCCATTCTTAAGACTAAGTGTGAAATCGAATTAAGATAAAACGAATTCTAGTAGTTTTTCGTGGATGATGACAAACATTGTAGTGAGATTTGTTTACTGGGTTTTTGGTTTTTATTTTGGTGTTTTGTCGATTAAGGGCATCTCTAACCCACACCCATTTTGGCACAATTCATCAAATTGGAGCAAAAAAAGCTCTCCAACCAAGCGCCATTTTGTGTTCCTGAACAATGTTGTGCAATCCTAGTGCAACACTGTTCATTTGGAGAAAAAATTTCAATTTTTTTTCATCCCTAAAGTTTTATTTAATCACAGTTTGACCAATATTTAATAAAATATATTCTAATTGTATCCCTTATTTAAAGGTTTTGTGTAAACACAGTTTTACCTTTAATCAATTAAATTTATTCCAATTATATCATTTTTATTATTTAATGATTTTGTTTAATTTAATTATTATTTATATTAACATTTATAATAAACAAAAATTAAGTGTATAATACAAAATTTCAAAAAACAAATTTATACATAAGTCACAGAATTGAAAACACAAAAATTAAAGCAAAACACATTAATTAATAAAAACATTAAAAACAGATAATTAAATGACGATCAATATGTAGTTTTATTTTCATATTTTTTCTTTTTATTTTATGAAATGTAATGTTTAAGTTAATTTAATAATAAATATAGTATTTTAGTTAATTAAATTTAATTTCTTAATATACTAATTTCATAATTTTTTAACTTTTTACAATATTATGTTAATTATGAGGTGTAATGTTAATTGTTGAGAAATAATTAAAAAAAGGGAATATTCAAGGGAATATTCTTTTTAGTGTAATATTTGGTGCAATGAGTTGGAGATGAAAAAAATAAATAGTGTGAAAGTTGCACCATTTTAATGTAAAAGTTGTATCAAATTGGGTTTTTAGGTTGGAGATAACCTAAGCGATGGATATTGGGGGTTAAGATTTTGGTGTTTTGTCGATTAAGTGATGAATTGGGGGTTTTGATTTTGGTGTTATGTTGATTACTAGATTTTTGGTTTTGATTTTGGTGTTTCGTCAATTAACCAATGAATTTGGGGTTTTTGGTTTTGCTGTTTAGGTTGTTTTAAGTGATCAATCATGAGTTTTGCTTTTTGTAATAGAGTAATGTTATTTTAGCTAAATAAGGTGTTTAAATATGATGTTCAAATAATGTAGTAACACTGTAATCTATTCATTTAAATCATGTAAATTTAATACAATTTAAATGAATGGATTATAATTATAACACATTATTTGGACATAAAATTTGGATAAAGTGGTATTATTGTTTATAGTGATATGATATGACAATTGTTTTAAATTTTTAATAACTTTTTATATTTATTTACTTGTTTTTAATAAATTAATAATAGTTTTTAGATAATAAAATATTTGGTTTATTTATTAGATGTGTAAAAAGATGATTTTACCCTTACACCGTTAACTTTTAACTATATAAAACTAATGGTAGGGAAGGTTTGTACAATTTTTAAGCAAATGTTCCATCTAACTGTAGTTATGTTTAAACTCATGGGAAGTTTATGCAGTTTACCCTAAATAATAATACATGACATATGAATGTGATCTTGCTATATTTATGTCATTATATGTATTCTTGTATTTTGATTTTTGAAGCAAGGCAACAACGTCTTGTCTTTAATTTACCGATGCATATATTACAATATATATATATATATATCAATTATATTATATATTCATATTCTAATGTTTTTTATAGTCACGTCAGTCGTGAAAGACGAGTACTCTTCGGTCTTGACTCACTTATCACTATAAATCAAGTTTCGTGCTTGAAGGGTATTTTATATTTTTTTTTGTTAGACTTGAGAGAAAGGAGAGAAAGGAGTTGACTGGAAGAAACGTCATCGTCGTAGGTATAAGATTAGTCTGTGCTGGGGTCCACATCCCACAGTTTGTGGTATTGATTAACGGCGGATTTTAGTTGTTTTGCATGAATTATTGGGTCTCAAAATAGGAAAAATACAGTCAACTTCAACTTTGAAAGTAGAGGCCACTTACAAGTTTTGAATTTGAATTTTCAACTGCCTTCATTTTGAAAATTTTAATTGTTAAAACTTAAATGTGTCTAAAATTATATTACTCACTTTATAATTTTTTTTCTTTTATTAATTTGATAAAAGTGTTATGGTATGTTGGTTTTTTTCAAAACAAATATATATATATATATATATATATATCGAAGTGTATATGATCCATTTTTTCTTTTATAGGTATACAATTTAGGTATATTTATAACATATTAATGTATATCACCATATTTTATTATATGTATTATTATGATTGTGGTGATGTTTATTAGTATATTATAAATATTGCTAAATTGTGTAGTTATAGGACAAAAATTGTTATATAATCGAGATCTATTTGTTTTTGTTAAAACAAAGATATCTACGTCTATAATTGCCCAAAACTTTTTACACGGCACACATACTAGACCTGAATGGTAGCCACCCGTGGTAGATGATGTATTGATTTATGAGTCTTAATTTTGTTATTTGCATGATTTGAAACAAAAAAAATAAATTTAGTTAGTCAACAAAACACAAAACTGAGAAGTTGTCTTGTTGGATTTAATAAACTCTAGTTTTAATCCAAAATTTGAGGTAAGTTTGATCACATAAGTTAACAGGTAAAAATTAAAAGAAAACCGATAATGTGGTTATTAATTAAGTAACAGTTATCCTCCAACGACCGACTTAAAGCAGAGAAGAAGCATCCAGATACATGGCGGCGCATCTTCCGCTCTAATCGCCGTAATGGCGAAAAACGTGTGTTGCAATCTCTACTTTTGCTCCGATCAGAAAAATGCATCACGCACCACTGCAATCGTGACCCAATTAACCCCACTGTTTGACAAAAATTAAAATTAAAATTAAATTAAACGCATCTCACTCATCCAAATCCCAACCGTCCACTGTTCATCAATCAATCTCTAACGCAATTATCGCTAATTCATGCATTTCACGTCAAATCCAAACATAATCAACAAAAACACTAAAAACTTTATTCTCCATCTTTTCATATTTCACATTACAGATCGATTTGATTTACGCTTTTACAAGCTTGAACGAAGTGAGGTTCCTGTAATTCAACCAAGACTTCTCCCACACCACGGCCTCGTAATGGTTCGTTGCCGCCTTCTTCGCCGCCACTACCACCAGCCGGTAGTTCATCCCCGAGACCACCTGAGTTTCGCCACTCACCAGGCTCTTCAGCACCAGCCCGTCCTTCGACTGCTTGTTGTACTCCGCCACTGCAAACTCCGCGATCTCCTTCACGTGCGGATCTGACAGGTCTTTAATAGGACTCCAGCCCCCGAGCAGCGGCTCCTTGTCAGCGCCGGCGGGCAACATAGGGACGACGACGACGACGAGAACGAAGAAGACACAAAGATTGCTTCGACCCATCGCTGATTTTTGTTATTCTCTTTTCTCTCTCTTATAGAATTGCGAGCGTTTTTAGATTGTTGAGATTAGACACGTATTTATATATGCGAAAACCCGTAAAGGGAGAGAGCAGAGAGGAGAAGCGGAGATAATCTAGGAGTGTATTCAATTTAATAGAATTTAAAAGTTTAAGTGTATTTAATTTAGGAATAAATCTTCAGTGGGATGATCTTATTATCGTTTGGTGAGACTGTTCTAATGAGATTAAGTGAGGTCATGATCATGTGAGGTGAATGGAGAATCCAAGTCTATAATTAATAGGTAATCAAGAGACAATCTCGTAATTATTGGGATAGTCAATAAATTCTCTTAACCAATATCATAATTGATTTTAATTATTAAGTATTATTATTATTATTATTTTGAAGTATTACCTTATTTGGTAAGTTTAAAAGTTAAGCTATAATTGTCTTTGCCAATTTTTTTTAGCAAATCACATATTAATAGGTAATGAGAAATCAATCACGTTATTTAATAGGATGATGAATAAATTCTTTTAACCAATTTCATAATTTATTTTTAACTATTAAGTATTTTTGTTTTGAAGTTTTATATTATTTGGTAGGTTTAAAAGACAAGACGTAATTTTTTTTCCAACAAGCCATACATTCGTATTAATTAATTATTTTTAAGTAATGTTAATTAGTTGTAATATTAAAAAAAATTGAATTGTTAAAGTTATCTATACAATATATATTATAATATTTGGTAAGTTATTAAATGTAAAAAGATTTAATAATATATTCTTTTTTCTAAATAAAACATCTATAGGTAATCAATAGTTAATAACGTAATTAATGGGATAGTGAATATATTCTCTTACCAAAATCTCATAATTGATTTTAATTATTAAGTTTTTTTTTGTTGAAGTATTACATTATAGGCAAGCCATAATTTTTTATTTGAAGTATTACATTATAGACATTAATTAAATTTTTTTTAGTATTGTTAATTGGTTGTAATATTTCAAAAAATGTATTGTGAATTAATTATCTATATATTTAGAATTAATTGTAATAATTTTTAATAATATAATTTTTTTTTCTAAATAAAAAATCTATAGGCAATCAATAGGCTATCAACGTAATTAATGGGATATTGAATAATTCTCTTTGAAAATACTAAATACTACTCAAACGTGTGTTTAATAACCTGGGGGGGGGGGGGGAATGTGTTGTTAATCGATTATTACCAATTTTTCGATTATCGATTATTACAAATTTTTCGATTAGTCAATATTAATAATATTTAACCCAACAAAACGAACACGTAAAATCAAGTAAAGTGCGGAAATATAAAGAACACTTGATTTTTACGTGGAAACCCTTGGCTATCCTTCTAGACACATACGATCACAGAAATCCACTATATGAATAAAAGATTACACTCTCAAGTGATATTCAGACTCTCACTCTTGACAACCTCAGGCTATGGACACTACCACTTGCCACTATTGGTTCAATCTATAGTGATATCCCCTGATCCATTACTCTTGGCATGAGCACCTCCTACTCTACCCCGCGGACCTTTAACAGTGGCACTTTACCAATGCTTACCAACCCACCCTTGGTTGCAAGACTTTACTTGCTTGTGCAACTTCAATCAGAGACCACAAGACTTTGACTCTATGAAGAGTATAAGGTCTAGTGAAAGTGAGACAATATGTTCAAATGCAATAATATGTAAGACCACACACAAAATGTTTAACTAGATGTTATAATGCAAATTAAAAACCTAGTTATCAAATAATGCCTACATGCCCATATGTAAGGACTAAATTAGATGCAAAAGGATTATAACAACTTAATTGTCAAATAAAGTCCAACCAACGCAAGTTGTCACAACATATTACAAGGGCAATAAATATGCAATCAATGAGGCATAAAATAAAGGTCTAGATGCAATGCATAAAGACTTAGCTAGAAGAGCAATATGGTTCTAAATTCTAGCTATCACAATACAAACCCAAACATGTCATAACTTCAAATGATATACAATAAACATGAAGATTTGCTAACCTAAGCAATGAATGACATGTCTTGATAAACTAGAACAATAAATGAGCAAGAATGATAGTTCTACTTACCATGTGAAGACATTAATGAAAACCCGTGCTTGAATGATGCTAGAAATGCAAAATGAAGATGAGTTTTGGGGTTTGGAGAGTCAAGGAACAAAGCTTGAAGCTTTCTCTCTCTAGGGGAGCTCTTTCTCTCACTAGGAATGTAAATTTTAGAGCTCTAGGTCTGATTGGGGAAGAAGATGATGTATTTGTATGATCCAAATAAAGCCACGTCATTTTGGATAAGGAAAGATTGATTTCCAGAGACAAAAAACGACCATAGGGCGACCTGGAGGTCAAGTTGCTTCAAAGTCACTATTCACTCGGGTAAAAAACGTGACAGCACACAGCTCCAATTTCGAGCGACCCAAAACATGATCAAACGTCATCGAAACCTTTCGTATAATATACCGTTGGAAAGGTATGTAAGTCTATTTTCTAATCCAATTGACAAAACAAAATTTGGATGTCTGTAGAAATATTTATGGTCAAAAGAATGACCAAAGGTCAGAATTGGTCAATAACAAAATTTCCCAAATTCATGGTATAAGACCATGTAACCAAAAACCAATCAAAGAGAGCACAAATGGAGCCTCTCTATGGTCACAAATCACGCTAAGACTCAAGCACACCAATGTGCAAGTACAGACACAACACAAGCACACCATCGTGCGAGTGAGGACGTTTCCAAACACACAAGGAAAACGTAAAACAAAACAACCACACGTAAAGACAAACAAAAATTTTCTCTTGCGAGTTGTGTAACGGATGCACACATATACATAATAAAAAACACAAATGCAAGATGAACAAAGCATACATGAAGTGTGTGTATGTGTGTGTGTGTGTGCACCTAAACTCTTTAAGAGATAAAGTCAAGTAAGTATACCTTTTCTTTTGAAGTCATGGAGATGCTTGGAAGCCTGCCGACAAGGACCTAAGCTACCTATTACACAATCATCCCCAATGTGGTGTGGTTTGTCATGAAATAAGCCAATCATAAAATCGAGGTTCTTACACTCTTAACCAATCTTATAATTGATTTTTAATTATTAAGTTTTTTTTAGAAAAGAAAAGTATTACATTATTTGGTAAGTTTAAAAGACAAGCCATAATTATTAATTTTTTACCAACAAGCAATAAATTCATATTAATTAGTTTTTTTAAGTATTGTTAATTAGTTGTAACTTTTCAAAAAAAAAGTATTATTAATTATATATCTATATAATATATATTATAACATTTGTTAAGTTATTAATGGTAGTGATTTTTAATAATATAAATTTTTTTCTAAATAAATAATCGACAGATAATCAAGAGTCAATCACGTAATTAATAGGATAGTGAATAAACTCTCTTAACCAATCTCATAATTGGTTTTTAATTATTAATTTTTTTAAAGTATTATATTATTTAGTAAGTTTAAAAGACAAGCCATAATTTCTTTTTTACCAAAGAGCTATAAATTTCGTATTACTTATTATTTTTGTAAGTATTGTTAATTAGTTGTAATATTAAAAAAAAGTATTTTTAATTAGTTATCTATATAATTTACATTATACTATTTGGTAAGTTATTAATCATAAAAATTTAAATAATATAATTTTTGTCCTAAATCAAAAATATATAGGTAATCAAGAGGCAATCGCGTAATTAATAGGATTGTAAATAAATTCTCTTAACCAACTCATAATTTATTTTTAATTATTAATGATTTTTTTGAGGTATTACATATATTATTATGTAAGTTTAAAAGACAAGCCATAATTAATTTATTTTTGTCAAGAAGCAATAAATTCATATTAATAAGTTTATTTTTAACCATTGTTAATTAGTTATCTATATAATTTATATTACAATATTTGGCAAGTTATTAATTGTAATAATTTTTAAGAATATTTTTTTTCCTAAATAAAAAATTTGTAGGTAATCAAGAGGCAATCACATGATTAATGAGATGGTGAATAAATTCTCTTAACCAATCTCATATTTGATTTTTAATTGTTAGGTTTTTTTTAAATAGTTATATTATTTGGTAAGTTTAAAAGACAAGCCATAATTGTTTTAGCCAAGAAACCATAAATTCGTATTAATTAGTTTTTTTAAGTATTGTTAATTAGTTGTAATATTTGAAAAAAATATTGTTAATTAATTATCTATATAGTATATAAATTATAATATTTGGTAAGTTATTTGATTTTATTTTTGGTTCATTAAGAGAATTTATCTATTATCTCATTTGTTATGAAATTGACTATTCATTTTTATTCAATAACTCATAAATTTATTAAGGGAGAATCGCAAATACGCCCCCCCCCCCCCCCCCCCCCCCCCCCCCCCCCCCCCCCCCGGACTTTTAACCTAATACCCTCTGGTTTGAACAATCAGTATATAACCCCCTACCGTTAAATATAAAAGGAGAAGGGTAATGAAGTAATTTTTTTAAAAAAGAATAAAGAAATAATAGTAATAAAAAACCCTACAGCATCTGAAACCCACTAAACAACTATTTTCATCTCCTCTCCAAAAGCGGGAAAAGCGTAGGAAACCAAAAACACTCTTCAAACTCTTCCCCTTCACTTGAAAAAAAAAATCATCCTCCTCGTGATATGAAATTCGTATATGATTTTACCATCTTCATCAAAGAAATCTCATTTTGTTGAATACTTGATAAAGGTAATTTAAACACTTTTGTACACCAATGTTTTTGAAGTTTTTTTTTTACTTTTTCATAAGAGTTCAAACAGTTTTTCTTCTTTTTCATATGTTTTTTCATACCTGCTTTTTTCTACTTTTGAATAATAAATCGCATTGATTTCGAGCTTTACGGTATTTGTGTGTTATGATTTCTTTTTGAGGGTTTTTAATTAGTTTAATATTTTGAAGTTTTGTGTTAGTTTATTTGTAATTTCCATTTCGATTTCACTATTGCTACATGAATTTTTATTTTATTAAGCAAATAGGCATTGATTGATAGTTCTATGGTTGATTTGTATGCATTTTTTGTCTGTTGGTGCTGTCTTTGTTCTCGTTTGTTTTCTTCATGAGGCATTCCTTTGTTTTGGTGGTCTGTTGCCTCTGTTGTATGGCTTGTTGCCTCTGTTTTCTTGCTGGTTTGTGTTTTTTTTTGTCTATCATGACCTTTTCCCCATCCTTAATAGATTTCACAGTTCAAAAAAAAAAGGATAGTTCTAGGGTTTATATAATGGTTCTAAAATATGGGTTTGTTAATAATGAATCATAGTGTTGTGTTTAGTGCATATTTTGGATGTTGTTCTATTTTTGTTTCGGCAAAAATTGAATATTACTATGTTTATATGAAATATTAATTATTTTGGATGATTGTAGATTGATTTTAAGTTGACATTATATTGTATTTACATTTTTTTTTCAGTGAAAAAATGGGTTGTTTAGATGACATGCTTATCAAAACAGCTGATAACATGCTGCATTTCAACTATGTTGATACTGATGAAATCAATCTTATTGTGTTGGTGAACTGGGCACACAATGATAAATATAACTGCAATACAAAGCATCCTAATTTGTACAAGATGAGTGTTCGGGTTCCCTGGAATGATGAAGAAGTTAAGATCAACATTGAGAGTGAGTTAGTGACGACGCTTGAACAATTTGTATGTAGAGGTATGGAGAAAATTGAGTTTACTGTACTGTTACAACCAATTAGAAATGAAGAGGAGGGTTTTAGGGTTGAGCAAAATATTACCGTTAATTCAAAATATTATAAATGAGGATCTTACTGTGGTAGAGGAAAATATTGCAGCAGATGAAAATAGTGGAAAAGGAAATCAATGCAACAAATATGGCATTATTAGATGATAATGCAGTGAATTTTGGTAATGGAGAAGCTGTTGATGCCACTGATATTGTTGTAGATGAAATGTTCTCATATGTGGAAGTTGATGGAAATATTGAACTACTTGAAATTGAGGAAGATGTTGATGTTGAATCTGGTGGTGACAGTGATGGGTATTTGGAGGGATATCGGTCAAACAATGATGAACTTTTTGCCAATGAAAGCTCAGAAGATGAAGATCCAGTCAAAGAATGGGTAGAGGATTAAATGGGAGTGAATTCAAATTATTGCGTGATGGTAAAATTCAATTGGCGGTAGGGCAAGTTTTTAACAATCAAGAACATTTCAAAGGAGTTCTTCAAGACTACGTTATTCAAGAGAAATTCAGAATGGATAGGGTAAAAAATGAGAGAAAAAGGTTGAACTTCAACTGTAGGGAAAAACTGGTTCAAAACGCTTACGGAAGCGAAAAATTGGGTGGTATATTTAAAAAACAATTCCTTTAAAAGAAAGAACCTTAACCCTAGATTAATTGACATATAATTAAAAGTATCGTACCTTTTTCTCGTGACGATTGAATTATCGTCGAATTGAATCCGCAAGATCTTCCAATCCAATCACGAACGTGAATCACCTAGGAGTGTAGGCTCCCTTTCTTTAATTGTATACCTAAGGATGAAAGAAACAAAATCTTCTTCTTTGTTAGTTATAATAATCCTCTAAGAGAAAACCCAAGAACGTCCGGTCACTTGTAAATTATCAATCTATTTGATTGAAACTCGTGTGAACCCGATTCAATTTTGTACACAAAATCCTTTTGATGTAAATGATACTACTGTACTATCGAAAAAACTGTTCCCCTTTTCTCTTTTCTTTGGACCGAATTCAATATGCAATATCTATGAGTTGGCCGAATTTTTTCTGGAGCAAAAAAAAAACTAATTTTTTTTCTCTCAAAATTCTCTAGCTTGGCCGAAATTTTCAACCAAAAAAAATTATATACTTGGCCAAAATTAATTGGTGTATATATAGTTATACAAATCCTTTCCTAAAGAGGATGTACTTGGAGGTTAAGAATCCTATTTCTAGGTGGATTTACTTGGTGACAAAGAATCCTTTTTCAAAAAAGATTTCTTTTCCACACCAAGACTCCTAATTCAACTCAAATAATGTATTTATTCAATAACCAATTATTGAATATAATTAAATTGTGACTAAATCAAAACTTCCTAATAGAAATCAAATACTTCCTAATTTGACTAGATAAATAAATTCATATTATTTATCTACTTATCAAATATAGTATTTGATACTTATCATATTATCAACAATAATATGACTCTAGGAGACCATCTCATACTAGGAAAAAGATTTTGACTTTTAATTTAATAATTAATTAATTAATAAATTAATTAATTTCCGTTTAATTAATAATAAAATAAAAATCATAAATAACACTAATAAATAGTCTCTTGCCACCCAAGCCAATATATAAGGGTCAATATTGTTTATTTATTATTATTTTAGTAAATCTATTGGACCTTAATAAAAAGTCCATATGTGAACTAGACTCATTCTTACTAAAAAAAACAAGTCCACATGCCTTAATATAATTCTAGATGGACCCATAAATTGGTCCGGTAGAAAATATCAAGTGATCCATGCAAGTTCGTGTGAATTGGGGATCTTGGCGGGCTATCTAAATTTAAGCTCTAATAGATATAACCTAATCACAATCAACAAATGATTCACTTAGGTTCGATCTATTAATTTTAGTTCATTCCACTAAAGAACTAAAATTGAACTCTTAAATAAAGATAGAATAAGTTAATATTGCTCATTCATACCCTAGACAATCTTAATGGAGATAGTGTATCCTCGTGAAGAATACCAGTAATCGTCAAGAGCTCATAGACCGCATATAGCTCTCCAAGTTACCATATTTACCCATATCACCACATTTTGAACTTGGATGTTTGACTTGTCCAGAAGCCATATTTCAATAGACATTATTGAAAACTTAACGTTAAGATTTAATATCCAATACCTCAAAACATTCATATAATGATATTCTACTCTCATTTAATAAATGGAGCCACTGATGTCCATATCTATAAATGAAGTCCTATATCAATTAACAATGCATTCCACCAAACTATCGATGATAGACTATGCTATATAATTGTACTCATTGATAGCTTAAATGATAACACTAGCAACCATAAGTCCATCATTTATCTCATGATTGAGATAGACTCTTCAATTGTCTTCAAGTGAAAAACTTTTATCCATTGACAGTTCTGGATAAAGTATTTCACTACGATCCTATTCAATGCACTCAGTGTACTAGATTTTTTTGCCCAAAGACGCCACACTTTGATGATTTTAGACTCATCATAACACATTTGATTCCACTCAAATGCTAGAAAAATAATTTACAACTTTAACAAGATAAGGACTAACTAAATAATTGTGTCTACCTCATACATATCCAGATGTACGAACAATTATTCATTTTCATAGTCTTTTGACCTTATGATTATTTACTTTTGACAATTATAATAATTAAACTATAAATGCTATAAGATTTGTTAAACTAGAAATCACTTTATTAATATGAAAAGATTACATTATTACACTCTTGCTATTGAGCATAATTCTAACAATCTGCCACTTGCTCTATAGCAAATGTGTCATATCTCTCATCCCCATGTTCTCTAAATTCCTATCAAAACTCTTCTGTGGAAGAGCCTTTGTGAAGGGATCCGCTAGATTTTCTGCTGACGCGATCTTAGTAATCGTCACGTCACCCCTATGAACAGTTTCCCTTAGAAGATGATACTTTCTTTCAATGTGTTTGCCTCTGTTATGACTTCTTGTTTCTCTAGAATTAGCCACTGCTCCACTATTGTCACAATAGATAGTGATCTGCTTATTCACATCAGGAAACCACTTCCAAGTCAATTAAGAATTGGCGGAGCCAAATAGCCTCTTTAGCAGCTTCCTATGCGGCTACATACTCAGCTTCCATGGTGGAATTAGCAATACAAGATTGCTTGATACTCCTCCATATGACTGCCCCTCTTCCAAGTGTAAACACAGATCCTGATGTTGATCTTCTGGAGTCAGAATTCGATTGAAAATCAGAATCTGTATACCCAACATCAATTAAATCCCCTCCAGAGTATATAAGTATATAATCTCTTGTTCTCCTGAGATACTTGAAAATATGCTTGACTGCCGTCTAGTGATCAGAACCAGGTTTTGATTGAAATCTGCTAACTATGCCAACAACGAAACAAATATCTGGTCTAGTGCAAAGCATTGCATACATGAGACTTCCAACTGCCGAGGCATATGGAAGTCGACTCATGAATTGCTCTTCATACTCATTCTTAGTTACTTGTTCCTTAGAAAGTTTGATTCCATGTCTGAAAAGTAACATACCTTTCTTGGAATCTTCCATGGAAAATCTAGACAAGATTTTATCTATGTATGAAGCTTGGCATAATGCAATCGTTCTATTCTTTCTATCCCTTATGACTTGGATACCAAGAATATAACTTGCTTCTCCTAAGTCCTTCATATCAAATTGTTTTGCTAACCATTCTTTTATTGATGTCAATACACCTACATCGTTTCCGATGAGTAGTATATCATCAATGTAAGGAACTAGGAAAACTAATTTTTCGCATTTAATCCTTTTGTATGCATAGGGTTCGTCAAGGTTTTGAATAAATCCAAAACTTTTCACGGCTTGATCGAACCTTATGTTCCAGGATCTGGATGCTTGCTTCAATCCATATATGGATCTTTGCAACTTGCATACCCTTTCCTCTTGGCCCTTTTCAATGAATCCTTCTGGTTGCATCATATATATGCTTTCATCAAGACTTCTATTAAGGAAAGTTGTCGTAACATCAATTTGCCAAATCTCTAGGTCTAGAGATGCCGCAATAGATAAGAGTATCCTAATGGATTTAAGCATGGCCATAGGGGAGAAGGTTTCCTCATAATCGATACCTTCCTTCTGTGTGTAACCTTTAGCTATCAATCTAGCTTTAAAGGTTTCCACCTTTCCATCCATTTCTCTCTTCCTCTTGTATACCCACTTGCACCCAATGGGTTTTATCCCTTTAGGCAGGTCCACAAGAGACCAGACTTTATTTTTGAACATAGATTCAATTTCGGATTGCATTGCCTTTTGCCAATGGCGACAATCAACATCTTCCATGGCTTCCTTGTACATGTAGGGATCATCGTCATCCGGGAGATTCTCTATAGATTCTCCTAGACCGATGTATCTCTCAGGTTGTTTATTAACCCTCCCACTACGACGAGGTATGGTAGATTGTTGATCTTGTGTTGGTGTGGAACTTACAATTGGGCTAGGTTGTGAAACCTCTTGTGGAATTGTATCTCCTGAAAGCTCATTCAGGACAATTCTACTTTTAGGCACAAAATTATTCATATAGTCCTCTTCTAGAAATTTAGCATTTTTTGAAACAAATACTTTAAGATCTGAAGGACTATAGAAATAATATCATTTGGCTTCCTTTTGGATACCTCAGAAATATGCATGTTTCTGAACTGGACTCCATCTTTTCTGTCTTTCCTTTTAACACGTGTGCAGGACATCCAAATATCACTAGGCTTTCACCCAATCCACAACTCATGCGGTGTTTTAGGAACTGACTTAGATGGTACATCGTTTAGAATGTATATAGCGGTTTGTAAAGCATATCCCCAAAAAGAATTAGGGAGCGTTGAATAACTCAACATAGACCTAACCATGTCCAAAAGAGTTCTATTTCTTCTTTCTGCCTACCCCATTTTGTTGAGGCGTACCTGACGCAGAAAACTAAGAAATTATTCCATTATCAATAAGATATTGCTGAAACTCACCAGATAGATATTTTCCACCACGATCAGACCTTAAGATTTTTATGTGTTTCTCAAGCTGATTTTTTACTTCAGCTTTAAATGCTTTGAATATGTCAAAAGCATCCGACTTATGTCTCATGAGATACACATAGCCAAATCTTGAGTAATCATCCGTGGAAGTGATGAAGTACTCATATCTACCTCTAGCTTGAATGCTCATAGGTCCTACACACATCAGTGAGTATCAATCCTAAACATTCAGTGGCTCTTGTGCCTTTGGTCTTGAACGACCTTTTGGTCATCTTACCTTCCAGACAAGATTCATAAGTTAATAGATCATCAACCTTCAAGTCCCTTAAAGGTCCATCACTAACCAATCTTTTGATCCTATCAAGATTAATATGACCTAGGCACAGATGCCATAGGTAGGTTTCATCTTTTGATAATTTTACTCTTTTATGATTAGGTTGCGTTGATTCCGTGTCTAACAAGTGAGAGATATTGCTATGCAAATAGAATAAACCGTTTTCCAATGTACCTTTGCAAACAAATTTGTTATTCCTACTAATAATAAAAGTTTTATTAAAAGTAACCGAATATCCAAATTTATTTAAACAAGAAACTGAAATTAAATTCCTCTTGAATTGATGTACATAATAAACGTCTATTAAATCTAAATGCCTATAAGAATCTAAACTAACTCTAATATCTCACACTGCACTAGCAAACACTAACGCTCTGTTGCCTAAACGCAAGTTGAATTCATTCTTATTAAGCCTTCTCCTTTCCTTGAACCCTTGTAAAGAAAAACAAGCATGATTAGTGGTTCTAGAGTCTATGATCCAAGAATCTATAGAAGCCGTCCAGAAAACATGTTTCAAGATAATTAATATTACCTTGTTCCTTCTTGTCCTGAGACTTTGGGCAATTTCTTTTCTAATATCCCTTTTCACCACAAAGGAAACACTCCCCTTTGATCTTGGTTACTTTCTTTGTCTCCTTCTTAGTAGGTCCTAGTTACTTTTTCTTCTGTTGTTTCTTGACCTTCTTGCAGGTCATAACAGTAGCAACTTTACCTACAGTATGAATCTCTTGACCCTTGCTTTTCATAAGGATCTTTTCAGCACTTTGAACATCTTGCATCAGGCCCTGCAAGGTGTATTCCTTATTGTTCAAGGTATAGTCCAACTTTAACTGATCAAAGGAATCTGACAGTGATTTGACAATCATGTCAATTTTCGTCTCACCGGCTATCTCAGCACCATTGAGTTCAGCAATGTTGAGATGTGCTATGACCTTCATCATGTGATCTTTCACAGCCTGTCCAGGTTTCATCCTAAGATTCATGAAAGCAGTCATTGCCTCTCTCTTAGTCATCCTGGACCTCATAGCAAACATTTCCTCTAGAGACATCATTATATCGGCAACAGAACTCATTCCTTCATGTTGCTGTTGCAACAAGTCGGAGATGGTGGCTATAATGTAACATTTGACCATCTCATCTGAGGTCTCCCACTGCTTATACTCGTCTCTTTGCTGCTCAGTAGATTCATTAGTAGGAGCAGGTGGTTTAGGAGTCGTCAAAACGAACTTATGCTTTTCAGATTGCAACAATGACCCAATTTTCCTTTTCCATGTGACATAATTATCTCTAGTTAATGTATTATCTTTCAGGATGTTGATTAGGGATGAGGTCATGATTTCTGAATAAAACAAAAATTATATAAGTAAATAATCATGATAAAGCATTTTCGAATATTTATCTTGAATTAAATTAAGTAATTCAATCATAAAATTCAACGGTGATCCAACATCCGTAAATGTCACGTCTTCTTTGGGAGTTCGCACCATTTACTAGTAAGACTAGGTCTCACCTAATTGTTAACATAGCAACCAACGTTTTCAATTTTAACCTTGCAATTTTATTAACAAGAACTCTTAAGAGGATATTAATAAAATCACATTGAATGTGTTACCAAGTTTTTGACCTTCAATATATTCCCTCACGAATATCCCTCATTTGGGTTAATTGTCTAGTCTATCTTTGTAAGGAAGTATCTTGCTAAATTCCATTCATGAATACCCCTTGGGGGTTATTACACGAAACATAAAGCTCAACTAAACTTGGAGGCCGTAGGTGTTCCATAACACCTTCTCCCACTCAATTGTTTAAGGCGTGTGATCGAATTCCATAGAATGATTTACCAAGTTATCTAGATGCTAATTAGATGCCTAAACCATTCAATGCATGTTCTTACCAAAAGAGATATATGAGTGGCACTCCTATTCTATATGACATGTTATTAAACAATGACAAACATTGCAATATTTACGAAAATATAAATAGCTACAATTTTGGTCCATCCTAGAAAAACAAGTAAATTACAATATTTGGAATACCGAAAAAAAAAACTTCTTTCTTGGCGAACAAGTCTTCATGCGTCCATCGTTTGCGCACCCTTTGGCTACCTCCCATGGGCGTGCGCACCCCACAACCCCATAAAAGGCTGCCATGCGCAGCCCATGGCTTCCATAGGGTTGCCGTGCGCATCCATGCCACAACAATTGTGGCAGCGTGCTCATTCACATGCACGTTTGTTGCTATGGCTCGCACAGTCCCAAGCTTGTTCCGATTGTTTCCAATTCTTCAAACCTTTGAGTCTTCGATACTTGAATGTATTACATAAGAATTTTAAATAATAAAATACTGTAGTTTTTTTTAATACAATATTTTTCTGCAGTATTTTTATTACAATAGCAAAATAAATAAAAAACTTAGCAACTACCAAGAAGGAAATTATGGCGATGATAGGCCACCCTTCTTGTTACAATCCCAAAACAAAAAAAAATACAATGAAATTCTAGGACCAAAATTGAGCAATAACAATCCACATATAAAACAGATACATATCCATGCATTCTGATGTAAATATATATGCGAATACCTAGAGTGTCATCTCTTTCTAAAACATGCATATATACAATAAAAAGAAAAAGATTCACGTATATATATATATATCAATTAATCAAGGGTTCAACCTGGCTCTGATACCGATTGTAGGGAAAAATGGTTCAAAACGCGGCGGAAGCGAAAATTGGGTGGTATATTTAAAAAAAATTTCCTTTAAAACAAAGAACCTTAACCGTATATTAATTGATATATAATTAAAAGTATCGTACCTTTTATCTCATGACGATTGAATTAGCGTCGAATTGGATCCGCAAGATCTTCCAATCCAATCACGAACGTGAATCACCTAGGAGTGTGAGCTCCCTTTCTTTAATTGTATACCTGAGGATGAAACAAACAAAATTTTCTTCTTTTTTAGTCACAATAATCCTCCAAGAGAAAACCCAACAACGTCTGGTCACTTGTGAATTATCAATCTATTTGATTGAAACTCGCGTGAACCCGATTCAATTTTGTACACAAAATCCTTTTGATGTAAAGGATACTAGTGTACTATCGAAAACAATAACGTTCCCCTTTTCTCTTCTCTTTGACCAAATTCAATACACAATATCTATGAGTTGGCCGAATTTTTTCTAGAGCAAAAAAAAACTAATTTTTTCTTCTCTCAAAATTCACTAGCTTGGCCGAAATTTTCAACCAAAAAAAATTATATAATAGGCCGAAATTAATTGGTGTATATATAGGTATACAAATCCTTTCCTAAAGAGGATTTACTTGGTGGTCAAGAATCCTATCTCTAGGTAGATTTACTTGGTGACAAAGAATCCTTTTTCAAAAAAGATTTCTTTTCCACACCAAGACTAAATATTGAATATAATTAAATTGTGACTAAATCAAAAACTTCCTAATAGAAATCAAATACTTCCTCATTTGACTAGATAAATAAATTCATATTATTTATCTACTTATCAAATATAGTATTTGATACTTATCATATTACCAACAATAATATGACTCTAGTAGACCATCTCCTACTAGAAAAACGATTTTGACTTGTAATTAAATAATTTATTAAATAAATAAATAATTAATTAATTTCTATTTAATTAAATAATAAAATAAAAACAATATATAAGACTAATATATAGTCCCTTGCCGCCCAAGCCAATATATAAGGGCCAATATTGTTTTTATTTATTTATTATTATTTAGTAAATCCACTGGATCTTGGACCTTAATAAAAAGTCCACATGTGAACTAGACTCATTCTTACTAAAAGAAACAAGTCCACATGCCTTAATATAATTCTAGATGGACCCATAAATTGGTCTGGTAGAAAATATCAAGTGATCCATGCAAGTTCATGTGAATTGGGGATCTTGACGGGCTATCTAAATTTAAGCTCCAATAGACATAATCTAATCACAATCAACAAATGATTCACTTAGGTTCAATCTATTAATTTTAGTTCATTCCACTAAAGAACTAAAATTGAACTCTTAAATAAAGATAGAATAAGTTAATATTGCTCATTCATACCCTAGACAATCTTAATGGAAATAATGTATCCTCATGAAGAATACCAGTAATTGCCAAGAGCTCATAGACCGCTTATAGCTCTCCAAGTTACCATATTTACCTATATGACCATATTTTGAACTTGGATATTTTGGCTTGTCCAAAAGCCATATTTCAATAGACAATATTGAAAACTTACCATTAAGATTTAATATCCAACACCTCAAAACATCCATATGATGATATTCTACTCTTATTTAATAAATGGAGCCACGATTTCCATATCTATAAATGAAGTCCTCTATCGATTAACAAATAAATACCACCAAACTATCAAGGATAGACTATGCTATATAATCGTACTCATTGATAGCTCAAATGACAACACTTGCAACATTAATTCCATCATTTATCTCAGGATTGAGATAGACTCTCCGATTGTCTTCAAGTGAAAACTTTTATCCATTGACGGTTCTGGATAAAGTATTTCACTATGATCCTATTCAATGCACCCAGTGCACTAGATTCTTTTGCCCAAAGACACCACACTTTGATGATTTTAGACTCATCATAACACATTTGATCCCACTCAAATGCTAGCAAAAGAATCAACAACTTTAACAAGATAAATGCGCCCAACCTTTATCTTCAGTTGTGAATATTATTTAAGACTAACTAAAGAATAGTGTCTTCCTCATACATATCCAGAAGTATGAATAAATATTCTTTTCTCATAGTCTTTTGACCTTATGATTATTTACTTTTGACAATTATAATAATTAAACTATAAATGCTATAAGATTTATTAAACTAGAAATCACTTTATTAATATGAAAAGTTTGTCAAATACATTATTACACTATTGCTATTGAGCATAATCCTAACAACTTGTGCATATCTTGGCTGCCCGTGGAGGATTCATGCTTCCCTCTTGGCTGGTGAGGTTTCATTTCAAATTAAAACCTATGAAAAAAGTATCTTTGTCAGAGGGCGTTTCAAAATTTTGAGGCATCAATATCGTGGATTGTAAGAAAATTAGGGGACATGATTAGGTGAAACCCAGGTATCCCTATTGTTGTGTTAGAGAATGAGTTGAGAACTAAATATCAAGTGGAAGTACATAGGCACAGATTATATAGGGCAAAACAAGCAGCTTTAGGGAGTTTGAAGGAGGATCATGCAAGATGTTGTGGTAGAATGAGACAGTATGCACACATATTACTACAAAGAAACCTTGGTTCAATGGTATTAATGAGAACTATAATGCCAACCTGTATTAATTTATTTCAAAGATTCTTTGTCAGCTTTGAGGCACAGAATTTGAGTTTTTTTGAATGGTTATAGACCTTTTATAGGGGTGGATGGATGTCACCTAAAGGGTCCTTATGAAGGGGGTTTTATTATCTGCAGTTTGTTTAGATGCAAACAATGGGATTTTTCTGCTTGTAGTAGTGATATGTGAAGGGGAAAATGCAGATAGTTGGGGTTGGTTTCTGAATGCGTTGCATCATTTTTTGAGGCCATTAGATGACAGGCCAATTACTTTCATGTCAGATAGACAAAAGGGTTTAGTGAATGCAATTGATATGTATATATATATATATTGGCCAAAAGCTAGTATTAGACATTGTGCTAGACATATCTTTACTAATTTCAAGAGTAAATATACAGTTCCACAGTACAAAAACTTATTTTGGACTACATGTAGAAGCGTAAATCTTTGTGATCATAATGAAACAATGGTTGTAATTAAAAAGTTGGATATTAAAGCTTTTCAATGGTTTTCGGACATTGATACTAAAGTATGGTGTGCTCATGCATGGGACATTGAAGTAAAATGTGATCATGCAACCAATAATCTATCGGAAGCATTCAATAGTTGGATTGGAAAGCTAAGAAATCAGCCTGTGTTAACTGTAGGGAAAAATTAACTAAAACCGCAACGGAAGGCGAAAAGTAGATTTTCGTATAATTTAAAATTTTTCTAAAGATTTGAAGCTTAACCCTTTAATTAATTAAACACAAATATACGGTTAGAGTTAAATACCTCTTGTCGCGTGATCAATTTGATTTACGTCAATGGTAATCCGCAAGATCTTCAATCCTAGCACGTACGTGAATCACCTAGGAGCATGGTCTCCCTTTTTTCTTTGAATTGCTTACCTGAGAATGGATGTATGGAACTTCTGATCCTGATCTTCAATCCCAAAACACCAAGAGCCTAGAAAAACAGTTCCGGTTACTTTTGAATTCATAATCAATATGATTGGAACTCGCGTAACCCTAAATCGAAAGTGTACACAAAACCTTTTGATGTTAAAGGCTTGCAAGTGCACTATCGAATGAGAACTTATTTTTCTTTTTACTTCTTGGCCGAAATTCTATGTGTATTGAGTAAGATTTTTATTTTTCAAAGCAAACAAAAATCTCTCTCACTCAAGCTTCTTGGTGGCCGAAATTTATCACATTATATTTATAAGGTGACAGAAATTTCTCCTTCTCAAAATAGGGTTGGCCGAATTCTTTGTGTAGGAAATCTAGGGTTGGCCAATTTCCTTACTTGAAAAGGAATTGTGCTTTTCCCCTAATTCCTATCAATTTAAGAATCTTAACCCTTATAAGACTAGGGTGGCCGAATTCTTTGTGTGGTATGGAGTGTATGTGGACTTAATCCTTACCACATTAGGACTCCTATCACTTAAAAGAATTCTAACCCTAATCCAACACATAGTATTTTATTTACTGATCAGGAAAAGATTTTGATTTAAACTATTAATTAATTAAATAATTAATTAATTTCCATTTAATCAAAACAATAAAATAAAATAATATCTTGGGCTATTTTATTAGCCTTGCCGCCCACACCATATATATATGGGCATAATATTATTTTTCTTATTTTATTTAATCCATTAGACTTTAAATAAAAACCCACATGTGAACCGGACTTATTCTTACTAAAAGAAACAAGCCCACATGTCTCCTTTTAATATATTAATATAATAGAGCAGCCCATTAAATAAATAGTAGACGTATTATATTCTTAATATATTAAATGCAATTCTAGATGGACCCATAAATTGGTCCGGTAGAATATATCAAGTGATCCATGCAAGTACGTGTGGATTGTGGATCTTGGCGGGCTATCTAAATTTAAGCTTCAATAGACATAACCTAATCACAATCAACAAATGATTCACTTAGGTCCGATCTATTAATTTTAACTCATTCCACTAAAGAGCTAAAATTGAACTCTTAAATAAAGATAGAATAAGGAGATGTTTCTCATTCATTCCCTAGACAATCTTATAGGAGATGGTGTATCCTTGTGAATAATATCAGTAATAGCCAAGAGCTCATAGACCGCCTATAGCTCTCCAAGTTACCATATTTCCTCATATGACCACATTTTGAACTTGGATATTTTGACTTGTCCAGAAGCCATGTTTTCAATAATCATTATTGAAAACTCAACGTTGAAATTTAATATCCAATACCTCAAAACATCCATATGATGATATTATACTCTCATTTAATAAATGGAGCCATGATGTCCATATCTATAAATGAAGTCTTCTATCGATTAACAAATGAATACCACCAAACTATCGAGGATAGACTATGTTATATAATCGTACTCATTGATAGCTCAAATGATAACACTTGCAACCATAAATCCATCATTTATCTCAAGATTAAGATCGACTCTCCGATTGTCCTAATAATGAAAAGACTTATATCTAGTGACGGTTCTAGATAAAATATTTCATTGTGATCCTGTTCAATGCACCCAGTGCACTAGATTCTTTTACTCGAAAACCTTTTGATGATTTTAGACTCATCATAACTCATTTGATCCCACTCAAATGCTAGTAAAAGAATTCTACAACTTTATCAAGATAGAGGTGCCCAACCTTTAACTTAAGTTGTGAACGTTATTCAAGACTAACTAAAGAATTGTGTCTACCTCACACATATCCGGATGTATGAACAATTCTTCATATCTCATAGTCTTTTGACCTTATGATTATTTACCTTGACAATTATAATAATAAATGCTATAAGTATTTGTAAGAATCAGAAAACACTTTATTAATATGAAAAGATTGTCAATTACAATATTACACTCTTGCTATTGAGCATAATCCTAACATTGACCTTATTGGAAAACTTGGGAAGAAAAGTCATGAAGAGGATGCATAAAAGGAGAACAGAATGTACACGTTGGTCGACTGATTTGCCTCCTGTAGTGCACAGAACCTTGGAAAAGCTTAAGCAAGAGGGGAGATCTATGCAAGTATTGTTCGCTAATGATTTTGAGTTTGAGATTCTTGATGAGTTTGGCAAGAAATGGGTTGTTGATTTTAGATACCATACTTATGGCTGTGGTGCATGGCAACTTAGTGGTTTGCAATGTAAACATGATATGGCTTCATTAAGCCACAAAAGGTATCATGATGGCAGCTCTGAACCAGTCCAATTTGTCCATGCCTTATTGAAAAAAGAGGCATACACACTGACATATCAACCTGTAATTCATCCTATTCTTGATCAGCGCACATGGCTTGCGATTCCAAATCATAAAATTGTGCCTTCTATTGTGAAAACAAAACTAGGGTGACCAAAGGTGAAGATGAGGAGAGAGCAAGGTGAATCTGCCAGCAGTAAAGTAGTTCGATGTACTAGATGTCGAGGCCTTGGGCATAAAGGTATTGCAAAAAGAAATCTGAGGGTAGGAGAAAACCGAACAAAAAGAAGGTAAAAAAACTTTATTTTTCCTTAGTTCTAAAGCATAATTGTTTAAGACAATTATATGTACATTTAACTATTTTCTCATTGTTTACATTTTTGTAGGGGAGACATACAAACTTAGCATGCGATGAACAAGGATCATCATCTCAACCACAACATCAGCAACAATCCCAAGTCACTCAATGATTGGGTATTTTTTTTTGTACAAATATTATTGAGTTGTATATCAAGCTTAATTTTATTGTTTGATATACACTCTGTCAATTTA
Organism: Dipteronia sinensis; assembly: GCA_033220585.1. Lineage (NCBI taxonomy): Eukaryota > Viridiplantae > Streptophyta > Magnoliopsida > Sapindales > Sapindaceae > Dipteronia > Dipteronia sinensis. The sequence continues at coordinate 43,435,782 of CM065639.1, forward strand.
GGTGTTACGGTGCTTATGCTTGCAGGTAGAGGCAATGAACAACATATTTGAATCTTGTCAGGATAAGCTTTTGAAGCACAAAGTGACACAGATGACAGACCCTTGTCATTTTATTTTAAATTATTAGCTTTTGTTCAAACTACCATCGAACCAGCATTTTTTCCTCTCTTTTTTTGGACTGTGTTTACTGGTGCATATGATGCATTTTCTTTGGTATCAGGTGAACTTATGTTGAAGCTTTATATGTATTCAGATATTTGTGACTTATGTTGAACTTTTAATTATTATGAAAGAATGTTGGTTACATTAATCGTTTGCATAAATGGTTGTTTTTTATTGTTTTTTTGTGTGACTTAAATATCATGGTTTTTTTTCCACATGTGAAATTATGATTCCTATTTTTTCTGCATATGAAAATTTTCTATTCTTGAATTTAAATACTGATTTTTTAGTTTTAATTTGATTTCAATTAAAATCAGTTTTAATTTGAATACTGATTTTTTAGTTTTAATTTGATGAGTGCATTTTTTGCCATTTAGAATTTGATTACAAGTTTGTTCAAAATTTTTAAGAAAAATAAAATATGTATACAAGAAAAAATAAAAACAAAAATTTTATATAGAACAAGTTTTTACTGTTTGTCAATCATCCTAATATTAATACAAAGACAACAAATTCTTTTATTTATTTTGATATAAGTGTTTTTCATTATTATTAAGTAAATATATCATACTTTTAAGGGTAACAGGACAATTACTACAATATGGACAATAGAAGGGCTCCATGTCATTTCATCATTTTTGGACATTATTTGTGTAACGGTGTTAGTATACAGTTACCATGAAGGTGTTTTTTTGCTGATTGTTCAAACCAAAGGGTTTGATTTGGCATTAGGTTAAAAGTCGGGGGGTATTTACGATTCTCCCATTAATTAAAAGTAAAAAACCAAAAGCTGACTTTCATATTCAATTTAGTAAAAAATAAAATCCTTCCAATTCAATTATCTTATTTTTATTACCTTTATATAATTTTAGTTGGGTTTTGAAAAACATGCTAATTTCTACTCAAAATAAAAGGCTAAAAACTCTCTTTCTCAGTTGTTATGTTTATTTCTTTGTTTGTTTATCACTCAATCCAGACACTCTGATGCCAATGTTTATCCGACATCTAAGGGTTCCTCCTCTTCTAATCATCACCTATCCAAATCCGCACAACTCACCAAATCTACTAAGGTTCATCCTTTACGATTTCACGTTTTTCTATTTCATTTTTTAAACACTTATATTTTGATGTGTTATATTTCATTGTATCATTTTTGGTGCATATTTAGGATTAATGGATCTCCATTGTAGATTCTAAGTGTAAGTGAACATGTGATTAGATTTGGGTATTCGAGTTTTTATTTTGTTTTTTTATCTTATTTTATATATCTATGTATAGTTCATATAATACAAATTGCAAGACATTGTCACGCTTCTGCGTACTGTCTCATATTTTTTTTTTGGTATTGAATCGTATTCATTTGAATATTTAAAATTTTGGATTCATGTAAGCTAAATCAATCAAAGAAATGGTTTCAGGTATTGTTCATCGCAAAATAACCTTGGTATTTTTTTTAAAATTTATATATAAATAATTTTTTTTCCCGTTTTAGTGAAAACTATAATGTTGATGTATGTATTCAATAGGCACAGGTGATTGGACGATCAATCTCTAAGATTAAGCTATTATTTTACGTGTGATCTTGCAAAAAAGAACTAAGAATAATGAACTATTTTTTTCTATAAAATTGTTTTACAATTAAATCTTGAATTTTAATATTTATTTTTGGTATCTAAATCTGTACATGCTACACTCGCTTGCCAATGATTTGATCATGTTCAGAGCTCTATCTACCACTGTTTTTAGGTATTTATACAAATAAGATAGGTTTTAATATATAAAACTCTAATTTATTTATTATTATTAAATTGTGATAGATTTATTTAACTTGATTTTCTTTGCAGTTTTATTTCGTCAGAGACGAGAATTGAATTAGAACATCAACTTAGAGAGTGTAAAGTAATGATTTGGAATTATTTGAATTAGAAATTTCAGAAAATTGTTAAATTTGTGGTTAAAAGTTTTATTTTGTATATTTCAAATGTAATTGCAAAAATTTATAGTCGATTGATATTTTTGTGTCTTTTTTCTTTCTAATATATATTAAATCCAACTATAAAATTACACACGAATGTAAAAATAGAAACACACACATGAAAACATTTTAAAATATAAATTCGATAACGATTACGTTATGTTTTACCGTGCCCGCACATCGTGTGGACTGCATACAGTAATATATATTTATATTCTCGAGATAAATAGTGCAATCTCATTGGAACGGTCTCACTAAGTGGTAATGAGACCGTCCCATTGAAGATTTTCTCTTAATTCAGATTTACGAGGAGTCCATAAAAGTTTGGCCATCAGCGTATTCGATTTAAAATAAAATCTAAATAAATCTAATGTATTTGAAGAGTCATTGAATTTGCAAATTTTGCTCGATTTATAAAATTGGATGGATTTTAGAATTAGATGTATAAGCATAATTGTCTATAACTGAAAATACACAAAGTGTGTCTAATACAACCCTAGAGGGGGGGGGGGGGGGGGGGGGGGGGGGGGGGGGGGGAATAGGTTTTAGTTGATTTATTACCAACTTTTCGACTTAATCAATTTTAATAATCCGACCCCATATTAGCAATCAATGAATCCAATATAAAAATACGGAAAACAATAAAAACACAAAGATTGATTAACGTGAGAAACCTTCCATCTGGGCAAAACTCACGGGCTATCCTTCTAACCACATACGGTCCTCAAATCCACTATTTGAACGAAAGTTTACAACCTAGGTTGACCTCAAGTTACACCTACTTGGCCACTAACCCTTTCACTCTACCCAACGGGCCTTTAATAGTGATTCTAGACCACAAGCTTGTGCACTAACCCACTTAGTCACAAAACTTAACAATCAATGAAGATGTTAAACAACCTATGTGAATATGTAAAAGATATTCAAACATGCAATTAATGCTGGAAAACACTAAATGCTTATCTAAGGATTTAAAGATGTCAATGAATGCAAATCCTAGATATCAATATCTAAATGCAAATGCATGAACATTTAGCTAGAAGGGTAAAATCGTCCTAAATGCTAGCTATCAATGAACAAAGCTCTCAACCAACAAAAAACAACTCAAACATGTTATAAATGCCAATAAACATAAAGATATGCAATAAAATCATATAAAAGAGCTATCCCTAGGCAAACAAGAACATAAATAAATACAATGAGATTTAGGGCATGTTCAAGTTACCTAGTCATTGAAAGCAAGAAGAATCCATGATGAGATGATGCTTGTAAGATGTTAGATGCACATGGATTTGTGTTTGGTTAAGTAAAGATGAGTTCTTGGGAGTTTCTCTCTCTAAGGGAAGCTTGGCCTCTCAAAAATGGCTTCTTGAACTCACAAAAACGAGCAAGGAAGAAGAGAGGATATATATAAGGGAGCCCTAGTCAAAACTGCGTCATTTTTGAACTTAGGGCACAAAATCCCCGTCAATACAGCTGGATGGACCGCGTTGCAGGCAAGTGTCCAGACCGCGGTTCACACAGTAGTGTACCGTCTGGACAACAACGCGGTGTAGGGCGATGTGCATGCAGGTGCGCAGGCCGCGGTATGGGCAACAGAGGCCTACTAGACAACACCGCGACTTGGATCGCTATGCGTGCAAGTGTACAGGAAGCGGTACAGGAAGCATGACCCTACTGAGGTATACCGCTCTGTATGCCGCGGTGCAAGCATGTCTTAGTTGATTTATTACCAACTTTTCGACTTAATCAATTTTAATAATCCGACCCCATATTAGCAATCAATGAATCCAATATAAAAATACGGAAAACAATAAAAACACAAAGATTGATTAACGTGAGAAACCTTCCATCTGGGCAAAACTCACGGGCTATCCTTCTAACCACATACGGTCCTCAAATCCACTATTTGAACGAAAGTTTACAACCTAGGTTGACCTCAAGTTACACCTACTTGGCCACTAACCCTTTCACTCTACCCAACGGGCCTTTAATAGTGATTCTAGACCACAAGCTTGTGCACTAACCCACTTAGTCACAAAACTTAACAATCAATGAAGATGTTAAACAACCTATGTGAATATGTAAAAGATATTCAAACATGCAATTAATGCTGGAAAACACTAAATGCTTATCTAAGGATTTAAAGATGTCAATGAATGCAAATCCTAGATATCAATATCTAAATGCAAATGCATGAACATTTAGCTAGAAGGGTAAAATCGTCCTAAATGCTAGCTATCAATGAACAAAGCTCTCAACCAACAAAAAACAACTCAAACATGTTATAAATGCCAATAAACATAAAGATATGCAATAAAATCATATAAAAGAGCTATCCCTAGGCAAACAAGAACATAAATAAATACAATGAGATTTAGGGCATGTTCAAGTTACCTAGTCATTGAAAGCAAGAAGAATCCATGATGAGATGATGCTTGTAAGATGTTAGATGCACATGGATTTGTGTTTGGTTAAGTAAAGATGAGTTCTTGGGAGTTTCTCTCTCTAAGGGAAGCTTGGCCTCTCAAAAATGGCTTCTTGAACTCACAAAAACGAGCAAGGAAGAAGAGAGGATATATATAAGGGAGCCCTAGTCAAAACTGCGTCATTTTTGAACTTAGGGCACAAAATCCCCGTCAATACAGCTGGATGGACCGCGTTGCAGGCAAGTGTCCAGACCGCGGTTCACACAGTAGTGTACCGTCTGGACAACAACGCGGTGTAGGGCGATGTGCATGCAGGTGCGCAGGCCGCGGTATGGGCAACAGAGGCCTACTAGACAACACCGCGACTTGGATCGCTATGCGTGCAAGTGTACAGGAAGCGGTACAGGAAGCATGACCCTACTGAGGTATACCGCTCTGTATGCCGCGGTGCAAGCATGTCTTGCCAAGCGGTCTAGGCCGCGCTAAGAGAAGAAATTCTCTTTTCAGGGCAAACTGAACACACTAAGAGATGTGCAAAAAGTGCAAGTGTGGAGTGTGAAAATTGGCGTACAATACATCATTCAATTACATGAAGATAAAAACATAATGCATGCAAGTGAGTGTGTGCAACTAGATCTTTTCAAAAAATGTTAAACTAGTGAGATACTTTTGAAGTGCTCTTGAGAGAGATGATGTCCTTGAAGCTTGATCACACCCAATGAGGCCTCAAATACCCTTACAAAAATAATCCCCAATGTGGTTTGTCAACGAAATAAGCCAATCAAAAATATGAGGAACTTACAATCTCCCCCTTTGGTTATTTCTTGACAAAACCACCTCTCACAAATCATCCTCACAAAAGAATAGAAACTAGAGGTCAACAAGGAAATTCTACATTACAAATAGATACCTAGATGCTAGGTCTTCAAATCTTCAAGCTCTTGTAGAATAGCCACCCCTACAAAACAATGAGACTACACTTTCCAAGACAAGTGTATGTGAGGTGATCAAGAGAGATAATAAAATAAAAGCAATTTGCATAATAAATGAAAACTACAACATGCAACATGAAAATGCTCCCCCTATATAGGTTACTCCCCCTCAACGGGACAATCTCTCTAAATATGCAACCCCCTTAAATAAAACCACATTACTCCCCCTTTTTGTCATGAGATAGGCAAAAGAGTATTCCCCAACTGGGTCACTTTAGCAAAGAGAGCTATTTGCAAGATAAGTGCATAATCATATACAACAACTTTATGCAACTTAATTAATTGAGAGATAATCATTGAGGGTTTATTGTTAAGAAGAAAATGTGTGACTTAGTTGCATTGGATGTAAGACACGTAACATCATAGTTCAAGCAAATGGTATTTGGCAAGGAGAACATCAAAAAGGGTTCTAAAAGAATTCAAACCAATTTGCACCCTTTTGTCATAAGCAAACATGATATAGTATTTTGAAAAGAAATTTCAACGCACACAAAACTATATCAATCCTTAAAAGCAAATCAAGACATTTGATCAAGAGATCCTTTTAGATTTTTCCGGATAATTATCCGAATGATAGTAGTCTTGATTAACAATTAAGAAGAGAGAGAAGACTAATTTGGATATAAAATCCTTATTGATTACATGGATACAAGATCCTTATTGATTAGTCTTCTCATTTGCATTCACACACATTTGCATTAAAGCAATCAAAACATATTTCATGCATATCATTTTGAGCATGTCAAAATCAAGTTCACATGTCATGGAGAAAAATTATAGGTCATTCAAATGTACTTCCCAATCAATTCTCCTAATCCAAAAATGAATGTTTGAACATAGAGGTGACATGGATTACAAACCAAGCAAGGCACACTTATTTAATAAACAGCCATATAAGAATATATATAAGCACAACCAAAAATACTCAAGCAATTAATAAAGAAGCATAAAGTTGATCAAGTTTTTGCTTATTTCAACATGCAAGGTTGCTCTCTTTGCTTGAGCTCCCCATAAGGGGTCAATTACCAAAACACATCAAGGCATATGACAAATCCCAATAGACCTACTAAGTTACTTGAACCTAGTTGAGTCTAAGGGCTTTGTAAATAAATCCGCTAGTTGATCATTAGTACCCACATGCTCAAGTGCAATGCATTTGTTTTCAACTAGTTCTCTAATGAAATGATGCCTAATGTCTATATGCTTTGTCCTAGAGTGCTGAACCGGATTCTTTGAAATGTTAATTGCACTCATGTTATCACAATAAATGATTAGAATACCTTGATCAAAGCCATAATCCACAAGCACTTGTTTCATCCAAAGGAGTTGTGTGCAAGCACTCCCGGCGGCTATGTATTCCGCTTCAGCTGTGGATAGAGAGATGGAATTTTGCTTCTTGCAAAATCATGAGACCAAATTGTTACCTAGGAAGAAGCAACCGCCCGATGTACTCTTCCTATCATCACAATTTCCTACCCAATCTGCATCACTAAAGCCAACTAAGCTAGCATTAGTGTCAAAAGAGTACCATATCCCATAGTTGGATGTCCCATTCACATATCGAATGATTCTCTTCACGGAGGAGAGATGAGATTCCTTGGGATCCGCTTGGTACCTAGCACACACACACACACCCACACTAAAGGTTATATCGGGCCTACTTGCGGTCAAGTAAAGCAAGCTACCAATCGTGCCACGATAAAGACTTTGTTCCACACTTTTGCCACTAGCATCCTTGCTTAGTTTCAAGGTGGTACTCATGGGTGTGTCACAATGTTTGGCATTCTCAAGGCCAAACTTCTTCACTAGGTTCTTAGCATACTTAGTTTGGGATATAAAAATCCCATCATGCAATTGCTTGATTTGCAAACCTAGGAAGTAATTGAGCTCCCCAACAAGACTCATCTCAAACTCATGAGACATGACATCAACAAATTGTTGGACTTTGGATTTGTTGGTGGAGCCAAAAACAATATCATCAACATAAATTTGAGCTATGAAAAGCTCATCTTTGTTCCTCTTGATGAATAAAGTTTTGTCAACACTACCCCTAGTGTAGTCATTGTCAACAAGAAATTGAGTGAGGCGCTCATACCAAGCCCTAGGTGCTTGTTTCAACCCATATAAAGCCTTCTTGAGGCGATAGACATGATTGGGGTGGTGTGGATCCACAAACCCCTTGGGTTGCTCAACAAACACTTCCTCATGTAAGAAACCATTGAGGAAGGCACTCTTGACATCCATTTGATGCAATTTGAACTTGTGCACACATGATATGGACAAAAGAAGCCTTATGGACTCAAGACGGGCAACTGGAGCAAAAGTCTCCTCAAAGTCAATACCCTCAATTTGAGAGTATCCTTGTGCTATAAGTCTAGCCTTGTTGCGCACAATGTTGCCATTCTCATCCGACTTGTTCCTATATACCCATTTGGTGCCTATGACATTAGTATCCTTGGGTCTAGGAACAAGAGTCCAAACCTCATTTCTTTCAAATTGGTTTAGCTCTTCTTGCATGGCAAGAACCCAAACTCATCATTCAAGGCTTCATCAACCTTTTTGGGTTCAATTTGAGAGGTGTAACAAGTATAGCTAATTTGATTAGCTATTTGACGCCTAGTCCTAACACCCTCATTCATATCTCCAAGAATGTCATTCTCGTTGTGGAGATGTCTAACCCATAGAGCGGGTTCTTTAGAGTCCAAAGATGGATCTCTATCAAGAGGTTGAATGACCTCTTCATCAAGACTTGACTTCACATCAATTGAAGTCTCACCATTCTTTTCCAATGAAGAATCATCAACCACAACGACCTCTTCATCATGATCTCTAGTCTTAGGCCTACAATCATCTATGACAACATTAGATGATTCCATGACACTCCGAGTTTTTAAATTGAAAACTCTATAGGCCTTACTATTAAGGGCATAGCCAATGAAAATCCCATCATCACTCTTGGCATCAAACTTGCCAAGTTGATCTCGGTCATTTAGAATATAGCATTTGCTCCCAAATGAGTGGAAGTAGCTAACATTTGGCTTCCTACCCTTCCATAATTCATAGGAGGTTTGCCTAGTTCCGGGCCTTAGGAAGACTCTATTTCCTATGTAGCAAGCCGTATTAACGGCCTCGGCCTAAAGGTTCCTAGGGACATTGTTGCTAAGCAATATCACACGGGCCATCTCTTGAAGGACCCTATTCTTCCTCTCAACAACCCCATTTTGTTGAGGAGTTCTAGGTGCCGAAAACTCATGGGAAATGCCTAAGCTATTGCAATAGCTTTCAAAACCAGCATTTTCAAATTCCCTCCCATGGTCACTCCTAATTCTTTTAATGCTTTCAATGTGTGAGTTCTTTTCATTTTGAATTTTAGTGCAAAGCATTTTAAAATTTTCAAACGTTTCAGATTTTTCTCTAAGAAAATATGTCCATGTAAATCTAGAGAAATCATCAACACAAACAAAAATGTATCTCTTGCCACCGAGACTCTCGGTTTGCATGGGACCCATAAGGTCCATATGTAGAAGCTCTAATGGCTCCTTGGTGGCGAGATACTTGCCTTTCTTGTGCATGCTTTTGGTTTGTTTCCCTTGTTGACAAGATCCACAAACGCCATCGACTTTCTTCCCAAGCTTAGGGAGGCCACGCACAACCTTGAACTTATCTAAGATCCTCAAATCTCGATAGTTCATGTGGCCAAGTCTTTGATGCCATAACTCAACTTCCTCACTTTTGGACATATTGCAAGAGATAGCACTAGCTTCTAGATAATAGCAATTGTCACTAGATCTCTTTCCTTTTAGCAAGGTTTGTCCATTTGGCATTAAAATAGAGCAATCATTTTTTTTAAACAAGACGGAGAGTCCATCATCATTAAGATGATAAATGCTTATAAGATTGGCTTGCAAGCCATCAACAAGTAGAGCATTGGACAAGGAGGGTAAATCGGGAATGGAAATGGTTCCTTTCCCTATGACTTTCTTTCTAGATCCATCATCAAAGGTGACAAATCCTCCATTCTCCAAGACAAGAGATTTAAAGAAACTCTTGTTCCCCGTCATATGCCTAGAACACCCACTATCCAAATACCAAGTGTTAGAGGCATTTGCCTTCAAGGCAATTTGAGCCACATAGCAAAAATAGTCATCCCTTCTAATCCACCTAGGTGAAATATTCTCTTTCCTAGTGGTATTAGTCACATTGGTTCTAGATTTTCTAGGATCATGCAAATTGGCTTTAGATTTCCTAGGAACATGCATTTTGGCTCTAACTCTATTTCTTTCAATCATACTCTTGATTCTACACATTTCAATGTATTTGAAGCAATTAGGTCTAATGTGACCATCAACACCACAAAAGTGACAAGTGGGAATAAAATAAGAAGACATACCATGCCCTTGTGAGAACAAGAGGGCTTTCCCACACATTTGAGCTTGTCTTTGGTGTTGGATTGGTTCTCTTCTTCTTTGTTGTTGAGTTGGAATGAATTGCTTCCTTGGTTGACCTTGCATGAATTGCTTCTTGGCTTGATGGTATTTGGGTTGAGGGAAACTTGCTTGATGCACCCTTGTTGATTGAGCTTGAGCTTGTTTCCCTTGTGCTACCTTGACTTGAGAATCTTTAGAGCACTCTCCTAGTTCGATCTTCTTCCTAGGATGTTGTGGGGGTGGAGGCTCTTTGTTATCCAAACTCTTGACAAACACAGTCTTGCTTGAGGATGAGGTCTCCTTGTCATCTTCATAGCCAAGACCTTTCTTATCACTTGGCCTCTTGCCAACTCCTAACATGTGGTCAAGTTTCTTCGTGCTTGAAGTCATCTTAGCAATTATCTCTCTAGCTTCTTCAAGCTCCTTTTCCATCAATTCCTCATTCCTTTTGGCTATCTTCACTTCTTTATTTAAGTGAGCAGCTTCGGTAGATAGCTTGAGATTCTCTCCTTTTAGCCTTTGAATCTCTTTCTTCATCTTCAATCTTGAGCTTTGAAAATGCTCAATGAAGCCTTCAAGATCCATTCCTCCTACATCCATATTGTTGAATGGGATGAAGAGTCACCATCGCTAGAGTCATCTTCACTTTGTTTCTCTACCTCTTCATCATCTATTGCTTCCTTACTCTTGAGAGAAGATACGAAGGCAATAAAGTTTGCCACATGATCCTCATCATCTGAGGATTCTCCTTCTTCTTCCAAGTCATCACCATCGCTCCACGTGGCTGCCATGGCTTTTCCTTTCTTCTTGTTCTTCAAATTTCCACAATCCGTAGAGATGTGTCCGAAACCTTCCACATTCGAAGCATTGAATCCCTTTTCTTGTGGGCTTGTCTTCACTCGACTCAAACTTCTTGAAATGAGTCTTCTGCTTCATTTCCTTTCCTTTGGATCCAAATCCCCTCTTCTCAAAATTGATGAACTTCTTGAATCTTTTCACCATGAGGGCCATTTCTTCATCTGAGTCTTCTTCCTCCTTCTCAACCTTAGAAGTCTTCAAAGCAATACTCTTTTACTTCTTTTGAGGTGTAGGTGTGGGAGTCCATCTAGACTCATATGCTAGAAGCCTTCCAATAACTTCACTTGGCTTCATATTCTTGTAGTCACTATTCTCCTCAAGAGCCGTCACTTTTGACTCAAATCTTGCCGGAAGAGACCTCATAATTTTTTGCTTGATTCTCCTATCTGAGTAAGGATCACCAAGTTGATGGCTTTGATTAACTATGTCCATCAACTTCACTTGAAAGTCATTGAAGCACTCATCCTCCTCCATTCTAATTTGCTCGAATTGTGTTTGGAAGGACTTGAAGCTTAGAGTCCTTGACCACCTCGGTTCCCTCATGGGCCGTCTATGGAATCTCCCATGCCTCTTTTGCAATTCTTGTTATTTGGATCAATTTGTACTGATTGTCATCAATGGCACAAAGAATGGCATGCATAGCCTTGTTGTTCCACTTGGATGCTTCAAACTCTTGAGTTGACCATTCCGACTTTGGCTTCGGAACTACACTTTCATCTGCAAGAGTCTTTTCCAGAGGAGTGTAGCCATCTTCAATTGCCATCCATGCTCGGTCATTTATTTGGTAAATGTAAGACTCCATCTTGCCTTTCCAAGAGGCATAGTTTACTCCGGTGAGTAAAGGGGGTCTTGTGCTAGAGGCTCCCTCATTACCACTTCCGTTTCCACTCATAGTGTTTGGGTGTGAATGAGATGAATGTTAATGATGCAACAATCACAAACAAAATGCAAGACACACAAAGAGCAAGGATCACCTAAGTGTATCTAGGAACCTGCTCTGATACTAATTGAAAATACACAAAGTGTGTCTAATACAACCTAGAGAGGGGGGGGGGGGGGGGGGGGGGTGAATAGGTTTTAGTTGATTTATTACCAACTTTTCGACTTAATCAATTTAATAATCCTACCCCATATTAGCAATCAATCGAATCCAATATAAAAATGCGGAAAACAATAAAAACACAAGGATTGATTTACGTGAGAAACCCTCAAACTGGGCAAAACTCACGGGCTATCCTTCTAGCCACATACGGTCATCAAATCCACTATTTGAACGAAAGTTTACAACCTAGGTTGACCTCAAGTCACACCTACTTAGTCACTAACCCTTTCACTCTACCCAATGGGCCTTTAATAGTGATTCTAGACCACAAGCTTGTGCACTAACCCACTTAGTCACAAAGCTTAACAATCAATGAAGATGTTAAACAACCTATGTGAATATGTAAAAGATATTCAAACATGCAGTTAATGCTGGGCAACACTAAATGCTTATCTAAGGATTTAAAGATGTCAATGAATGCAAATCCTAGATATCAATATCTAAATACAAATGCATGAAGATTTAGCTAGAAGGGTAAAATCATCCTAAATGCTAGCTATCAATGAACAAAGCTCTCAACCAACAAACAACAACTCAAACATGTTATAAATGCCAATAAACATAAAGATATGCAATAAAATCATATAAAAGAGCTAACCCTAGGCAAACAAGAACATAAATAAATACAATGAGATTTAGGGCATGTTCAAGTTACCTAGTCAATGAAAGCAAGAAGAATCCATGATGAGATGATGCTTTTAAGATGTTAGATGCACATGGATTTGTGTTTGGTTGAGTAAAGATGAGTTCTTGGGAGTTTCTCTCTCTAAGGGAAGCTTGGCCTCTCAAAAATGGCTTCTTGAACTCACAAAAACGAGCAAGGAAGAAGAGAGGATATATATAAGGGAGCCCTAGTCAAAACTGTGTCGTTTTTGAACTTAGGGCACAAAATCTCGTCAATACCGCTGGATGGACCGCGTTGCAGGCAAGTGTCCAGACCGCGGTACACACAGCAGTGCACCGTCTGGACAACAACGTGGTGTAGGGCGCTGTGCATGCAAGTGCGCAGGCCGCGGTATGGGCAATAGAGGCCTACTGGACAACACCGCGACTTGGATCGCTATGCGTGCAAGTGTACAGGAAGCGGTACAGGAAGCATGACCCTACTGAGGTATACCGCTCTATATGCCGCGGTGCAAGTATGTCTTGCCAAGCGGTCTAGGCCGCGCTAAGAGAAGAAATTCTCTTTTCAGGGCAAACTCAACACACTATGAGATGTGCAAAAAGTGCAAGTGTGAAGTGTGAAAAGTGGCATACAATACATCATTCAATTACATAAAGATAAAAACATAATGCATGCAAGTGAGTGTGTGCAACTAGATCTCTTCAAAGAAAGTTAAACTAGTGAGATACCTTTGAAGTGCTCTTGAGAGAGATGATGTCCTTGAAGCTTGATCACACCCAATGAGGCCTAAAATACCCTTACAAAAATAATTCCCAATGTAGTTTGTCAACGAAATAAGCCAATCAAAAATATTAGGAACTTACAATAACAAATTTTTTCAAACCCTTGTAAATTTATAATGTACTGAAATTAACAAAAAACAATTATCCTATTGTTTTTTTATATATAAATATTGTAAGAATTATAACAATAATGCTGCCGGGACTTACCGATGTCAAACAATACATGTACATCCAATATATTTAGTCCCATAACGGGGATAACTACTCCACAAACTATGGAGAAAACTTCTCTCACATGTTTGTAACTTGTGCATGGTGGGATTTGAACCCCTTACCACAAAAGTAGATGAGATGTGCACTACCACTTATGCTAAGAGGTGATGTAAAATTATCCTGAACATGATAATTACAATTAATAAAAAAAAATCAATTATTTTTCTATAATATCAAATTGAGATGTCAATTCAAATTTGTCATAAAAGAAATCAACAACTTAAGGCAACAAATTCATAAGTTTGGGTTCGGTTCTACGAACTTGGTTGAGAATGTGGTACCCCTAAATTTTGTCTGACATTGATCGAGGTATAAAAGTGTCACTAAAAACTGATAAGGCAACCTTCGAAAGAAACCCGGGTCATTATGCTAGGGTGCTTGTTGATGTGAACCTTTCTTCCAACTTGCCAGATTCTCTTATGCTCGAACGAGACGATTCTTGTTTATTTATTTATGTTCACAATGAGAATTTGCCTAATTTCTGTAATTCGTGCAGCTCTATTGGGCATACACCTACCAACTGTCATTGGAACATATCACTAAATGACAAAATATCCTTAATTTCTATTGTATTGTATTTTTGTAATTACACCCCACCTATATCTATTTTATTATCTAATCATCTTAATTATTATATAAAATTTTGTTATTTTATTTCTTGTTTTTTTAAAAAAAATTATAACTCTTAAATATATAAATTATAATTAAATGAGTTTGGGTTATGAACTAATTTTATTTACAAGTGGTAGATTAAAAAAACAAAGAAGAAAAATACGAATTTTCGCTTTGTCTCTATGTTTATTGTCTTTCCTGGCACACACTTATCTATCAAGTAATGCTAGAGATTCTACTTACAATCTCATATTTTTGATCCCAACTCATACGACAGCTGAGGTGTCACTTGATAAGTGGATACATATTAATGTGTATTCACACATCAAGTGACACATTTTTTTACCACATGGATTGGGATGGAAAATGTGAGATTGTATGTGTGATCCATTACTCTTTACTTTTTGTTATTTGCTTGATTTGATACAAACAAATAAATATGGTTAGTTAACAATTAAGTTTTTTTCTACTCCAGTTGAGACATTGTTTGTTGGATTTATTAAGTTTAGTTAATAAATCATAGTGTTTAATTTCATTTTAATTTGAAATAATTTTGATCACATTATTTAACATATAAAAGCACCTCCGATTCTATTATGTATTTGGAGAAAATTGAGTGTCATATATGATAGTTAGATAATAAGGTAGAAAAAACCTCTCAAATGCAATTACCTAACTTGATTATGGAGGTGATGTGACAAACTTTTCTTTAGAGAATATGTAGTTGGGTTTCTAACTTTAGAAACTCTCCTAGAAATGCTTATTAAAATTCTAACTTTTTCCCACCAATAACATTACACCTCATTTAATTGTAAAATAAAAGATGAGAAATAACGAGATAAATGATTGGTTAAAAATGGATACATATTTGATTTAAAATAAAAGAGAAGAGAGAATGAAATAAATGTTTTAAGATGATTGTTATAAATAAATACATGTTTGCTTTTAGATAATTGTATTGGAGATGAAAATATGCATTTCTTAAATTTTTTTGAAAAAGTGGATCCATATTTAATATATATAGTGATGTATCATTAGTTAGAAACCCAAAAATGCACATTTGTATCGGAGATACTCTTGAATTTTAAGAAAACCGATAATGGAGAAAACAAGTTGAAAGCAAACGATATGTTATTAATTATGTAACTGTTAACCTCCAACCACCCACGTGATCACCAGTACCATTGACCACCATCCACTATAACGAGTCAACTCAGTTGAAAAAGATGTTAGTTAGACCGAGTTGATGATTTTGTTAACGGGTTTAATGGAGATGTTTGGCATTTGAAGATGGCACATCTTGCCTGTAAGAGGTGGATGTTTCGTGCATGTATTGTAGATCTAATTTGCATAGATTACAGAGAGAGTTTGAGAGGGAATCAACTAGAGAGCAATGGAAGATAGAGGAGAAGAGAGTCAGATTTTGTGAACCAACAACAAGTTGAAATCCAAATGAGATCGTAGAGACCTATAATGGAATGGGATCTTCGTTTCCATGTATCCTGATTTTTTTCAACTGTTTTTTCTTTTTTTGGGTCCTTTTTGTTTTCTAATTTCTATTGTTTTATATATTTTTTAAATCACATATTTGAAAATGAAATGTCGAAAATACCCTCCTTACTGTTAATTTTGACTGAATTTGACTAACACTAGGGGAGTTATATGTGAATTTTTAGAAAAGTTGTGTTTGGCTATGAATAGCCATACCCATGTAGGTTGGGTGTAATTTCCTCTAATACATGCCGCATCTTCCGTTCGTAGTTCTTTTGCGGAAAAACGTGTGTTGCGTCCTAATACATGTTGCTACATCTTTTGCTCTAATCACCATCGCGCGGCACTACAGTTGTCACTAAGGATGACAGTTTCACCCGAATCCGCGAGTACCGAATCGAACCAGAATATCATGATTGGGTATGGATCCCAATATTTGAGTCGCGGGTCGGGTCTGGGTATAAATTATGTTGCCAACATCGGGCCTGGGTCTGGTTCTGGTAGAAAAACCCATACCCGAACACGTGGACCCGAAAAATTTAAAAATAGGTCAGAATCCTTAATTCCTTTATTGCAATCTTGCCTTCACTTCAAGCGCCGAACCCCTAATTCATTCTCAGCTTTAACTCTCTACTCTCAAGATTTGCCGAATCCTTTATTCCTTTCTTGCCTTCACTTTAGAGTTTCAACCTTTCGACTGCCAACTATAAGCATCCAAGGTCTCCATTAACGAGGCTCGAATTCTTCTGGGATTCTTGGGGATCAAAACGCATTCGACACCGTAAGAAACTGACATGGTGGGTTGTTTTCCGGTGTAGAAAGCTTGGTGGGTTTGGTTTTATATATTTTTTTGCTGCTTACTTGAATAAGGTAGGCTAGAACTGAATCAGAGAAGCCAAAAAAGAAGAAAATATGGTTTTTAATGGGGATTTTTGGTGGGTTGAGACTTGAGAGACAGACACAGAGCTCTCTCTGTTTAGTTGTATAGTGTTTTAGGGTTTGTGTGTAGATTGGGATTTCTTTTTTCCGTTTTTTTGAAAACCGATGAGAACTAAGAGCATCTCCAATGCAAGCGTGGCTTGTGAAAAAAAAAGCTGCCATGTAGGATAAATAGACATGATGTTAATACTTGTGTTTCCAATGCAACCGTATATATTTAATCTTAAGCTGATGTGGTAAAAAAAATAATAGACATTGTCAACATGACCGTCCACTTATAGACAGCCTGTTGCACATCCATTTTTTAGGTTGATTAAGCAAACATTTAAAATTGATATTAATTTTTCGTTTATTTTGTTGAAATAAAATAAAAAATAAAATAGGAAATAAAATTGGGCACGTCATTAAAACAAAATGTGTTTTAAACGGAAGCACTGGAGATAAAATTTTAAGTTGATTGTCTATCGAATCTATATTTATGCCATATAGGAAGCAAATCTTTTGATATTGTTGTCATGTCAACAATTATTCATGTGCAAGCCATTTTAGCATTGGAGATGCTCTAATTGATCCAAAAAAAAAAAATTTAAGAACACCATTATTTGATCGATTGATGCTCGGCGGACCCACTAGTCTAGACCTGAACACGCTAATATATTCGGGTCTAGGTTTGGGTCCTAAAATGTTTGATAGGTATGGGTTTGGGTCTAGTAGGACCCAACCCATTACTGGACCCAGAACTATCACCATCTTTAGTCGTCACTCTATTAAATCAAATGAGCTAATTATACCAAAACATCCCTGAGGTTTCCTCTTTTACATGAAAAAAACATATTTATCTATAATTGACTCTCAACTCCCTTCCTGTTAGTCAACAACCTTCAGAATTAACGTTGGGCCATGTAAGAGCATTCAAAAGTCTAAGGGGTATATTCAATTGAGATTTCAAAAGACTTTTATGGGGGTGTATTCAATTGAGATTTCAAAAGACTTTTAAAGATTTTTATGGAATTTAAGAGTTTGGTTGTATTCAATATAAACTTTAAACTCTATAAAATTCATGTGATATTGAATATAGTCTTTTGTAGACTTTAAAAAAATTATTAAGTTATGTGATATTCAATACAGACTTTTATAGACTTTTTAAAAGTTATAAAAAGTCATGAGGTATTCAACCAAGATTTTTTAAAAGTCTATTAAAGTTAAAAGGTATTCAAAATATGAATGACTTTTAAATGTCAATGACATTTAGTATATCAAATACACAATTTGTCTTTCATTCCTACCAAAAACTTTGAATGACTTTTTTTTAAATAGAAAGAATTTCACTTTAGAAGAAAAATATAAAACTCTTTGAAAAACATCAACCACCAAACATATGTTCTATTTTCAAAAAGAGCACACTTATTCTTAAGAAATTTCACAAATAAAATAAAATGAATAAACATTAACGATCTATAACACAAAAAAATTAACTAAAAAAATAATATAAAACAACTCTCCGTCGGCTATGCAATTAAGGACGAGAGATTTCAATTTTTTTTACCTCTAGTTTCAAAACAACTGAACAACACCAAAACAAATTAAACGAACTTCATTTATGTTAATTAAAAATAATGAAAGACAAAAATCATTACTCAACCATACCAATTGCCAATATGTCATAATTAAAGTCGCGTATGAGCTTGGCTCCATGTAATTATGATCAATATCAAACTACTTACTTTTAGGCATAGGTCTTGTTCAACAACTAGGTGTGGTTTTTATGTTTTATCTTAATTTCATGAATTAATTTTGTGTAGATTTTTTATACTCATTGGCATACTTTCAGAGACAAGTAAACGTTAATATTATATATTGTCAGTTTGCAAGATTTACTATAAGAGAAAATTTATAATACTTTGACTAATTATAAAAAACAAATTAAATTTTGACTAATTATTAAGAAAAAAGGTGCATAATTGTCTTTATGATGCAAAATATAATATAAAATAAATAAATAAAAATTTTAAAATCACGTATATAAGTATGAATGCTTTCGTTAAGTTTAATTAACGATGATTTTGTTTTATATTCTGTTAAAAAATATTTTATTGACATGAGAAATATATAATAAATTTTTTCTAAAACAATGTATAATATATTTAAAAGTCAATGAAAGTCTATAAATGTCCATGAAAGTCTATAAATGTCCATTAAAGTCTTTTAAATGAAAGTCTATGAAAGTCTTTTAAAATGAAAATTTATGAAAGTTTGTCATAATATTTCAAAGTCTACAAAAGTCCATAAAAGTCCATGAAATCTACAAAAGTCATCCACTTAAAAAAAGACTTTAAAGTCTTTTGAAATTCTAATCGAATACATCCCACTTTATAAGTCTATAAAAGTCCATGAAATCTACAAAAGTCATCCACTTAAAAAAAGACTTTAAAGTCTTTTGAAATTCTAATCGAATACATCCCACTTTAAAGACTTTTAAATAATTTATAAGTTTAGGTGTATTCAATATGGATTTCGATCCTCTACTGATCTGATCTTTTTCCTGACCCTTTTAAAGTATGTGATTGGTTGTTGGTAAAATGGTTGTAGAAACCAATCACATATTAACCATACATTCATTGCAATTCTTATGTGTCATGAGATTAGGTGAGTTCAGGAAAAAAATTAGATCAGTAGAGAATCAAAATTCATTCAATATAGACTTTAAAAGACTCTATAAAAATCATGAGGTATTCAATACAGACTTTTATAGGCTTTTAAAGAGTCATTAAAAGTCATGAGGTATTTTATACAGGCTTTTTCAGACTTTTAAAAAGTCATTAAAAGTCATAAGGTATTCAACTAAGGAGGGTGTATTCAATCTAAACTTTTAATGACTTTTATGAAATTAAAAAAGTTTGGATGTATTCAATATATACTTTTAAAGACTCTATAAAAGTCATAGTGTTATTCAATCGTGACTTTTAAAAGGGATTTCATCTTTTCATCCTACTATGTGGAGATAGAAGTATCCTATAGTGTTTTGAATCGGTAATGGAAAAGGAGGGTTTCATCAAAAACAAGTTTTTTTTTGGGAAGATTGCTTTTCCTCTATGATTAATTGGTCAGATTTGTGGACCCCTAAAGGAAAACTAGCATGGATCGACGTATGCGGCACTCTGATGAGTTGCTGGGAGGAGTCATTCTTTATGAAGCTGGGTAAACAGATTGGTGAGACGTTCTGGATAGATTAAGATACTTTGTCGAGGAAACGGCTGGATAGAGGCAAGTTTTTGGCTCTGATCCCACATGACTGGAAGTGCTTTTCCATCATCAACGTCTTTATGGAGGAGTCGTAGTTTTCAAGTAAAGCTGGAAGTTGATCCCAAACCAGTTTCACTCAATTGGCTGACCGATTTCCTGGCTTTATCAGGAGGCGCCTTTCTCATCGGAAGCTAACAACTACAATGCACCAGATTTAGGTCCCTAAGAAAGAGATGTTAGGGTGGGTGAAGTGGACAACTACAAGTAGACTAGCAAGCCTAAAAACTATCCTACTTTTCAAAAAGAAGGAATTGGAAAAATAGACATGGCAGGTAGGGATGTGGGTGATGTTGACAAGGGGAAACGTCCTTGGACTCGGAAGCTGAATCAAAAGGCACTCTCTTTGTACTACCAAAATGCCAAGTTGATCATTGGAAAAAAGAGAGATCAGGTTTTCAAAAAGGTGGCAGTTGAGAGTTCAAACTCATTTTCTTCAACATCTGACACTGTGGGACCAGGTCTTCTTAAGGGTGAATGCTCCACTAAGAGTAGAAAAGATAGGCCTGAGAAGCATGGGCCTTCAGAGAGTGGACTAGGAGAGAACATGGTGGACTCATCTTCTGACTTTATCCCATTAGAAAAAGGTTTCATAAAAGGTAATGGTATTTTTACACAATAAGAGATTACTGGTATTACAATTGACCTTACTTTGGATCAGGCCTCTGAAGATGTCATGGGTCTGATTCCTATTCAAGAAAGAGTTGTCAACCATGTAGGGGATGCCGATGGCGATCATACATCATCTTCTCCAGTTAGAAGCAAGGCTAGGCTGGAAGGAAGGAATTCACCTGGGACTGAGTTAGGTCAGTTTTCTGATCCCAACATACAAGAAGAATCAGCTCCTGCAGGTATTCCTCCTAAAACTCCAAAGAAAAGAAAGGGTAGTAAGAACTGTTTTTCGGTTAAACGTCATGTCATGAGAACTAGAAACTCTAAAGTTTCAGAGCCTATGTCTGTACAAGCCTTAGGCTTCCCCTCGAAACAAAATTTGGAAGAGGAGATTGCTAAAGTCATAGAGAAAAGAGTGGCTCTTGGCGCTAACTTTAATAAACATGAGGTGGAAAATAGCTCCAATGTGTCTCAAAACTCTATTACAGAT
Organism: Dipteronia sinensis; assembly: GCA_033220585.1. Lineage (NCBI taxonomy): Eukaryota > Viridiplantae > Streptophyta > Magnoliopsida > Sapindales > Sapindaceae > Dipteronia > Dipteronia sinensis. Next base: position 43,456,851 of record CM065639.1, read on the forward strand.
CAATAGGAATTTAGATGACGAGGTGGCTAAAATAATAGAGACTGGGTGGAGCTTGGTTTTGATTTTCATGGTAGGGAGAACGAAGTAGCAGTGATTCTAGCTAGGAAGGAAACAGAGGATGAGGAGCGGTGCCGAGCCAAAAAGAATTTGTAAGCCTTGCGTTAGGATTGGTTCGATTGGTAGTCTTTTTCTTAGATGATAGACATCTCATGGAACATAAGAGGCTTAGGAATGGTAGAGAAGAGGAGGATTGTGAGAAAAATGGTGGGATTTCACAGACCTATGTTTCTTTTTCTTTAAGAATCCAAGCTAAATCATTTTGACAGCAGAATTATTAGTTCTTTGGGTGGCCACTGGCTAACTAGAGGTATGGGTGTGGAGTTCGAAGGAACAGCTGGGGGCCTCATTACACTGTGGAATGATGAATTATTCACTATTAAAGCCTGCATAAAAAATAATAGATGCATTATCTTAGCAGACGTGATGGTTAAATAGGCGAGAGATGTTGTGTTTTGTAATATTTACGCTCCGGAATGTTGAAAATGAAAGAAATAAGCTGTGGGATTTTATTTTGAGGGCTCAATCTTTATTCCCTATGCCGTTGTGCATAGGTGGGGATTTCAACACGGTGCTAAACTCAGCTGAAAGAAGATGGGGCAAATAGAATTATGGGTCTATACGAATGTTCAACTATTTCTTGTTACATGCCAAGGTAATAGATATTCCTATGCATGGAATCTCATTCACGTGGTCCAACAATAGGGAGGGAGCGTAGTGGTCTCAGCTTGGACAGATTTATCATATCACCATGGATCCTTTCATGGTTCCTAAAGTTGTCTCAGAGGGGTTTGCCAATGAGCGTTTCAGACCATTGTGCCATTGCAATAGGTGAACAGAGAGAGGACTGGGATCCAGTGTCCTTTTCTATTTTATAATGAATGGTTGGAGGATGAAGATATGATGAAGCAGGCTAGAAAGGAGTGGTCAGGTTGTAAGGAGGGTGGATCTTATGGTTTTGTTTTATATCAAAGATAAGATTAGTGAAGGAACGCATGAAATGATGCATCCTTCTCAAGAAGAAAAATTCTTTTTCCGTGAAGGCTTGTAAAGGTAGGTAACAGTCAGTGGAAACAAGGGCTATCTATGAAGGATGGATTGAGGTCTTGAAAAAAAAAGAGGGTCGACATCCTATCGGAATTATGGATGGGAATCCGAAAGGAAGAGCAAATGTGGCATCAAAAATTGAAAATAAAGTGGTTAAAAGAAGGAGACAACAATTCAAAATTCTTTCATTGCATAGCTAACGGAAGAAGGAGAAATAACTTCATTGGGGACATTTTAATTGATGACACTAGAGTATCCGATCCAAGCTGAGTGAAAAATGGAATTTTTGACTTTTTAAAAACCATTTTAAGAAGATGTCGTGGCAAAGACCTACAATTAGTGGGTTAGGGGTAAAAAAACTTTCGGAGGTGGAACGAAGGTCCCTAGAGCAACCCTTTAGTGAGGAGGAGGTATGGAACACAGTTAGTTGTTGTGACGGAAATAAGGCACCGGGCCGGATGGCCTCAACCTTAATTTTGTCAAAGCCAATTGGAAGTTGATTAAAGAAGATTTCATGAGATTTATTCATGGTTTTCATGTTGACGGATCCATTGTCGGAGACCTAAATAAAACTTTCATTGCCTTAGTTCCTAAATGTGGTAGGCCGAGTCGGTGAAGGATTTTTGACCTAGCAGTTTGGTGGGTTCTATGTATAAGGTGGTAGCAAAGGTTTTGGCCAGCCGTTTAAAGAAAGTTATGAATTAAGTGATCGGAGAAACGCAAAAGGCTTTTGTGGAGAATCGTCAGATTTTAGATAGTTTCGTCATTGTGGAGGAAATCATCCAAATGTGGAAAAGGGATAGTGAAAGTGGTTTATTGATGAAGCTAGAATTTGAGAAGGCATATGATAGTGTGGATCATGACTTCTTGGATACTTTGATGGAAGATATGGGTTTTGGGGAGAATGGAGATAGCGGATGAAGCATTGTATATCCACTCTGAAGCCTTCGGTTCTGGTTAATGGGAGGCCCACTTCTCAATTTGGCATGGAGCGAGGCCTTTGCCAAGGCGACCTACTCTCACCTTTTCTGTTCAATATTGCTGCGGAAGGCTTGAGCTGCTTATTTTGAAAGGTAGTCGGGATGGGTTTGATAAAAGGTGCAACTTTTGGACAGGACATGGTTCACATTTCACATCTTCAATTTACCGATGACACAATTCTTTTTCTCAAGCCTAATTTAGAGTATTTTAGCAATGCTAAAAGGATTCTCAGATTCTTTGAATTGGTAGCTAGCTTTAAAATAAAATTTTCCAAATCATGATTGGTTAAGATCCGTTCCATTGATTTGAGAATGATGGGTAGGCGGAAGCCTTCCATTGTAGGAATGAAGTCCTCTCAATAACGTATCTAGGTCTTCCGTTAGGAGCAAGGTCGGGTCGTAAGGATTTTTAGAACCCAATCTTGAAACGGATCGAAAATAGATTGACACCGGTGGAAAAGGAAATTCTTGAACAAAGAAGGGAGAGTGATCCTTATCTAGTCAGTTTTATCAAGTATTCCTTCTTACTTTTTATCTGTCTTTGAACTCCCAGTAGGGGTGGCTATTGCTATCGAAAAGGTCCGAAGATCATTCTTCTGGGGTGATGGAGTGGAGAAAAAGAAACTCCATGCTGTTAACTGGGAGACAGTATGCAAACGAAAGAGTCTCGGCGGGTTAGGTATCAGTAGAATGATTGACAAAAAGTAGAAGCTTTCTTGCCAAATGGATTTAGGCGGTTTGGATCAGAAAATAATTCTCTGTGGAGAAGGGTTATTTGTGCTAGATATGGTAGTGTCAACTTTTGAACTAATGTGGGATTGGAAAGGTTCTAGTGTTACTTCTCCTTTTGTCAAGGCAATTGTTTCTCTGTTTGCGGATGTGTCGAATACTAGTAGAGTTTTGAAAGAGGGTTTGAAAGTCATTATTTGCAATGGCTGTAGAGGCAATTTTTGGGACCTCACTATTGGGGGTCTGCTCATTTGAAGGATTTATGTCCCTAGATTTATGCATTGGTGATCCAAAAATAATGAGCTGTTAAAGAGTTTGGAAAGTGGTCTGATTCTAGGTGGTGTTGGGAGGTTCCTTTGCGCAGACTTCTGTTTGACCAGGACAAGGAGCAGTGGAGGATTTTTAAGAGCATGCTGGACTGCGTAGTCATTCGAAATTCGGTTGCAGACTCTTTAGCCTGGACTTTCTGCTATGATGGCAAGTTTACAAGTGAAATCCTTCCGTAGATGCTTAGAGGAACCCTTGATGGACAATCGCTTTGATCACAGTCTTATATGGCAAGGAATTTACCCGCTTAAGATAGAAATTTTTATGTGGCAGCTTCTGTGTGGAAGAGTAACAGTGAGACATGTTTTGGAAAACTTTAGGTACAGTCAACCCTATTCTCCGTGCTGTCCAATGTACAATGTGGGCAAGGAAACTATTGATCACCTTTTTTTTTATGTGCCCCTGGTCTTGGAAGCTTTGGAATAGTTGTATGGAATGGTGGGGAGTGACAAGTTGCATGAACAATTCGCTGAAGAACTGGTTTCTTGGCTGGTCTAGTCTGTGTTTGTCAGCTAAGTCTCGTCATGGATGGAATACTCTGTTTTTGTGCCTGGTGTGGACAATTTGTGAGGCTCGAAACCAGATGGTTTTCAACGGCATCTCGACAGGCTATCGATTATGTGACGGATACGCTAAAGTTTCGTGTTGCGTGGTGGTTTAAACATCACGGGAAAGGATCAAAGCTTCCCATTTCCATGATGCTCTCGGATATTAAAGTTAGTTGCCTTGAGCCAAAATTTGTGAAACCAGTGAATCCTTCAGTGTGGTTACCTCCTACTGGCGATGCCCTAAAAGTTAACGTTGACGGTTCAGCTAGGGGCAACCCAGGAAGTGCGGGAATCGGTGGGGTGATGAGGGACAATTCGGGCAAGGTGTGGGGTCATTTCTCTGTTTTTGTCGGGTGTCTGGACTTTAACACTAATGAAATTCTAGCCATACATAGAGCTGTCTCCTTGTGTATCCAGTCTTAGGTTTTGATAGGGAAGAAGATTGATATTGTTAGCGATTCAAAGGTGGCAGTTTCGTGGGTGAATTCTGAGGGCATTGGGATTTTGAAGCACGTTGAAACCATTTTCAATATTCGGAACATGTTGTGTATTCTTGGCAATACCCAAGTCATCTTCAACTCTAGAGATAGCAACTATTTTGTTGACACTCCAGCCAAAAAAGGTTCTACTTAGTAGGGGGACAATGTTATTTGGGAGGTCCTATTGAGTTCAGCTTGGTGTGGGGTTGCTGTCCCCTTTTGCTCCTTACTTTTGATTGCTTCTTTTCTCTGTTTCTGTTGTTTTCGTGCCTGGTGTGGCTTGTTTTTCTTTGATGAGCTGTTTCTTCTGATCCTGTGTTGGTGTTGTTTGCATGCCTATTTTGGCTTTTTTAAGCTTTTGCCTTAATAAATTATTTGCAGTTAAAAAAAAAAGACTTTTAAAAAGTTTATCAAAGTCATGGGATATTCAATAATAACTTTTAAAAGTTTATAAAAGTTTGGAGGTATTCAAAATGTCTATGACTTTTAACTGTCAATGACTTTTAATGATTTTAGTTATATCAAACCTAAAAATTTCTTTTCCATTCACACCACAGACTTTTGTGACTTTTACTTGAGGAAAAAAAAAAGCTTAAAACTCCTTCAAAAAATATGTGACATTTTATTTTGTAAAAAATAAAAAAGAATTAGTTATATCAAACCTTAAAATTTCTCTTCCATTCACAATAAAGATTTTGGATGACTTTTACTTGAGAACAAAAAAAACATATAACTTGTTGAAAATATGTATGATATTTTTTTCTTTCTAATAAATAAAAATGAGCACTTTCATTCTTATTAACAAAATTCATAGATAAAATAAAATGGTCATTTTTTTAACTTTTAAAATGAACAAATTATATAAATAAAAAATCTTTCAAACATTAGCAATTTTGGTAGCCAAATTCTGGCTTTAAGCTCAACGCATGGGCTCACTCATTACATTACTTATGGACCCGGGTTGAATCTAAAGGCAAAGGGTCAACCCATGGCCCAATCAGTTAAAGGACTCCTTTTAACAAACACTTGACCAAGTTAGACTAGTTATCTGATAGTGATAATTGTCAGTTCAAGTTTGACTTGGTGATGTGTATCAGATCCCACATTATCCTGACGTGATCTGAGGGATCACGATACTAACTACGTCACGTAACCCACATGCATCAAGGTTATAAATAAGATCCTCTCTCCATAAAGAGGGGATTCTGGTTCCTAAAAATTCAAAACTGGAACGGAACCGCTGGTTCTGGAACCAACGGTTTCAAAATCAGATTTCTTAAAAAAAACCAACCTCTTTCTTTAATTCTTTCTCTCTCTCTCTCTCTCTCTCTCTCTTTCATTCTTCCACTCTTCAAATCTATCATCTCTCTCACTATTTCTTTCTCTCTTTCTTTTTTTTAACAGATCTCTCTTTGATATCTTTCAGATCATCTCATCATCTCATCGAACTCTTCTTCATATTTTCTTTATCTCGATCTCTTCTTCATCTTTTCTTTATCTTGATCTCTCTCTCTCTCTCTCTTTTGATTTTTTGATTTCAGTTTGTTAATTTTTTGATTTTGGACTAGTGACCTGCGTTTGGAGTTGTTGATTTGGGGTTGATTTGTGATTTGGAAGTGATTTGAGAGAGATAGAGAGATAACGATGAAGTCATGAAGATGAAGGATTGATGGTGATTTGGGATCTCGGTAATGGATTCACTAGGGTTAGGGTTGGGTATTGGGTAATGGGTATGTATGTGTAGGTATTACTGTATTGGGTAATGGGTGAATCCGTGAATGGTGTTATGGTGATTGAATGATTCTCTGATGATCTGATTGGGTTTCAAAAAATAAATTAAGAACCGACCGGCCGAATCGCCAAAACTGGATCGAAATCGGGGTCATGTCTACCGTTAAGTCACATTGGAGGGTTTGATACTCTGTAAGTTGTAACTTGTAAGATTGACATTCTTCAAAGTTTTATATTGCATCTTTCATATATTATTTTTAATTTAGGTTGCATTTATATGTTCCTTTTTGCCTGAAAACTGAATAAGGTTGAATTTTACTTAAAAGTGATTAAATACCGAAAATTGTGTTAGGAATGGTGACGCAGAAGCATTACCTAATAATCATTACAAACACTTGACATAATTAAGCAGAAAAATATGATGAAAAAGAATCCAATCACACAAACTCAAGATTTACATGGAAAACCAAAAACATGGAAAAATCACAGTAGTCAAGACGACAAGAGAAAAAAAAATATCACTATAAAAAAAATATCACTATGTACAAATCTAGTTTGGCTAAACCAATTTAAATTTGTAACTTAATTTTTTTAATTCAATATCTTAACCACCTATATGCACTTAATCAAAGTGTTGTAAATGCATTTAGATCTCAACTATTGGATTAAGAGCATATGAGTGGTTGAGATGTTGAAATAAAAAAATTAAGTTATTCTAGCTTGACCTATTTGTACTTAATTGTTTTTTGGGTTAATAGTACCAATGTCCTATGAACTTATACGCGGTAGCAAAGTGCCCCCTGAATTTTTTTTTTTCTTGGCATTAACCCCCTAAACTATCATTTATTGGCAATGGCTGACAGAAGTGAAACGGACGCTAGGGAAAATTACACTTACACACCCTGATTATATGAATAATTGCATTAAAACTGAAAAAAATATAATAATATCACACAAACACCCTTAGACATGTTTGACTAATGTCTAAAAAAATAACAAAAATAATAGTAATAATATTTATTTATTTTAAATAAAAAATATATGGATTGTTTTTTAAGTTTATTTAAATATTTATTTATTATTGTTATTTTAATTTTTTATGTAGTTGTATATTAAATGAATTGTTTGAATTTATTTTTTAATTTATATTAACATTTAATTATTATTTAATATTTTGATAATAATAATAATTATTTAATTAGTGGGAGAGAGAAACGAAATTTAATTTAAATGCATTTAATATATATATATATATGTATATTAATTTTTTAATTTTTTAATTTTTTTTAAAGTACAATTAATTTTTTTTCACATTATTAAATTCCTGATTTACCCTTGTTCTAGACCGGTTTCTAGAAGCTTTCGTCAAATTTTCCATAATGCCCTTGTTGACCTAATGGAAGCCAACGACAAATATCCCTTATTATTATTATTATTATTATTATTATTATTATTATTATTATTTTTGAAAGTTTATTATTATTATTATTTTTAAAGTTTATTATTATTATTATTTATTTATTAAAAATAATTAATATTATTAATATTTTTATTTTTATTTTTTTGGACATTAGTCAAATATGTCAAAGGGTGTTTGTGTGATATTATTATATTTTTCCTATTTTAATGCAATTATTCATATAATCAGCGTCTATAAGTGTAATTTTCCCTTGACGTCCATTTCACTTCTGTCAGCTATTGCCAATAAATGAAAGTTCAGGGGGTTAATACCAAGGAAAAAAATTCAGAGGGCACTTTGCTACCGCGCTATAAGTTCAGGGGATATTGGTGCTATTAACCCAATTTAATATTATAAATTTCAAATTTAAAAAACAATAAAACAAATTAATGTAAAAATCAAAACATTTTTTATTTTACTTTAAAATTAGTAAAAAAACTAAATTTAAAAATTTAATCGTAGTTTTTTATTGGGTTCTTTTTTATGGCACTCTTTCCAAAGCTATTGGTAGAAAAGTCACCTAGTTATTAAATTTTGTAGAAATAGCACCAAGTAATGGAATCTGCCAAAATTGCCCCTAATTACTTTTCTTTCTACTTTTTAAATTTGTCTCTCTTTCCTCTCTCCTCAGTTTTTTTTTCAAAGATCTCAATGGAGGTCGAACAAACCTCCAATGAAGGTCAAAATGACTTCCAATGGGTGACCTACCCAAGACATACTTATTGCCGAGACTTATTTCCAGATTTTTTGGTTTTTTATCTTCTTCTTCATCGACCAGCAATGGAGGTCGAGGTCATTCCGACTAGCAATGGAGGTCCTTCCAACCTCCATTTGAGGTCTGTCCGACCTCCATTGATGGATCATTGGATGTCTTTGCAAAAAAAATCAGAGGAAAGAGGAAGGAAGAGAGAGAGAGAGAGAATTTAAAAAGTAAAAAGAAAAGTAAAAGAATAAGTGAGGGTATTTTAGTCTCACCACACATGCTTTGGTGCTAAAAAACTTAAAATTAATAACTTGGTGATATTCTCACAAAACCAAACTCATTTGGTGCTATTTCCCCTTATTCCCTCTTTTTTGTCAATTGAAAGGATTATCTTCAATTAATTAATTTATTTATAAAAATATTATATTTATTTTTAAATTCTAATAACTAAGGGGTCGTTTGTTTTTTTGTCTGAAGACTGAACAGTCCTGAATTTTTCTTAAGACCGAATAGGGACTGAAATCTGAACCTGAATGACATGTTTGTTTTTTTTTTTCTCACATCTGAATATACTGTCAACATGTTTATTTTTTAAAAATAAAATTGTCTGAAAATACTCAATTTTACATTTATACCTATACTAATTAAAAGAAGTAATTTAACATGCACAATTCTTTATAACATTTTATATGTTTTTTTTTTTCAAACAAAGTTCAATTTAACAAAATAAAAAAATTAATCAAAGAATATAATTTTGCATATTTTACAAACAAAGTTTAAGTTAAATTTATTGTCAAAAAAAAAATTCAATTTTTATGTTGTCCACGTTTCCGGTGAATATAATTCATGAAACCATTTCTGTTTTTTTAGTTTCCCGGATTATATGCACCGGAAACCAAATAAAAAAAAGGTTCTTGAATTTTTCATATACAATAATTCTATATCATCTTCAAGCCACGAAATCTACTCAATATGATAGACAAATTTATTGAGCACTATACGAATAGTTAGATAAAAAAAATAAAGAGTTCTTACCGGGATTTGGTAAGAGAGAAATTCAATTGTTCAATCTTTGAAAAATTTCATTATGAGAAGTAATTAGAGTTTTTTTTTTCTAAAACCTGTTTAAATAAGAAATATATTAAAAGAAATTTTTTTATACCATATCAAATTAAGATAAATTTGGAAATATATCTTTTTTTTAAAGGATAGACTTGGAAGAGAATATTTTAATTGTAATCCAGTGATTTGGAATTAAGTTAAAAGTCAAGATTTCTTACTTTTTATTTTAAGTTGTTTTTTGATATTTTTAAGTTGTTTGACCACTTAAAAAAACAAACAAAACAACTTAATGAGTTTAATTCAGACCCATTAAGTTTTAAGTGAAAAAAACAAACGACCCATAAGTGTAATTTGATCGTTTTGTAATTTAATTTTAAGAGTACGGAAGATCTAGATAGATACATACTTACTCCCTAACTACATTTATGCTCAATTTGAGGGAAGATCAATGTATATACCCTTTTCTAATAAGGCCATTGTAAATATGTTGCACTTATAATGAAATACAAAAATGGCCTTTTCATCTCCAGCACAACGATACTGTCTTCGTTTATATGTTTCTTACGCAATAGCACAACACATGAAAAGTCTCCCTACTTTTGCTATTTTACGAGTATTGTGAGATTTAAACTCCTGAGTGGTGGGTTGAGTGGATGTCCCCAATTAACATAATCTTGGTACTATGTCAATTGTGAGTTTCATAGTTTTACTCTACTTCACATGCATATTACAATTTATGTAAGGCCATAAAAAAAAAACAGAGAATATAAAGTTATCACACAAAGCATCAAATACAAATTATGACATGGGCTGCCAAAACCACAAACTTACAAACTTCCGTGTCACTCAAGATTTTACACGGGGAAACATACGACTCTACTACATCACACTATATATCAATCATACCATTCAAAAGTGAAAAACTACAACCAAGTAATATAGGTTTTCCGAAGCAAGTATTTTAACTTCCAATTTATAATGTATATAGATTTCAAACTGGGATCTGTAAAGAGAATTGATCATGCTGATGGAGTGGCAACTTTATCAGAAATCTCCTCCAACTTTTTACCACCTTCAAGCACACTCACAACTTCAGACATTCTAGGCCTGAGACTTGGTGACTGATCAATGCACATCATTGCTAATTTCAAGATAGTGAGTGCTTGTTCTCTGTCATAAGCTGTTAGCTTTTCGTCGATTATGCTCTGTAGCTTTCCCTTTGATTGTAATACACAAGCCTGCATTTATGCACATGATCAGTATTAGCTAGGATCTTAAAAATAGGATAATAGAAGTTAGTAAGTGGGTGGTAAAAACGAGGTTTTGTTTTATTATGGTTGAAAAGATCAGTGTTCTTTTTGTTAGGGTCAAATTAAATCAAGTAAAACAAGAAAGATAGAGAAAGCAAGAGAAGAGATCGTGGTTGCCTCGCACCTCTCCTGACGTCGCTGCTGCTCGCCGTCGGCTCGCATCTCTCTTGCCGTCGCTGCAGAGAGAGAAAGGAATATAAGAGATCGCCACCCTTCTCGCCGTCGTTATCGCTCTCTCCGAATCCGCCGCACCTCTCGGCGTCGTCGCGCCTCTTACCGTTGTGGCACATCTCGCTGTCGCCACACCTCTCGTCAACGCCATCTTCAGCAACTGTCCTCTGCTCTTTGTCGTCAACGCCGTCTCAGAAGCTATCTAAGGGTATGCAACTTATGCTTGTGATTCTGATTTGTCCAGTGCCTATATATAATTCCGTGTACTCATGAGCCATGGATTGATCAATTTAATTTTAGTGGTATAATTGATTGTGTGTTGTTTGCTAATGGTATCCTGGTATATACAAATTATTTAGGCGAAAAATAAGGGCTAGAGTATGGAGCATAAAAGTCACCACTAGTCGGGACTTGGGACCAGAGTTTGTTATTTGTTTGATGTAAAAATTCCATTTGATATTCTTAGATGTTGGGATATCAATAAAACCTTGGCTCTTGTTAAGAAAATAAGTTGCAGAAATTGTTGCTGTTCTCATGGAAATTAATTGTAGAGTGGCTTAGTATTAACCTGACATAATTGTAAAATGGCTTACCTTCATTTAAAATTGCAGAATTTAAAATTTTCATAAATTTTTTACCTTGTCTAATTTATTGATTTGAGTTATTCAACAATGAATGGTATATAGGTCTTTGTTCATTAGAGTTGTTCTTTTTCAGTTTGTATCGATATTGCTGCAATGGTAGATGGACATTGGATATTATGTCTAATTGATTTGCTTAAACAAAATGTTTGCATATATGATCCATTACACCGTCAAAAGAAGATTGCCACACGTCGGAAGCAAATCACCCCACTTTTGCGTTTCATTCCAACCTTCTACAGGAGTCTGGATATTTTCAGCAAAAAAACATACCTCCCAATGGTACAACGTTTGGTGTTCAACAATCAATTCTAAAGAAGTTACCGGCACAATTAGACAACGTTAGTTGTGGTGTTTTCACATGGACCCACTTTGTCATACAACCCTCGTAACAATTGCCCACTCAAGTTCCACCTTGACAGATGACCAGTTTCCTTGCACCCATATTCCTACATGTCAATTATTTGACATGAAACATTTAAAGTTATTGGGAACTGACATGTAAAATTTTAACTAACCAGAATGTAACTTTAAAATGAACTGACATGAAACAAAACAATAACTAATGGCATGTGACTTCAAAAATAACTTAGCATGTAACTTGGGTACAACAAATAAACTAGCATGTAAAGTCTATAATAACATGCATATAACTTTAAAAACTAATTGGCATGTAACTTGGGTTTCACTCTAAATCGAAATTACCGAGTGACATGTAACTTAGAAATAAACTGGCATGTAACTTAGAAATAAACTGGCATGTAACTTTAAATAAACTGGCATGTAACTTCTGACATGTAATCTGGGAACAAAAAATTACAGTTCATGAGTTTCACTCAAAATCGAAACTAATCTCTTATTCTTTATATCAAACATAATGATTCTTGTAAAAAACAACAAGTGGGAAAGGGATACATACCTTCAAGAATATCATTTGGCTGAGGATCTACGTCAAGAGAGAGAGAAATGTTGTGAGCAGAACTGTTGGGTTTCAGATCTACCTTCGAGAATGTTGTGAGCAGAAATGTTGATGGATTTCTGTTGAAAAGACACAGAGATAGATGAACTGCAGAAATGCAGCCCCTAAATGCAGAGACGAAGAGCCAAAATCGGTTTAAAGAGACAGATAGACAGAGTAAGAATATCTGGTTTTGAAATAAATTGGAGGGTCAAAATCGGTTTACAGAGAGCTCGAATATCTGGTTTTGAATTAAAATGGATGGCCAAAATGGGTTTAGAGAGAGAGAGAGAGAGAGAGAGAGAGAGAGAGAGAGAATATCTGGTTTTCAAATAAAATGGAGGGTTTCAGGACTTGAAGAAAGTGAAATATTGGGTGAGAAATATTGGGGTGGAAAATATTGGGTGAAGTAAAGACAAAATGAGGGTATACAACTTGTCACTTCAAGCCTAAAAATGATAACTATAATAAAAGATAAATTTTAATCTACATTTAACAGTTGTTTCTCTTACATTTTAATCTAAAAAAATGGAGAGAATGAGTTTTTATAGTCACAAGTTACCGAGTATGGCTTGGCCAAGGGAGCTGTGTTCCATATACTCATATATCAATATATGTAGGTCTCTTTTGGAATAGACATACAACAACTCAACCAAATTCTGATGTTTGACTGTCTTCAGGGTATAAACTTCATTTTCTATTTGATTGATCACTTGTTTTGATTGAGGAGAGAGCTTTTTCTCTGCCACAGTCAGATCTGGAAGTTCAGCCTGCAACAATAAAAAGAATAGTATTGTTTATGTCTATAGCTTCAAACGCAATAGATGCATATATAAGCTCCCACAGTGTCCAGAAGAAGAACAATGTTAGGTTCCCAAGCTTATAAACCGAACACAGAAGAATAAGTTTAATCTTGTATACAGTCCCAAAACGCCCCCTACCGATCTCCATCTTGGGGCTAAAATTACGATTAGCATTGATTACTTGTTTAACGGTGTATGATTTGCCTCGGAGTTCTACTCGTGTTTCTATTCCAATAAAACATCAACGAAATCTAATTTTCAGTTTTTACGTGTTAATGGTTGGTGACATGTTGTATAGCTAAACTTTACTTGCAATCTTACCTTGCAACTCTTTGTTTCCCAACCAGCCCATTCTCCACATTATTGCCAGTAAAAGAAGTGGAATGAATATAGAAGCAACTATGATCACTACTATCACTGCAAATGGCAAACCCCTAACTTTGAAGTCTGAAAAAAAAGTGGTTGTTAGTGGTCAAGACAATATTTGTTTTAGCATCTGAGTAATTGAAACAAAAATATAAATTGAAATTAGCAAAACGGTAACACTTTCTACCAGGAGTTACAGTAATAGCTGATATGAGAGGTCCATTGAGAGCTGGTGTGTTGTATATAGATCATTTTCCAGCCCCGAATAAGCCAATCTCCAGTTGATTTTCATTAACATAAGCTGTAAAATTTTCAGTCGATATGTTCTTTGAACCGTTAGCTCTTTCTTTTAAGTTGAAATCCTGGTATACTTTATCTCCCTGCCAGAAAGAGTTTATAATTAGATCGTGTAAAACTGGTACCTGTGTTGGAATTAATGCACTTATTAAGAAGTCTAAGAGTTCATCAATTCTCAAGAACAGTTGGTGTTTACAATTACTTACTGCAGTCAAATTTGAGTCATTATGTATTTGATATTTCCTAGTGTATCTGATATTTCCTATGCATCTTATATTACCTAGGTAGCATTCCAGAGTACTCTATAGACTCTTTATATTGAGTTGTAACTCTGTTTTTAATAATAAAGAATATCAGAGCTCTGCAGTAGCAACTCAAAATATATTTCATCATTATTCTTTTTACTCAAATATTTCTCTAACAAATTGGTATCAAAGCAGTGTTTACTGATTTGGTTGAGTGATATTTGTTGTTTCGTGTACTGAAAAACAATCTGGTACGAATCTGTAAAAGACAGAGATAATAAAACATAAACCAGAACGTTAGGGGAAAACCGAGGCCCGTGTTTCACACGGTGTCCTTAAGACAATTTCGCCGGGTAACACTGTATGTGTATGACGATTGTCTCCCAGGATACAACGGTTTAACAGCGATTGTGCAAGACACAAACACTCTCAGCGAACTCAAATCAAGTTCAAACTTACCAAGAAACGGAAACAAAAGAAGAGACAGAGAAAACAACTCCTTTCATGATTTGTAGTCTGTATTCAGAATATGTTTTCTGATGAATAGATTAGGGTTTTTAATCAAACCGAAATCAAGAGGATTGTTTAGGAAATACTTCTCAATTACGTTTTCAATGAAAAGGATATTAATTAAAAAAAATCAATCTCCAAGAGATTTATTTCTAATTAATCACTGATTCTATTTACTTAGTGATCAAGTAAGTATCTAGAATCCAAAACGGAATTTCCTTATCATTATACGTTTAATTTAGGGAAAATTAAATTGAATTAATGCTTTCCATATCAATCTAAACATTGACTTAGAAAAAATAAATTCCAAGCAGTAGCAAAAGGTCGTTTGTCCTATGACAGCCCAATCGGAGCGGCATTCGTGTACGCGGGTCGCGCCCACACACAAGTCAAGCAATCCGAAGGTTCGGGGTCGATGATTCGCACCCCCCCCTGCGCGCGAGAGAGAGCCTTTATGCTACACATGTTGATAAGTAGCTATTACATATTTACTTATATATTGCTTATCAATGCTTTACCCAACCAATGTGGGATGCATATTTTCCCTACACAATAGGCACTCTTTGAGACTCAATTTCTCATTCACCCATTAGACGATTTGTGAGTTTGAGTATACCACTTCGAAGCTCTCACAGAGGAGAATTCGAATATACATTGATCTTCCATTTTTATGGAACCGATCACACTCAATTAATGCTCTCAAAGCACTAGTTTGTCACAAATTTTCCAACAATCCCCCACATGAATGAAATTGACCCAGGAGACACGAGAGATGACTTTTGGTAAGTTCAATCGGTCGAAACCTGCATAGGATAGGTAGGAGTTACCCTTTGAATCTTCCCTCGTAAAGGTATGCTTACTTTACTGGCTGATCAGTAGATATGATATCTTTGAACTGTTCTGCCGTTTTATGTAAACGATAGCGTACCTCACACAGGCATCTTCCAGACTCGATTTGGTTCTCATTATTATGTTCATTTTGGCCATGAACATGCGCCTGGTTCTGTGAGAGTTTCTGGAGAATATAGCCCTTCACTATTCTCTTTTAGAAGCGGCCCCACTTTTCTCTCACATAGGTGATTTCTAAATTAAGAGTAACCCGCATTACTCTGCTCAGATTTCCACAGCTCAGAATTCTGACGCATAAGAATCATTAAAAACATAGTTTAGCCTATTTCCCTACGGGCATCACTGTTTCATCACAGGAATGGACTGGAGGGTAACCCCCACAGTGATCTAACTAAGTCTTACAACTTGGTTGTCCCATTGAACCTAGATCTTGGGATCTCTAGTCAACTAGGTTGAGTTTCCATTGTATCGACTTTTATTTCACGGGCTTTAGTCCCATTCCCCTCGATGATATCTCAACTAGTTCTCTATTTAACCCTTTGGTTAGCGGATCCGCAATGTTATCTTTTGACTTCACGTAGTCAATGGAGATAATTCCAGTTGAGAGTAGCTGTCTAATGGTATTATGTCTTCGACGTATGTGTCTAGACTTCCCATTATACATGTTGCTCTGTGCTCTACCAATTGTTGATTGACTATCACAGTGGATGCAAATTGCTGGCACAGGCTTTGGCCATCTTGGAATATCCTCTAAGAATTGGCGTAGCCATTCAGCCTCCTCACCATATTTATCTAAGGCAATAAACTCAGATTCCATGGTGGATCTGGCTATACATGTCTGTTTAGAGGATTTCCAGGATACAGCCGCACCTCCTAGTGTGAACACATACCTACTAGTAGATTTTGAATCCTTCATATCAGATAAACAGTTTGCATCTGTGTATCCTTTTAGGACAGTAGGATATCTGGTAAAATGCAGTCCATAATTACGAGTGAATCGTAAGTACCTCAGTACTTTTACTATTCCTTTCCAGTGATCGTTTCCTGGATTACTCGTGTATCTACTTAATTTGTTGACTGCATTAGCTATGTCTGGTCTTGTACAACTTGTTAAGTACATCAGACTTCTTATCACTCTAGAATATTCTAGTTGAGAGATGCTCTCACCCTTATTATTGGATAGGTGTAGATTTGTATCTGCTGGTGTTCTGGAAATTCCAGAATCATTTTTGTTGAATTTCTCAAGAATCATGTCAAAGTAGTGTGGCTGGCTTAGAATAAGTCCGTTCGATGTCCTTGAGATTTTCATTCCCAACATCACATCAGCCGGTCCCATATCCTTCATATCAAATCTTGATTTCAACATATCCTTGGTAGGTTTTATCATCACTACCAACAATGAGCATGTCATCAACAATGAGCATGTCATCAACAATGAGCATGTCATCAACATAAATGCACAAAATGACATAGCTATTTCCTGTGTTACATTCGTTGATTTTAAATCCATTTGACGTCATAACATTGTCAAATCTCTCATGCCATTGTTTTGGTGTTTGCTTTAGACCATATAAGGACTTCACCAATTTACAGACTTTCTTTCCTTGTCATGGAGCGGAAAAACCCTCAGGTTGTTCCATGTAGATCTCTCCATCTAGATCTCCATTTAAGAAAGCTGTTTTCACATCCATTTGATGTACTTCGAGATTTTGCAAAGCTGCAATTTCAAGTATCATCTTAATGGAGGTTATTCTCGTCACAGGAGAATACGTATCAAAGTAATCTAGGCCTTCTCATTGATTGTAACCTTTAATTACAAGTTTGGCCTTATACTTATCAATTGATCCATCTGCTTTCATTTTTCTCTTGAAAATCCATTTGGACCCTAGCGGTTTACATCCCGGAGGAAGATCCACTAACTCCCAAGTATGATTTTGAAGGATGGAATCAATTTCACTCTTGATAGCTTCTTTGCACAAGAGTCCTTCTGAAGAGCTCACCATTAGCTTCATCATTGGATTTACATGGAAATACATGTTCAAAGAACGATGCATTTCTAGATTCCATTATCGTGTTTTTGTGTATACCTGGGATGTCAGATTTATACACCAAAAATCGATAAGCACTACTATTATGTGCATATCAAATGAAGATGCAATCAACGGGTTTCAGACCTATTTTCACCTTCTTAGGTGTAGGTACGACCACTTTGGCAAGACACCCCCACATTCATAAGAATTTATAGGAAGACTTTCTTCCTTGTCTTCTTTCATTCGGGGTACCTTATTTAAAAGGTAATTGCTAGTTAATATAGCTTCACCCCACATGTTCTGAGGCAATCCAGAACTTATCAGCATTGCATTCTTCATTTCAAGGAATGATTTTCCTGTTCAGCAACTCTGTTTTGCTGTTTGCTTCTCAGTGATATCAGCCACCTAAAAGGTTTTACTTGGGGTCATTCCTTCAATATGAATCTCATGTATAATCACTTGAAGCTCTTAGACTTGACACATAACTGTCTTAGAGTCCACCATCTTGTAATCAAGAAACCGGCTCACAACAAACCCTTTGGATTCAGTATCCTCAATCTTGTATTTCCGGTCTAACGACTCCCACAGTTCTTTGACTGTTATCGCTATACAGCCAGTCTGACTGCCCGTTCAGTATGTTTTTCTAGTACAGAAATCCGAATGGTTTCATGCATCCACAACATTCCATACCTGAACATCTCGCTCTTAACCACTATTGGGTTTACGAGCATCTCCAGTCAAGAATTTGGCTAGATTCAGTGTGGTCAATGAGAACAGCATCTTTTGCTGCCACCACTAAAAGTTCCCGTGACTCACATACTGGCTCATCACCGGATCTCCCATGTTTCTCACGAATGAGTTGATGGCCAGAGTCAATGTTGCCACGCTTGGCCCCAAATAGGCACATCTCCCACAAGCACTGAATTAACAGCTGAAGTGTCTAGTCCGACAGTTGGATTAGCACTAGGAGTCTCAAGTTGAACACTTGTGTTCGTGTTTGATTTATCCACCATAATATCAGGAGGAAATCAACTGAATTAATTTGAAATTAATTCCCATTAAAATTGGCAATATTAGAGTCAAATCGGTTTTGTTTTGAATTCAAAATTTAATATTTCGATTAACCCGGAATTAATAGAAATAAATCATCATTAAATTGATAATTACAATTTTGAAGTTCAAAAGACTTGATTCTGACAATAATCACCATTTTAAACTTACACATCCAACTTGTCACCACTGTTGGCCTTAGGAGCCTCATCAGTTAAGAATCTCGCAAGATTCAATGTGGTGAGTTAGAGCAACATCTTTTGTTTCCATCTTTTGAAATTCAGACCACTGAATTTCTCTGGTTTCTCCATATGGTTCATTAGAACCGAAACCGGAAACACAAATAAATTCACCGTCGGGGTATTCATTTGACCCACAAAAGGGTTCACTTTCGGGTCGGTCAATTGACCCACGCTCGGGTTCACAATTGATTCGGTAATCCCTTCCACAAACCAAATCAAATATTTTAGAACCACTAATATATATCACAAAGATATATATATATATAACAATATATAAAATTCTGATATATCAAACTAGTATATTAATATATATCAAATATAATATATAAACACACCTCAATCTTTGAAATATAAATAGTAAGTATGTATACCGATATTTATATAACTATAACTAATATATCAAACAAAGATATATCACACACCGATGTAATATTGTTTATCAATGCTGGTATCAAATAATACCATGCACTAAATACCGGTATATCCACTTATATTAAACACTGATAAGGCAAAACCAATGTTAATATATATCCACCGTATACACCGACATATCTAAAAGTGATATCTACTGGTATACACCAATATATCAGATATTTATATAACGTATGAAACAATAATATAACACTTTAAATATAACATGTATATATATAAAACAAGTGCTGCTCTTGGTGTAATAATATATAATCATATATTCAATTTACCCAAGTAACTTGATTGTTGTCAAACACAAACAATACACAGATTTAGTATTGTCTAGTTACACACTAATCAATACACCAAAATTGAATTAACAACAGAAACAGTGTGTATATATATCAACAATATATCACTCACAGATATAACAAAACCAGTACATTAAACAATATATCTAACATAGGTTGTAAACCAACTGGTATAAAACTAATATATATATATATATATATATATATATATACACACACACACACACAAACATATAATCTTTTTTTTTATTTTTTTTTCGATTGTTCCAGATATAGATTACAATTCTATATCTTTGAAATATCAAATATTTACACACTTGTGTGTATAACCGATATACTCTTAGAATCACGAAAATATCATATGATATATATGACAGTACCGATATCAATTAGTTGATATCAAACCAGTGAATCAATAATTGGTTCCAGATTTCACAATTGAAATCACAATCTGTGTCTAGTATTACAGACCCGATTACCCAGCTGAAATCACACTTGATTTCTAAACCAGTGTCTGTTAATAGACCCGATTTACCAAAATTTTAAATCAGATAATAATTTGAAATCAGTGTCTTGAAACAGACCCAATTTCCACAGATTAATATTTAACCCAATCCAGTAATGTTTAAAATCTAAATATGTCATAAAGCAACCAGGAAATCGAACCAGAAGTTTTGTAGAAGTAGAAGAAAACGATTTGATTTGAAAACAGTAAAATAGAGGAAATTGTCTTAAGATTGTTGTTTCGTGTACTGAAAAACAATCTGGTACGAATATGCAAAAGACAGAGATAATAAAACATAAACCAGAACGTTAGGGGAAAACCGACGCCGGTGTTTCACACGGTGTCCTTAAGACAATTTCGCCGGGTAACACCGTATGTGTATGGCGATTGTCTCCAAGGATACAACTGTTTAACAGCGATTGTGCAAGGCATAAACACTCTCAGCGAACTCAAATCAAGTTCAAACTTACCAAGAAATGGAAACAAAAGAAGAGACAGAGAAAACAACTCCTTTTATGATTTGTAGTCTGTATTCAGAATATGTTTTCTGATGAATAGATTAGGGTTTTTAATCAAACCGAAATCAAGAGGATTGTTTAGGAAATACTTCTCAATTACGTTTTCAATGAAAAGGATATTAATTAAAAAAAAATCAATCTCCAAGAGATTTATTTCTAATTAATCACTGATTCTATTTACTTAATGATCAAGTAAGTATCTAGAATCCAAAACGGAATTTTCTTATCATTATACGTTTAATTTAGGGAAAATTAAATTGAATTAATTCTTTCCAATCGGAGCGGCATTCGTGTACGCGGGTCGCGCCCACACACAAGTCATGCAATCCGAAGGTTCGGGGTCGATGATTTGCACCCCCCCCCCCCCTGCGCGCGAGAGAGAGCCTTTATGCTACACATGTTGATAAGTAGCTATTACATATTTACTTATATATTGCTTATCAATGCTTTACCCAACCAATGTGGGATGCATATTTTCCCTACACAATGGGCACTCTTTGAGACTCAATTTCTCATTCACCCATTAGACGATTTGTGAGTTTGAGTATACCACTTCGAAGCTCTCACGGAGGAGAATTTGAATATACATTGATCTTCCATTTTTATGGAACCGATCACACTCAATTAATGCTCTCAAAGCACTAGTTTGTCACAAATTTTCCAACAATATTTTCTTTTAGTACGTTGAAAGATGTCATCTTGCTCGATTCAAAATCCATCATCTCCATATTCTGTCATTCCAAACTTTGCAGGAGAAAATTATGATTTTTGGAAGGTAAAAATGAAGACTCTACTTTTGTCAGAAGGTCTTTGGAACATTGTCAATAAAGGTTTCATACAATGTTCCAAAGAACCTGAAGAAGAGAACGAACTTTCAACACGAGAAAAGGAGAAGCTTGAAGCAGATCGGATGACAGATGCGAAGGCTTTTTCAAAAATTCAAAATGGAGTTACTGCAACCATTTTTCCTAGGATTGTGAGAGCCTCTACAGCAAAACAAGCATGGGAGATTCTATAGCGGGAGTTTCAAGGTGACAATATGGCGAAAGTTATCAAACTCCAAATTTTTCGTAGAGAGTTTGAAAATCTCAAGATGAAAGAATCTGAATTAGTAAAAGAGTATTTCTCTAGAGTGATTGAAGTTGTCAATCATATGAGAACTCTTGGTGAAGATGTTACTGATCAAAAGGTAGTTGAAAAGATATTGATTAGCTTACCTGAAAAGTATGAGCACATTGTTGCAGCTATTGAGGAATCTAAAGATCTCACCACTTTATCAGTTGAACAATTGATGGGATCTTTAGAGTCTCATGAACAAAGGAGATTGATGCGTAATGATCAGTATGTGGAGAGTGCTTTTCAGACAAAGCTCAATCTCAAACAACAAAAATCGTTCAAGAAAAGCAATTCAAAAGATGACCAACAGAGAGGTGATCGAGGAAAATGGAATAAAGGGGAGTCTAGCAAAAAGGAAGACAACAGAAATCATAGAGATTGTGCTGTTGATGATTCTAAGCCTGCCTGTAAGATTTGCAAAAAGAAGAACCATGATACTTCAAATTGCTGGCATCGTGGAAAGCCTCAGTGCTTTAATTGTAAAAAGTTTGGGCATGTTGAAAAAGATTGCAGATACAAGCAGAATGCCAACCAAATGAAAAGGGAGAACGATGTCGAAGGCACCTTATTTTATGCTTGCCAATCTGCTGTTGAAGAAAAAGACAGTACCTGGCACCTTGACAGTGGCTGCAGCAATCACATGTCAGGTAATGAAAATATATTCCTTGATGTCGATTCTACAATTACACCTAAAGTAAAACTTGGAAATGGTGCTATTGTGGAATCAAAAGGGAAAGGAATAATTTCTGTTGAAACAAAAAAAGGAACAAAATATGTGAATGATGTGTTATTTGTACCTGGATTAAATCAAAATTTATTAAGTGTTGGTCAGCTTGTTGAAAATGGCTATCGTCTTCATTTTGAGGATGGTGGCTGCATTATTTTAGATAAAAAAAGAGAAAGATTTGGTGATTGCATATGTACAAATGAAGAGAAATAGAAATTTTTCTATTGATCTTCATTGTGGAGCTATTATGGCCATGAAGAGTGAAGTAGTTCAAGACACTTGGTTGTGGCACAAGAGGTTCTGTCATTTGAACTTTAATGGACTCAAGATTCTTAAGCAGAAAAACATGGTAAAGGAGTTGTCAGAGATTGAATCAGTTGCAGATATGTGTGAAGGGTGCATTATGGGCAAGCAACACCGAATATCATTTCCTCGACAAAGTTCTTGGAGAGCAAGAGCACTGCTGGAGCTAGTTCAACCAGATATTTGTGGACAAATGCGAACTCCCTCAATAAGCCAGCAAAGGTACTTTCTCTTGTTCATTGATGATTTTTCAAGGATGACGTGGGTTTTTTTTTAAAGAAAAAATTTTCTTGTATTCAAGATATTCAAAGCATTTGTAGAAAAACAAAGTGGCTGCAGCATTAAAACAATTCGAAGTGACAGGGGAGGTGAGTACACCTCTAAGGAATTTGAAAGTTTATGCAAAGATGAAGGGATTTGGAAGCAATTGACAGCAGGATACATCCCTCAGCAGAATGGAATCGCAGAGATAAAAAATAGAACCATTGTGGAAATGGCAACATCAATGCTCAGTGAGAAGTGTTTGCCTAAATGTTTTTGGGCAGAAGCTGTTCATACAGCTGTGTACATTCTCAATAGAAGTCCAACCAAAGCAGTGAAGACTCAAACTCCATTTGAAGCATGGAGTGGATTCAAGCCTTCGGTAAGACATTTCAGAATTTTTGGTTGTGTATGTTATGCTCACATACATGCTAAAAAAAGAACCAAATTTGATGAGAAAAGTAGAAAATCTATTTTTGTTGGTTATAGTTCCAACACAAAGGGTTATCGATTATATGATGTTGAAACTGGAAAACTAATTGTGAGCAGAGATGTTATTTTTGATGAAAATGCAGCTTGGGATTGGAAAGAGAAAAAAGAACTTGAGTAGCCTCCTGCTATTCTTCAATCACAAGATGCATCTATGTACCCTGCATCATCATCAAACTTAGCAAGTTCAAGCACAAGTACAGATTCTTCTTGTCCGAAAACTCCTCAGACTAGAATGCAAATGCCAGAAAGTGTTTTTCAGTCACTATTAAGTTCTACAAGGTCAAGCTCCAGTAGAATTTCATCTCCTGAGAGTCCTCCAAGAAATACTCGTTTGCTGAATGACTTGTATCAATTTTACAATTTTTTTTGAAGTTGAACCAGAATGTTTTGAAGAAGCTCAACAACATGAAGTTTGGAGGAAAGCAATGCATGATGAAATAGCTATGATTGAGAAGAATCAAACTTGGCAGCTTGTTGATCGTCCGAAAGATCGAGAGGTCATTGGAGTCAAATGGATATTCAAAACAAAATTTGATTAGGATGGCAACATTCAGAAACACAAGGCAAGGCTTGTTGCTAGAGGTTTTTCTCAAAAACAAGGTATTTACTTCTATGAAACATTTGCACCTGTTGCAAGACTTGAAACTATTAGAACCTTGATTGCTCTTGCTGCACAAAAGAAATGGAAAATTTACCAGCTCGATGTTAAGTCAGCTTTTTTGAATGGAATTCTGAAGGAAGAAGTATTTGTGGAGCAGCCACAAGGTTTCCTTGTAGAAGAGGAAGAAAATAAAGTTTACAGGTTGACGAAGGCCCTGTACGGGTTGAAGCAGGCTCCAAGAACTTGGTATGCTGAAATTGATAAATATTTTACTATTCGAGGTTTTCAGAGAAGTCAACATGAGCATACACTTTATGTGTTGAAGAAGGGAGCTGTTATTCTTATTGTTTCAGTGTATGTCGATGATCTAATTTTCACTGGCAATGATGAGAGCATGATTCTACAGTTCAAGAATGATATGATGAACACATATGAGATGAGTAATTTGGGGTTACTGCATTATTTTTTGGGAATTGAAGTATCTCAAATGAAAAATGAGATTTTCATTTCTCAAAGAAAATACACAGAAAATATTCTCAAAAAGTTCAATTTGTTGGGATGTAATTCTGTGGACATTCCATTAATTGCAAATGAGAAATTGAAGAAAGAAGATGGGGCCAAGAACGTTGATGCAGCAGTATATAGAAGTCTTATTGGTAGTATCTTGTATCTCACTGCTACCAGACCTGATATAATGTTTTCTGCAGGATTGCTCTCTAGATACATGCAAGAACCTAGCCAAATTCACTTTGGAGTTGCAAAAAGAGTTTTGAGATATTTGCAGAGTACTCTTGATTATGGAATTTCGTACAAGACAACAGAAAATTCAAGATTAATTGGGTATTCCGATAGTGATTGGGCTGGTTGTCTTGACGATATGAGAAGCACTTCGGGATATGTTTTTTCATTTGGCTCTGGAATATGTTCATGGGTTTCAAAGAAACAAAAAGCTGTTGCTCAGTCCAGTGCTGAAGCAGAATATGTTGCTGCTTCCAAAGCAACCTCTCAAGCTATATGGCTTCGTAGAATTCTTGAAGATATGGGTGAAAAGCAAAAAGGTGGAACCATTTTGTATTGCGATAACAAGTCAGCCATTGCTATTGGTAAAAATCCAGTCAGTCATGATCGTATAAAGCATATTGCGATCAAGTATCATTTTATCAGAGAATCAATTCAGAATGAAGAAATTCTGTTGAAGCATTGCAGAACTCAAGAGCAGCTTGCTGATATTCTGACCAAGGCACTTCCCAAGGAACGATTTTGTTTTCTCAGAGAACAAATTGGAGTTGTCAAGAAAGTGCATTAAAGGGGAGTGTTGGAATTAATGCACTTATTAAGAAGTCTAAGAGTTCATCAATTCTCAAGAACAGTTGGTGTTTGCAATTACTTACTGCAGTCAAATTTGAGTCATTATTTGATATTTCCTAGTGTATCTGATATTTCCTATGCATCTTATATTACCTAGGTAGCATTCCAGAGTACTCTATAGACTCTTTATATTGAGTTGTAACTCTGTTTTTAATAATATAGAATATCAGAGCTCTGCAGTAGCAACTCAAAATATATTTCATCATTATTCTTTTTACTCAAATATTTCTCTAACAACCTGAACATATATATCAAATACTCGTTTCCCTGTACTGCTGTGGTATTCATCATTTGAGTATGTCATTTCAGCAAAGTGAAGTTTAACAGTGTAATTTCCATTTTGTAAACAAAAACCAGAATATGTTAGAGATTGACGGCAAAGGCGAGCTCTTTCGTATAAAGGTGCCTCAAGAGCAGAAACTCCACATTTAATATTCTTTATGTAGTTACTGGAATTGGTTGTTGTCGACATTTTTTTGAACAATAAGTTTATTCATCGGCTAAAAGGCCGGAAAAGGGGAAAACAGGAGGGACAACACCAATAGAAAAGGAAAGCCAATCGGCCCCAAGACCAAGCCAAAAAGAACACAGGAGAAGAGGTAGAAAGGGAAGCAAAAAAAGAGCAGAGCTTACAGGTCACCCCAGTCAAGCCTATCACAAAAATTCAACGAGCCTTTTTTGGCTAGATTGTCGGCGAAAGAATTTGAATGTCTAGGATTGAAAATCACATAGACCTTTTTCAGAATGTTCAAGAAGCCTCTAATATCATAAATGAGGTTAACATGATTGAGACTTCCGAAATCATCCGTCTTGTTCTTGCAATCTACCGCTAACTTGGAATCGCTAGCTATGATAATGTCTCTATCAACCAAGACCAATCTGGAGGTACATACTTCCAGTGCTTTGAGAATAGCCATAATTTCAGACGTTTTTGAATATTCAATCCCCACATGATACGAAAAAAGACACAAGATTTTACCGTCAGAGTTTCTTAGCACACCTCTTATCCCTGCCGGCCCCGGATTGCCTCTAGATGAACCATCCACATTGAATTTAAGTCCATTTACGTAAGGAGGACACCACATCTCCTTCAGGTATCGTTTTACCTTCCCTTTGTCCACACAAATCTCTCTTAAGTTGAGCAGGATAGTAGTGATTGGCTCTAAGGACCCCTTGTAATGATGTTTGAACCACCAACCGACTCTGAACTTTACCAAATCTGTTGCATAGTCAGCGGAAACCTCCTTATCTTCGAAAACTCGGGAGTTTCTTGATTCCCACACTGTCTAGACTATGGCATAAAATAGAGTACACCAAGCCCTCATATAATTTGAATTCGGACACAAGCCCCTCCAACCATCCCACCAGTGAATCAGCTTCCCATTCGGGAAAGAGGACACGTCCCACAAATTCATACCGGCATGTCGTCCAGAGCTTCCTCGTCCAGTGGCAATGCAAGAAGAGGTGGTCGATCGTCTCGGTGTCCTTTCCACAAAGAGCACATCTCATATTAGAGCTTATATCCATCCCGAAACGCACCAAAACCTGCTTCACCAAGACTCTCTCTTTAAGAAGATTCCAAACAAAAATCTCCACTTTTGATTATTCCATAACCATTCGGAGCTTCCTTGATTGTCCTGGCTTCTGTCCTCCAGGCATTTTCGAAAAGATTGAACTGAGAACTTTCCATTTGGACTAAAAGTCCAGGCCATCCTATCTGGTATGCCCTTCCTGACCTTGATACTGTTCAGAGCAGCTAGGAAACAGCTCCATTGCTCATGCTCCCACCCTAGAACCTCTCTTCTCAGTTTGACATTCCAAGCCCAAAATGAGCCTTGCCATCTCCCAAATTCTTGGAGACTCCATCGGCTGTTGTCGACATGAAATCTCCAGAACATGTTAGCTTTATGCTAATATATATATAACTCGTATTAAATATATAAGAGCATCTCCAATGCTATTATGCATTTTTGAGTTTCTAAATAGTGCCACATCAGCATTTCTATTCAAAATGGGTCCACTTTTGAAAATTTTGTAGAGAAATGCATATTCACATCTCCAATTCAATTATCTAAAATCAAATATGTATCTATTTTTTGACCAATCATAATAAAACAATTATTACATTCTCTCTCCTCTTTTAGTTTACAATTAAATGAGTTTTAATATTATTGGTGGAAATAGTTAGAAATCCTAATCAGCATTTCTAGGAGAGTTTCTATAATTAGAAACTCAACTCCATATTCTCTAACTATTTTTTTGCCACATCATCTCCATATTCAACTTAGATAATTACATTGAAGATAGTTTTTCTAATTTCTTGAGTATCTATCCTATGTGGCACTCCATTTTCTCTAAATGCATAATAGCATTGGAGATGCTCTAAGCATGAAAAACGTAGCTGAATTTCCAGAATCCATGATAGCACAAGCGTAATAACCAGAAAATAAAACAAAAGAAAACAATAGGGTGTCTTCTACTCTCTTCTCACCTTTCCCAGAGTGCCTAATGGGGAGACAATTCTGTAATACCCACTACGAGTGAGAGTAGGGACCCCATATAAATAGTATACTTTCTAGAATCCTAACCATAAAGGATTCTCAATCCTAATAGGATGGCTAGTCCCAAAAGGAATACTTAGGCACATACATATACAATAGCCCATACCATATCCTACATATATTTAATGTAGCTAAGGTGCACCAAGCCCAACAAATATTGATCACAATCAAACGGACTTTATACGGTCAACTCTCATTTACTTAAACATTCCAATCAATTCGGTTTTTATAAACTAAAAATATAATGCCATATGTTGCTCACAATTTTAGAAAAACTTACAGAACAACTATACGCCCATTTGTTTGATGAATCTATACGAAAATTCGATACTGTATTATCTGCATCATAGCGATACCTCCCAATGGTTGTTTCCTCGCCACCAGCATTTATAAACAAGACATGGTCTGCAAAAAATACATTTTCAGTTTCCTCACACATGATTGTTAAACACTACAATCATATGACGGCTACAAGCGAGGATGATGCAGATTATCAAAGAAGTAATATTGTTAATTGAAGCAAACAAAATTATGAGGAAGTGGTTAACAATGCAAAGCTCTCTGAAGAATGAACGTACACTTGGATTCGTTGCCTTGGCAAAGCTCCTCCATTTTCTGATTTATGTAAGCCCTATATATACAACACAATTAAATTGGTAAAGAAATAATTCAGGGTTCTTCCAATAGCAGATATAGAATAAATGAACATACTTATTTGCCGGCTCACTGAAACCGCAGCGGCAACAGCATGCAAGTCCATGGAAAAACACAAGAGATATAGAAACTCTCCAAAGTCAAAATTTGAAGCACAAAAAAGTTACCAACAACAAGAGTAAAAATAGAACAATGATGCTGTTTACTTAAGTATTTATCTTTGGATTTTGGACTATCAGATCCTTAGAATTACTGTATGAAAGACTTCTGCAACATAATAATTCAAAGAACTATGAAACAATATGCAAACAGTAATTTCTTGCCACAGAAGTTGAAATGCATGGGAAAATAATTTTTGAAAACAAATAAAAAATTGATTATATATATATATATATAGTTCCTTACATTTGTTTCTTCCTTGGTTCATGCTCTTTTTAGGGTGTTCCATTTTCAAAATTATTGTATGAAAGATTCCTGCAAGATTTCCATGCACAAAAACGTTCATTAGCATAATGAACATTTTTGTGTATGTGGTGGGAAGACACGAACACACATTACATATATAACAGTAGTTAAAATATAATATACTAAAACAAGCTTGAAATTAAGTTAACCAGATAACAGATGAAGGAAAGTAGAAGGATGCAACTATTGACAATTCAATAATTCTAATAGAAACGTAATAATTAAGTTAACACATTTGAATGTCACTTGAATCAAAACTGAGTTTTGATAGAGATTCACCATATTTGATAGTGTCTATTTTATTATGTTCAATCAATACGATCAGTAGAAGCACAAGTACGTGAATAACTAGCCTCAGTAATATAGACTCAAACTTTATGCAATCACTCAAATTTTACATGATGCATCAACCCAGTATAACCAACAGTTATTAATATGCATTATCTGCTGCGATGAAGTTAAAAAACAAACAAAAAGAGTATGGGGCTGTTTGTTTTTTTTATCTAAAGTCTTATAAAACCTTAATTTTTTAGATATATGGATAAATTTTATAAATTAAGATATTATGATATGTTTGTTTTTTGTTTTTTCATTTTGGATGACTTATTACAAATATAAAATTGATTAGATTGTGTTAGGGTTTCTTCAAAATTAGAAATTTTTAGAAAATTGATTTTTATGATTTATTATGTGCGGATGAAATTGTAAATGTATAAATTGTTATAGAACACTTTTAGAAATTTACTAAAAAAAACTCTAATATAGCACTTTTTTAATAAGATAAAAGTCAAAAAATTTTACTTTTTCTAAAAGATATATATCTTAAAATAAGATATAAGTTGGAAAAAAAAACAAAATGATTTATCTTAATTTAAGATATAAGAGGCAATAAGTCTTATAATGAAAAAAAACAAACAGCCGATAATCCAAGTCGATGCAAATAGTAACATTTGTTTTTTTAATAATGAAGAAATGTGCCCCTTATACAGGACTGAATTATTAATCCAGTCAGGGATCTTCCCATCGAGCTTGTTTCCTGTAAGAAATCTGAGCAGAAAGGCCAACACAGTATGTTATTAGTTCATTCTATCGAATGTTATAAACGACAACATAACTCCTTCTACGTTTAGGAAAAACAAAATATGAGAAGATAGACTTATACAGTTCAAGACATACAACTTATCCATATGGAGATTCTGAAAAGAGTTTGGGATTGCACCATTTAAGTTGTTAAAGCTCAAGTCACTGCAAAAGGTAAACAAAATCTTATACATTTGATTATCTAAGATCTTAGACAAAATCTTAGTCATTGCACCATCTAAATGAAGAAAAGAAGATATTTTTGTAATTTTGTTTATAAATTTAGTTGGTGTAAGAGTTGTTGGCAAATGTGTGATGGTCCTTGATTTAGGGAAATAGTCTTGTTAAAGTTAGATGTGTTTGGTTTTGACCAACAACTCTATACTTAATCTTTGTAATATATAAAGAAGTGTATGAATGAAAGAAGTAGATCTTTTGCTGCACATTTTCCTATCTTCTACTATCTTCTGTAACAGTTTTACATA
Organism: Dipteronia sinensis; assembly: GCA_033220585.1. Lineage (NCBI taxonomy): Eukaryota > Viridiplantae > Streptophyta > Magnoliopsida > Sapindales > Sapindaceae > Dipteronia > Dipteronia sinensis. Next base: position 43,487,303 of record CM065639.1, read on the forward strand.
AAGTACTTTCTTTCTTGAGATAACCACAGTTATGATGGATATGATTCATAACGTGAGGAGCAAGGAAGTTTATGATTTTGACATAGTTATGGAGTAATACTAAAACACAAACCTGCATCATGTACAACATGTGTTGTTGGATCAATCATACAAGTTTAAATGATATCTTATCTGGTATTGATAATTTTAATGCAACCTGGTTACCATGGTGAAACGTTAAACCTGGTTTTCTAAGGAAGGTTTATTATAAGGGTATAATAACTGCAAGTCTGAAACTCTTCCTAGAAACAAATTAAACTAAACAATAAAATTAGGTCAGCGCACAATAGTTTAGTAGTACAACTAGCAATGATTTTCCTGCATAATCCAGCAATCATTACAAAAATGTCAAAAATGCATTATGATTTAGTGATCTCATATAATATTTTACACCAACAGATGATCAAATTATTTATACAGATGAAACTGAAAACAAAAAGATTACAAACTTATCGATCAGGAAGAAAGGAAGAAAAAAAAGAGGAAGAGTGGTGTTATTGGCACACCCTATACTGATCTATTCATGCCCCATTTTTTTAATTATATAATATTCTTTTTTTACCTTTATCAAAATTAGTTAAAGAGACATACAATTTAGGAAAGAAATCTTCTACAAAGTAAATCTATTAAAATCAAAAAACAAAAATTTAACTCTTAAACCCTAAAATCTGACTCTTAAACTCTAAAATCTGCTTCTTACATATATATAAAATATTATGCAAGTTTGAGAACGATATCAAGAATATGGAAGAATTGTCTACGAACGATATCAAACATCTTGAAGAATTGTCTGAGAATGACATAAAGTAAGAATTGTTTGACAATGATAGTAAGCATCTGGAAACAATTCATTTTCTGGAAAAAAGTTTGAAGTTTATTTTTTCTTTAGAATGATATCAAACTGTCGTTGTGTTGAAGTACCTTGTTATTTTTATTTTTTCTTTTCCATCATTAAATAAGAAAAAAAAAACTAAAAAAAAAAGAAATAAGAAGAAAAAAAAAATCAATCAATGGAGGTGAGAGAGATGTATACAGATACAGAGGTCAGAGATAGAGAGATCATATATAGTATGTATTAAGTTTGAAAAATATATAAAATGGGTAGTTTTGGAAATAAACCAAAAAATTTAATAAAAACATTTAATTTTATTAATTAAATCAAAATTTAAAAAAATGGAGCAAGAATAGATCAGTAGGGGGTGTGCCAATAGCACCACTCAAAAAGGAAACATACAGGTGTCCCAACTCTGACCAATTGCCAATATATTTTGGGATGGTACCATTAATTGAGCAATGCTAGCTTCAGAATCCTACATAAACAATAAAAGGACCAAGAGACCGTATACAAATTAATAACTCAGATGAATCGGAGTCCAACATCGATCACCAAATAACAAGGAAAAGTTAAGTTACTAGAAATTCCATGGAATAGAAAAATTAATTATGTGCAACATGAAATAGACCACTTACAGAGAATTAATATTTGTCAAGTTTGCTGATTCCGGGAAAGGAAAGCCTGAGAACCTACCTGGAATAAACAAAGACTCGTCAAGAGGCATATTGGTGTAGCGGAAGCTCTACGAGAAAAAACGGCAAGAAACAAATAGAAACAACCTACTAATATTCTGTTGATTCGCGTACGGATGCCAGAATACTAGGCTTCAAATACGACAATCATCGCGCACGAAGGATGTGTAATTGGATAATTTGAGAATCAAATCTCTGAAATTTATTAAATCAAAAACTAAGAAACAAAAGCAGCTTACAAATCTATTTAAAGTAAAACAAACCCTAACCCTAATCTCATACCTTGTTAAGCAAGAAATAGTCTAAAAACCCGAAATAACAAAAATGACCAAAAATGGCAAATTTGAGTTAATTGCGGAAACAAGTAAAGCTAAAAAAGACTAAACAAGCCAGAATTGACGGAAGTCGATTCAGACTTGGAAAACTAAAGTTATTACGAAAATGAAACTTTCCTAAAAGTACAAAAACATCAATTTCCGGGCTTAAACGAAGGAATTCGGCTAAAATAGGGTATGCCCCATGACCAAAGGTGGTGATTTGTGAAGATCTTGCTGAAACGCATCAACCGTGCAATTTTCACGTCATTCCGACTCCGACGCCCAGACTAGTAGGATTGATTTGCCCATTTTCCTTGGTCTTTTTCCGATCCAACCCCTCCATATAATCAAATGCTAAGGCTGTTGCATCAGTCCCTCCAGGATAGAAAAACGTCGACCTCGACATCGTATCCTCCTCCTCCGAATCATCAAAATAAGGCACCAAATGTTTCACATTAAATACATCAGTTGTTCGAATGTGGCTAGGAAGTTTCAACCGATATGCATTTGGATTTATCTTCTCAAGCACTTCAAGTGGACCGATCTTTTTTGATGCAAGTTTGTTGTATTCGCCAACTGAAAAACGGTCTTTAGTCAAGAGAGCCCTCACAAAATCCCCTACCTCGAACTCCACCAGGCGGCGTTTCCTATCAGCTGCCACTTTGTATTTTGCTGTGGATTGTAACAAGTTCTCACGAACCTGCTTACGAATTTCCTGTAAATGTTGAACGAAATCCTCTGCCTTACCATGAACCCGAGTCTTATTTGGAAAAGGTAGGAGGTCAAGCGGACCACGAGGAATCACCGAATACACCACTTGAAAATGACTAAAACCAGTGCTCCGATTAATGGCATGATTATGCGCAAATTTTGCCTGACTGAGCTTTTGATCCCAAACCCGAGTATTTTCTCCCACCAAACAATGTAACAAACTTCCCAGTGACCTGTTAACAACCTCCGTTTGACCATCCGTTTACGGGTGATATGCACTGCTGAAATCAAGTCGAGTGTTCACAAATTTCCACAGACTGTGCCAAAAGTGGCTAAGAAAACGAGTGTCGCGATCGGACACGATTGAGTTTGGCAGTCCATGCAAACGATATATTTCTCGAAAAAAAAGTTGAGCAACACTAACTGCGTCCGTAGTCTTCTTACACGGAATGAAGTGGACCATCTTTAAAAACCTGTCAACAACTACAAAAATTGAATCAAAGCCACGTTGAGTTCGGGGTAATCTGAGGACAAAATCCATGCTTAATTATGTCTATGGTTCAATCGGTATCGGTAGTGGCAAGTAAAAGCCCTCATTAGTTGCCTTCCCTTTAGAAACTTGACAAACTCGACAGCGCTCCACATATCGCTCTACCTCTTTTCGAATAGTCGGCCAAAAATAGCTCGCCTTGATCAATTGGAGTGTACGATCTCTACCTACATGTCCTTCCCCATGAAGTTCTATAATTATTTTCAGTCGCAAGCTGCAATCGGGAATGCACAATTGATTTCCCCGAAACGAAAACCCATCTACCAACAAAACGTCAGATTTCTCTCCGGCTTGCAAGGTTGTCAGAATGGAAGAGAAATATGGATCCGTAACAAGTGATTCACGGAATAATTCGAACCCTGGTACTGAGAGACTCATGGTGGAGAACAAGTTACTTCGTCGACTCAATGCATCCGCAACTCTGTTAGAAGTACCTGCTTTGTGTTTTAGGACGAAACTGAACTGTTGTAGATAGTCTGACCAAGATGCGTGTCTAGCTGAAATTTTATCTTGACTGTGTAGATGTTTCAGCGCTTCATGATCTGTATAGAGGACGAACTCACTATGGAAAAGGTGGTGTCTCCAATGTTTCACCGCTTGGACCACTGCGTAGAACTCGATGTCGTAAATGCTATACCGTAACCTCGCCTCTGCTAACTTCTCACTGAAAAACGCCACTAGTTTACCAGCTTGGCTCAGCACCGCTCCAATACCTAACTTGGATGCATCAGTGTGAAGCTCGAAAGGTTGCGAAAAATCTGGTAGTGTTAATATAGAGGCTGTTGTCAACCGTAACTTGATGAGTTTGAAGGCTTCTTCGGCCTCTAGAATCCATCCAAATTTGTCTTTCTTCATACAATAAGTTATAGGTGCCATGCAGCTACTGCAATGTGAGATGAAACGCCTATAGAAGGCTACAAAACCATGAAAACTCCTGAATTCCATGACAGTTTTTGGCTGAGGCCAGTGCTTGATAGCTTCGATTTTTGACTCATCCACTTGTAAACCTTCCCCCGAAATTATGTAACCTAAAAATAAAACTTTGACCGTCATGAAAACACACTTACTCGTGGCTGCGACTAATTTCTGTGCATGCAGGACAATTAACACCTCACGAATGTGTTGTTTGTGCTGTTCACGGTGTGCACTATAGATTAAAATGTCGTCAAAGTATACGACAACAAATTTTTTGATGAACAACCGTAAAGCTTGGTTCATTACTCTCATGAATGTACTCGGTGCATTAGATAAACCGAAGGGCATGACCATCCATTCATACAAACCTTCTCGCGTTTTGAACACAGTTTTCCACTCATCTCCGGGTCGAATTCTGATCTGGTGATATCCACTCTTCAAGTCTAATTTGGTGAAAACGGTTGCTCCACTGATCTGATCAAGTAAATCGTCCAAGCGTGGAATAGGAAACCGATATCTCACCGTGATTTTGTTGATAGCATGGCTATCCACACACATCCTCCAGAACCCATCTTTTTTTGGAATAAGAAGGGCCGGTACAGCACACGGGCAAAGGCTCTCACGGACGTGGCCCTTGGCCAATAATTCTTCAACCTGTCTCTGTAATTCCTCATTCTCTATGGGACTCATTCTGTAATATGGACGTTAGGTAGCATCACTCCTGGTTCCAATTCAATCTGATGTTGAATATCTCTTACGGGTGGAAGCCCCTCGGGTAATTCGTCAGGAAACACCTCTGAAAATTCAGACAGTAATGGAACCACATCTTCAGGAATTTCAACCTTGGCCGTCTTTTCTTTGCTGAGTAGCATAAAAACTATTTCTGTTTCCTCCATCTCTATTTCAAACTTCGCAAAAGAAAGGAGATTCGTACTATCAGGTGATTTGAGTTTTTCTGGACTTTTACCAGGTAATAACACTATATTAGTATTGTTGAAGCGCAGAGTATAAGTGTTCATGAACCAGTCATGTTTCACCTTCCGATCATATTGCCATGGGCTCCCTAGCAAAAGGTGGCATGCGTCCATATGGACCACATTGCACCATGCTTGGTCCATGTAATTCGACCCCATCGAAAAAGAGACGAGAACTCTTTCTGACACTATTATCTCTCCACCTTTTTGCAACCATACTAGCTTATACGATTTTGGATGTTTCTCCATTTTTAGTCCCAACTTTCGAACCGCTTCAGTTGCAATATTCTCACAACTCCCTACATCGATGATGTATCGACACACCTTGCCTAGAATAATGCAAGTCGATTGAAACACATTATTTCGAAGCCAATCACTTTCGTCAGCCCGCGGTGTCAAGAATGTGCGACGTACTACCAACATCGGACCAGAATCGCCATCAACAAAATCTTCTTCAATGGTGTTTTCTTCATCAAATTGGGTCTCTTCTCCAACCTCTACAATTCCCTCTCCGCTGTCGCCAGTTTCATTGAACAAGGCTGATCTCTTTCCTAACTTTCGACACTCCGATTATCGGTGTCCTACCTCGCCGCAGCTGAAGCACCACAATCCTCATGACACTGCCCTAGGTGGTACTTGATTGGTCTACATTTGGACTGGGTTGGTGATCTAATACGGAGTACTTCCGCTGCTGGCCACTGTCCGTTGTTGCCACCCCGTGTTGGTATTAGTGGTCCCGATTCTGCCCATCGAACCAGCACTGTTACTGTTGCCTAATAACGGACCCCCTCCAGTTCTCTGTGTCATGGTTTTTTCTATCTGTAAGGCTCTTTAATGTGCATCCGAAACTGTAATCGGGTCAAAAAGATTCACCACATCTAGGATTTGTTGGCGTAATCCCCCACAATATCTGGACACTAACTGATCTTGGGTTTCTTAAATATCGTTACATACTAACAACTGATAAAACTCCGTGGTATAGTCATCGACCGATCACATTCCTTGCCTCAAATTCTGCAACTTATGATACATCAATTTCTGAAAATTATGGGGCGAAAACTCTGCTCGCATCTTCCTCTTCATCGTTTCTCAATCTGTGATCTTAGTCTTCCCAGAGCGATTCCTGATAAGTTTGAGCTGCTGCCACCACGAGGTTGCTCGTCCCCGAAGCCGAGTTGCCACCAAGGCTACTCTTGCATTTTTCGGAACCCTTTTGAACTCTAGAATTTCTTCCACGACTCCGAGCCATTCGAGGAACTCTTCCGGTTGCAAGTTTCCTTGAAACTCTGGGACTTCTGTCCTCATACCTGTCTCCCACCATTGGTTCTCATCAGGTTCTCCCGCTGGTCACCTACACCGCGGAACCTCCTCTTCCTCGTAACTCTCCTCGTCGCTTTCTTCCTCGTCACCACTCTCACGAGGGTTTCGAGCTGGGAATGGGTTTCGGTTGGCGATTAACGCGGTGAGTTGTTCGGTTAATTGCACAACCTGCTGCTCCAACTGTGTCGTATGGTCATGTTCGATGGCCTCTTCTACAGGGATCCGGTTAGGTTTTCATCTCTTCGGCGGCATGTTGATGTCCCGAACAAACCAGGCTCTAATACCAAACTGGTGTAGCGGAAGCTCTACGAGAAATACCTGCAAGAAACAATTAGAAATAACCTATTAATATTCCGTTGATTCGCGCACGGATGCCAGAATACTAGACTTCAAATACGACAATCTTCGCGTACGAAGGATGTGTAATTGGATAATTTGAGAATCAAATCTCTAAAATTTTATTAAATCAAAAACTAAGAAACAAAAGCGGTTTACAGGTCTATTTAAAGTAAAACAAACCCTAACCCTAATCACATACCTTGTTAAGCAAGAAAACGGTCTAAAAACCCGAAATAACAAAAATTACCAAAAATGGCAAATTTGAGTTAATTGCGGAAACAAGTAAAGCTAAAAAGACTAAACAAATCAAAATTGACGGAAGTCGATTCAGACTTGGAAAACTAAAGTTGTTGCGAAAACGAAACTTTCCTAAAACGGCAAAAACATCAATTTCGGGGCCTAAACGAAGGAATTCAGCTAAATAGGGTATGCCATATAACCAAAGGTGGTGAATTGTGAAGTTCTCACTAAAACGCATCAACTGTGCAATTTTCACGTCATTCCGACTCCGACGCCCGGACTATTAGGATTGATTTACTCCTTTTCCTTGATCCTTTTCCGATCCAACCCCTCCATGTAATCCAATGCTAAGGCTGCTGCATCACATAGGAATCAACAAAAAGTTTGTTTGCAAAGAAGAAGTGGAGATTGGGTTGCTCTTACAAAATCTAAAGCTTTGTCATATTCAAAATTTCTGGTGGCAGATTCCCTTCAAAATTATTTCCCATGAAATTCCAATGACCGGCAGGCATTAATATAAGCTCACTAGTTGCGGTTTTTGAAAATGTTTTCATTCAATTATTTATGTTTATCAAAAGTGTACGGACCTCGATATTATGATTGGCTTATTTCATGACAAACCACACCACATTGGGGATGATTGTGTAATGGGTAGCTTAGGTCTTTGTCGGCAAGCTTCCAAGCATCTCCATGACTTCAAGAGCAAAAGGTATACTCACTTGACTTTGTCTCTTGAAGAGTTTAGGTGCACACACACACACACACTTCATGCATGCTTTGTTCATCTTGCATTTGTGTTCTTTATTGTGTATATGTGTGCATCTGTTACACAACTCACATGAGCATGTCCATGTTTGTCTTTACGTGTAGTTGTTTTGTTTTATGTTTTCTTTTCTGTGTTCAGAAACGTCCTCGCTCACACGATGGTGTGCTTGTGTTGTGTCCACGTTTGCACGTTTGTGTGCTTGAGTCTTAGTGCCATTTGTGACCATAGAGAGGCTTTATTTATCTCTCTTGGGTTGTTATTTGGTTACATGGTTTTATACCATGATTGTGGGATGTTTGTTATTGACCAATTCTGACCTTTGGTCACTCTTTTGACCATAATTCTTTCTACGGTTATCCAAATCATGTTTTGTTAATTGGAGTAGAAAGTAGACGTCCATACCTTTCCAACGGTATATCATACGAAAGGTGTCGATGTCGCTTGGTCATGTTTTAGGTAGCTTGTTTCTGGAGCTGGTGTGTTGTCCAGTATGTTAGGCGACATGCAAGGCTACTTCTGCATGTCGCCTCATAAGTCACCTTAGACTTGTTATTTTTCATCAGAACATTAGGCGACTTGTTCATGTTGCCTTTGACGTCACCTCAGACATGTTTTTCTTCTCCAGAACTTTAGGCGACATGATAGGCGACTTGTTCATGTCGCCTTGGATGTCCCCTCGGGCTGTTTTGTTTCTTTCTAGAACAGAAGGCGACATGCTAGGTGACTTGGGCATGTTGCCTCTCATGTCGCCTGGCACAAAAAACAGGGCAATTTGGTCTTTTCGCGTCGGCTCATTTTTCCCCACTATAAATACATCCTTATCTATTCTTCTTCATTAAGACCTCTACATTTACAGAAACCCTAGAGAGAGATGGAGAGAGTCTAGAGAGAGAAAGCTTCAAGCCTTGTTCTTTCACTCTCCAAACCCAAAACCCATCTCCATGTTGCATCATTCAACATCATTTGAGCATGGGTCTTCATGGTTTCATGACTAAGTAAGTTAGAACTTCATTGAATATCATTTATTATTCTACTTACTCTAGATTAGGTATTTATTGCTTAATTAAATATATTGACTCACTTTATTGCATATATTTATGAGTCAAAATTGTATGATTGGGTTTCTTTGTGATAGCTTGCATTATTAGGTCATTTATGCCTAAATAGCTAATCCATAAATGCTAATGTATGCTTAATTGATGATTATGTTAACTTTGTGCATCTAGTCAAGTTATTGAATATTTATGTGAGTTTTATTTGATAATTAGGTTGTTAGAATTTCTCTACAACTAATTGAGACCTCATGTGTGTACATGTAGGCATTGTTTGATAACTAGGTTGTTCAATTGCATTATAACATCTAGTTAAGTGTTTTGTGTTTGGTCTTGCATATTATTGCATTGAGTATATTGTCATATATACACTTAGACTTTTATACTCTTCATTGAGTCAAAGTCTTGTGGCTTCGGGGTGAAGTTGCACAAGCATTCAAGCCTTGCAACCAATGTGCGGTTGGCAAGCACTAGTCAAGTGCCACTGTAAAAGGCATGTCAGGTAGAGTAGGAGGTGCTCACGCCAAGAGTAGTGGATCGGGGGATATCACTAGGGATTACACCAATAGTGGCGAGTGGTAGTGTCCATAGCCTGAGATTATCGAGAGTGAGAGTCCGAGTATCACTTGAAGGTGTAACTTTTTACTCATATAGTGGATTTTTGTGATCGTGTATGGCTAGAAGGATAGCCCTTGGTTTTTCCCTTGTTGAAGGATTTTCATGTAAAAATCTAGTGTTCTTTATATTTCCGCACTTTATACTTGATTTTATTGTTTGATTATTTGGGTTAATTGTGTTGAATATTGGCTAATTGAAAAAGTTGGTAATAATTGATTAACAACCCATTCAACCCCCCCCCCCCCCCCCCCCCCCCCCCCCCTCTAGGTTGTTTAGACACACGCTTGAGTAGTATTTTCAACAAGCTATATATTATGCAAACTATGAGTTGGTTCTTGGAACAAAACTTTTGAAGTGTACCCTAGATAATTCCATATCTATAAAAATGTTCATAAATCATAATCAATTGCTGAGCTATTCAATATCATTAGTCTTAAAAGATGTCCAGAAAAAAGTTTATCTGTATGAAACACTTTCAATAATTACACATATGAGCATTCAAAAAGGCTTACAGGTAAGTTAGGTTTTCCCACTTGGCAATGAATGGTGGAATTGTACCCGATAAATGATTTCCACCTACTGCACTGCATTGACAAATCAAGTATCTATTACTGATAACATCAAATTTTATTAATATTTTCCCAAAAAGAAAGAAAAAGGAAATTTTTTATCTCAAGCATAAATTTTTACAACACATTTAGTTCGTTGAAGTAATGCAAGAATTGATATATCTTTTGTAGAAGGAACATTTATGCAGCAATATATTTGGTGGGGGTGCTCTTTTAACTTTTTCTTTTTCCCTTTTGATTTGTATCTTTATGAGTAGAATCTCTCAATGTTTGTAGTTAGGCTTTGAAATTGTTAGCTGCTCATTGTGCTGAAGTACTTGTAATTTGGGGCCAAAAAATAAATAACACTATTTGGGGTGGGTATTGTGCAAATATCACCACATTACTAATTCATGTTTAAAAGGCATTAATATAGGTGTCTAGACAAAAATACCCCTTCCAAGTGAGTTTTTGTCGTTTTCAAACTTAATGAGAAAAATGAGAGAGAAAACATCGGCTGAAAAAAGAACCGGCGTTGGAAGATCAATGGTTTTCCGGCTGAAAAAGACTTCGAAGTAACCTGCGGTAGGACAACATTGTTTTTTCGAGTGTTCAGACGAGAACATCTTCAATCGACTGTGGTAAGTTGAGTTAGATTATGTTGTGGATTTTGTTTTTGATAAGTTCATGTTTAATGTTGGGTGGTGATTAAACTTGTAGATTAGGTTTGTTTGTTGATCTGAGAATGGTTGTGGCCTGTAGGTTAGGTCAGGGTTTGTAAATCTGTTGAAAATCTGGGTTCTTAAGCTTTTTCAAGGTGTTTCCGAGCTTTTTTCGAGTTTTTAAAACCATTTTCCGAGCTATTTCAAATTGTTTCGGAGCTTTTTCAAACTGGTCTCGAGCTTTTTCTGGGTCTCTGAGCTTTTTTCGAGCTTTTTAAACCATTTTCCGAGCTATTTCAAATTGTTCCGGAGCTTTTTGAAACTGGTCTCGAGCTTTTTCTGGGTCTCCGAGCTTTTTTAAACTGTGTTCGAGCTTTTTTAAAATGCCCAAGCTTTTTCAAAATGTTTCCAAGTTTTTTCGCATTGTGTCCAAGCTTTTTTAAACTGTCGGAGCTTTTAAAACAGTGTCCGAGCTTTTTTAAATAGTCCGAGCTTTTTAAAACTGTTTCTGAGCTTTTTGAAATTGAGTCCGGGCTTTTTCAACAGTCTGAACTTTTTCAAAATGTGTCCGAGCTTTTTGAAAATCAGTCCGAGCTTTTTCAAAATGTGTCCGAGCTTTTTTCAAAATGAGTCCGAGCTTTTTCAAACTGCCCGAGCTTTTTCAAAATTAGTCCGAGATTTTTCAAACTGCCCGAGCTTTTTCAAAATGTGTCCGAGCTTTTTTAAACTGCTTCCTTACTATTTTATATTATTATGTCCGAAACCTTTACAGTTTACTGATGCATTGTTTCTGTGAAAATGCAGATGGGGAGTCAACTAAAATATTTGCTTAAAACTCCAGAGTGGGAATGGTACGATGGAAAAATCACTCGGCATGACCATTTCAGCGACCTTCAAGATATCGACGTCGCACTGGACAGTGTACCAGAACAATTTAAGGTTGAAGACCGACGTCGGTATACGGAGTCTTGTTTTGGTCATTTCCTTCGGATGGATCGGGGGATGAAGTTTTCGGGTAGCATAGTCCATCGACTGCTATTGCACGAGCTACATCACGATGGGCCGGAGGATGAGATGCGATTTATGTTAGGTCCTCGTTCGGTCCGGTTATCCAAGGTTGAATTCTGTCTGATCACCGGATTGAAGTTTGGAGTGATTCCCGACACGACGAGGTATGAGATGGTTCAGAACAGGATACACAAACAGTATTTCGGTGGTGTCGCTGAGGTGGATTATGAACAGCTGAGAGCTGTTCTACGGATTGGTGTATTTGAGGAGCAGTACGATGCTGTGAAGCTGTGCTTTCTTTATATGCTAAACTGGATATTGATGGGGTTGGACGAGAGAGAGAAAGTTCCATTATGGCAGATCCGGCTAGTCGAGGACTTTGACGCTTTTGATGCGTTCCCTTGGGGTGCTCACGTGTATAGGCATTCCATTTTTGGATTCAAGCATGCCTTGGACGGTCAACATGAGCGGTATGAGAGACGACAACAGGAAAATGGTGCCGACATTCACACGGTGGAGACGTACAACATTGTTTTCCGTCAGCGCCACATCAGCCAGAAATGTTTTCCGTCCGTTTCAGTGCAATTTTCACCCGTTTTCAGCCGATTCGGACTTGATTCTAGCTATTTCGACCGTTCCGGACGCAACCGTGCCATCCGTTTCAGCTTAATTCGCTTGTAAGTATTATTTTGACTTATTTAAGCTTTATTAACTCTGTTTTCGGGCACGATGGAATATCTAGAACATGTAGATCTGGATCCAGTATTATATACATGGTTGATGCAATATTCAAAGAAATATTCAGAGAAATATACACATCCAGTCGGATGTTGTAAGCATCATAAAAATAATCTAAGATCCTAATGTATAATGAAATGGGAATAATATTTTATCCATTTCATACACATCCAGAAGGATGCTCTGAATATCATAAAAAAGGTTAAAAATCCTAACGTACAAGACGGCTATGCCGTCAATGGAACATATATATATATATATATATATATACTGAATCTAACTCTAACTCTAACTATGACTCTAACTCTGACTCTGACATTTTTTTTATGCAATATATGAGACTGACTTATGTTGTGTCTCTGGATTGGCTTAAGCTGTGTCTAAGGTGATCTTATGACCCTGAAACTGTTATTTTTATGCAATATATGAGACTGGCTTATGCAGTGTCTCGGGAATGGCTTATGCA